>OY728127.1:1168235619-1169485619 GCA_963277665.1 Viscum album
AGACCCCTCGAGGTAATAATGCAATCTGGTTTATTGTTGATCGCTTGACTAAATCTGCTCATTTCCTTACTATACGAGATACTTTTTCCCTAGATCAACTTTACCGTTTGTATCTTAAAGAGAGAGTTAGGTTACATGGAGTTCCCCTCTCCATTGTATCTGACCATGATCCCAGGTTCACTTATAAATTTTGGAAAGGCCTTCAAAAGTCGTTGGGTACTGAATTAAATTTTAGTACAGCTTTTCATCCTAAATCAGATGGGCCGCCAGAACGAACAATTCAGACATTGGAGGATATGCTATGTTCGTGCTCTATGGATTATCAGGGATGTTGGGACTAACATCTTTCTTTGGTTGAATTTTCATATAATAACAGTTTTCATTCCTGTATACAGATGGCACCATTTGAGGCGTTATATGGGAAGCGGTTTCGAACTCCAGCTTTTTGGGATGAAGTGGGTGAAAGAAAGATGATGGGACCAGAATTGGTAGAAGAGTTGGTAGAAAAGTTCAGTTGATATAGAAACACATGAGAACAGCTCAGAGCAGGAAGAAGAGTTATGCGGACAAGAGGATGAAGGATCTATCTTTGGAGGTAGGTGATCATGTTTTTCTCAAAGTCTCACTATGGAAAAGTTTGATGAGATTTGGTAAGAAAGGAAAGCTGAGTCCAAGGTTCATTGGACCATATGAAGTTCTGGAGAGAGTTGGATCAGTTGCATACTGGGTGGCTTTACCTCCGAGTTTATCTCAAGTACACAATGTTTTTCATGTTTCGATGCTGAGAAAGTACATGCCAGATCCATCTCATGTTTTGAGTCCAGAGGTAGTTCAGCTCCAAGAGAACCTATCTTATGAGGAACAACCGGTCCGGATTCTTGACCACAAGGAGCAAGTGTTACGGAATAAGGTGATTAATCAGGTAAAGGTTTCGTGGAAAACCACATGATGGAAGAGGCAACATTGGAATCTGAAAATGCAATGAAGGATAAGTACCCCCATTTATTCGATAAGTAAATAAATTGCGGGGATGTAATTTTCTAAAGGGGGTAAGGATGTAACATCCTTAGTATGTAATGAATAATAGATATTTTTATCTATGTCTATTAGTGAATTAGATAGTGTTTTAGAGGCTTAAAATAAGAATAAATCCAATCTTAAGCATGGAATACACTAATATTTTTAAAAGATTGAATTACTTCCTTTTGATGGCAAACAATTTTTAAATATATCTGTTTACAATTTTATAAGCTATGATTGTCAAAATAAACTTATTCTTTATTTTTGGGACATCAAAATTTACTTTTTGTGAATTTTTGGTATTTTTTCGATAAAGTTCATTTTTTAATGAATAGTGAAAATGTTGTATTTTAATTCAAAACCTATTTTTAATCTAATTTATTTATATGATTATATTATCTTTTACATTGGTTTTGAAGTGAAATTAGAATATATTTTCACCATTTAATCCAACGGTGGTCATTGGAATCAATTTCACTTTGAAATTGGACTTAAACTGGTGTCAATCATTTGATAATTATTGTTTCATAAAAACACGCTATTTGTCATGACAACGGGAATTAATTATTAAATTATTTAATGTAACTTATATGATTTGAATTTTTTAAAATAGACATCATTTTTGAATTCAGAATATCAAATATATCTTAGGGTGATGTTTTGGTATTTTTCTGAAAAACTTCAATTTTTGATGAATAGTGAGACCACTAAGTGGTAGTTAAATAAACTGATTTATCGTTTAAATGAAATTTTGCCACTTCTGTGATTTGACTTTCAAAAATACGACTTACATGGTTGTCATTAAGAATTAAAATGTGGTTCAATGAGATTAAAATAATTTTTTGGTGAATAGTAACTTTTAAGTTCTTAATCGCGATTAGAGGTAATTAGTGTAGTTTAAGGTAAAAATAATGTTTTAATAATATGAGATGATCTTGACACATATCCTACCCTTATTGGATGTGTTATGGCGGACCAAGACAATCCATGGGTCAACTTCAGGACCCCATGGATCCACATTGGTTGGGAAATGACATAAATAACTTTTTATTTAATGTTAAAATTAAAATGACACAAACATGAGTTGTTTTAAAAAAAATTAAATGGGGTTATACAAGTCATATTTTTGTCTATAAATACTCATTAGAAGGATAAAATGATTTCCTAAATCATGTTTGTTTTATAATTTTTAGACATTAAAAAAATAAAATTATTTATGACATCATGATGATGCATCGATTACCTCATTAATAAAGGATTTAAATAAAATGAAATGATAATGTAAAATCTATGACCTAAACATGTCCAAAACCTATTTGATGGGTGTATTTATAACCCTTATCACCTTACCCTCTAATTATATCAATGTGGGATTTTTTTAATCCGAAACGCATTTTAAAATAAAGTAACATTTCTTTACATTCCAATAGTGCCCCTCCTCTCCTCTTATAAAAGGCCCCCACCTCTACCTCTTTACCCACACTTCCAAAGCCTTTGGCTCAGCCAAACCCTGCCCATTTTGTCTCTACACTTCCCTCTCTTACTTTTTGAAGCCTCACTTTTGGCAGAAGTCTTCCCAAGGAAGCCTTTGAGCTCAAACCAAAGGGAGTTACCCGATTTTAAGGTAATGTCTTCACTTGTGTTCTTTTGTTTATTTTTCTTATCCACCCCCATAAACTCTTTTTATTAATTTATTTTGTAACAAAACCAGTATCTTCCATATACTAGGATGTTTTTATAAGAAGGATTCTAGCTACACTTACACACACCTACATCTAATGGTTAAAGAACATGCTGTTTCCGTGGATGGCGAATTTCTGCCTCCTGAAACGATGATTGTTCAACATTATATTAACACCTTCAAAGGTGGACATTAAGATGACACTATATTTATATATGATATATTATATGTTTATGTTTTCCTTAAGATTCTTTATTTTTCATTTTGTTCATACCTTTATGGTATCCATTATGGGTAAACACGATATCTTCATTTAAGGAAGTGCGGACTACCGCCCCCTCAAAGTGATTTGATTCGTTAATACCATATGTGGGATGTATAAAGGATGGAGTTATGATATTATCTATGATATTTCACTGGAATTATAATATAACTTTATATAATTATGATTCCATTTCGTAAAATACGAAATCGAAATGAAAGCAGTGTTCATGCATTCGTACGGCTTACCGTCTCCCTGAACGGTGCATTTCATTTCTTACCTCTAAATGTTATATATTATTATAAATTCATGATTGTACAGGATATATATGATATATATGATATCTAAATCATGAATACCATTCTGGATATAATGGATACATGAACAACTTGTAATTATAAAGGGTTTAATTTTTACTCAAGTACCAATGATCGTTAAAACGACCATTATTAACTTAAATAATTACATAGTGTTCATGACATGGCAATAAGTGATATAAAAGGAATAATGAACTTGAAAAAGGTTCTTAAACAAGTATAAATTAACACAAGTTTATTATTCATGAGATTAAAGAACAACCAAGTCAAGTCGGACCCGAGGTATGGGACTTCGTCACAATCTCCTTTCATTGAGGCATATTTTGTTTTATACACAACATTCTTTTATACAGTGTATAAACCCCTTTGACTTTTACATTTATTCAAAAAGAATATTTTTTATACGAAGCATTTACTAAATGAAAAAAGGGAATGTTATTGTCATACGTATGCGGCGAAAACGACTTCTCCACCGTCGTGACGATTATTTGAGTTTTGGCTTCCTCAACAAGAAATACCTTCTTTTTAAAAGAAAAATAATTACCATGCTTTAATTTTCTCTTATTTTGGTATTGAAAATGGTTTTCAGAAGTTTTTTATATCAATGTGTTGTATTGATGTCTTGTGATTGAAAGGTGGAAATTTTATGTTTCCTTTATGCATGTTTTATGTGATACGATTATGTTGTGGTTCTTGGGCATTATTATGAAGACGGGTGGTTCCGTGATAAACTAATGGTGGGTGAGCCCGATATAGCTCTCCAATGCATTGGGTAACACTAAGGAGTGAAATGTTAAGGTTTCTCCAAAGTGATTTAGGGAATATACAGTGATGGGTATTCGAAACATAACCAAGAGGGTTACTCCCTCCGTAAGAATGATATGAATGCCTCAAGTTACCTTTATGTCTTATGATTTATATGATTTATTCATGATTTGATGAGGTAGGTAAAAGTGCTTATGTTTTATGGGTAAAGTATGATTTCATTCTTATGTATATATGTACCCATGTTTCCTTTCTATATTTTATATCCCTTACTGAGCTTTTTATGCTCATCCCATGTTTTCGAAATGTTTTTCACAGGTCAAGGGAAAGGTACATGATATGATGATAGTGTCAAGGAAGTGTCAAGAATTCCATGTTTTATTTTAAATATGTTTCCATTGATGGGAAAAATGAATACTATATTTTATGTAACAACTTTGTTTAAATGTGGAATGTAATGCATGTTTTATGATCTAATTTTCTAAAACTCTAAACCTGAAAAGATCCTCAAGGTGTATTCTTGTAATAACTCATGATAAATTAAGGTTGAAGGCTGGGGCCTTATATATATATATATATATATTATTTTCATCGTTCATGCAGACAGTTGATTGTACGTAAGAATGAAAGTTGTTTTCACTATTTGATGATTGTAAAGAAATAAAGATAAATAATAATTAACCTTCCTAGAATAATTATTATATAATATATATTAATTTAATATAACCTTATTACTATCCAAGTAATTCTGAATCAAAAAATGAATCACGTCCCTTCATGGTGTTTATAGTCCACATGTATGCTTGTGAAAGATTTTCGTTTTCCAACAGATAGAAAGGAAAGAAGGTATACATGATATTGTAATATAGAAGCATAATAATATTATAAACATCATTTATAATCATTAAATCCTTCAAGAAATCCATCAATGAAATAAGGTGATGTAAATTTAATTTTATCACAAGGTGGATCCAATCGTCCACAAGTATGCTGGAGTGATACTTTTACATCCCATTTGATGGACAAAAGGTGTATACTAGGGGATCAAAAATCATAATAATTTTTTTTACAATTATAATACTAAATTTATAATATTATTATTAATACCATTGATTTTGATTATGTATAATAATAAATAATTTCAAATAGTTCAGGCTTTATGATTAACTCTTCTTTATTTGGCCTCCTTTAGATCCATTTTAAGGACCCTTCGAGTGGTCTTCCGATAAACAAAGATACTCTACATAGTGGATCGTTGTGTTTAGAAGAAAAATTTTCAATGTTTTTTTATATTAATGGATCAATTTTATGTAATGAAAATAGTTAAGAATTTCCACTTTGAATGGAGGGAAATGACACACATTGAAAAAATATATACTTAAGTCATTATTCAGAAACAATATTTAAAAATTGGAATATATTCAAAATACATAGGATATGGGGTAAATATCATCATCCAATTAACTTTAAATAGTTTTTGGTGTCAATATAAACCTTTTATTTTTTTAAAACCCTTCATTAATTATTTTTTGACATTTAATGCGGTAATAGAGTTTTGGGTCATAAAGGGTTATTTTATTACGTTAAAGTTAATAATTAGAAAATAAATTTATAAGGGGTGATTTTTTTACTATTTATCACCTTTATTTTAATCCATAAATATTTTAATTATTTTTAAATAACTTATTTTAGTATTATTTCACTTAGAATATCATTATTTTCATTATTTTCATTTTTGGTAAAAATAATTATTTCGACATTAATGACATCAATATACTTTTTGAATTCGAATATAAAGATTTATAAAATTACTAAAATTTTATATTTTCATGAAAAAATTCCTCTAAGGTCATAATTCTTCAAAATTTTATTACTTATAATATTTTTAAAATCATTTATTTTATCTTTCTTTTATTTTAAGAAATATTGGGTTGTTATTGTGTATGAATATAAGGTAATTATTAAATCACTAAAAATGTACAAATAAATTTCCATGGACAAAATTGATTATTATTTTAAATAAACATTTAAATACAAAATTTTTCCCTTTTTATCCTATGTAATAATTTCATAGATATTTAATTTAAGAGTCTGATATTTATGAATTTTATTTACTTAAAATAATTTTAATTTCACTAGCTTGAGATTATGGAACCAAAATTCCATATTTTATAATTTGGGATGAATATAGTTATTTATATTCCATATAATGAAATAATTTCATTTTTTGTGTGGATTTTTATACCTTATCTCATGGATTTAACAATGTTTTACACATTTTACGAGTACCAAGGTGCACATATTTATCATGGTTACAATTTGAACATAACAAAAATAAGAGTGAAATATTTATAAAATTTGATCCTACTAATTATGAATATGAAATCAATTTTCATATTATAAATTTATGTAGTTGGTTTAAATTAATTTTTAAATAACTACAAAAAACATAACCAAAAAGTTTTTTAGAACAATAAATTTTTGTGCATAAAAAATGATTTATTCGTATAACATTTTTAGAAAAAATATTTTTTAAATTTTAATAAATTTAATGGAATATATAATATATAAATTAAATTAAAATTATTCACCAATAGTGATAAATTTAATTTATTTTGACAAGAAAAAATTTCATGCATAAAAATATTTTTTCAGAAGAAACATATTTTTTTACTTTCCAATTATTTTTCCATTTCTAATACATTTTTAACTAATGAATTGATTTTATTTATGTGTGTAAACCAAAAAAACATTATTTAGTTTCTCCTATATATACAAAACAATCCAATTTCTAAGAGATAACTCTCACATTATATTATAATATTTAAATAGTATATCTCTATTCGTTTAAATTTGTTATTTCATGTTGCACAGGATATCAATGAAATAAAATTTATTTATAGAATAATCTGTAATAAAATCTCAGGGAATTACTCAATGAACATTCAATATCTATTTTATTGATCTCATAATGACCCCTTTCTCATGTTATTATTTCAAATATTTTTCATTAGACCATGGTTATTATCATATTAAATATGTATTTCATATTAAATATGTATTTTAGGCTTCTAACTACTAGAAATAAATTTCACAAAATCAGGTAGATTATATTTAATATTATAATTAAACAAACATATGAAGTCTTAATCTTCAATTTATCAACCAATCATTGTATGTCAGCATTGTAAAGTAATATTTTTCTAATAAACTAGCTCCTACCCTCATACATTGATTTTTAAAATGAATCTGTATTTTCCATCATTGAGAAATAATCTTCATCACGCATTATAATTACATAATCATGATTCCTATTAAAAAAGTCACTAATCTATTCCTCATATTTAATTTTTATGATCTATAGAAAATATATTCTCTATATGTTAATTTCTTTCACAATAGATTTATTAGAAGTCAATAAATTTTCACTATCTCTTAATTGATCTATTCTTTATTCAAAAATGGATTATATCCCTAATTGATGATTTTAGTATGATTAAAAAACAATATAAGGTAAACGATGGCATTCAATAGATGATACCAATGTTTTAAAATGACGGCGTTCTCACGATGACGATGAGAGGAACGACATCACATGATGTTGTTTGAGCTGTTGACGGTGATCTCGCGACAACATATGATGGAGTCGCGGAACTGAATTATATGTTTTTAAGGTTTGTGGTGACTGTTTCATATGATTTGGGTTGTGATGATGGTGACCTTAGAAGAACAGAGGATTTTTGGCATATCCTAGATCTATGGGTGAGCATGGTGAAATGGAGTTTGTGGTATAAGAGGTTAAGGAACATTTTCAGCCGGACCCATGTGTTGCTGTAAGACTAGAACAATATTCTTCTTTGGATGCTAAAACTGTGGCCAATATATAGAAGGCCACATTTTCAGGAGTGTTTGGGGAAGGAACTAGCAACATAAATATGCCCTCTGATTTGAAAAAATTAAAGAATCAGATTCAGGCTGGACATGCTCATGCCGAAGGGCCTTCTTTGAATTGATCCACTTACTGCTTCAAAGGTTTACCTAGATCCTATATTTGAAGAAAGTGAATCATTTCTCACATAAAATCAGATCTCGATTATATTTCTTATCAGCTTAAAATGGGTTAGTAATCAATCATTGATTGATTGAATCTTCCTAAAGGCTCTCAACATTTAAATTCAAAGAACTTAAGAAGCACATTTCCACAAATTGGGGATTTAAATCCTGGAAATGTGTCTCACTAGAACGAGTATATGTTCATATTCTCTTCCCCATAGAGGGATTGAAAATTAGATCTTGGGGGTTTAGTTCCATTGCTCTCATACCATGGATTGCTCACCTTAGAAAATTGGATAAAAATTCAATCCATTTGAGGTTGGTAACACCACCACACAAATTTGGGTAAGTGTTTATGGGTTGAGTTGGATTATTTTTCACCCCAAAATTTTGTGTGATATTTATCTTTCAATTGGAATTCCTATAAAAAATGACAAGGAAATAGAAGTGGCTCGATTTGGTAACTATGCCCAGTTCTTAGTTGAGGTTGAATTGGGATCAACTCTGGTTGAAAAGGTTATGTTAGCAACTGGTGATGAAAGTATTGAATTAAAGAAAATTTATGAACAAATTCCAAAGTTCTACAGATATTGTATCATTATAGGTTATGAATCGTCTACATGTAGGCATTCATTTTTTTATAGCTATTATGATTCGCATGGAAATGAAATGAGAAATTTTCCTAAAAAAATTAAAAGTTCACATGTTTGGAAGCTCAATTGTAAGGGTGATAATGGACCTGTCATTCCTGTTGATAAGAAAAATGTGCAAGTAGTTGTTATTGTAGATGTTTCCCATCCTATAGTATATGAGAAAGGTCACATATATGCCTCTAATTCTGTAAAAAAATCAAAATCTTGGGCTTCCATCATTTCTGAAGAGGAAAATCTGCAAAATGTTGATACTCAATATCAAGGAAAATGTGCTGATTTGCAGTAAATTCAAAATTTTTCATCTCCTAAATTTTCAATCAATGTTTATAACTCTAAAGATGGAAAAGAGACAAAATATTTCACTCAAAAAGAAACTCAACATCCACCTTTGAATGATACTATGGTCACATTAGATATTTGAAAGGGTAAGTAGATATTAAAAACTGACATGCCCGTTGTTTCTAATCCTAGTCATGCTTCTTCAAAACCCAATATAGATAGTGAAGGCATTCAGCTTGTTTAAATCATTTAACTGTATTGAATATAGGTAACCCTTACTTTTTTCAACATATTGATGATGAATCTAACATGTATGATACCACTCATGGATCTCCTAATGAGAATCATGAGATCCTTGTCTAAGCTACTTCAGCTGAGAAGGTTTCTTCTCATGGAAAAATCAAAGGACAGGAAGACAACTCTGATTATGACAACACCGATGATGAGTCACTTTTAAAGAGGCTATAAGTGCTTCCTTCTAGTAGATTAAGATTAATATGTAAGGGTCAGGGTCATGTAAGGGAAGAATGACATGCAATTATGGAAGAAGAGGGAAAGCTAACTACCAAATTAATGAAAAATATAGGTAGATAGTTTTATGCCTTAGGCATTTCTATGTTTGTTGTTATCTTTTTGGATACACTCAGTTGGTTTTTTATTTTAGAGGCAATTCCTCCACCTTTTAAAAAAAATTAAAATCATTAGGAGGGGTGGGGGTTAGAAATTCTTAACAATACAAGGAATATTTGTATGCTACCCATGTGGGTCTGACCCACATGACTCATCCATTTCTCAAGAAAACCAACCTAAGAGGATAGTCCTCCACCTCAAATTCCGGGCTTATTACGGTGGAACCATTTTCATCCATCACATATAATATACCTTCCATGGGTCTCTTCTCTTATCAATATAATCTAGATTTCCAGGGAACGAATTTCTCTCTGTCAACAAACATCCCCAATTATCAACCAAATAGTATTCTCTATAACCCTAGAAACAACTCTAGATCAATCCCTAGATCATTCAATAACAATATTCCACCATATTCATAGACCACCATCCTCACTCTCCCTATGCCATTATATTATAGAGACCCTAACCCCAGCCTCCTAGATCCCATTCTTACTACCATTACATTGGGATAAGATATAAGGAAATCATGTCCCAAATTACCTAACAGGTTTTTTGTCATTAAAACTTAATTCATACTTGAGTATTTTATTTCATATGCATACAAAAATTAGAGTATATTTTTTTCTTTTATAGAATAACATTATTTAATCTAGAATATCCTTCTAAATTATTCATACTACTATTTATAGTATAATATGGAATGGAAAAAAAATATCGGTGTTCTCAAATTCTCATTTTGGGTTAATTATAGTGGAAGAAATAATGAATCAATTTGAATAATAAATATGAAATGTTAAATAACTGATCAAAAATTCGATTTAAATAATTAGATAAATCAAAATCAATATGAAATGGAAAATAACTAATGAAAAAATTCCATTTAATTAACCGGTTGATGAAAATAAATATGGCGCGGTAAATAACTGAGAACACATTCCATTTAAATAACTGGATAAGGCATAATCAATATGGATTGGAAAATAACTGAAAATGATTTTATTTAATCAATAAACTATGAATGTAATGCATCCAAAAAACATATTGAAATTTTTTTGGATAACAATAAATGAATCCAAAAGAAATAAATACTTAATTATAGGACCCTATGTTTTTTAGTTACACAAAACCATTACCGTTAAGAGCTTTCATAATATGGGTTAAAAGATAATGGGTAGAAATGCATTTAGGTAAGGCTATCCGACTGATTCATCCCATTATAATACGGATGCATCGAGTGGATTATATTAAATGGTCCCCATCCCATGACATACCCATCCAAAACATTCCATGTATATCGAATAATTGAATTGATTTATTAACAATGTGGCTTAGAATTTTTTTTGAATTGAATAAGGAATAAAATTTCACCAATATTTACCAATAAAATAAAATAACATTCAATGTAAATACCATATATATAAAATGTCTCCATTTTATAAGATAATCATATCAATGGTAAATAATGAGAATATTTAAGGGTTGTTTAATGTTCAATGATCTCTGGAAAGTGAATAACTCAAAGGATTGGTAAGGAAAGCAAAAATGACTCAAGGATGTGAGTTTTAATAATATCCTCAGTCAAAATAATAATAATCCATCTAGATGAAGAATACAGATTTATTTAACATGATGAATACCCATTATAGTAAGAATAAGGGTTTCCTGATTTATTAAAAATGATCATAAAAACATTATTGATGAAAAATATCATTTTCCTTTTGAGAAAATTTTTGAAAATCCTTTTCATGGAAAATCATTTTTTTATAAACTCTTTATGAAATATCTTTTAAAATTTAAAACGAATCTATGATGAAATAATGGCCGGTAATTTTGTACAAGGAAAAAATTACATTTCTTTTTAATTATTAAATGGTTAGAAAAGTTCCTTGTTCGGAATGAGATATTTATATTCTTTAGAAAACATTAATAAAAGATAAAATTGTTAAAAATATATTATCAATAATATTTTGAAAAGTTTAATGAAAAAAATTTTGAAATTATTTTTAGAAAAAAATGGTTTTGTAAAAAATGGATATCCGACTAAAGAGGGAAATGATGTCAGATTTTAATACAATATTTTCTCATTAATTTTAAGTACTAAAGGGTACAAAAATGGATATATCACATGGAAAATATCATGAATAACTATAGGAGAGTAAAATCAAAGTGTTTATTGAACAATTATAATATAATTTCCATTAATTTAATTTAAAGAATAAAAATTCATGATTATAATGAGATTGTGATATAAACCAATAAAATGATCATAACATTGAAGTGTGAATTAATAAATGAATTGATTATTTGTATCAAATATAAATAAACATAAAACATGTTTAAATAAATAAATAGACTATAAAAAAGTCATTATACACATAATCATAGAATATTAACAATAACAAGGAAGTAATATAACCCAATGAAAAGGAATTGAGTTATGAAATTTCATTATAACCTGATGAAATAATGTTCAAATCCCCACAGACAAAGTAAATCAAATTGAAATTAAAAATACCATAAATAATGAATTATTCAACATATTTAATGTTAATGTTTTAGTATATACACCATATAAAATAAACTAGTTTCATAACATTACAATATTCCTCAATGAAATTAAATTGAGATGGAATCCCATGCATCATGCATTCCTTATGGTCATAATTACATTAACCTCGATTATATTGGTTTAAAAATCTTTATTAACATATTTCATAACCATATCTATATTTATAATATCATATATATTGTTATTTTATAAATTATTATCACTCATTGATTAATAATATTTCATTATTTTAACTATTTTCGTTGTTAATTGCCCTATTTTTTAGTATGTTTGTACTTTTTGTTTATTATTATTATTTATATCATGATTTTATCTTCTAAATAATGAATAATATTAATTAAATATCATATATATTTAATACATATGTATTTAGAGTAACACATAAAATTTAGTGATGGGAAATGAATTGTTTTGTTCATGAAGATGGTAGGTCGTACACACACATGAATGTTGGTTTCATTTTATTATTATATTAAATGAAAAAAAGAGAATGATATAAACTTATATTATAATTAAATTATAATATTTAATTCATATACATCACATATGTTTTCTAAACCCATCCTTAATAAATTCCATGTAATGTGTGAATGAATCACACTACTTAGGGAAGCGGTAGTCCACTGTACACATGAACAACATTATTGTATGCCCACATAATGGAAGAATGAATGAATGTGTTATATAATATATAAATAAGAATAAATTAATATTAAATATCATAATTATATTATATAAATAGTATTTCTATAATTATTCACAACCTTGATAGGTGGTAATGGAAAAAATTAATGACATCGATTCATGAGGTTGTAGTTTGTGGTACACTTGAATGATGAATTTGAAACCCATTTTATGGAAGTGTGAGAATTTGTAAGTTGTAAGAAAAACATAAAAAATTATAATTATATTTAATATACTTATTATATTATGTAATCATGATAATAAAATAATATAAGGGGTTTTAGGAAAAAAGAATACAAAAATGTTCATTGTTGAATGAGGAATCTTCTTTAAGTATCTCCTTTTGGTTTCCACCAAAGGCATTCCATAATGGTGTTTCATCCAAATTTATGTCTTATAATAAGATTATATAATATTTATAAAGTTAATTGGGACGTTTTTCTATGATCCAAATGGCTTGGGATGGGAAAATAAGTGAGGGGAGTGTGTTCCGTTTTATAGTGGAGGAGGATTTGTATTCTTGAAAATTCAGAAAAGTAAACTCTATTGGGAGGTCTCCATTATCTAATGTAAATCAAATAATGAAAATTTTTAGATAAAATATTTCTTATGGTCTAAATATTTCCACTTAATCGGGTTTCTAAATGTTTTTTGTCATTTCCACTCCTTATCTTTTAAGATTAACCGATAAGTAAACTCATTTTTCCTTAATTGTTATGATTAGCATTAACTTTTTTGCTAAAAACGTTGGAAAAAGAATATTTTTTCTTTAATAGATATTATAAATAATTAAAATTTCAAATATTTAATCTTTTTTTCCAATTTCAACTCAAAATGTGGAAATTGTTAATTTATAATTTATCATGTAGACGTGACTACCAAGCGTGTTTTTAAAAGGAAAATATTCAAATTTTAAAATGTTTTTATTTCATAATTATCTATTAAAACTATTAAAATGACCTAAATTATATTAATATATTTATTATTGATCTAATGAAACATTAAAACTAATTAAAAATATAATTTAACATTATAAATCATCTATACGAAAAGTGAGTTTTGAATTAAATTCAATATTTTTCAATATTCATAAAAAAAGAATATTCTCATAAAATTTTTATAATTCAACCTATACTAAATATAGAATTTGTATTAAAAATATTATATTTATTTTTACTAATAAAATTTATAAATGTGTTAAAATTTGGTTCCAAAACAAGTATATAATTAAAAGATGGAAAAATTGTCTTTATAAAATACAGTTTTTATGTGAAAATTTTGACTTGATGTCATCTTATTCCAATAAATTATATTGGGTGAATATCATAAAAAATATTATATATATAATATATAAACATTATTATTATAATTCAATAATATTAATTAATATATTTTATTAAGATAAAACACCATTAACGCATAAAATTTTTTTTTTTACATTTTCTTTATAGTCAATTGGTTTTTATATTCAGTTATAATTAATTGTTAACAATTGAATTTAACCATATATTTTCATAATTTAATAATTCATATTTAAAATTTCTAATTAAATTGGTATAATACAATTATTATGTTAAATAATATTATTAATTGTATTCGCTAGATCTATGTCATTTGTGTAACACAAGATATAAAAGAAAGTGTTAATTTCCTTTAAAATGGACAACTCAGTGTTGTGGGAATTTCTAGATATATCATATATAAACAAATAAATATATTCTTATGTCTTGAGTTGTTATAATAATTTCTACACATTATATTTCATGTCACAAATTCTACTGAATAAAATGTTATTACAATAATATTTTCAATGTATTAAATTCTCCCCAAAATAATTAAATTGAATTCGCACTATTTAAAAATGATCTCAGTAATGTTGTGTTTGATAAATAAAAATTACTTTTTTTTAAAGAAACACAACATAAAGTGTTAATAAAATATCTACTTAATAATAGAGAGTGTGAAGTAAAAAGGTCACATATAACTAGGTTTCAAAGTCAGAGATCATCAATGGAATCTAGGGAACTATATATGGAGGAAAAGAAAAAATAATTATATCGAGTGATTAAGGTAATTAATCAAAAAAAATAATTATCAATGGAATTTTGGGGGCCTCAAAACCATAAATCTACATTGTTTTAAAAGGAAATAAGATTTATTATATATGAATGTATTATGATAGCATTTTGTTTCAAGATCATTTTACTGAATTTGAGGAATTATTTTTCTGGATATGAATATAAGGAAATATAATTAATTCATATGAATCTATTTCAAAATTACAATTTCATACTTAGGATTTATTTTGATCATTTTTCCAAGTCATCCCATACTACAAAAAAAAAATATCTAAAATTGATTTTTTATTCTTGAAGTGTTAAAATTCAATTTAATGATATCATAAGATCCATTAAAAATTATTTATGTTTGTATAATTTTTTTTAAAATTAAATATGTTTAATGAATTATTCTATAAACCACAAAAGTAACAGTTCTATTTAATTATTAATATGTATACTTCAAATTTTTTAACTACAATCAATAACTCATTAATCAGAACATTGTGTAGCTCTATGGTTGGCCTTAAATACTTTTCATCCTTTGGTAATGGGTTCAAGCCCTATATCCTTGATATATATGATAACCTTCCACAAGGAATATAGGTTGACATTTTTAGAAACTATATTTATATAATTCCAATAATGTTCCAAAAAATATTATGGGATCACCGAAATGAAGTAAATCAATAAATATCCTTTTTACTAAGGTTTTCAAAACACCCCCTTTTATTCAATGTATAAAAATATTATTTTACTATTATTAAATTTTAATTAATGATCATATTAACACTAAAGTGTATCAAAACCTTTAAACTTATGTACATAAAATTTAGTGGAATTATTCCTAAAAAAAATTATACTAAAAGATAAACCTAACATATATTTATTTAAAATACCCTTAGTCTTAGTAGACTTATATCACATAAATCCTCAAAATTGTTGTATAAGTCATTGAACTGATATTTACACTCATTAAACCACGATTTTATCCCTAACTCTTATTTTAATTAATACATAATTTCTTCTAAAATTTATCATAGTTTTTATAAGTTTCATAATCCATGTAACCAAAATACAATTGGTAAAACACTTCAATATTTATTTCATGAATCACTATATATAAATACATTATCCTATTTGTTTCCACCTAGGTCCTTCTGTAATTTATGGGTTACCCTTTAGAAGGGGTCATTGACTCAAATATTTCCTAGGTTCCCCACATATAAGGCAATGAACTTTAATTGGATCCTCAATATAAAATTTATTTCCTTCTATCTTTAAAACATCCCAACCTAGAGACGAGTTCGCCTATGTCCAGAGAAATTGGGTCAGATGGCCTCATGAGTGCACCCCTATACACCAATGGCTACAGCCTAGTAGTAAGAGTCTAAGATGGTATAGCGGGGAACTATACCCTCATATCAGAGTGGTTCATCAGATAAAATAAATAAATGTGAAACAGAAAAATCATATATAAATAGACTCTATGACAACAACAATAGTATCCTACCATAGTGGAAGCATTATATAACATTATGGAAGAGTGGAAAAGAATATTATAATGAAATTTGGAAGCATAAATGACCAAAAAATAAAATCAAAATCAAAATCTAAGAGAATCATTCATTTACATGATGATGTCATTTCATTCTGATATAAAAAAAGTTGAGCATGGGACATGAATATACAACATGGTATACAAAAAGAAATAAAGGCCACAATACTTCACATATATCATCATGAGCATATCATTGATCCTCTCCTACTAGGATCAATACTATACGAATAGTGGATCAAGCATCTTTAGAAATAGGCTTTCACTTATCCATACAAAAAGATAAGTAATCTTATTAGGTACCAAAGGTAGACCGAGTAGGTTTTGTGATAAAATCCAATTAAGAAACCACCAACGGTGTCTGGAAATAATCCATCATGTACATAATTGTATAATTTTGTAGGAACAAAGAATGATAAAAAAATTTAACAAATAAACACCACCTGAATTGGGTTCCAACATGACACCTGGCTCATCATTGGCTGGTGTGAGAGTCAGATATATAAGAATATATATTGAATATATATATAAATATAGTATATTTATATATTGTATCAACCAAAATGTACTAAGTATGTGTGGAAACATGAAGGAATATACCTGGTTACTTGGTGGTATCATGACAAGGGGAATAACGCAATATTCCATAACTAGTATAACAAGCCCTAGAATCCAAGAAAGGGAACATCCCTAAATCTCCTAATGAATGTGAGATTTCATTATCATCACTCGAGATAGGTGGGGTGAGAAATCATTCCCAACACCCAAAATGGATGAATTCGAAACATCATGCCCATCGTCCAAATATATGTATAATGGTGAGATACATCACACTCAACACCGGATATAACGAAGTGTAAATGATAATTCTGAACAAGTCCCTTAACCATCATTCCACCTCAAATATCAATGGAATGATCATAATATTAATAATATCATCATCAATCAAAATTATCTTGTCTATAGTAATTTATTAAACATATCCAAGGGCTCAAAATTGTTACAATTCACATTCTTAATATATACCATGAGGATTGTCCTTCCGACCCATTCCATTCATTATAAAATTCCATTTCGTTAATCATCTCATAGAAATTGTCAATCAGGTTCAAGATGAATGATTATAAGGAAAACTGTTCTATAAAACAAATACTATATATAAGGAGGGATACTTAATTTCCATTCCATTCTGAACACATGGATGGTATTCTGGTCCATTATAAAATTACATGAAATTTGGAATTATATTCATCAAACCGAAAGGGGTGGCTATAGTTGAGGTAGACATAATCCAACTACTTAGAAAGTGTCCATGGTATTATAACATCATTTTTCAAATTATTAAAAAAATGAAGAAATCGATTTAAGGAAACACGCAACGATGGAAGGCATGAGGAAAAAGGTGGATCAATGATAAAAACTCGAATTGGTGGGGAAACAAGTGGACCACACACCTTAGGGTTGTTGATGACTCTTCATCTAATATCACCTTCATATTTTAAGTAGATTGGATGAAATAAAAAGATCTATCTAATCTCCATATTATTGGAGAAATGATCCCAAAAAATATAGCATAAGATAGGGATAGTGAAAAAAAATTGGAAGCAATAGGATTATATCTCTTGCCGAGAGCTATCAAATGATTCTAGTGGTAGTAGATTTTGAGACTAAATCAAAGAGATATCGACAAACCCATATTATTATTTGGGAGAAATAATGGTAGGATAAAGAGTTTCCATTTTCTATAAAGGGGGAATAAAATATAGGGGTGAGATATTTTATTCATTAAGGGTTAAAATGTAATTTCACCCACAAAAGTGGGGGTTCTTAGTTTAGTGACATGGTTTAGATAACCCATGTGCAAACCATGCCACCTCCAATTTCAAATAAGGGGCCCTACATGGTCTAGGTGTAGGGTTTTCCAAACCATGTGCAAGAAATGAAAATTTCTCTATTCTAACACCCTCTGTAACCCGCATATGCTTGTTCATGGGCTCATAGTATTGCAGCCAAGCCATAAAGCCCCTTGATCCCTTCTGAAGTGTACTACATGATTTTGGAGACCATGTGAGATAGGATACATGGTTTCTCCTAACCATGTGATATTATATTCTTCTCAAAATTATGGGGATCTAAGCTCCGAACAAACATCATAAACCATTGTGACCTCCATTACTCAACTGGGTAACAATATAAGGGAAACATTCTGAAATGTACACAAAAAACAATTATTTGTACCTTTGATAAAAGTTGCGTAATTAAATGACCCCCTATACAAAGCAACTCATCCCATGGTTGGTATTCTAAGGGTTGACACATATCACTTAGTAAAATCACTTTCCACTAGGCTCATATATCAGTTTCCAACTCGCAAGACTCATCATATAATGGGTCGTGCAGCTATAACACCAATACTAATGTGACTAACCTATCTTTGAGAGACTTAATGCTCCAATCCTTTATATGAAATGGATACTCTTTAAAATAATCATCGATATCTAAATCGACAAAATATTGTTATAATATATGCGATGAATCTAGATTATACTAGGGAATATAAGATATGTTAAAGAAGTCATCTATAGAATGGTATCTCTGAGGATGTGTAATCTAGTAATGTAGCATCCCAGGTAAATAAAGAATAACAAATTTTCATATTATTAATATTTTTGAATTCAATATTAATTTTACATTAAATGGGATACTATATTTTATGGCTTACGCGATACACAACAACAAGTTTCTTTGAAATATTATGTTGCACACAACGTTGTGTTATACTGAAAAATAATAATATAATATTACAAATTTTAATGGTAGATAATGACTAGCCATTGTAATGGAGAGAATGAACAGAAATATCTACAATTTGATTGTACATGTTTGTTAAATGTTTGTACATTTATCTAATAAATTTTTTAGGGTTAAAATAAGAAATATTCTGAGATTAAGCATCAATACTCTAATAGCCTTTAAAAGGTCGTTTTACCACCTTTTTATGGAGATCCTTTTTAAAATCTAGTTTTTTTTCCCTTTTATATGTTCTAATTGAAAAAATAATATTATTATTCATAATTGGGACATCAAAATTTACTTTGGATGATATTTTGGTATTTTTCTGATAATGTGCATTTTTAATGAATAGTGAAAAATACACTATTTTAATTCAAAATTGCCTTTTAATATAATTTAATAATATGTATAGATTAACTTTTTTATTGGTTTTAAAGTGTAATAATATTTTTTTACCATTTCATCTAATTTTTTTCATTGTAAGTAATTTTACCTTGAAATTGGACATAATCAAATGTCAATATTTTAATAGTTATTATTTCTTAAAAACATGCTTTTTGTTGTGACAACAGGTATTAATATTAAATTAATTTATACCACTCCTATGATATGAATTTTTACTACTTATTTCATATTTTGAATCATGAGGTACAATTTGTGTAATTATGTATATTTTATATTTAGACATTATGAACATTTACATTAGTAAATATTTTATTTACCATGGTAAAAGGGTAAATCTAGTAAATAAGGGTAAAACAATAATAGTATAATAATATTAAATTACTATAACATGTGTCCTAAAGCAATTTTTTGATACATTTCCGATAATGGGCATAATTTTATTGTTATTGGGACCCCATTGAGCCACTTAAGAGTGATAAAGGCATATTATATTAATTAATTTAATGTAAAGAAAAAAATGACTTAAACATATATCTTTTAGTAAATCAGTATTGTCATGGGGTTTTATAAGTTATCTCTTTGACTATAAATAATAGTTAGAAAAATAAACATATTTTTCACATCATGTTGTTTTATTTAAAAATTTTGACATCATATGAATAAAATTATTTATGAAACAATATTGAGGCAGTGATTACCTTATTAATGAATGATTAAAATAAATGAGATTATAAAATTTAAAAAAGCAATAAAAAATCTGTACAACTCTTATTGGATGATTTTATTTATAACAAGAGTCATCTTATATTTTAATTTAATGAGTTTTGGGCCTTTTGAAACCGAAAATCAGTTTGTAATAAAATAATTTTTTCAAACATTCTTAAAGAGACCCTCTTCCCCCTTATATAAAGTCATCAACTCTAACTCATTAATCACACCACTCAAGCTCCTTGGATCATCCAAACTCTACCCAAATAATATCTCATGATCTCTATATTACACCTAGAATCCTTACATTAGGCATAAGGCACTTCATGAAAGCCTTTTGGTTCAAAAAAAATTGAGTCACCCGATTTTAACATAATATCTTCCCTCAAATTCTCTTCTTTTATTTTACTTCTTCACTCCTTATTATATTATTATTATTTGTTTACATTAATACCTTAGTATACTCAATATACTAGGTTTTTTATGAGAAGGATTCTAAACACACTTACACACACCTCCATCCAATGGGTAAGGAACATACTTTTTCTGTGGACGACGAACTGCTGCCTCACAAAACGATTATTGTTCAATCATCTCCTACAACCTCTTATGGTGGAAAGTAAGATAGAAATATATTTATATGTGATATATATTAAATTTATATAGTATCTATACTTTTTTATTTTTCATTTATGTCATACCTTTGTGGTGTCGATAATGGGTAAATACGATAATTTCATTTGAGGAATTGTGGACTACCGCCCCCTTAAAGTGATAGGACTCGTTCGTTCCCTACATGGGACGTATAAGGGATGTATTTAATGAAATTATATATTATATTATTCTGGAATTATAGTATAACTATGTATCATTAAGTTAACATTCCATTAAAATACGAAATAGAAATGAATGTAGCGTTCATGCGTATGCACGACTAACCATCTCCATGAATAATACATTTCATTTCTTATCTCCAAATGTTATGTAATATTATAAATACATATATATATATATATAATGTTTATATATGATATATATGACATCTAAATTATGAATATAATTCTGGAGATAATGTAATTTTTACCTCATGGACAACATGTATTTATAAGACGTTAATTTTTTACTCAAATACAATGTATCGATGAAACGACTGTTATTATATTAAATGATTATATAATGTTTATAACATGGTAATAAGTGATTTAAAAAGATTAATAACCCTAAAAATGTTTTTAATAAAGTAGAAATCATCTTTAGTTTATTATTCAGTAGATTAATTAACGAACGAGTCAAGTTAGACACGATGTAAGGGACTTCGTCTCAATCTTCTTTTATTGAGTCATATTTTGATTTATACACGAATTTATTTTATATGGTGTATAAAAACCTTTGAATTTTCATTTAATTCAAAGAGAATATTTTTCTTTGATGGTTTTTACTAGATGAATAAATTGATTGTTTCTTTTTAACGTACGCAGTGACGATAACCTCTTCCACTACCATGAGTATTATTTTATCTTTGTCTTCCATAAAAAGATTTAGTGTTTTAAAAGGAAAATAAATAACATATACACCTTTTATGTATTTTGTTATTGATTTTTTTATAATGAAATGATTATTTCAATATATTGAGATGATATATTTTGATTTTAGTGTGAAAATTTTATATTTCCTTTATGATTATATTTTGTGTTATGGTACATGGGAATTGTTTACGTATACGAGTGGTTCCGTAATAAACATATGGTGGGTGAGCCCAAGATAGATCTCCAATGCATTGGGTAACATGATGGAGTTAAACATTAAATTTTCTTCTAATAGATTTAGCGAATATACTGTGATGGGTATTCCAGTGTAACTCCCTATGTTGCTGCGATAACTTTAATGTAAGTACAATATGGATTCCACAAGTTAACTTTATGATTTATTATTTATATGTGTTATTCATAAATATTATGTTTTCATGAGATATGTAAAAAAGATTATGTTTTGATGGACTACTGTTTCTTTTATTTATTTTATAATCCTTACTAAGATTTTTATGCTCATCCCATGTTTTTGAAATGTTTTTCACCAGACATAAAGATGAATAGGGTCAAGGATGGGATCAAGGAAAATTCATGTTGTCTAAAACATAGAACTAGACATGAATCTTTTTTTTTCTTGAGTTGTTTTTATAAAAAATTGGAAACTTAGTAGAATTGTATACTTTGTAATTTCTGAGATGTAATGTAATAGTTATGGCCTAATTCTCTAAAACTCTAAACCGGAAAAGATCCCCAATGTGAATTATTTACTTATTTCAATTTTATGTATTTTTTAAGGCTGGGTCCTTATAGTTGGTATCAAAGGTTGGTTTAGACAACATTAGGAGTTATAATATTGTTAAACTAATCTCTGTAAATTAATTTATGGTATGATTAAAATGATATAGCACTTATAGAATACCATGTTGATTCGTCTATAATATGTCAATTTTATGAATGTTTCTTCATAGAGGAAACATAGAAGCTTCACTGTGAAGGAATAAAAACAGAAATTACCTTCCAAATTAGCATCCTGAGATGGTCAGAATCATAATTGAATACTTTGTTACATTAATGTCTTAGTTGACTTAGCTGTAAAATGTTGGTTGTTTTTATTGATGAAATTTTGGTATATTTCAAAATTAAAGAGGAACATGAAAGTCATTTAAGGGTTTTCTTTCAAACAATTAATGAAAAGAATCTTTTTGGGAAATTTAGCAAGTGTGAGTTTTGGATACAAAAACTTTCATTCCATGGAAACATTGTTTCCAAAAATGGTATAACTATTGATCCTGATAAAACAAAAGTTTTTAAATAATGGCCAAGACCCAAAAATATAACTGAGATCTGTAGTTTTGAAAATTTTTCATGGTTATCTAGCCCACTAACTAAGATAACTCGAAAATGTGTTAAGATAATATGGATAAAAGAATGTGATGAACTTTTTTAGGAATTGAAATGATGATTGGTGAATGCTCCAGTTTTGGAACAGCATTCCCGAAATATTGAGTTTGTTATCTACAGTGATGCCTCGTTGAAAGGATTTTGCTGTGTCATTATGTAGAATGATCAGGTAAATGCTTATGATTCACATCAGTTGAAACCCTATGAGTTAAATTACACTACAAATTATTTGGAATTAGATGATGTAGTTTTTGCTTTAAAAATTTGGAGGGATCATCTATATGGAGTAAAATGTGGAATATATACTGACCATAACAGTTCAAAGTATATATTCACATAGAAAAAATTGAACATGAGATAGAGGATATGGCTGGATTTAATCAAGGATTATGATTTCACAATTCATTACCATCCAGGAACAGAAAATAAAGAGGTTGATTATTTGATTCAATCATGTAATGCTTCATTAACCTTGTTACACATGAAACAAGATCCTTTGATTAATGATTTGAGGAATTTCAGAGTATAAGTAGTGGGTGCATTAAATTATTATATTTTGTTTCAGGTGTCAGTGAAATCATCTCTATTAGAAAAAATTAAGCAACCACATAAGGAAGACAGTGAGTTATAGAAAATGGTACAGTTTGTTCAGCTGGGTAAGTTGCGTGATTTTAACATTGATAATGACTGTATTTTGTGATTTAGAAAACGATTATGTATGACTTGTGATTCAAAGTTGAATAATGATTTGTTATATGTAGCTCATAGTTCTCCATTTTCAGTTCTTCCTCGAAGTACTAAGATATAAAGTGATCTTCGTGAGTATTGCCGGTGGGACAGAATGAAAAGAGATATAGTTGACATTACTCTGATGTGTTTAACATTTCAATAGGTTAGAGTAGACTGGAAGTTACCAAAAGGTATTCTTCAATCATTACCAGTTCTAGAGTGGAAGTGGGAAAATATATTCATGGACTTCATTATGGTATTATCGAAGACATCTCAAGGTGACAATGAAATTTGGGTTATTGTAGATCGATTGACTAAATCTTCTCATTTTCTTCCTATTCAAGATAATCTATCTCAAGATAAACATTCTCGGAAGTATGTTAAATAGATATTCATGTTTCATAGTGTTACCCTCTCTATTATATCTGATCGTGATATGGGGATCACTTGTAACTTTTGGAAATACCTTCAAAAGTCATTGGGTGCTGAATTAAATTTTAGTACAACTTATCATCCTCAATCCGATCGGTAGTCAGAACAAACAATTTAAACCTTGAGTACATGTTACGTGCATGCTCTATGGATTATCAGGGAAGTTGGGACCAAAATCTTTCATTCATTGAATTTTATTACAATAACAGTTTTCATTCCAGTATATAGATGTCTCCATTTTAGGCATTATATAGGAAGCAGTGTCAAAGTATAACTTTTTGGTGTGAAGTAGGTGAGATGAAATAGATGGGACCAGAATTGGTAAAAGAGATGGAAGAAAATATTTAGTTGATTCAGAAGAACATTAGAATATCTCAAAGTAGGTAGAAAAGTTATGTGGATAATTGAAAGAATGATATTTCTTTCGAGTTTGGTGATCATGTCTTTCTCAATGTTTCTCCATGGAAAAGGGTGATGTGTTTTGGTAAGAATGGAAAGTTGAGTCTGAGGTATATTGGACCTTATGAAATCTTGGAGAAAGTTTGATTAGTTGTGTATTGAGTTGGTTTACCCCAAATTTTGTCCCAGGTACAACATATTATTCACGTTTTAATTTTCAGAAATTATATGCCAGATCCATCTCATTTTTTGAGTCTTGAGGTAGTTCAGTTAGAGAAAAATCTCTCAAATGAGGAACTGCTGGTCCAGATTCTTTACCTTAGAGAGTAAGTGTTATAGAATAAGGTAATTTATCAGGTAAAGATTTTGTGGGGAAACCATATGGTTTAAGAGGAAATGTGGGAATTGGAAAATGATCTGAGGGATAAATATTCCCACATGTTTGATGAGTGAATAAAAATTGTGAGGAAGCAATTTCCAAAAGGGGAAAGGATGTAACATCCCAGGAAAATAATGAATAACACATTTTCATATTTTTTTAATGTTTGTGAATTAATTTTTAATATTACTTTAAAGGTGATTCTATGTTTTATGGCAGACCCAATAGGCAACAACGGGTTTATTTGAAATCGTACGTCGCCCACAAAGTTGAGTTATACTTAAAAATAATAATATAATATTATTATTTTAAATTTTAGTTAACGCCTAGATGTTATAATAGTGGGAATGAACATATATAACTAAAATATGATTATACATGTTTTCTAAATGTTTTAAAATTTTTCTAATAAATTTTAGAGGCTTAAAATAAGAAAGAATCTGATTTTAATCATAAATACTCTAATAGTCTTTAAAAGGTCATTTTAACTCCTTTTGATGAAAAAACCCTTGTTAAATCAATTTTCGGTCACTTTTATATGTTTTATTTGAAAAATTAATATTATTATTTAGAATTTGGATATCTAATTTTACTTTGGATGGAATTTTGTTATTTTTCTGATAATGTTCATTTTTTAAAGAATAGTGAAAAATATTATATTTAAATTCAAAACATCCTTTTAATATAACTTATTTATATGTTTAGATTATATTTTTAGTTAGTTTTAAATTATAATTAGATTATTTTTTTAACATTTAGTCCAATTTTGGTCATTATATGTATTTTTACTTCGAAATTGGACATAAACAAGTGTTAATCTATTGATAATTATTATTTCTTAAAAACATGGTTTTTGTTTTGAAAATGGGAATTAATTTAAAATTAATTAATGCCACTTATGTTTTTTGAATTTGGAAAAATGGATTCCATATTTGGAATCATGAAGTCAAAATTGTGTAAATAGGTAAATTTTTTATATATTATGAATATTTACTTCTCTAAATATTCAATTTACCATAGTAAAAAGTTAAATCTGTTAAATAAGGGTAAAAATAATATTATAATAATATTATATTACCCTAACATGCATCCAAATTCTATTGGTTGATACATTTCTGACCATGGGCATACTTGGGTCGATTATGGGATCCCATGGGGCCACTTAAGAGTGATAGTGACACTTTATATTCATTAATTTAAAGTAAAGACAAATATGACCTAAACATATATCTTTTAGTAAATCAATTTTTACATGGTGTTATATAAGTTATCTATAAGATTGGAAATATTAATTAGAAATCTAAAATTGTTTCCGACATCATGGTATTTTATTTAAGATTTTTAGACACTAAATAAATAAAATTATTTATGACATAATGATAATGTAGTGATTACCATTTTAATGAATGATTTAAATAAACGAGATTATAAAATTTATAAAAGCAATAAAAACACTATAAAATTATTATTGGATGGTTTTATTTCGAACATTAGTAATATTATCTTATAATTTAATGAGATTTAGGCCTTTTGAAAGAGAAAATCATTTTATAATAGAATAATATTTTTAAACATTCCTATAGAGCCCCTCCCCCCTTTATAAAAAGCCACCACCTCTAACCCATTACTCACACCTCTCAAGAACATTGTCTCATACTAAAACTACCCTAATAAGCTATCAAGATTCCATTATTCCACCTATAATCCTTAAATTATAAATAAGTAACATCAATAAATCCTTTTGGTTCAAACCAGAGGTAGTTGCCCGATTTAATGGTAACGTCTACCATCAAGTTATCTTCTTTTATTTTACTTATTTACTCCCTATAATCTTCTTATTATATTTTTACATAAAAACACCAATATCCTCAATATATTAGTTTGTTGTAATGAGAAGGATTCAAACTAAACTTACACACACCTCTATATAATGGGTAAATAACGTACTATTTCTGTGGATGGCGAACTACTGTCTCACGGAACGATGATTGTTAAATCATCCCCTACCACCTCTTATGGTGTCCATTAAGATGGAAATGTATTTATATGTGATATATATTATATTTATATTGTCTCTATAATTCTGTATTTCTCATTTATTGCATACCTTTATGGTTTCCATAATGGGTAAATACCATAATTTCATTTGAGGATGTGCAGACTACAGCCCCCTCCAAGTGATATGAATCATTCATGCCATAAGTGGGAGATATAAAAGATATAGAGGAATAAATTATATATGATATTATAATATAGTTATATTATAACTATGTATCTGTTGGCGCCAAAATAATGCATGAATGGAAGGGATGAAAAAGAAGGTCGGCGCGCTGCCTCGCAAAGCATCGTCGTGAAGCCCCGACGCGAAGCACCCCGAGCATCGCGGTCTCACGAAGCTCCAGAGGCGGTAACTCTCCGGGAATACATTTGACGTTTGTGAGCCCACCATGATGATCGAGAGGCGGTAACTCTCCGCAAATACATTTGACGTTCGCGAGCCCGCCACGAAGATCCCGAGGCGGTAACTCTCCGCAAACGCATTTGACATTGGCGAGCTCGTCGCGAAGCTCCAGAGGCGGTAACTCTCCGAGAATGCATTTGACGTTCACGATCCCGCCATGAAGATCTAGAGGTGGTAACTCTCTGCGAACGCATTTGACATTCGCGAGCCCGCCATGAAGATCTAGAGGTGGTAACTCTCCGCCAACACATTTGACGTTCGCGAGCCCGCCGCGAATCTCCAGAGGCGGTAACTCTCCGTGAACGCATTTGACGTTCGCGAGCCCGTCGCGAAGCTCCAGAGGCGGTAACTCTCCGCGAACGCATTTTACATTCGCGTTCCCGCTGCGAAGATCCAGGGGCGGTAACTCTCCAGGGACGTCGTTGACATTCGCGAGCGCGCCGCGAAGCACCTGAGGCGGCGCGCGAGTTCTGCTTTGCGGCGCCCCTTCCCTATAAATAATGGACACCCCCTAAGTCCCGGGGACGGACATTCCGACCTTTCGGATTCTCCTCTCCCGAATTGCGAAGCACCCTTTTCCCCCGGGAATCATGAGCTCCACGAGGTACTTCTACTTGAGGAGACGCATTTTCTTGGTCTCGTTTTGACCCCTTCTTCCGAGAGGTATTCCATTCGCAAAGCTCAATGGAATTCACGAAGGAAAGGGATTCCCAAGGGAACTTGGGCAGCCGCGGAGCATTTATGCTTCGCGAAACACCCAACCCATACTAGTGATCCCTATGCTAAGGTAGGATCGCTTCCCATCGCGAAGCACACTGCTTCGAAGCACCCTGCTTTGCGAGGCACCTCCTCTTCGCGAGCCAGTGCTCCACGAATACTGTTCCACTTCGCGAAGCACCCTCCACTCACACCTATGCCCCATTCTAAGGCCAAGGCACTCCGCTTCGCGAAGCACACTCCTTTTCTTTGCAATTCCTCTTCCCGTGCGACCCTCCGGGTTTGCACGATGTGATTTCAAAGTCCCACGAACAATACCACTAGTAGCATTGCTTCGCCTAAGGCTTCTTCGCATAGGCACGCTAACGGCTATTGCTTCTTGGCATAGCCACGCTAACGTGGACCCCTCGATGGTTCTCTCCACAACCCCCCTTGACCACGGTCTTACTGGTACCTTCCCTTCCCCAAGGACCAGAGGGTACCGGTTATGTAAGTCCTAGGGGTGGGGATTGAACCCACCTCGTCCAAGCTGCAGGACATTAAACCGCCAAGCATCAAATCCTCAACACATGACGTTAAACTGTGACCCGACCTCGTGCCTCTCACGAAGGGTCCCCCCAGCTCGAACATTCTTTACACCACTCGTCTCCACAGGAGTGGAATCACCCATCCACAAGGGATGATATCCTCCTTACTGGAGTGGTGTATGTTTATAGGAGAAGGGCGACCCTAGTTCCCCAACGTATTGTTGGACCCCTGCATCTCTATACTTCCCCACTACCAAGGTCAGTGGAGGGTGTGATAGGGAATGAGGCACCCCCCATCATTGGTCCCAAATCCCTCTTTTGATGCGCTTTGCCGCACCTCGGGCCACCATCCTGGAGTAAGTCCCAGCACCATGGGCCGCCTAACACGTAATCCCCTCTTCGCTTCTCAAAGACGCATCCTTCGCGATGTGATCGTCAGGTCCTTGCAACCTCTTGTTTCTCACACCGAGCATGACTCATGTGATCTTAGAGTGAGCACCGACCCTGACCCTCACCCCCAGCGAACTACGAGGACTTTGATCTATGTCAAGGCATGGTACGTAGGAATCCTCCATGAGCTTCAAGCCACATTACTCGGTCGTTCATTCACGTCGAGTTTCGCCCTCGTCCAGCATGACGTTAAACTGCATGCCCCCATCCCGCATGACGTTAAACTGCATACCCTCGTCCAGCATGACGTTAAACTGTATGCCCCTTGTCCCACATGACATTAAACTGCACAACCAATTGAACTACGAGGTCTTTGATCCATGTCAAGGCATGGTACGTAGGAAGACTCCATGAGGTTCAAGCCCACCCATCACCCAACTCACGCCGATATCTACCTTCGTCCATCATGACGTTAAACTGCATTCCCGTCCGACGGCAAGCCGTTGTGACCGACCCAAACTACGAGGTCTTTGATCCGTGCCAAGGCATGGTACGTAGGAAGCCTCCCTGAGCTGTAAGCCCAAAAATCATTGGCCCAGACCGTCTCCTTGTCGGTGTGCCAAGCCCCCCCCCCCCATTTTCACCCAAATTACGAGGACTTTGATCCATGTCAAGGCATGGTACGTAGGAAACCTTCCCAAGGTTCAAGCCCACCACTAGTGGACCCATGTGTCTACTTTCACGTCGGTTCACCGATGAAACCCTCTGAACTACGAGGTCTTTGATCTATTTCAAGGCATGGTATGTAGGAAGCCTCCCTGAGGTTCAAGCCCACCCCTCATCGGACCAAGGTCCACCTTCATGTCGGTTCGCTGACGCAGGGGACCATGGTCCGCCTTTATGTTGGTTTGCTGATGACATCCATAGGGCCAAGGTCCACCTTCACGTCGGTTCACCGACGAAGCCCCCTCTGAACTACGTGGTCTTTGATCCATGTCACGACATGGTACGTAGGAAGCCTCCATGAGGTCCAAGCCCACCACCACTAGGACCCTCTTGGTCCTCCCCATTCACGTCAGTTTGCTGATGATGCCCTTCAGACCAAGGTCCACCCTCATGCCGGTTCACCGGCACCATGCTGAACTACGCGGACATTGATTCTCTGCCACGAGGATATGTTGGAAGCCTCTTCAAGGCTCAAGCCCAACTTCGTTGTCGCCCCTGCGATGGTCCCATTTCATTCCCATCCACTTCATTCGTCTATCCATCATCCACCCTGATTCTCGCCCGAACAGTCATATCCCAGTGAGACCCTGTCGGCACGTTCCTCTTCACAGCCGCCCATGGTCTAGTCCCGGTATCAGCATCCCTTCAAGGTAAATCCCTCATTCCGATCCATTCTAGTTAATGCTCTCATCGGGCTGATCTGTCTCCGCTGGACGTTAAACTCGCTTCGTACCCTGTGTTAAACACGGGAAGCTGAGGAAAACCTCAGATATGTGTCTATGGCATATAATTCCCCGCGCTTGATGTGGGATGCCTCGGGCTTCCACGCCCTCGAGAAGCCCTGTGACCAGGGATAACAGAAAGACATGCTAGGTTCCCCAGCATCCAGAAATGCTACTGATGCCTCAACGTGACTACTCCCCCGACTGAAGGATGCTTCCCTAACTGGACCCTTTGGAATGTACTGACAGAAGCAGTGTAATTAATCGGCGTCCATGGAAACATGGCACTGGGAAGAGTTTCACGAACAACGTATTAAATCTATGAGGGAGACCCGGACTAGGTGATGAGTTCTGAGGAGGAATCCACGGAAGGAAGAACCGACATCCCATAATCCCGTTTTGATCAAGGAGCAGACGTCCCTGAATAAGGAGTGAATGCCACCCGCCTTTGGAATGTGGGAATGCGGGGCAACAAGCGCAACGCGTCCTCCTTCGCGGACGGACGGATGCGCGCGCCCTGACGAAAGCGTTGGAAACAGAAATGGTGAACCCGACGTGAAATTCTTCTCCTCAATATGGAGATTAGTAGCGTTCGAGACACCAGTAGATTGACGTGTCACCTGATCCAGATATCCAGCACCTGGTCCCGCCAAGCAAATAGTGGGCCTGTCGTGAAACTCACCGGATGTCGGGGCAGTAGAACGTGGGGCACTCCGTTCTGCAGTGTGTTGGCATGGATACTTCTTACAGACGTGGAGAATGGAAGGACGATGGGACACTGGTTGTCAATTATTTTCCTCTCACTGCTGATGAGTTGATCCCTTCGTTTCTCAGGAACCAGATTGCTGTTACAGAGACACGATCACCGCCCGCCCACCTACGCAGGGGTAGGGGAAACTTCTCCACAGCCACCCCGCATGGCGCCGCTACCACCACGACGGCCGCCACATCACAGAATATGGGGCGCCCACATATCCTTTCCCCATCAGAGGTCATCCAGCGAAGGGTGATCAACAACCTCGTGTGTGGGTAGGAGGAGGAAGGGGTCATCCCAACTCGGGATATGGCCCTCTTGAAACTGGAGGCCTCCAGACCCTGCCTTCAACGCTGCCCTAACAGGCCGTGCAGGGATCCCCTGATCCCCGCCCCAACGTTCAACCATTTCGGGAGCCTATCCCTGGAACGCCATGATGACTCCTCACCTTACGCTAATGAGGCGGGTGCCGTCTGGCTCAGCCCGCTCAGGGTCCCGGCCTAATGGCTCTAGTCAAGAGCTCCCGTCCGGCCGCGTCAGTGCCGTCGTCCGACTCCGCAGGAAGAGCAGGCATGCCATGCCCCTGCACCACCTGCACCAGCTCGTCTGACCCGACATCAGCACCGGCCCCGGGCTGAAGACGCTCGCCCAGGTGCATCGACGTCAACAGCTACAGTGGCCCGAGCAACCACCGACGTGCATCATGAAGTCCCTGCATACACTGAGCAGGGGCAGGCCTTCACCCAACTAGGATCGAGACCCAAACCGCCCCACGGGCAGGTTGGGTTGACTCTCCGGGTTGCAGGCCCGAGTGGTGATCGCCGCGAACTAACCCGCGGTGATGTCACCCCGTATGGAGGCCCTCCCCGTACCACTACTCCACAGAGCATGGGCCTTCCCTGCTCCGAAGCTCTTCATGGAGGTATGACTCATGCTACCCCCATCTCGAAGGAAGACCTTCCCCACGGCAATGATTCTCGACGCGGAAACCTTTCCCGCGCCCACTATATAGGGTATGGAGTCCATCCTCTTGCCCCCGACAACCGATCTGAAGGCACTGTCAATCCAGTCCTTCTCCAACGTGGGGGCCCTCCCTACGTCCTCTCTGTGACTGGCGAACGTCCTCCTCACCCCAGAAACTTGAGGAGTGAAGGCCAGCCTCGCTCCGCCCGCATAGACAATGGAGGTCCTCCCCATGCTCCTGCTGATTCCAATAGAGGCTCCGCCCACATGGGTGCTTCCATGGAGGTCCTCCCCATGTACCCTTCGACATTTTCCCTGGTGCCCCTCGCACCTCGGCCATCTCGAGGGGGGGAGGGGGGTCCTCTCTGCCACGGCTCCAGTGCCACCCCGAGACTACATGATAAGGATAAACCCTATCCCGAAGAGCCACCCCGGGGCAGGATATCGGGTCGTCACCGCCACAAGAAGAGCCCTGTGAAAGCTCGGGTGGAGATCAAACCTGCTCGCTTCTCCGACTATGAAGCTGAATGCGACTCATCGATGGAACCTTCTCCCCTCTCCTCCATATAAAGGACTAGGGTAAGAACCAGGCGTGTTAGCCTCATTCTCCCAGAATATGAGGTCCACCAGATTCGCATCTCTCTCCGCAGGTATATCCAGGAGGAAGCAATCTTGGGAATTCCGCAGGTCTCGACCGTGCAGTCACCACCATTGTCACCTGAAGCACCCTCTACCTCTACCAGAGATCACGAAGAGATATTTTGGGGGCCAACTGCGGTAGAGAGACCACATGACCTGTCGCCAGTAGCCGCGACTCCTATGCCGGAAGCTGTGGCTATCAGCCCATCGTATCGTGACATCGTGGACAGGTCACCTTACTCTTCAGAGGATGGCCAAGAATCTGGCGGCCAGTCAGCTCGTTCGCCATATTCTCCGCCGCCGAGTTTACTATCCCAGAGGTCTGCGTCAGTACTGCTATCGGTCCCTCAGCCGCCCCCGGTTGACGAGTGGGGAAATATAGGGCCAGACCCCGAGTCTGAACCTAGGAGCTTCTAGAGTATTCTCGCAGTAGATTACTTCCCGGAGAAGTTCTGGCCGACGGCGGTGCTGAATTTTGGCGCACCAGAGTCTCTTACCCCTGAATAAGTGGGGTGATTTTGTCGAACTCTACGGGCGACACTCGTTACAAACGAGTGGTGTACCCCAAAAGTCGAGAGCACTTCGAAGAAATCGGCAAGCGATGCCGCCTGATCGATTCGGCCGCACTCCTTGTGGACCAACACCCCGAGTCGCCAGGCCGTCAGAGCACCCTTCAACGGAAATGTGTTCAGAGTTTCAAAGTACTCCACAGAATCATTAGGGAAGCCACCCCCCCTTGTGCAAGTCCGTGGTTGGGGACACTATGTCGCTCTCCTCTTCGACCATATCCAACGACAGCCTGATTCTTTATGCGACATCGAGGAAATGCCCTCCAGAGGGGTCGCTGTCCACATGGCTGACGTAGTGGACAAGGAATACGAGATTGAATTCCATGATGGAGACTTACCCCCCGAGGGCGTACCGCCACTGCATGCCCCAATAGGGAGGGTTACCCGTCAGTAGAGGAACCTGCTAGGCCTCCTCGTACCCATCGATTCGCTGGTACTCGGTCGAAATACCAGCAAGGGTAAGGAGCACATCGGAACTGCCAAGTACTCCGACCCACCTGCCTCTATGCAGAAAACAGTTGAAGTCCCCGAGAAGGCCACATTACGCTAGTAGCTTGCTGAGCAGAAGAGGCTGGTTGACGAACTCTTGGCTGAGCGCGCTGCAGAACGACAACCCGACTATGGTAATCCCAGGCCGGGGCAGCAGGGGTAGGAACAATTTCCCCCCGGTGAGATGCCTCTGGGCAACCCTGATCATGCTACTCCCACAAACAGGGCAGAAGCCGGAACTTACGTCAAGAGGGTGTGATACGTCTCGCCAAACCCCCCCGAACGACGGGGAAATCCGAAGAATCCAGTCTGGGTTCCCCCAGTCGCCCTGCAGGTCGTTCCGCCAGTTGATCCACGAGCTACCGAAGCCATCTACCGTGTTGAAGAACCTGGCAACGCACTTGTGGTTAGGGATCCCCGTCAAGATAGGGACCCCCACCCAGATGATCTTATTGCGGCACTCACAGCCCGCCTCGAAGCGTTGGAAACGCGGCAGGTGGTGATCCCACCAGATGGAAATCCGTATCCCACGTGGGTGGATGATATGCCCGCACCTCCGGGTTTTGGGAACCCCACATTCTCGCCCTTCAACGGGACAGGGGACCCTCTACAGCACTTAGCTCATTTTTCTTCCAGGTGTGGCCCCATGCTGGGGACCCCGACTCGGCAAGAAGCCGCCAAGCTCCGATGTTTTTTACAGACATTGGAAGGTCCATCATTCGTCTGGTACAGCCAGATCTCTATCGGATCGGTGACTGGTTGGTAGGATCTCCGCCGACAGTTCCTATACCAGTTCAGCTCCACCACGCGGAAGACTAGCATTGCAGACCTCTTCAAGTGAGAGCAAAGTCCTGATGATCGAGTCACAGATTTCACTGCCGGTGGAAGGGATATACTTATTCCCTCGATATGCCACTAACTCAGGAGAAATTACTTACGATGTATGTGGGGAACGTCAAAACGGAGCTGCTACCCTCCCTGATTACCCAGAACTACCCTGGAGAGTTCAGAGATTTCTCAGATAAGGCTCAACGGCTTGAGGAAGCTCAGCAGAAGGCCAGTCAGGCACGTTCGTTTCCCCCTATGATCCCATCCAGGAGGACCGCCAGGGCTGAACCCGACACGATGTCCTAAATAGAAGCCCCTAGGCAGCTGGAATTACTGCTGGCGGCACCAGCCCCGCAACCCCACAGAGGTCCTCCACCTCAAGCACATGCTCCTGCCCAGCAGCGACCGCCTCAGAATCAACAGGTTCCCCCACGCAGTGCGCCATCGCCACCCGGGCGAGATAATCAGGTGTTGCCTCCTCAGCAGGCCCCTTCGGCCCCTCGTTAGGTCCAGGACCGTAGGGCCCCCTATCCGGAAAGAAGGCACCAGACTTATTCTTTCAACAAAAATCAGGTCCCTGGCTACTTCTGAAGTGCTCTAGAGCAAGGGATTGTGCGCCTTCCGGAGTGAAGAAGGCCGGCAGAGGGGAATCTCACCGATCACCCCAACTACTGTCCTTATCATTGGATTCTGGGGCATACCCTCAAGAAATGATATGTGTTTAAAGACTGGCTTCAAGACCAGGTCAACAACAACATAGTTAGGTTGGGCTCGGCACCAACACAAGTGGTGGCTGTCTTTGTAGGGTCAGAGATCGGTAGCGACAGCGAAGGTGAGTGGCAGCAGGTTCCCAGCCGTGGATCCCAGAAATACGATGACTGGATGACTCGAAAAACCATTGTTCTTGCCCATGGTATCATCCGGGAATGCCTGAAGCAGCCAGAACCATTAGAAGAAGTATCCAGTACCTCCGCATCGCCTTCACAGTAGACCTCTTCCCAAAAGGGCAAGCAGCGACGATGCAAGAAGAAGAAACGCGCTCCGCCGGTGTCGTCGTCATCCCGCACTCTCGATGAATTTATGCCCCTTGAAATGGTTATTCCTCCCAGAATCCGCCCGGTACTGGATGACTCCTCGAGCGACTGCCAGGGGTACGCTTCAGTTAACACCGTTGAGCTGGTAAATCCCTATATGACTCCCGACGAGGGGGAGTGCCAGGTGAACCTCCCCAACGTTTCCAGCCGACGTCAAAGTCAGTGGAATCGAAACCGCGACAGTAATCGGAGTACGTTAGTGGGCACTTTCAGCCAAGCCATGCATGCTACCGAGACCAGACAGCAGGCTCAGCGCAGATCTCAGCACGCGCAACCTCAACCAACGCCCTCAGCTCTACCTCCCCCGCTGTTTTTGCTACTAGATCAGGGAGAGCTACCCCATTCATATCACAGTCAGTCTTTCCCGGCTACAGGCTAGCCTTCGCTGTCCAATCCTAGTCCGGTGACTACTCTCCAGGCTTCAACCAGTAGGCAGCAGGATGTACCCAGTACGAGCCAATCGCCGGTTCAACCAGCAGGACCCGCTATGCCTCCAAATGCTGAACGACCTCCTGTAGGCAGAGGTTCACATTTGGCACAAAAGTATGATGTCCTGAAGCACCTGGCCGGCATTCCGGCAAGGATTTCTATCCTTGAGGCCCTTCTCCTGTCATCCGAAATGCGTGAGGCACTTTCTGAGGCCTTAAAGAGACCCCTCCAGTTTGAGACAGAGGTAGCAGCTGCAGAAGCCTTCCATACTGAGATGATTGAGAACGCCGAATGTCAGGCGGTTATCTCATTCTCTGGTAAAGATGAGGACCCTCCTATATAGTGGCACATTCGCCCGCTGTACATCACTGGCCACTTCAATGGCATGGAAGTCCGCCACTGCCCCATTGACACGGGTTCCAGAATCAATCTAATTCCGACTCAGACGTTGCGAAAGCTGGGTCTGTCTAAAGGTGATTTAACTCCCTCTGACCTTATAATATAGGGGTACGACAGGACCGAGCAAACCCCAGTCAGCAAGATCCGCCTGAAGACTCAGTTCGGTGGCATAATTGCCAGCACCGAGTTCATGGTCGTCTCTCAGGACACCGCCTACAACGCGTTGATGGGTAGGCCATGGCTCCATCTGCATGCAGAGGTCCCTTCATCGTATCACCAGTTCCTCAAATACTCACTCAACGGTCGAGTAGGTGTGCTCCAAGGAGATGCGTCCCCTTTCGCTTCTTGTGAGGCTCGCTATCTGGAAGCGGGTTATTACAAAAGTAAGGATAAGCATATCTTAGTACGTGAGGATGAACCCGCCCCGGTCACAAGTGATCCCTGGGTAAGCATGGATGAAGCCCACGTCCTCCCGATCCACCGATTGGAGGCCACGACCCCTGACATGGGGAAATGTTTTGTTGTTTCGGGTACACAAGGAAGGCATGTTCCCGTGTCCAAGCGACGGTGGAAAATCACCTCGTACTCCTACACCAACCAGGCTCAGGTGATCCCAGAACCTCCTATCCCTGTACGGTACCGGAATGTCAAGCTTGTGACAATGGCGGTATGCCATACGTGTCTCTTCCGTCAGGCTGGAATCCACTGACTCAGGCCGACACGTCACCACTGCTTTTATATCATCAAACGTGGCCCCTTAGGCCGAAGTCCAGATGGGATAGGATCGACTGCCTTCATTGATATGGTGTCAATGGCTAGTGAGTCTCCGGATACGATGACCACTGCTGCCCGAGCTGGCACCAGCTGTCCCTCAGGCATTGATAGCCCAGAAGTATCTCCTGTCACGGGAAATCCCCACACGGGTGGGGAGAAAGACCTGGAGGATTCTCCCCCCGCCTTTGAGGAAGGCGTCTCTACCACGGTTGATGAACTGGTACAGGTGAACCTTGGTAGCGAGGCAGATCCGAAACCCACATTGATTAGTGCATCCATGTCCCCCGAGGAGCGGCAGAAGTACGTAGACTTCCTCAAACAACACCATGACGTGTTTTCCTAGAGTTACAACGAGGGGCCAGGAGTAGTTCCCCAGGTAGCTGTTCACCGTCTGGGCCTCCCGGCAAACCATCGTGGGTTTTAGCAGCCTCCCAGGAAGATGAAACCTTCTCATGGTGCTATGGTTGAGGCCGAAGTAGACAATCTTATCAAATCCATCTTCATTAAGGAAGTCCAGTACCCCAAGTGGCTTTCCAACATTGTGCCAGTCAAGAAGATGAATGGGAAGATCAGAGTCTGCATCGACTTCCGCGATCGTAATCACCACTGCCCAAAGGATGACTTCCCACTCCCGGTGACGGAGCTATTGATCGATGTGACGACCGAGTTCCAAGCTCTCTCCTTCATGGATGGGTATTCTGGGTACAACCAGATCCGGATGGCCCCCGAAGACGAGGAGTGCACTGCCTTCAGGGCTCCCCAAGTTACCTTTTGCTACCAGGTTATGCCATTCGGTTTGAAAAATGCAGGTGCCACTTATCAGAGGGCCATGCACCTCATATTCAAGCCGATTCTCGGGACATTGGTGGAATGATATGTGGATGACCTCGTAGTCAAATCATGTCAGCCCCAGGACCATCTCAAAGACCTCGAGAAGGTGTTCGGTTTCCTCCGTTCCCGTAACCTGAAGATGAACCCGTTGAATTGTTCCTTCGGGGTCACCTCTGGGAAGTTTCTGGGATTTATTGTCAGATACCGAGGTATCGAGATCGACCTGGAGAAGATCAAGGCCATCAGCCAAATGCCTCCCCCGAGCAACATTCGGGAACTTCGAGGCCTCCAAGACCACTTAGCCTATATACGCCGATTCATTGCGAATCTGGCCGGCAAGTGTAAGCCCTTTTTCCCAGCTCATGAAGAAGGGTTCCTCTTATGAATGGGATGAGGAGTGTCGGACCGCCTTTGAGGAAATCAAGCAGTATCTACTCTAACATCGGGTTTTGATACCACGTGTCTCCGGAAAGCCGCTGGTCCTTTACGTGACCGCCCTGGAAAGATCTCTCGGTTCACTGCTCGCCCAGAAGAATAACGAGGGTACTGAGAACAGTCTCTACTATCTCAGCCACATGCTTCTCAATACAGAGGTCAGATATTCCCCTATCGAAAAGAGCTACCTTGTGCTCGTCTTCGCCGTGCAAAAGTTGCAACATTACCTGCAGCACCATGAGGTGCAATTGGTCTCCCGGGTAGAGCCATTGAAGTATATCATGAACCACCCCATGCTGACTGGCCGACTGGCACAGTGGGCGGTGATTCTCCAGCAGTTTGATATCAGGTCCGTACCTCATAAGGCCATTAAGGGACAGGTGTTGGCTGACTTTTTAGCTGCCCATTCAACCTCCGCGGATCAATCCCTTGACATGGATTTTCCTGATGAGACGGTCCTCTCAGTCGATCATGCCATCCCGTGTTGGAAAATGCATTTCGACGGCGCCTCCCAGAGCCCCACCGGTAGGAGGCTCAACGATCCCAAGCTCAACAGAGTCGGCCTGGGTATTGTCTTCACTACCCCGGCGCAAGCCGTCCTTCCATACTTGTTCCTATTTTCAAAAGGCTGTACAAACAACGTGTCATAGTAACAGGCTCTCATCACCGGCCTCGAGTTGGCCCTTGAGATCCATGTGCCCCATCTACATGTGAACGGAGATTCCGAGATGGAAATCAAATAGGTTAATGGCGACTATGTCGTCAGGAAGCTGGAGCTTGTACCATTGCTAGAGTACACCCTCCGCCTAATGGCCCAGTTCTCTTCTCGACCAAAGGTTACCCATGTCCCACGGTCACAGAACGGTCAAGCAGACGCCTTGGCTGGCTTAGCCGCATCGCTCGCAGAACCCGAGCCAGATGATTTGATCATACATGTGGCACACCGGAGATTCATTGCCCCCGTCACCCAAGAGGACAATGATGGCCTGTGAGTAAGTTATCTCACTGCCGGACCCTCCACGTCAGGGGTCCCGGGTTCGTCAGACGCAGTGGTTGAAGCCACTCCCGACTGGAGGGCACCTTTTGTCGAGTATCTCCAAAATAGTCGCCTCCCGGATGACCGGTCCGAGTGCGAGCGAATTTGATGCCGCGCGCTGCAATTTACCCTCCAGAGCAGCCCCAGTCTTGAACAGATCCTTTTTAAGAAGAGTTTCGATGGTATCCCCCTCTGTTGCATCCAAGGAGTAGAGATACCTCATGTTATGCAAGAGGTTCACGCCGGTTCCTATGGCGCCCATCAAGGTGGGCCGAATCTGTCCCATTAAATCCGGAGGTTGGGGTACTTCTGGCCCTCTATAATCCACGATTGTATTGGGTATGCCAAGAGATGCCACGCGTGCCAAGTTCACGCCAACTTCCTGCATCGGCCGTCAGAGCCCCTCCACCCCACCAAGTACTCTTGGCCATTTTCAGTATGGGGACTTGATGAAGTGGGACCGTATCCACCGGCAACAGCCCGACAGTGTAGGTTCATCATGACTGCTACATATTTCTTCTCCAAGTGGGCTGAAGCAATTCCGCTCAAAGAGGTCAAGGCCCGTTCCATCGTTGACTTTGAGAGCTCCAATATTATCCACCAGTTTGGGGTCCCTCACGCCATCCTCACCGATAACTGCACCAACTTCCGAGCGGCTGAACTGAAGAAATTGTACGCCATGTACGACATCCGTTCGAACCATACCTCCCACTACCACGCGTAGGCAAACGGACAGATCGAGGCGTTCAAAAAAACCCTCTCTAACATTCTGCAGAAGATGGTTGGTCATAACAAGAAAAGTTGGCCGGACAAGCTCCCCAACGCCCTCTGGGCTTATCGGACGACGACTCACAACTCTACCCAGGTGACCCCATATTCCCTAGTGTATGGAGCTGAGGCCGTCCTACCCATTGAGATCCAGCTTCCATCATTACGCACTGCAGTTTATAATCACCAAACATCAGATGAGGTAGCCAAAATCCGTCTAGCTGAATTTGAAGCACTGGACGAGATCTGGATTCGTGCCCTGCATAATCTGGAAAGGCATCAAGATAAGATATAGAGGGCCTTCAACAAGAAGGTTCGTCTTCGTTCTTTTGTACAGGGCGACCTAGTACTGGACCTTCGAGCGCCAATGATTCTCGGTAGGAAACCACCCAAATTAGAACCCAAATTAGAAGGGCCTTATATCATCCATAAGGAATACCCCAATGGAGCATACTCCTTGGTGACCATGTATTGAGAGCACATAACCCCTCCCACCAGTTCCAAGTTCCTCAAGCGATACTTTGCCTTGGGAAAAAAAGTTTTGCACGACCTTACACTACATCTTCGTCCGTCATGACATTAAACTGCACATTATCATCTAGAAAGACTTTAAACTGCACCTTGGTCCCACATGACCTTAAACGGTATGGTTATGGTCCTGCATGACCTTAAATTGCACGTTATCGTCCAACATGACCATAAACTGTAGGGTCCTGCACGACCTTAAACTGCATCTTCGTCCTGCAAGAAAATAAACTGTGAAATGGTCCCGCATGACCTTAAACTGCACGTTATGGTCCAACACGACCTTAAACTATAAAGTCCTGCACGACCTTAAACTACATCTTCGTCCTGCTAGACGATAAACTGCAAAATGGTCCGAGCTCTATGACTTTAAACTAAGATCTCCCCCCATCCTTGCTGCAAGACGTTAAACTGCAAGCCAGTCAGGCCTTCCTGACCGAGGCTCGGCCTCCTGTCCCTTGGCCTCCTCGGGCCCCCGGCCCCCTGTCCTTATATCATGATGTTAAACTACAAGACAGTCAGGCCTTCCTGACCGTGGCTCAGCCTCAGGCCCCATGGCCTCCTCGGGCCCCTGGCCCCCCGTCTTCACTGCAAGTCGTTAAACTGCAATCCAGTCAGGCCTTCCTGACCGAGGCTCAGCCTCAGGCCCCTTGGCCTCCTCGGGCCCCTGGCCCCCCGTCTTCATTGCGAGACATTAAACCGCAAGCTGTTCAGGTCTCCCTGACCGCGGTCCAGCCTCAGGCCCCTTGGTTTTCCCCGACTTACCCTCTTGCGGGATTGTACGGTATGGTGTGGGACTACGTCCTCATTCTCATCGGATTACTTTCTGTACCTTACATATCCCAAAATGAGATTCCTCCTCGTCCCGCATGACATTAAACTGCATCTCAAGAACTACATGTGTCTTGATTCCCATTTTGATGGGATACGTAGGAACGCTCAGACGCCTCGTCTTGAGCCCAGCCCCAAGCTTTTCTCTTCCACTATCCCCCCCTGGGAATAGTTTCCTTGGAGGATCTTTGTGTAGCGGGGGGTAGGTTTTCATAGACCCGCTCATACAACCCCGCTCACACAAGGATTGTAAGGGTCGCACAATGTTCCCTCTCCCATTATTCTATCCTCCCACATCCTCACCGCATGATGTTAAACTGCATGGCCTTCAAGAACTACGTATGGCTTGATTCTCATCTTAATGGGATACATAGGAACGCCCAGACATTTCGTTTGTTGGCCCAGCCCAAAAGCCAGAATCTTCCCCTCGGGTCAAGACATGGCAGGGTGCACACATTTTCCCCAACTCACGTCGAGCAAGACTCGTCCCGGCTACACATCCCCCCTGGAGATGTTTTCCTCTTTCATGGATGGATACAGTTATGCTTCACCCACTCCTTGACTGGGATTCCATCATTCTTGCACACCCAGAGGGACCCCCAAGAAAGGCCTGGATACTACGCCCAAGGGATCTCCTACAAATACGGGCCAACGCCCCTGAGGGTTTTCAAGCAACAAGCCGATACAAGTCACGCGTTGTGAATTTGGTCAGCGGTCGTCACTCATTTGCTGCTCCCATATCGGGTCACCATGGGAACGATGTGTTTCAAACATGGTCAACAGTGTCCTGGATCTTCGCGTCCACCCCGATATGGCGCAAACATCGAGTGCAGTGATTCGTTCTGCCCCATCCTGAAGTGACAAACTTCCCCCGGGTGGTGCTAGCGATCGGGCCCATGGCCTCGATTCCCCTATAAAGGGGTGTACGGTGTGGTGTGGGACTACGTCCTCATTCACTTCGGGATTATGTACAATGCCGTACGCCTTCCCTTACAAGGCTCAGCCTCAGGCCCCTTGGCCTCCTCATCTCCCCAGCCCCTGTCCTCATGTAAGACGTTAACCTGCAGTCCAGTCAGGCCTTCCTGACTGATGCCTGACCTTAGGCCCCTTGGCCTTCTCGGGCCCCTCCGCCCGACCTCTTACCCAGGGTGTACGGTGTGATTTGGGACTATGTCCTCATTTACGTAGGGATCATGTACCATGTCGTATGCCTTCCCTTACGAGGCCCAGCCACAGGCCCCTTGGCCTCCTCGGGTCCCCGACCCTCGTCCTCACTACAAGACGATAAACTGCAAGTAGGTCAGGCCTTCCTGACCAATGCCTAACCATCAGGCCCCTTGGCCTTTCTGAGCCCCAGCCCAGTTCCTCTCTTATAGGAGTGTATGGTGTGGCGTGAGGTTATTTTCTCATTCACATCGGTCTCGTAATGACTGTACCATGTATCTCTCCTTCCGGAGTTGTTTCGTTGACCCCTCTTCGACGGTTCACCAATGTGCCTAAGAGTACTCTGGTTTATTACCTGGAATGCCAAGCTTTACTCGGACACATCCACACCCGCTTTCTAGGACTTTTGTATCCCTGCATCAGGGATCCCATCATCTTTCACACCCGGAGTGACCCCCAAGAATGGCCTGGATACTACGCCCAAGGGCTCTCCTACCATTACGGGCCAACGCCCCCGAGGGTTTCAGACAACAAATCGATAAAATCCTACGTTGCGAATATGGTCCGCAGTCTATGCTCGTTTGTTGTTCCCACCTCGGGCTAACGCAATATGGACGCTGTGTTTCCACCCTGGGTAACAGTTTTTCTCTATCGCCACGCCAACCCATTAAGCCCACAATGTTGGGTACACAATTCACACCCTTCATCACTTCATCATGTCCAAGTAGAATCTCAGAACTCTTGGTACTTTTCCTCTGTGCACGCCCGCGCGTTGGGGGAACATGCCGCGTCAAAGGTGTCCTTCGGGGATCTCTGCTGACTCCCCTTTTATGGATTCCCCAAGTATTGCGATAAGGATTCCCCCCCCCCTTGTTTCCCACAATGAGTTTAACTCACATGGGCTTAGGGATCGGGTTGACATCTGTGCTTACTCGGGAAGTTTTCACCATCCACGGTCCAAGCTCTAAGACCATAAAATAATATTCTAATCTGGAGCTATGTTCAGCTTGATTCCCATCTTAATGGGATACGTAGGAATTCCTAGACCCCTTGTCTTTGGGTCCAGCTTGAGTTCAGCAAATTCACCTCTTTGGTCCTGCCTTCAGGACCCCGACTACGGGTCCGCGTGGCGTAGTGCGGGATTATGTCCTCATTCACGTCGGGTTTGCAATAGCTACACCACGCACACCCCCATTCTGAGTGTTAGCCCTCCTATTCCTTGTCCAGAATGACATTAAAAGACACCATTCAGAACTACGTGTGGCTTGATTCCCATCCTCATGGGATACGTAGGACCACCCGGACGCCCTGTCTTCGAGCACAGCCCATTTAGGGAGCTAGTCTCTCCCCCCTTCTTTTCACCTCTATATAGGCCCCTCGGCCTAAGGTCTTTCCATCATGGAGTGGCATATGGTATGATGTGGGATCATGTCCCCATTCCTGTCGGTTATGCCACGCGACCCCATACACATTCCCCGCCTAGCTTCGTTTCTTCTACGTCTGCGCTGCGTGACGATAAAATACACTCTTGGTCCTATCATATGACCCTAAACTGTGAAATTATAGTCCTGGCTGCACGACGAAAAATGGAACTCCATTGTGGTGACCTCGTTGTAGAGGACATCACGTTGGGTATTGGTCACGTGCCATGCCATTTGTCAATGCCCATCACGGCTTGATCCTTGTGGTGACATCACAGCCTACTATTCTAGGCCTGTCGCTTCAAAAAAAACCATTCACCTTAAAGAACAAACAAGATTTATCAAATTCCGCTTCTTTTAGTGCAAGGGCCACGCCTGCACTCCCCTTTTATCCTGGAACTGGTACCTTACCATGCCACCCTTAAGAACTACGTGTGGCTTGATTCTCATACTCATGAGATACGTAGGAGCGCCCGGGAACTTCCCCGCGGGCCCAGCCTAACCTTTGTGTTCGGTCCCTCAACTCGAGCATTTCCCCAGAGAACGCATGGTAAGTAGAGCTTAGTCCCTCCTTTACATCGGGTTTTGTTGCCATGTGTCCCCAACTCCCTTTACCCATTTATGGTCTATGGTCCATCAAGAACTACGTGAGGCTTGATTCTCATTCTTATGAGATACGTATGAGCGCCCGGACACTTCCCCGTGGGCCCAACCTAACTTTCTCTTTTGGTCCCATGACCTAAAACCTCTCCCAAGGGGGCCGTGCGGTGTGATATGGGATTATGTCCTCATTCACGTCAAGGTTTTCACCACACCGTACACACCCCCTATTCCCATTCACGCCAGGTTTTTGAGTTACTTCACCATGTGCCCTTTATGTTTCCTCCTATCCATGGTCTGAATTCTACGACCCTAAACTATGATCTTTCTATGGGAAAGGAATCTTCTCCCTATATCTAATACGTCTCGTTGTCGTATTCAGATGTGTTTTGACAAAGATCCCGAAGTGTTGGATTTTCATGGGGACATTCCCCTCGTCCCATGACCAAGCTTCGTGAGCTCGCCATTTGTATCCTTATCATTTTCCACATCCAAAAGGTCCCTCGGACGACATGGATACTAGGCTTAAGGGCTCTCCATGAATGCTGGACCTAAGGGCCCTCCAATCGTTTCAGGCCAATGTCCCTACGGATATCTGACAACATTTGTGACATGGTCCCGTGTTTCGAACATGGTCAATGGTCAAACCTCATTTGTTTGTCCCCATTCTAGGATAACGCGATATGGATGCTGGGTTTCTGCCTTGGTCAACAGTTATCCTCCATCGTCACGCCGCCATCATCGTGATCTGAATCTCGAGCACCATGATTCACACATTTCCACTTCCTCATGTTCAAGTGGAATTCCATCATACTTGGCTCTTTCTCTTCGCGCATCTAAGTATGCTAAATGATCGTGTTAGTGTCATTGGGCTGATATTCACAGAGCGTCCCTTTGCCCTAACCTGCCCCTTTCTGTGTTGGGAAATTCCCACCAGTACTGTTTGTTTCCCACACCAAGAACGACTCATGTGGGCTTAATAGTTTTGGCGGGATGTGTACCAACATGGTCGGGCATCTCATCATCCCTCATGACGTTAAAATGCACTTGCAGAACTACGTATGGCTTGATTCCCATCCTCATGGGGTACGTAGGAACGCCCGACTGCTCTGATTCGGGCCCAGCCTAATCCACACTCTTGGTCCCTCGACCTGAAGAGTTTCCTCCGGGGGTACGTGGTGTGATTTGGACTCCAAGTCCTCATCCACGTCGGTTTCATATCTACTGCCCCACACACTCCCTGGGATCTTCCCTTTTATTCCACGTCCCATCGTATGACGTTAAACTACAGGAGTCCATATGTCCTCAACGCGTGACACTAAACTGCGGTTCTACCCTGAACAAGTTCAGAATGCCCCAAGATTACATTGGGAAGCGGTAAATCCCCTCGCCATAGAGGACTTTTCTGAAAGAAGGAATGATCCACGATCAAACCAATGCGCCCATATGGTGTACTCCCACCACGGTGGTGTAACTACCAAAGTGCTGTATTTTGTTCGGACAAACCATCACTCCATATTCCACGCATTGCGTGCCCCTTATTCGGACCCTCTTCCCCTTTCATGTCTCACGGGACGCCCTAATGGCCTGGTCTCATGCCGCATCGGCTCACCTACCATCCTGGGCCAACATTCCGGAATACTGGTCATGTTTGGAAGGACCCCCTAACAGTATGGATGTTTGACCTATGGTCCGCCAACTGTCCTGGGCCAACGTCCCGAAGGATTGATCGACATCATTTGTGACATGGTCTCGTGGATCTAACATGGTCAACGGTCGACCTTCATTTCTTGTCCCCATTACAGGCTAACACAGTAAGGATAACACTTCTCCTCCATGGTTAATGGTTGTCCCTTATTGTCATGCCATCCCCACAGTGTTCCGAATCATTGGTATCGTGATTCGCAATTCCCATTTTCATCTGTTTGGACCGATTTCAGCGCCCCTGGCGTTGCACCATTCGTGCATAAGAGCACGCTGAAGAAACGGTAATTCGGCTATCCTGAGAGTTCTTTCCCCGATCAAGCCTCTCCCATATTTCAGAAATCCGGACTGGTAATCCGAATCCCAGATGCCCGGAGCATGGTCCCCACTCCTATGTTAGGTGGGATGAGAGGGCAACTATCTCCTATTTCTCACATTGGGCTCGACCCATGTGGTCTTGGGGAATTGTCGGCGAACGTCCCGAAAACATTGTAGGGATGTAACAAGGTGATTCAAACAGTGGAAATCATGCACACTACGACATTCAAAACAAAGAAAGAAAACAAATTGAAGCACGAAAGTACAAATAAAAGGTTTTTGGTTTGTTACAATACCCGGGGGGTCGACTCCCCCCATGGACGGGTGGACCCCGTCAAAAGAGCGTTGAAGCTCCGCTACCCGTTGGCTTTTGGCGTCCAAGGCTTGCTGCCGCTGACTTATCTCCCGCTCCACCTTGGCAGCGGCGGGGTGCAGTTCGTCAGCCTTGGCTTTGGCCCTCTCTACGCTAGCTTGACCGGTAGCCATCTTTCCAGAGGCCTGCCTCATATGCTCTTTTACATCTTCCAGCTGTGCCTTCAACCGTGAGACCATCTCAGATTGTGCATTAAGAGAGGCTGAAAGCTCATCTGCCCGGGTTTGCATCTGTTGGACCTCGACTTCAGCCTCCTGGAGCTTCTTGATGTTGGTCTCCTTCCTCCACTTCCAGCCCACGCTGAGCCCACGATCATGCTCCCAGATCTTCTCAGCCCCAATATCTCAGATGAGTGCGTGAGGACGTTGGGCATCTACTCCTCCAGTGCACATTTCGCGCAACCGTGAGTGGAGTCTATTCATTTCGGCCAGCCATTGCGCTTGGGGGGGTGTGCTTGATGAAGCGCGTGATCAGCTTCCATGACCGGCGGTGGACTATGCTGTTGTCTTCCTCGTCGGAGGCTGTTTCATCCCAGTCTGCGCGATTAGCAGGCTCGTACGTGGGATACGCCCATAGGAAATCCTCGGCAGGATCAACATCTGGTGTTGAATCCAGTATGACACCTGGCGCCGAAGCAGGCGTGACAAGACTGGGACCGACCGCTTGATCCTCTTCCTCGGAATCGACCTCAATGACTTCGGGTACGACCCTGCTGGAGGTCCCGCTAGTGATGATGTGCGTCGTAGCTTGAGGAGATGGGGGGACTATCGGCACAATCACCGGCATGCCCCTAGGAGGGACGCCACCATACATCCCGACTAGTCTTGCCGTTGTAGGCCACAGCAGTCGGAGAACTGTAAGACAGAGAGGAACATAAACGTTAGTTGGCAGGAATAGTCTACATATGACGACAGGGAAACCGGTAGAGGAGACTTACGGAGATCGACCTCCTGGCGCTGCTCTTGAGCCGGTACTGACGGGACCCCGAGGTGAGGCCCTCCCTATACTATTGGAGGGTCTGGAGATTCCGGAGGAGCCACCTCGGGTGCTATGGTCCCACCAGACACGGAACTGGATGCAGCCATAGGCGCGGGTTCGGATGGTCCTGCATCATCACCCGCCGAGGGGCGAGAACGAGGCCTGCGAACAAGTTTCTCTTACATGGCTCAAACATCGGTGAGAATTCCATAGTGACCCAAGAACGGATCGTAAGGAAAGAAGTTCGGAATGCTACCTCGAGAGCCTCTACGAAGTCGTCGGAATCTGAGCCTTGATCTCCGACCTCGCCTTCCTCCAACGGGCTCCCTCCTCCAGCCTCATCCTCCCGAGAGGAGTCCTATGATTCTTCCAGCAGGGGGAAGCACTCCCTCAGATTGGCAGCCAATAACTGTTGGGAGACCGTTTGATTCAGAAACACCCTCAACCGGTCTGTCATTGGGCGAGAGACACCACTGGAGTGGACGTAATCCTCCAGCTCGTCCAGGTACTGTTCTGCCTCCGCCGGAGATGCCATGAATCCAGCCCGGATTGGGCCTATGCTAGGTAATTTTATCCCGAGGTGGTTCAGGTGGGCCCATATCTCGGGTGGGCTTTGGAATTTCCGGTTGACATCCCAAATGTCCCAGGCTTCCGAGAAGACAACATCCTCTTCCATGTCGATATGACGCAGCCGCTTCTCGGGAGCCTGAGTGGATATCCTACGAAATCCCCTTGGTGGCTGCCCCTCCGGATGGCCATGCTCTTCTGGAATCATCGGATCCACCGCTGCTGCCATACCCTCAGTCGGTGCGGGTCTCGCCGCCATGGAAGCCCCGCTACCGCGAGCGGCCCTAGCTGCCCTCCGACCCCGACCTCGGGATAGAGGAGGCCAACCGTCACCTTCCCGAATAGTCGGTTGCTTCAGCATCTCTCCTGGGTAAGTAGCCTCCCAACTAATGGCATACTCCCTCACCAATCTGAAAGCGGCGGTTGATGGAGGCAATGCAATCCGCATCTTCCCATCTTCCCGTGTGAACATGAGCCACAGCTGCCTCATCACACACGGGTGCTCCTCGTGACGCACCTCCCAGTAGACTTACGAGGTCAGTCGCTGGAGGCACCGGAACTACCTCAAAAACCGATGCAGGGTGTACGGTTCGCAGAGTGGCTCACGATATATCTGTGCCACCAAAACTCCACCTCGAAAGGCCAGGAGGTAAGCCCGATGTTCTTCCGTTCCCCTTCCGTCGTCAGTAAGTATACCTGTCATAAATGGGAAGGGGTGGAAATTAAACTCATCCTCCATCCACAACCGATTCAGTACCATCGGCATGGCTAGTTTGAACAGGAATCTCCCGACCGCATTCTGGATAGAGGGGCGGAAATTTAATCCCGGCGGCAAAATGGGGTTTGGATACTCGTAAATCCCCCTGATGTGTGCTGCGATCCACCCATACAGGAGGTGTAGGGGCCTGCATATCCTTGGTGGCTTCTTTCCCTCGCTAATGTGTCGTAGCATTATGTATAGTTTGCCGAGCATTGGAATCCCCAGATTGATCCGCTTCCCCATTGCCAACATGGACGCCATAATAAACGAGTTGGGCCACACCCCCATGCTTGTATCCCTCACCGGTAGGATCCAACCACAGATTAGAGCCGCGATGAACGCCGCCAGCCTAACTATTGGCTATTGTTCAGTGCTGACACTGAAACCCCAAGTCCTCCATTGGGTGTCCTCCAAGACCCGCCAATACGAGTGCCCCTAGCCCCGTTGGGCCGCCCTTGGACAAGTTCGAGGCCTCGGAGGGAACTCTCGATTCTCTGGGAAATTAAGGAATCATTTTAACCATCTCCTAAAGTGGACATCCCTCACTGCCTCCTTGTCCTATCCAGGGACGAGTGCCATCAGCGCTAACACCAGTCGCAGAATTTTATCTGTATCCTCCCACGCACTGATGACGGGGAGGAACTCATCATACATGGCCCCCAAGATCGGAACCCCAGAAAACTGGTGGACATCCCACAGGCTGATGCCCACCTCCCCGTGATATAAGTGAAAGGTATTGGTCCTAGACGACCATCTGCTCAGCAATTCCGGCATCAGTTTCTTTGGTTGGTAAATGTGGAATTGGGAGGCCCATGCCGCCTCATACAACCCCACTCTCCTCAGATCGGCCCCAAACTCCTCGCATGAGGCGCCTACCCAGTAGGCCCAAGCCCATTCATCAGTGAATTTGCCGCCCTGGCGCAGGTCCCACTCGTCGGATCATCTCTTCTTCGAATCCTGCAAGGCCACCTTCAACATGGTACGGTAGAGAGGAGGGGATGTCTCCAGTTGTAGTGTCTTCCTGTCAATATCGTTCAAATGGTTTTAGAGACAATCAGCGGTGACGAGTGTGAAGTCCTCCTACGAATGACCATCGGCCACCCTGAACCATTGGCGCTGACATGTTGTACTCATGAACCAACAAGCTGGTTCGTCCCTACTCGCCTCAGGGATGAAGACGTCATCCCTAAACCCGAAACAGTACAATGGCATCTTCTTACACATCGGATAATCTTTCTGACCCTCTGATAGTAGATCTGTCAAAGAGGCATGGTCCGAATGGCTTCGGACCATCTCCCCAAGGCCTGGACGGTTGGCCATCTCATCTCGACAGGCAGCATCTGCAAGCACCCCCAATACAGCCTCTTGATGGGCCATTTCGATGTCGGCCCTCAAAAAGGAATTTTTTCAGAACGGATCATGAAGCTGGATTGCGAAGACGGATCGCGAAGGTCGGTCGCGAGACCAAGCCGCGAAGTCGGCCTAGGGCGAAAAGCAGAAGTTCTCTTGGCGCGGACGCGGAGTCGGAGACCCGCGGTTCATCGCGAAGCTCGATTCCCGAAGGGCTGTCTTGGAGTACGCGGAGCTTCACGAATTCGAGAGCACAAAAAGACAATAATGTCGCGTGAAGAAAAAATAGTTCGAACCCCTATTTATAGGTGGTGACCCCGGAGCATCGCGTCACGCCTCACCCACGCAGAGCATCGTGACGCATCCAAATCTGTGGCCCCGGTCAGCACCGCGGGCCCCCTTTGCGAAGCCGCATCACAAACCGCAGACAATTTTGGCAATTTTCCTTCAAAATTAGACCCTTCACCCTTCGTGGCTCCATGTCTGAGGGGGGAATTTGTTGGCACCAAAATAATGCACGAAAGGAAGTGACGAAAAAGAATGTTGGCACGCTGCCTCGCGAAGCATCGTCGCGAATCCTCGACGCGAAACACCCCGAGCATCGCGGTCTCGCGAAGCTCTAGAGGCGGTAACTCTCCGCGAATGAATTTGACGATCGCGAGCCCGCCACGAAGATCCAGAGGCGGTAACTCTCCACGAACACATTTGAGGTTCACGAGCCCACCGCGAAGATCCAGAGGCGGTAACTCTCTGCGAACACATTTGACGTTCGTGAGCCCGCCGCGAAGCTCTAGAGGCGGTAACTCTCCGTGAACGCATTTGACATTCATGAGCCCGCCGCGAAGCTCCAGAGGCAGTAACTCTCTGCGAATGCATTTGACGTTCGTGAGCCCTCCGCGAAGATCCAAAGGAGGTAACTCTTCATGGACGCCGTTGACGTTCGTGAGCGCGCCACGAAACACCTGAGGCGGCGCGCGAGTTCTACTTCGCGGCACCCCTTCCCTATAAATACTGGACTCCCCCTGAGTCCCGGGGAAGGACAATCCGACCTTTCGGCTTCTCCTCTCCCGAATCGTGAAGCACCCCTTTCCCCCGGGAATCATGAGGTCCGCGAGGTACTTCTACTTCGCGAGATGCCTTTGCTTGGTCTCGTTTTGACCCCCTCTTCCGAGAGGGATGCCCTTCACGAAGCTCAAGGGCATTCGCAAAGGAAGGGGATTCCCCAGGGAACCCGGGTAGCCGCAGAGCGTTTATGCTTCGCAAAACACCCAACCCATACTAGTGATCCCTATGCTAAGGCAGGATCGCTACCCATCACGAAGCACACTGCTTCACAGCACCCTGCTTCGCGAGGCACCTCCTCTTCACGAGGCAGTGCTCCGCGAATACTGTTCCACTTTGCGAAGCACCCTCCACTCACACCTATGCCCCATGCTAAGCCCAAGGCACTCCACTTCGTGAAGCACACTCCTTTTCTTGGAAATTCCTCTTCCCGTGCGACCCTCCAGGTTTTCACGATGTGATTTCAAAGTCCCACAGACAATACCACTCTTAGCGTTTCTTCGCCTAATGCTTCTTCGCATAGGCACGCCAAAGGCTATTGCTTCTTCGCATAGCCACGCTAACGTGGACCCCTCGATGGTTCGCTCCACAACCCCCCTTGACCACGGTCTTACTGGTACCTTCCCTTCCCCAAGGACCAGAGGGTACCGGTTATGTAAGTCATATGGGTGGGGATTTGACCCACCTCGTCTGAGCTGCAGGACGTTAAACCGCCAAGCATCATGTCCTCAACACATGACGTTAAACTGTGACCCGACCTCATGCCTCTCACGAAGGGTCCCCCCATCTCGAACATTCTTTACAACACTCGTCTCCACAGGAGTGGAATCACCCATCCACAAGGGATGATATCCTCCTTACTGGAGTGGCGTATGTTAATAGGAGAAGGGAGACCCTAGTTCCCCAACGGATGGCTGCACCCCTGCATCTCCGTACATCCCCACTACCAATGTCAGTGGAGGGTGTGATAGGGAACGAGGCACCCCCCATCATTGGTCCCAAATCCCTCTTTCGCTGTGCTTTGCCACACCTCGGGCCTCCATCCTGGAGTAAGTCCCAGCACCATGGGCCGCCTAACACGTAATCCCCTCTTCGCTTCTCACAGACTCATCCTTCGCGACGTGATTGTTAGGTCCTTGAAACCTCTTGTTTCTCACACCAAGCATTACTCACGTGAGCTTAGAGTGATAACCGACCCTGACCCCCACCCCCAGCGAACTACGAGGACTTTGGTCTATGTCATGGAATGGTACATAGGAAGCCTCCATGAGGTTCAAGCCACATTACTCGGTCGCTCATTCACGTCGAGTTTCGCCCTCGTCCAGCATGACGTTAAACTGCACGCCCCCGTCCTGCATGACGTTAAACTGGATACCCTTGTCCCGCATAACGTTAAACTGTATTCCCCTTGTCCCGCATGACATTAAACTGCACACCCATTTGAACTACGAGGTCTTTGATCCATGCCAAGGCATGGTACATAGGAATCCTCCACAAGGTTCAAGCCCACCCATCACCCAACTCACGTCGAGTTATACCTTCATCCAGCATGACGTTAAACTACATTCCAGTCCGACGGCAAGCCATTGTGACCGGCCCGAACTACGAGGTCTTTGATCTGTGCCAAGGCATGGTACGTAGGAAGCCTATCTAAGGTTCATGCCCAAAAATCATTGGCCCATACCATCTCTTTGTTGGTGTGCCAATCCCCCCTCCCATTTTCACCCGAACTACAAGGAATCTGATCCATGTCAAGGCATGGTACGTAGGAAACCTTCCCAAGGTTCAATCCCACCACTAGTGGACCCACAGGTCTACTTTCACGTCGGTTCATCGATGAAACCCTTTGAACTATGAGGTCTTTGATCCATGTAAAGGCATGGTACGTAGGAAGCCTCCCTGAGGTTCAAGCCCAACCCTCATCTGACCAAGGTCCACCTTCATGTCGGTTCGCTGACGCTGGGGACCATGGTCTGCCTTTACGTTGGTTTGCTAACGACATCCATCGGGCCAAGGTCCACCTTCACGTCGGTTCACCGATGAGGCCCCCTCTGAACTACGTGGTCTTTGATCCATGTCAAAACATGGTACGTAGTAAGCCTCTATGAGTTCCAAGCCCACCACCACTAGGACCCTCCTAGTCCTCCCCATTCACGTCAGTTCGCTGATGATGCCGTTCGGACCAAGGTCCACCCTCATGCCGGTTCACGGGCACCATCCCGAACTACGCGGACTTTGATTCCCTGCCACAGGGATACGTAGGAAGCCTCTTCAAGGCTCAAGCCAAACTTCGATGTCACCCCTGCGATGGTCCCATTTCATTCCCCTCCGCTTCATTTGTCCGTCCATCATCCACCCTGATTCTCGCCCGGACCGTCATATCCCGGTGAGACCATGTCAGCACGTTCTTCTTCACAGCTGCCCATGGGCTGGTCCCGGTATCGGCATCCCTTCAAGGGAAATCCCTCAATCCGATCCATTCTAGTTAATGCTCTGATCGGGATGATCCGTCTCCATTGGACGTTAAACTCGCGGAGTACCTTGTGTTAAACACCAGAAGCTGAGGAAAACCTCAGATATGTGTCTATGGCATATAATTCCCCGCGGTCGATGTGGGATGCCTCGGTCTTCCATGCCCTCGAGAAGCCCTGTGACCAGGGATAATAGACAGACATGCCAGGTTCCCCAGTATCCAGACATGCTACTAATGCCTCAACGTGACTACTCCCCCGACTGAAGGTTGCTGCCCTGACTAGACCCTTTGGAATGTCCCGACATAAGTAGTGTAATTAACCGGCGTCCATGGAAACATGGAACTGGGAAGAGTTTCACGAAGAACATATTAAATCTATGAGGGAGACTCATACTAGGTGATGAGTTCTAAGGAGGAATCCACAGATGGAAGAACCGATATCCCATCATCCCGTTTCGATCAAGGAGCAGACGTCCCCGAATAAGGAGTGAATGCCGCCCGGCTTTGGAAAGCGGGAATGCGGGGCAACAAGCGCAGCGCCTCCTCATCCGTGGACGGACAGATGCGTGCGCCCCGGCGAAAGTGTCGGAAACAGTATCTATATGTTTTTATATCATTAAAATACAAAATAGAAATGAATGTTTCATTCATGTGTACACACGACTTACCGTCTCCATGAACGGTGCATTTCATTTCATATCTCCAAATGTAGTGTATTGTTATAAATACATATTTGTATTTATATAATAGAAATATATGATATATATTACATCTAATTCATGAATATCATTCTGGAGATAATTGAATTTTGACCACGTGGACAACTTGTAATTATAAGAAGTTCATTTTTGACTTAAATACCATGTATCGACAAAACAAATGTTATTAACGTCAATGATTATATAATGTTTATAATTTGGTAGTAAGTGATATAAAAGGAAAAATAAACTAGAAAAAGGTTCTAAAGAAATTAGATATTAACTTTAGTTTATTATTAAGGTTAATAAATAATGAACGTGTCAAATCGGACACGTGGTATGGGACTTCAAAACAATCTCCTTCCATTGAGGAATATTTTGATTTACACACGTCATTATTTTATATCATGTATAAAATCCATTCAATTTTCATTTCATTCCAAGGGAATATTTTTCAACAATTCGTTTTACAAAATTACAAAATGTATGTTTTTTTATAATGTACATGGTGACGATGACCTATTCCACCGCCACAAGAATTATTTGATATTTGGCTTCCATAACAATTTTTAGTGTTTTTAAAAGGAAAATAAATACCGTATATGCATTTTATGATTTTTGGTATTGAAAATGGTTTCGATAAATCATTGATTATTTCAATATCTTGTGTTGATATATTTTGATTGTAGTGTGAAAATGTTATCTTCCCTTTATGATTATTTTATGTGTTATGGTCCTTGGAAACTGTTTACATATACTGGTTGTTCCATGATAATCCAAGAGAGGGTGAGCCTGAGATAACTTTCCAATGCATTGGGTAATGTGACAAAGGTAAATGTTAGTGTATCTACTAAGAGATTTAGGGAATATACTGTGATGGGTATTTTATAGTAACTTCATACGTAGTTGTGATAACTTCAATTTAAGTATGATATGGATGCCACAAGTTACCTTTATGATTTATGATTTCTTTGTGTTATTCATAATTATTATGTTTCCATGAGGTATATTAAAAATATTATGTTTTTATTGAATAATTTTTCCTTTCTTTATTTTATAACCCTTACTGAGGTTTTTATTATCTTCCCCAGTTTTATAAATGTTTTTCATAGGACATAAAGATGAATAGGGTCAAGGATAGGATCAAGGAAAATTCATACTATCTAAAACATGGAACTATAAATTACTCTTTTTTCAAGAGTTTTTATTTTATAAAAAAAATTAAACTGAGTAAAATTCTCTATTTTTTAATTTATAATATGTAATGTAATATTTATGGCCTTATTCTCTAAAAATATAAACTTGAAAAGATCTTAAATGTGAATTGTTAACATAATTAATGATTATTTAATATTTAAGGCTGGTGACTTATAAGTAATCCACTAGTCCATTCCATTTCAAAACCTCCAAGTTAAAATCAACTTAGGTAAAATCATACCCTACCTCTAGCAACATCTATGGTCCAACCTAAACGAGACTCATAAGAAATCTCGATCTCTAACCTCGAACTGAAGTTGTGTTTAGCGTAGGTTGGAATATGACTACAATATTTACTGAGATGTCTGCTTGTGCTTTCTGATCTACTAGACTTACTTGAAGTCTCCATGCTGAGATGCAGTCCATGTAAAGCTCCCTCCCCTACCTCTATCTAGCACATTGGTGACCATGAAGGCCTTTTATATAAGGAATCATAAGGATACATTTGAATGATATCATGATATCTATTATTTGATGATAAGAGAAAAGTGGGACTATTATTCTCCCTAGAACTCTTGATTTAAAGGATACATGCATGGATTATGTCCTCTAAATCCAAATTCAAGAACTCTATCAGTATTTGAGTCTTATGGTGATAGGACATGTCTAAAAGAAATTGGGTGCCCAGGGCCATCTAGAATACCATCCAAAATAAATATGTGAATAGATCATCCCTATAAGATACAATATATTGAGGATCTCAATAGAGACATATAGAATCCTTTATTTATATTATCCCCATCCCATCAATCGATACAGTCTCTTGATTATGTTAAAAAATTTCAACCTTTGTCAAAGGTTCAATGACTACATAAATTGTTTCATTTTCTCAAGGAGATCTTGGTAAACTATTCACATAGTCTATACATATATCCTCCAATTTCAACTCGAAAATAGTGAATTGATACAAAATTACTTATGGTTGTTGATGATCCACCTTCACTTTCTGATAGGTGGAACACCAAGTTAAAAATACAGCTATCTCTTGATTCATATCAGGCCTCCAATATGTGTGACAAAAGTATTTATACATGTTGGTGTCATTAGGATGTCCTACAAAAAATGTGGAATGAAATACCTACATCATCTCATCAACAATATCTACTAGAACCTCTACACACCAATGAAATCATAAGGTCTCATCTTAATCCATGGTCAAACCATAAGACAAGTCATCATTTGAGATAATCTCCCTCTATGGTTAACCCTTGGGATCTGAATGTTTCCTTGTTCGTACCTTCTATATATGGGTAAAGTTTACTACTAAGGAATAGATAATAATATTCCCATGATCCTTCTAAACCTAAATGTTTATCTCAAATAACTAATCCATTGGATCCCATTCGCCACTGGACACATAAAATTTATAAGTTTGAGTCTTTTTGCTTAAAGAAACAACCACTTCATTACTATTCCCTAATGTATAAGAAATTTTGAAATCGATGGACTATAGATACTCAAACCATCTATGCTGCCTAATATTTAGATCACATTATGTACAAATATACATAAGGATTTTGTGATTTTTGAATAACTAATAACACTTTACATTTATATAGTGTCTCTAATTTAATAATGAAAGGACTATATCAGATACTGTGAGGTAGTGTTTCATTTAATTCTGATCATGGTTCCTCAACTGATGATACATATATATGATGAGTTTCTCATTATATATCATAAAAACACCTATCCCAATACTTTATTCTTTTTACTAAATAGTATAGATCATTTAGGGATATACAATAATTAGTATACATTTTGAATTCAATCTACACTTCAACTCTAAAATGATTTCTTCACGTACTTATGGCCATGTTTATTTCACACCCTTCTTAGTCAAGCTTGTATATGGTGATTCTATGAATGAGAAATCCTGGATCAAGCATCACTAATAGTCATCTTTAGCCAAAAAACATTGTATATCAATGAATTTCTTGTGATACTATGAGGAAAATATTGTTCTATCAATATTTGGTTCTGCTAAAACTCCGGGATCTAAGATGATATAACCTAGGAAGGGTAACTTATTGATCCAAAACATGATTTTTTTATGTTTAACATAATTTTATTCCTCTCTCAATGTATTCAGCCAGATCTCAAACTGATTTTCATGGTTGCATTGAGAGAGTGAACACACTAAGATGGGTCCATAAATACTACTATAAAGGATTCCATATGAGTGGAAAACATGAATTATTTGGTACATGAAAATTTTAGTTGTATTCCTGATACAAAAAAATAACAAGGTACTCATAAACACCATAAATAATCTTGAAAGCTATGCATTGTATGTTTAATAATCTGGCACTCACCTAATGAAATCCTTACATCATTTCAATATTATAAAACTCCTGATATCATCAAATAATATCAAAGAGGTAATCTATTCAAGCTAGTGGAAACTTATTCCTTATTATGAACTAGTTCAATCGATGGAAATCTACACAAATCCATATTGTACCATCCTTCTTCTTGAAAAAATGACCAGTGATACCCAAGGAGAAGTGATGGTGTGTATCAATAATTTAGCCTCAATATCATTTAACTCTCTCATGGGATCCATAATATCCATAGGTTCCATCGTGTAAGAAGTAATGGGAATGGGTTCTTCTCCTAAGAATAGATTAATTGTGAATTCTACCAGTCTCACTGAAGATATTCTAAAAAATTCATCAATAAAAACATCCCTAAAACAGTTGAATATAAGAGGTAAAATAGTGGGTTGTAATCACTAACCAATACTAGAATATAAATGAAATGTTATCTATCATAATACCATTACATTTATACTTAGGTACTGATTGAGATGATTAGACATCCCATTCTCTATTATGTGCATGACTACCTCCCTTTGGTGATTTGAAAGTCACCCTCCGATGATAGTATTCAATATGGGATCAATAGGGAACTAACCAGTCCATCCCAATAATTATGCCAAACCCTAACATTTTGAGGATGAAAATATTTCACATGAAAATATATACACTGACCTCAATGGGATAATAATTACATCGATGAATGCTTTATTATTAGATACCCAACATGGTATTGAGCATCTTCTTACCACATAAGTGTTTTATCTAGAGGTGTAGACTCCCCATAATTTCCTCATATAGATAATTATGATACATGACTATGTCAAACAAATTAGACACAAAATTACAGCCTACTATAATATTACCTATAATTTTAGATGGTCTAGAACTTTTCCCCTCTGGAATAGGCTATAGTTCATGTAACTGGATTATACCACAACCCTAAGTCACAACCTGAATTCCATATGTTACCCTACATTATTGTCACTATGAATCCTGAGTCTCATTACTGATTCCTTGACCACCACCTTGAATTGAGTGGTATGTGATTTTCTAGTTAATATCTTGATGAGATACAAGTAGACCCACTTTGAAACATAGAGTAGGTGTAGACACCCACTTTCAAATAACTACTGTAAAAGTCTAGTAGAATAACAATATGTGCCCAAACCTACCATAGCCTCTGAATTCCTTTTTATCCCATAATCACAATTGTTTTTTATTTCAAATATTCTAACACTCATGATAGATAATAAATATGTTAGTCTAAGATTTCTGACTTTTTCTACTCTCATGATAAATCATGAAGTGACATTTTCTCCCACTAGAAGAAACACTGGTAGGTCTAGGTGTTGAACCTCCCGGTTTCACACAATTGGTTTCCTTTAGATTCTATTCATTAATAAGGGCTTGGCTTACTATCTCATAAAGAGTCATTAGCATAATGATGGTAACTTTAGATCAGATGGTATATACCATCCCATCATCAAATAACATGGTGGTCATAAGATCATAACTAGAAAACATAGCAGTGTAATGCTTCATCTCAATAAATTGAGCAGAAGACATTATAACAAACATGGATCCCTACTTTAGGTTCATTAACTCTCTATCCTAGTCAAAAATTGGATTCTATAAAATAAATAAGCCATTATATATTTCTAATTAATTCATCCTAGAACATGTCTTAATGTTAGTCTATCTGGGTAAAAACATCACACCTTCATTTGGAAGAATCAAGTATCGTATTGGTTATGATCATGACCCTCTAACTGGGAGGTATATTTAGATGCTAAAATATAGAATTGGTGGACTCAATCCATTAATCTACATCATGTAGTCCTTCAACCCCCAAAAAAATGGGAGTATGCTACTACTATGACTCCCTAATCAACTATTCCATAGTCATGGTAGGTCAAGATACTGCTTTCATAGATTCCAAAAGGTGGAAGAAACCCACCCGTAAATTGGTGGAGGTTCCAATATTTGGAATAGAAGGTTTTACCATATGTGAAACTAGAAGAAGAATACCTATAGGATCAGTTCCCACCACCTCTGGGGCATAGTCGTCGTCACCATCATGGTGTAAGAATCAAGGTTGTTTTGGTTTCATGATTCTACAATTCCTGAAGAATTACATAGAAGATAACATAAAATTTAAGGATTTATATATATATATATAAATTGGATAGGTAAAAAGCCTTCCTATGAAACGTTTAAACCTATTTAACTACTCCAAAATCTAGGTTTTGGTGACAAAGAAAGACAATAACAATACATAAGAATATAAAAGTCACCCCAACTACCCACTACTTTGTTTGGGTTCCGGTCTACGTCTCATATCTTATAATAGGAGTTCTTGTATATGGAGTGTCAATTGAAAATTATAAGGAAAAAACACATTACTTTTTAATTGGAATCCCAATTAGTAGTATCCTATTTAATTAAAACTATAAATTTTAATTTAATTCAATAGTATTTTATATAGAATACATATATTTATGTCTAGAACTAGTAGGCCTAGGACACACAACAAGGTATAATTTGACAATTAAGGTTTAATCACCAATTTATGCATGAAAACCCATTTAGATTGATGTTGGATCATTAATTAATCCATTTATATTCCCCATTACTTAAATATCAACACATTTTTATTATACAAATCAGGAACTAACTATATGCAATTAGAAAATAAATGAAGAATGTAGACATGGCATGAAAAAATTCTAGACATATTTTTCTTTATGTGCCTATAATTAATCATCTAATGATCACCCTAATTTCATTTTGAAAAATTAAAGTAAATATCATTTAAATAATAACAGTAGTATTAGAAGGAAAAAAACAAGTGTCTCCTAATGGTGATGCCCTATCATCAATAACAGGAAAAAACCAAAATAACAATAATCCATCCAAAGTAATTTTTGTTTCCTCTATATGTGGTTTATCTACTACCCGAAACAAGATTATTACACAATTCCATTAGCTTAAAGTCTCATATATAATACCCAAAGTGTAAGTAAAAAAGGATATAAGTTTCTATTACATCTTTGTAACATCCAAACTTAGAGCTAACTTATCCCCTACCCTGAGATGGTAGGTCACATGGCCTTAATTGTGCCTTCCCATATGCCAGTGGATGCTGAGTATATATAAGGTTATAAGGTTGTATAGTGGGGAGAATATACCCACATATCAGAGTGGAACAATAGATAAGATAAATAAACAAGAAACAGTGGAAGCATATATAAATAGATAGTACAAAAATATAACTAGTAACCCATTGTAGTGGAATCATGATATAAAAGAATTACATTGTGTAAATGAATATGATAAAAAATCACGGAAGCGTAAATTAAAAAAACATTACTAATAGAAATAATACAAGTGGATGAGTCATATAAATGATGATTTCATGGCATAGTGATATATAAAAAGGTAAATAACGGATAAGAATATACAACATGATATACAAAAAGAAAAAAATTATAAAAGACTAATCTAATAGAATCGTGATCATATGTTCATTCCTCTGCTCCCATGATCGATAATATAAGAAAAATTAATTAAGCGTCAATAGAAAGGTGTTTTCCGTTATCCATTCCTATAGAAAAATAATATACTTGGGTACCAAAAGTGGCCCGAGTAGGGTGTGAGATAAAATCTTAGTAGGCCACCACAAACGTTTTCTATAAGTAATTCATCTAATCTACCTAGAAAATAATAGTGTGAAGTTATAAGGAATAATAAAAAATTTGAGTAAATAAAAATTAGTTGGATGAGGTTCCATCAAAACGCCTTCCCGACTCTACCTACTTCGACATAATTCTGTGTGAGAGTCTAATCAGTAACCATATATATATTAATAATATATATATAGATATTTACAGTATCCACCTATATAAACTAAGTATATTAGGATGTATGTTGTCATTTTACTGGATACTAGGTGCAAGTTGGACCTAGGAAATAACTCAATCATCCATAACTTTTATAAGGAGCCACATGTTCCATCAAATGGTACATTCCCTAAATCTTATAAAGAATGTGATATTTCATGCTCATCACTCAAGATAGGTGGGTGAGATTTTATTCCCAACAACCAAAATACAGGAATATGGGATTTCATTCCCATCACCCAAAAAGAATTATAATGGTGAGATACATTGTGCTCAATAGCTAATGTAAAGAAGAGTGAAACATAATTATCAATAATTCCCTTAACTATCATTCCACTAGAAACATCAATGCAGTGACAATAATAATAATAATAATATCATAAGGGATCACCTTTAGTTCATCCATAACCATTTTGTAAAAATATCCTAGGGTGTGCAACTGATACAGTTTACATGTATACTTATATAACCGAAGGTGTGGCATTTCCACCCATTCAATTCATTATAATTTTTTTTAACAATTTAATCAATGAAAATTGTTATTAATGGTCAATAAAAACACATATAAGGTGTTCTTGACTATCTACAAACTATATAAAGGAGGGTTATTCCATTTCCAAGCCACACAAAAACACTTATAAGGTGTTTAAGTCCATTTAAAAATTACATAAGAGATGGAATTACATTTTTCATACAAAAAGGAGTGGTCATGGTAGAGTTCAACATTCTCCAACTACATAGATAGGGTCCACAAGAGTATAAAATCACACATATAATTATTTTTAAATGTAGAACTAAATTTAATGGAATTATGGATTATGGAAGACATGTGGAACAACTATAGAGATATAATAATAACTCGATTTTGAGGGAAAACAACAACACCACCTACCTTAGGGTTGTACTTGACTCCTCCTCTAATATCGACATCATATTTTTATTAGATTTGAAGAAGTCAGAAGAAAGGTCTAATTCCTTGAAGATAGTGTCAATGTGCTTGCACCAAAATAACACATGAGAGGGAAATATAAACTAAAATAGGATCAAGAGGATTCGAGATCCCACCAAAAAATATAAAATTCTTCCGACGATGGTTGATTTAGATTCTATTTTAAAGAGTCAATAATAATCCTAGATTAGTATTTCTGAGAACTCACTAGAGCGTAAGGAGGATACATTAGCTGTAAATGAGAGAGGAAAATAGGGATTTAAAAAATTAGATTCATTAAGGTATAATTTTTAATTTCAGCCAAAATGGTTTTGGAGCATGGTTTGGCCACACAGTTTTGACAAACTATGCACAAACCATTTTTCCCCCACAATGTAAGGAGGACCCGCGTGAGATATGATCACGGTTTTCCTAATCATGCACAATCCAATAATATTTCAGTGTCCTAGTTTCATTAATGATATACACAAGAATCCACCTAATCTCACACGATTGTAAAAAAATTGTGAAGCCCCTATATTTATTCAGAAGTACCCTACACAGTTTGATAGACCATGTGGGCTTGGAAAAATGATTTCTCATTACCGTGATGTATAGTTTGGTTCTATAAACACTAATGCTTAGGGATCTGAACAATCCCCAATCACCATCATGACCCTTAAAACTTCATTAGGTAACATTATAATCCCTACATTAATGTTTTTAACTAAATATAAATGGTTCAAACTATTGTGAAAATAATGGTTTTAATAATTATACTCTTCATTTTTCCTTGAATATTATTTTCACGATGCTCTTCTTTTCCACAAATAAAGAATTTATCAATTCCATTAAGACACTTTCTTGGGTAACTCTATCCACATTTCATGCATGATGGACATCATGCCTTCTTTACTCCATGGTCTGCACCACTTGAGTTCTCATATAAATTTGTCATTCTCTTCTTTGGTGAGTCTGGGATTTGGTTAATGTATATTTTGTTAATTAAATTTTGGGAAAAATTGATTAGTCCTAAACAATATATATTTCACTCCTATTAATATCCCATTTGGTTTTTCATTATGACCACCTTTTCTCATGTTCCATGATAACACGATTTCTTCCGGTTGCATCCGTTAAATAAAAACATGAATTATAGATTAAGAGAGAATTATCAAAGTGTAAAAACTATATAATTATTTTTAGGTCGTCTGAATCTTAACATGTTATTTTTAATATAAGAAACCAAATGTTTATCTTTATTCATTCATTTTAATTATCTTTTCAAATCCTTCAAAAAGTATTTTTACTGAAAATGATAATAGTCAAATGAATATTGCAAAGAGAGTCAAAGAAGGTGTTAAGTAAGGCTCATTGTCATGTACCAGGATATTCTTGAGTCAAGCCTAACACACCCTTTTTGGATTCATTCACCCTAGGTACATCTATGACAGAACCACATCCACCTATAGTATCCAAGCATGGATGTATTTTTAAGAATACCCATATAGACTATACCATACCAAACATTTTGTATGTTCTTTTACATGTATCATAAAATTATACCTCTGGATTCTAATCACTAATCTATGTTTTCCAATATTTTTCAACCAAGGTTTCTAATAATTTTTTAGGATACATGATAAAGAGAAATCAACCCCTAAAGTATATAGTTGGTTCCTAATACCATTATATTGTCATAAGACACAAGAAAATTGTGTCAAAAATGACAGAACAGTTTAGTAGTCTAGGTAAACTAGATATAGATATGATTCTTGTATTAAAGAAGAATACAGAAATTATTACATCCATTTTTTTATTTTCAAGAATATATCTATTCCAACTATAAAATACTTGTGTATCATTCTTAGTAAAATATATGGTATCCTTATGAAAATATAAAATATAATAGTGATGAAAAATGCTCAATAAGGGTTAAGTACAAAAGAATAAATAACGAATCAATTCGAATAATCAGTATGGAAAGATAAATAATTAAGCACACATTCAATTTGACCAACATGATGAAGACAAATAAATATGATAATGTAATTAATTGAGCACACATTCCATATATAATACTAGATAAATAATAATCAATATAGAAAGGTATATAATTGAGAACTCATTAACAATAAAAAACTAGATAAAGAATAATAAACATGGAATGGTAAATAACAAGAAACCCTATAAATTTATAAATAAAATGAGAATACAATGAATCAAATGATCTTTTTATAGTGAAAATCTATTATATAACGATAAGTGAATTTGAATGAAGGAAATGATTAATTATTGGATTCCATGTTTCCTAGGTACACAAAACCATTACCGTTAAGAAATTTCACAAGATGTATTAAAAATCAGGGGTATAAACATATTTATTTGAGGATAAAGAAATTATTCAACCCATTAGAATACAGATACATCAAGAGTATTATGTTTAAATCTCCCCAACCCATGTCATACTAGTCAAAATTATTCAACTTATATCAAATTATCAATTTAATTATTAAATAATATACCTTATCAAATTTTTATATTGAGTAATGAATATTGATTTATAAATTATTCACTATATAATCAAATCACTTTCGATGTAGACACCTATTTTAAAAAATGGTATATGGATTATGAAATATTAACATACATGATAAATAATGTGGATATTTAGGAGAAATTTAATGTCCAATGATCTCTAGAAATTGAATAACTCCTGTAGAAGTTAATGACTATGAAAATGATTTTAGAAGTGAATGTCAGTAATTTCCTGGGAAAAATAATCATAATACATTTATAGGAATAAAAGGATGGTATAAATAAGATGTTAATCCATTAGAGTAAGGGTAAGTGTTTTTTTCATTGATGAAAATTATCATAACAAGATCATAATAAATTATTTAGGAATGTATCATTTTGATTTTGAGAAAAAAAATAAAATTTATTTTCATTTAAAATAACATTAAAAAGATTTTTATTTTAAAAAAATCATAGTAAATTTAATGTGAAGCTTTAAATAAATGATTTGGGGTAAATCCGTACAAAGTAAAAATAATATCCCTTTTTCATCCTAAAATGGTTGGAAAAGATCATTATTTCGAAGGAGACAAGATGATTCTGAAAATTTGAAAAAATGACATTTAATAAATCAATTAAAAAAAATTAGGATAACATTTTGAATATTTTTGAAAACATGGTTTTGTATGAAAATAGATTTTCTGTAGAAGAGAGAAATGAACATTGATTTTCATTAAACATTTTCACAAGAATAAAAATTACAAAATAGTAGAAAAATGGTACTATCACCACAAAAATATCATGAATAACAGTCGTAGAATAAAATTAAAGGGAGTATTAAACAAATAATATATAATTTTCTTTAATGGATTTTTAAAAATAAATTTTCTTGATTAGAGTGAGATTGTGAAACAAAACCATAAAATGATCAGAACATTAAATTTAGAATTAATCAATGAATAGATTATGTGTATCAAATATAAATGAAAAGAAAAAAGTTATAAATAAATCAATATTTGTTCAAAATAAATTATAAACATAATAATATGATATTAATGATGATAAGGAAGTAATATAACCCCCTGAAATGGAATTGAGTTATAAAATTTCTTTACCACTTGGTATCATTAATTTCAAATACCCTTATATGAAATAATTCAAATTTAAATTGAAAATACTATGAATATTTAATTATTCATGATATTACAATTTATAGGTGAATTACATACATCATGTAAAATAAACTAGGTAAATAACATTAGTATGTGGCTCAATGAAAAGAAATTGAGAATGAATCCCTTGCCGTGTGCTTTCCTTTTGGTCATACTTGATTTAAAATCAAGTATAGTGGTTTTAAACAAGTTATTATCTTATTCAAAAAAATATATATATTTATTAAATAATATATTTTTATTTTATTTAATATTATATTGGGTTTTCAATAGTCATTCATTATTTTCAATGTTTTGAATGTCATTTACCTTGTTTTTTTAGAAGGTTTTGGCCTGTTATTTTTTTCCTATAAAATACATAATTATTTAATCATATCCAGAATGAAATAACTTATTTAAATGTAATATATAATAAATATATATGTATTTATAGTGACCAATAATATTTAGTGATAGGAAATTAAATTCATTGTTCATGGAGATGGTAGGTCGTACGTACACATGAACATAACTTCCATTTTCTTTTCTCATTAAAAGAATGAAATATGAATAATATATATTTATATTATCACTATAGTGTCATATTTATTTCATATACGTCTCATATATTTATTGAAACCATCTTTAATACATTCCAAGTAAAGTTTGAACAAATCACATTGCTTCACAAGGGGGTAGTATATCGTACACATGAACGGTATTATTATATTGCTACAAAAATTTAAATCATGAATTTATGCATTATATAATTATTAAAGAATAATATTGATGTAATAAATATTAAAAATATCAGATATATATTTATCTAGTATTTATATCATTAATCACAACCTTTATAGGTGGAAATGGAAAAACGAACGACATCAACTCATGAGGCCGTAGCCAGCTGTACACACGAACAATGATTTCATTGTCCATTTGATGGAAGTGTTTAAATTTGTATGTATTAATCTTAAAATAGCTAAATATTAGAATATTATAGATAACACGGATCTTATATATTAATTATATAAAAATAATTGATGTTTTTTTAGTAAAAAGTAAAACAAAAATATTTTTTTTGAAAGTTACATATTCTTTGAGTATCTCCATTTGGTTTTCACTAATGGCCATCCTAGGACGGATTAATACATAAATTAAGGACTCAAGGAAGATTATTGGAGAGTTTTGAAGTGAATTTTAATGGTTTGGGTGATACAAATGGCATGGGATGTGTGAATATTCAAGGGGAGTAAGATCACTTTTATAGTGGATGTGTAACATTCTTGTAAATACCAAAAATAAAACAATATTTAGAGGTCTCCCAAACCACATGTGACTCCAATAATGATAATTTGTGTAAATAATATTGAATATGGTCTAAATATGTCCATACAATTGGTTTTTTTGCATGTTTTTGGTCTTTACAACACTATAACTTTTAATATTAACCACTAAGTGAACTCAATTTTACCATAATCATTGTGATTAATTATTACTGTTTGTGCTAATCACGTCAGTAAAAAAATAATTTGACCATTTTAAACAATATAAATTTTGTTTCTTTCAAATATTGAATCCATTTTAGTGAATTCATGTAAAATATTTTTTTGGAATATAAATTAAAATTTATCACACATATGTGACTATAATGTGTGGTTTTAAAGTGAAACTGTTTAAAATCATTAAATGGTTTTATATCAAAAATCAATATTAAATTGATTAAAATGAACTAATTTGGATTAATATATATATAATTGATTTAATTTAACATTAAAATCAACTTAAAATATAATTTATCATTATAAATTATTTAGATGAAAATTCAGTATTCAATTAAATTAATATTTTTCACAATTCATCAAAAATGATATTTCTCCAAAAAATACCAAAAAATCACATTAAGATAATATTGAATTTATGATTTCAAAAATAATGTTTTTCTTTTTAAAATAAATTTTATAAATGTTTCAAAATTTAGTTTTAAAACATGTATTCAATTAAAAGGCTGAAAAACAAACCTTTGGGAAAATACATCTTTTAGTGTTAAATTTGATTTGTTATAGTCTTATGCCTTGAATTAATGTAAAAAATAATGGATATTAAATATATAAAATTATTTAATATCATTCAATAATAATAATTAATTTTATTAGTTATGATAAAATTCCTTTGGTGCATAATTTTTTTATAACGAGACCTCCTTTATTTTCAATTGGTTTTTATATTCATTTAAAATTAAATGTTACCAAAGAATTAAACCATATATTTTATTTAATTAGTTATTAAAATTCCTAACCTCCAAGTTAGTGGATAAGAGATAATTTTCATATTGAATAGTAGTATTAATAATATTTGGAAAAATTCAGGCTTCTGTGTAACCCAGGTTATCAAAGATTGTCAATGTTGTGTGAAACACAAACTAACTCAGTGTTATGTTCACTATATGAAATATCACATATTAAATTTATTTCAAATAGTTAATATACAGTAATGTCTATAGATTCTATATTCCCTATTATTTATATTTTTCTTTTTCACACATGCTATTGAACAAAATTTTATTATTTAAAAAAAATTTAGTGTTAAATATATTCTTTCTTGATAACCATTTATCATTTTTTGACAAAATAGTGTCACAGAAACTCACTATATATATTCATAACTTCTATATATTACTCTAATTTCACCACTTCAAACCATTAACCAACTAAATTTTAAACGTTAATACTTAATACAAGAGTAAATAATAGTTTTCCCATTTTATTATCCCTTGAAACATCCTCTCACTTAGTCACTTATTACCAGATTAACTATTTATCCATTCTACATCTCATTATCCCCCATAAAAATCTTTAGTGAATTCAATGTTAAGTGATATCATTATATTAAATAGTTAATTTAATAGTGTTGTTTTTATCATTTATTATGGTCTTAACATTTAATATATTATTCCATGATGTTTTACATAAACTACAACAATTTCATACATTAATGTTCATTTAAAATTAGTTAATATTATTTTTGTGACTATTTTTTATAATTTTTCCCAAACCCCTATTGGGAGATGATTTACCTTTATTAGTGATAGTTATATAAATAACTACTAAATATTTATTCAGCTAATAATGTAGTTTTTTATATAGTTAGCGGTGTTTTTTATGTTTATCGGTGGTTACTAAAAATCACAAAATTATTTTTTTGAAATTTTCTAACATCACTTCTAAATATTGGAATGTTTATTTATATTTCATATCATTTGAATGGATTAATGCTTTAAAAATTCATAAGAGATTATTAGAACAACCATTAAATAATTATTTGTGGTTACAACTGAACGTAACTATATTAATGAAGTATCAATGGGCCACATAACTACTTGTTTTTATTATATTCCATGTTGTATAAAAATATAAACAAACAACACATATATAAGATATTCAAAAATTAAAATATAAAAAAAAATTGTTTTTAACCACAAATATAGAAGAATTAAATATATATAACATTACTAAATAATATTTCATGTTATAAAATGATCACACTCACTAATTTCATTAATAATATAAATCATAAAATATCGTCAGAAACACAAGATTCACTACTATCATGAATCCTCATCGACCACTGTATATAGATCATATAAGTCATAAACTTCTATATAACATCCCACTTACGGTTCCCAAATTTAAAAAACATAAATAAATATCCGTAATTAATAAAATTAAAGAATTTAATGGTTATTCAATTATTTATGAAATATAAAAATACAAAATTGTAACTAATTACATGTCACTAAACTAATCAATTTACATAATATTTTTTATCTTTTATATTATTATTTTTGTCTATTTAAAATAAAAGTTATGTAATTATTAAAAATATTTAAGCCTTTAGTGTTATTATTTTTATATATATATTAAAAATGTTGACACGACAATATTCTATTACTGTTAACTAATTCATGTTTTGAATGCTTCTGGAATGTAGTGTAGATGACCATCCAATAGATGAAAAATAAATAGCAAAACACAAGTTATTAATATAATAAATCTACAATTTATGTGACAAGTATCCCCTACCTAGTTGGGGATGAATGTAAAACTGATTATATTGATGCACACTATATATAAAGAGTAGAATTTATAACCAATTTTATTGAGAGACTAACATCTCTAAATATTTTCAATTCATTCCTGTAAAAAAAATTCCGAAAACAAGCGATTCAATTAATCCCAAATTTCAAATAAAAAATCATTATATCGATATTTATTCAATTATCAATAAAAAACCTCACATTTAATATTATAAAAAATTTGAACTATAAATTATATTATATTTTATAAATGAAATATATAATACTTGTAGGTAATTATAATTAAATTTATCCCCTTAAAGCTTATGAAAAGACATTGAATCTATCAAAATCATTTTCTTATTGGTTATTTGTATTATTATAGGATTCTGTCATTAATATTACCTCTTATTCATATTAAATGCTTCCTCTCAAGGAATATATTTTCAGTAACATCAAGGAAATATTATTCAATATGTTTTAGTTTATTGGATTAAGTTTCACAAATAACTTCATAATCACCATCCATATTAAACATGTCCAGAGTATTAATTTGAAAAAAAAGGAGTTCACATATCCTCAATGATATCTTTAAAAAAATATACCATTTTTTATTTTATATCCAAAAGATATGGATCATTTATCTCATACTCAAATGTATTCATCGACCAATTGATGTTTCCAAAAGTAAACTATAGTTCATATTTCCTTACACAGATATTAATGTTAACCCAATTCCATTTTTATAAGATAACTAAAAATTATATATTATAATTTTTCTCGATACTAATAACCATCAGTCTAGGTAATCCCTAATAAAAATGTTCAAACATACCATTGTCATTTTTTAGACATTCACTATAACCAATTGTTCAAAATCTGAATCACCAATATTGCAAAAACCAAATATCTTCACTGTCTTCTAAATACCATGATATAAGTAATTCAAATATTGGGATAGATTAATTTTATTCTAAATATATATTTTAATATGTTGACCATTTTTCAAGGTTTGTTTATGTTATAATTTTATAACTCTTAAAATTGGTTAATGGAATTCTACCTGAGAGGAAAATGTGTAATGATGAAGCAGTTTTTTAAACCATGTGGGTGGCCCATAAATAATATGTATCGAGGATTCCGTTGGGATAGATGAGACTGCATGGCTAGAAAATGGATTTAAAAATACTATGGCCAAACCGTGAACCTCATTAAATTTGGAAAATTTACCTTTCTTCATTTTTGATATTTATGTGATCCTTCCATGGTTTTCACACTTATTCTTCTTCCAATAGTCTTTGTAGTGACCCTCTTTCTCCTAAGTCATCCATATATCATTCTCTTTCGCTGGTTGTACCCCTTACTCTCTATGGGAACTGGCGCAGGCTTGAGTCCCGCCAGACTCGGAAACTATATGTATTATGCACAGAGCGATTCCAAGACATTGCTTAGCTGGGGAGTGTGGAATTAACTTGGGCTTGATTGGGCCCCACCGGTGGGAGTTGGTGTTTACAACCCACATTTTTTGCACTTAATCCTCATCCCAGTTGGTGAGTACTCTTTAAGTGCATCCATGAAAACCTGGATCAAAACCAGGTGGAGGCATAATTTTCGGTACTGAATCAGTATTGTAGAAGGAAATATAGAAGTACTGTAGCAGGTTCTATAGTAGTATACCATGGTTACTATAGCAGACATTGTAGCAGGTATTGTTCGGTACTACAGCAGTCAGAACTATCCATCTTAGGCCACCGGTTTAGGCTTGGATCCCTTAAGGCCTTCGGGCCACCCAGGCCTTTAGGTTGGTAAGGCTTTTGGGCCACCTTTAAGTCCTTCGGGCCACCTCAAGGCCTTCGGGACACTTCATCAGTGCAGTTTCCCCAGACAGACTCTACAGAAAAGAAGCAGCCCTAAAGGAGGATTCAGAGAAAGTGCACTCACCCGAGAAGAAGTAAATGGATTTTTTAGAATGAGATAGTATGGATATTCCATTGTTACCAGTATGTTATTGCGCATGAAGCCTAGCCAGACAGCCATGCGAAGGTGGAGGATATTATCATCATGCAGATGCTAGTGAGGGTCAGTTCTTTGTTGATAGTCTGGTTGAATTCCATAAGACCTTCAGGTCATGTAATCTCAAAAGCCTAGGGGCCATGTAATCTATAAGACTACGTGCTTTTTAAGGGTACCCCATCATCCCTTGAAATGGGGGTTATCAAAAATCTATAAAAATAAAGGCTTTCTAGACATTTGATAAAAATCAATGTGTAATTCTCTTAGTCATTATCCATATATTTTATGGATGATCTATACCATGGTTGTTTCCCTTCATCCGAATCTCATGATCCATATTTATATAGAGTTATCATCCATTGATTATGGGGTGAGTTTAGTATTAATCAAGTGTTTAGGTTGTACGAGTTTTTTCTATGAGAATAAGTTATGTGGTCAATAAGATTTCTCCCATAGTACTTATTTTTTTATGCATGTTCTTTCTTCGTTAGTTTCCTCTATGGAAAATTTGTGTCTTTCACTATGAAATGTAAAGTGATCCTTTAAAATAAATGTTAGACAACTGTGAAATATCATTTTTTCTATTTATTATTAAGAGACCAGGTTTAAGTCCACCTATAGGGTGTGTCAATCCCTTGAAAATGTTAATTAGGTTGTTAATAGTAGGATAAAGGGTTCATATGATTAAAATGTTTGTACCTATTATTTGAATATTCTATCATGACATAAAGGGTTGTTTTGGACTAATCAGAAACTAATAGTTGTTATGGAAGGGAAAGGGAAATAAATTGTATAAGGATAAACCGACATGATCATGTTGTAAAATGATTTTAATGAACTATAAATGGGTATTGAATGGATAATTTGTTAAATTGTTTTAGTTTGGAATGGGGTAAAATTTTATGAATGAGATATACAATTTCAATAATGGTGAATGGACTAATTTCACCATTGATATTGTGATTTTTTGAAATGGAAGGTTAGGTAAGTCATTGGGAATTATGAATTTATGAAGTTGTTATAGATGATGCACACTATAGTTCCCAACCATGGGTAAGGATATTGGACATGGATCTCATTATCCTTTATTTATGATGTATAAACACAATCCATGACATCCTAACTTTAAATGATGGACATGGACATCATTATTCTTCACTATACTATCGACATCTTGATCTGGGAACTAAGGCCTTTTGATTTGGTATGATTAATTGGGCCAGTGCACCTCATTATATGGAATTGAAATGATTAATGTCTTACCTTTATTGATTAAACTTTTCAAACCTTCTTCATATATGGCTGATAGTTTCAAAACAGTGTAAATAAATTTTATGGTTTGGCTTCATAGTAAAAACAAGTTCCCATGTGGCCAATTGGAATAAAAATTATGGTGAATTTTGTTTCATTATTTCCATGTTTAAAGGTTTATTTTTTCTATTTCATGTTGTAACATCCCAGGTAAATAAAGAATATGACATTTTCATATTTAGTGATATTTGTGGATTAATTATTAATTTTACTTTATAGGGAACACTATTTTTTATCCCGTACCTGATATGCAACAATGGGTTTCTTTGAAAACATATGTTTCACACAACGTTGAGTTATACTAATATTATTATTATTTTAATTGGTAGTTAATTCCATGTCATTTTAATTTAAATCATGAACATAACTACTTATAATATGATTATAAATGTTTTTTAAATATTGTTACATTTATCCAATAAATTTTAGAGGCTTAAAATAAGAAAAAACTTGATTTTAAGCATAGATACTCTAATTTTCATTAAACATTCATTTTACCGCCTTTTGAAGGAAAACACTTTTTAAATCCATTTTTTCACTTTGATATGTTCTATTTGACAAAATCAAATTCTTATTTAGAATGCGGCCTTCAAAATTTATATTAGATGAAATTTTGGTATTTTTCCGATAAAGATCGTTTTTAATGAATAGTGCAAACACTGCATTTTAATTCAAAACTGACTTTTAATATAATTTTTTTAGGTAGATAAATTATTATTTTTTAATTTGTTTTAATGTCTAATTAAATTATTTATTCACCATTTCATCCAATTTTGTTCATTGGAAGTAATTTCACATTGAAATTAGACATAAACAAGTGTCAATCGTTTGATAGTTATTATTTCTTAAACAACACGTTTTGGTTTAAACAATGGGAATTAATTTTAAATTAATTTCTGCCACTTCTATGGTTTTTATTTGGAAAAAACAGATACCAAATTTTTAATAATTTGGTTGAAATTTTTTAAATAGGTAACTTTTATTTTTAGAAATTATGAATATTTACATAAGTAAATATTTTATTTACCTAGGTTAAAGGGTAAATCTAGTAAAGAAGGGTAAAATATAATATTATAATAATAATAAATTACATTTAAACTTTTTCAAACCCTATTGGATGAGATATTTCCATAAAGGAAATCCATTGGTCGATTTTGGGACCCCATTGATCCACATGAGAGTGATAATGACACTTTATATTAATTAATTTAAAGTAATGAAAAAAATTACATAAAGATATATCTTTTATTAAATAAATTTTTAAATGTGGTTATATAAGTAATTTAATTCAACATAATAAGTAATTTTAAAACTAAAAATATTTCCAAAATTATCGAATTTTATTTATAAATTTTAGGCATAAAATAAATAAAATTATTTATGACACATTGATGATGCAGTGATTACCTTATTAATGAAAGATTTAAGTAAATGAGATTATAAAATCTAAAACAATATCTAAAACCTATGAAATTTTTATTGGATGATTTTATTTTGAAAAATATTCTTCTTAGATTCGAATATGATTAGTTTTGTACTTTTTGAAACTGAGAATCATTTTATAATAAAATAACACATTGAAACATTCCTAAAGATCCCTTCCTCCCTCTTATAAAAGGGCAGCACCTCTAACCCAATACGTACACATCTCAATCCCCTTGAAACGTCCTACCATCATCCCTATAATCTCCCAACATACATATATTCATACTATAGGAATTTTCTTAGGTATAAGGCACTTCAAGAAATCCTTTTGCTTCCAACCAAATGGAGTTACCAGATTTAAAGATAAAGTCTTCCCTCAAGTTCACTTCTATTATTTTACTTCTCCATCCCCCTAAACACTCTTTATTTAATTATTTTATAATAACACCAATATATTATTTATATTAGGATGTTTTTAAGGGGATGATTTGAACTACACATCCACACATACCTCCATCTAATGGATACGAACATACAATTTCTGTGAACGGTGAACTACTCCCTCACAAAATGATGATTGTTCAATTGTGCCCTACCGCCTCTCATAGTGGCCATTATGACAGAACTATATTTATATGTGATATAGATTATATTTATACTATCTATATACTTATGTATTTTTCATTTATATCAATCCTTTATGGTTTCCATAGTAGTTAAACATGATAATTTAATTTGATAAAGTGTGGACTACTGCCCCCTCAAAGTGATATGACTCATTCATACAATACATGAAATGTATAACGGATGGTTTTAATGAACATATGTAACTTATATAAAATATGATATTATAATAGGATTATAATCTACTTGTGTATCATTTGTTTTTCATTCCATTGAAAATGAAAAAATGAAATGAAAGTAGTGTTCATGTGTATGTACGACTTACTGTCTCCAGGAACGGTGCATTTTGTAAAGACCCAACCCCAAAAGCCCGAAGTCGGTGAATAATGTTAATAAATTGGAATTATTTCAAGGAATCAAGTCCCAAAAGGTCGATAAGTTTATTTGTCTTGGAAAATAGATTACATAAATGAACGTTACATTTCAAAATAGAAAATAAAACACAACAAAAATTATCATTTGAGAACTCCATTAATCCCCTATCTTAACCCTACATATCAATCATAATAAACTTCTTGGAATCCTTGGAAAATAATACATAAGAAAGGGGGGAGCTCATATTCTTAGTAAGAGTAAGCAATAAAGTGGAAGATAATATAAACATTAGGTATGGTTAATAATTGAAAACACATGCCTTTACAAATATTAAACATGAACACTTTTTGGCAAGAATATGAGCTGAGTAAATAATTTCAAAATAAAACATATTCATGGTTATTATAATAGTTGAATAACCACATGAAATAACAAAATATAATCTCATAATTATGGAATGCATAATGTCAGACATCATAACCACATAGTCAAGGCCTTGTTGCCAATACTACAAATAAGATTTTGTCAAGGCCTTGTTCCAAGACACTAGTTTGTCTCATTATACCTACCGATGCAATGAGGAGATATATCAGGCTTCACCCATAACTTAGTAATTCCAATTCATTCCTCATATAAAATAGTTGAAACATAATCAAACATTCATTTTAAAACTATCATAGGAAATGTTAATATTTTAACCACAAACCATGAATGGAAGAAAAATAGCACATCCACTGTCAAAAATAACTCATTCAATACAATATAGAATATTTTATTATAATAGATTATCCATATTAAATAATAATGAAGGATATTTACATAGATAAAAATAATCATCAAAACTATTTGAGGTAAATATCCCCGTTTTTCATGAAAACATTTAGAAGTCTCAATATTTATCAAGAAGCCGTTAATAGAATTTTGAATAAAAGTGTCCCATACCAAAATTGAAAATTTTGAAAGGAAATTTAATTTTAAAACACTAATGTATATATAAATAAATATTTAAAACCATTTTTAAAACATGGACATTAATGAAAAATATTTAGAAGAATAAATCTTTAAGACATTTAAATGATATTTTAGTTAGAGATCATAACCATAAGAGAGACAATTGAATACAAATTATTTAGGTAATAAAAATTTATAATATAATGAGAATAAAAGTGTTCATGATATAATATGTCAAATTACATTATATACACCATATAAAAGTGAATTGGCATATAACAACAAAGAAGTCTCAATGGAATGTAAATTGAGATGAAATCCATTATAAAGACCATATCCTTAGGTTAAAGATGAATCAATGGCATAATAATGTGTTATAAATATAAATACACTAAATATGATTGGATATTTAGTGTAAATAAATCATAGGACATTCACACATATTCTTGAAAAAACAACACCGATGACATGGATGTTTAACTCAATGAATGAAAATTGATTTAAGATTACTCCTATCAAGTTCATATCAACGACTTGAGAAATTAAGAATGGAGTGATTATGTGTATCCAAAGTATATCCACACCAAGGGGAGTGGAAATTACTACATAAATAATAAATTTTTATTCCACAAATAATCATGGAGTAAAATTATCAATGATGTATGCGTAAATCCCAATGAGTGGAAATTGGAATTTGAAATTCCTTTACTGATTTGGTAACTCACCAAACATACACCCCATGAAAGAAGGATAATACAATGAAGATGTAAATACCCATAAATTAATTTATATTACACCAATAATAAAATCATGGGCAGTACATACACCACACAACATGAAATATTGGCTAATATAACATGAATCTCACGGAAATAAAAAGTGAGATGAAAAACCCTTACTACGTTGTAATCAATCGAGTCGTGTGAACGTAAGTTAATAACCAAAAAATGAATCATAGAATACCATGAATATAAATATAATCATGATAATATGTATCAAATTTATGTACACTATACACCACGTGTTATAAATAATTGGCGAACAATGGAAATCTCACGAAATTAAGAATGAGATATGAAACCCCTTACCTCGTGTCCGACTTAACTTGTTCGTTCTTTGATCTCCCGAATAACAAACTAAATTTAATTTATATTTGCTTCATAAAATTTTTAAAATTTATTATTTATTTTATATCACTTATTATCACGTTATAAACATTACATACTCATTTAAGTTAATAACAAACATTTTGCTGATATTTGGTACTTGAGTCAAAAGTAAACTTCTTATAATTACATATTGTCCATGTGGTCAAATTGTTTTTATCTACAGAATGATATCCATGATTTAGATATCATATATATCTTATGTATCTTGTATATATATTTATTTATAATAGTACATAACATTTGGAGATAAGAAATAAAATGCACTATTTATTTAGATGGTAACTCGTATGTATACATGAATGCTGCTTTCATTTCTTCTTCATATTTTAATTGAATGAATACTTAATGATACATAGATATGTTATAATTCAAGTATAATATCATTTATTATTTTAGTAACGCCATCATTTATACTTTCCACGTACGACATAAACGATTCATATAACTTTGAGGGGGCGGTAGTCCGCACTTCCTCAAATGAAATTACCGCATTAACGCATTATGGAAACCATACAGGTATGCTATAAATAAAAAATACAGAATAAAATAAACAATATGAATATATTATACTTTACATATAAATAAAGTTCCTTCTTAATGTCCTCCATAAGAGGAGGTAGGAGACAATTGAACACTCATCGTTTCGTGCAGCAGTAGTTCGTCATATACAGAAACAGTATGTTTTTTTCCCTTTTGATGGAGGTGTGTGTAAGTGTAGCTTGAATCCTTCACATAACAACAACTTAGTATATTTATGATAAAAATTTTGTTATAAAATAAAGTAATAAAAATATTATATGGGGTTGGAGAAGTAAAATCAAAGAAGATATCTTTAGGGAAGACGTAACATTAAAATTGGGTAACCCTCATTGGTTTGAACCAAAAAGATTTTTTGAAGTTCTGTATGCCTGTGGTAAGGATTCTATGTGGAGATAGGGATCCTGGTAGATTATTTGGGTAGAGTTTGGTTGATACAAGGGGCTTTAGTGGTGAGAGTAATGGTTTAGAGGAGATGGATTTTTATAAGGGGGAGGAGGGTATCTTTAGGAAACATTTAAAATATTATTTTATTATATAAAGATTTTTGGTTCCTAAAGGTCCAAAACACATTACTATCTAATATATGATGACTCTTATTTGAAATAAAATCATCCAATAAGAATTAGGTAGTTTTTCAATATTGTTTTAATTTTTATAATCTTATTTATTTTAATCATTTATTTATGAGGTGAAAATTTCATCATTATGGTGTCATAAATAATTTTAATTATTTGATGTTTAAAAATTATTAAAAAATACCATGAGGTAGTAAATATTTTTATCTTTCTAGAGAATTTTTATAGTCGAAAATATAACATATATAACTCCATGTAAAAATTAATTTACTAAAGGATATTTGTTTATGTCATTTTTGCCTTGAAGTAAATTAAAATAAAGTATCATTATCACTCTTAAGTGGCTCAATGGGGTCCCTAAATCGACCCAAGGATTCCCACGGTCATACATGACCCATCCAATGAGTTTTAGACAAGTGTTATGGTAATTATTTATTATTATAATATAATTTTTACCTTTAATTACCCTATTTACCTTTAACCACGGTAAATAAAAGTCAAAAGTTACTATTCACCAAAATTTATTTTCATCTTATTGAAAAACATTTTACTTACTAATAATAACCATATATGTCGGATTTTTGAAATTCAATTTATTGAAGTGATAAATTTTCATTTAAATGAAAAATTCATACTTTTAACTCCTAGTTAGTTGTTTTACTATTATTCAAAAATTGATGTTTTTCAGAAAAATACCAAAAAATAAAACTAAGCTATATTTGATATTCTGAATTAAATTTTTTTGTCTATTTTAAAAAATTCATAACATATAATTCGGATTAATTAATTTAAAATTAATTCCCGTTGACATAACAAAAAGTGTTCTTTTATGAAATATTAACAATCAAAAGATTGACAATGGTTTTTATCCAATTTCAATGTGAAATTACTTCCAAAGACCAAAATTGGATTAAATTGTAAAAATATAATCTAATTACACTTCAAAACCAACTATAAATATAATATAACCATATAAATAAATTAGATTAAAAGGTCATTTTGAATTAAAATGCAGTATTTCTCATTATTCATAAAAAATGAACATTATTAGAAAAATACCAAAATTTCATCCAAAGTAAATTTTGATGTCCCGATTCTAAAGAACAATTTTATATTTTCAAATTGAATTTGTAAAAGTGTCAAATATTGGATTCAAAAAGGGTTCACCATTAAAAGGTGGTAAAATTTCATTTTTTTAAATACATTTTTTATCTGAAAAATTGAATTTATTCTTATAATATGTCTATGAAACACATAATACCAAAGATAAATTTTTTGGAGTATAAAAAATTCAAAAACCAGTTAATACTATTAATGACGGGTTTTTTTGAATGGGTAGTTTGGTAAGTCGTGGTGCGCTGGAACTCGGGGTTCTATGTGGTGAAAGCTATTGAATTTATTTAAAGAGATAATGTACTATGATGTCTTAGGTTGTTACATTATCCATTCATTAAATAAATTACATCCTCACAATTTAATATTGGGATTAAAAAACATGGTTTTTTACATTTCAAAATATCTTAGTTTAAATCCCACATAGAAAATTAGATTAATGAGGCCTCTATTTTAAAATAAAGAACGGTAATTACGAAGGTTTCCAAAAATTACACATTCTAGGGTTCCATGTTGGAAAACATGAATATTGAAGAGAAATATAACCATCAAATTCTGATGCAGAGTGATCAAGATAATTATTAGTAGAAAGTTAAAAATCTGAAATTTATAAACTTGTGATGGGCTGAAAGGTCTTTTATTACCAAGTAGGAAAAGTAAACAGGAAAAGTTTTTTTTAAAGATTATTTTAATAATTTTTAGGATTTTATTTATGAGATTAACTAAAATCATAATGAAATATACTTACTTTATTATTAGAGTTTCATCCTTTAATAATTTTCTACTATAAACTCCTCTTTTCTCCAAATGATGAGTATTCAAGATGACTTGGTGACACCTGAAGAAGCGGAATCAACTTATAGAGAATCACATAATCCAAAAAAGATTAACTATATATGTCCCTTGTCTTTAGGCATTATAAAATACAAAATTTGTTAGTATAAGATCAGATGACCCCCAAAAAGATAATCCTTTATAGAAAGAAATACTACTCTTAATCTCCAAAATTTAACAAAAAAATACAAAAAGTTAAACGAAGTTCATTTAAAAAAATTTCCTTAAAGTTCATAAAAATAATACAAACTATGTTTGAGACCAAAAATTCAGAAGGTATTGATACCATAGTCTTCCATGATAAATCTTATCATTAATCTCCAAATAAAATCGGTTACTATTAAAGTCATATACATAAAAGTAATTTACATAATCACATATTCTCTATGATTGGTTAATCATTTCTATAAATATCCTAAATTTCTATAAGATTACTCTAAAAACATATATTCATCCAAAATAAAAATCCACCATTACTCCTCTAATGAAATCCCATAGTATTCTATTTTCCTTAGGCATATAGTGTTGCCAAAATATTGAACATCTTCCATGAAAACATGTATCACTTAATCACCAAATAATTTTCATGTACTAAGGATAAATAATAAGTTCTAAAATAAACATATTGTTGACCATAAAATCTTTTTACTAAAAATAATTAGTCATATTGACCAAGGACTTCACATTAGTCCAGTGGTAGGTGATAAATCACAGTCACACTTTGGTTATGGGTTCGATTTTCACAGTTTTGTCTAACGCGACGGGTTGTCACATAGTCATCATGTTTCCCTTCTTCAAACATATATAATTTTATAATATTCCAAAAAAGGAGGTAAATTCATCCAAAATAACCCTAACATATTTTACCCATAAATTTTATCTCATACATCGTAATTTCATCCAAATATTAATAACCCGTAATTGAACGACTAGTTTGACTAAAACCAGAAAGCATAGTGTGAGTCCTAAAATCATATAGAGAATATCACGAAACCTTATTTTCAATCTGAAACACCTTAGGATTAACCAAGGTAATTTATTCTAATTTTTTATTAAAAGTATTCAATTTGGTTTATAAAAAAATGTGAATTATCCTAATCATATCCCATGGGAGTGTTGTAACCAAAAAGCAGCAAGGCCTATTGTCGTGTACCAAGATACCCAGGGTCAAGCCTAAAACTCCTTATAAGATTTTTTACTCTTAGAGACATTTGTTCTAGAGCAACCTCTACCTGCTCGTATCCAGACAGAGATTTATTGGTTGAAAAATACACAAAATCTCTACATTACAAAAATTCTAGGAAGTTCTTCTATACTAATTCTCAAAGTCTATCTTAGGGTAATGTTCTATAATCATATTTTTATTAATCTAGTTTCCAAGGATTATACTAAATATCCTCTGATACTAACTGTATTTCCCCAACCCTAGAAGGTTGGAGATGGTACATTATTTTAATAAATTGGCATGATTAAAAGGAATCATGTCCCAAAAGACCGATCGGTTTAGCAATATTGGAAAATATATTACATACATGAACGCTACATTACACATTAGAAAATAAAACACAACATAAATTATCCTTTGAGAACTCCATTAAACCCTCAATATTAACACTACCAATCAATCATAATACATTTCTTGTAATCCTAGGAAAATAAAACATAACAAAGGGGTGGGCTCTGATTCTCAGTAAGGGTAATAAATATAGTAGAAGATAACATAAACAGTAGGCATGGTGAATAATTGAAAACACATGCCTTTAAAATAATAAAAATGAACACTTTATGGAAGGAATATTAGCTGAGTAAATAATTTCATAATAAAACATAGTCTTGGTTATTCTACTAGTCTAATAACCACATGAAATATCAATATATAATCTTATAATTATGGAATTCATAATGTTGGACATCATAACCACAAAGTCAAGGCCTCGTGCGAAGGCTACAAATAAGATTTTTTCAAGGCCTTGTTCCAAGACACTATTTTTTCTCTGGATACCTAGCGATGCATCGAGGAGCTATAGCGGGATCCACCTATTGCAACATAATTCCAATTTATTCCTCATACGAATAGGTTGAAACATAATCTAATCATTTTTATTAAAACTATCATACAAAATACCTCTATTTTAACCACAAACCATGAATGGTATAAAAATAGAACATCCACAGACAAACATAACTCATTAAATAGAGTATTAAATATTGTATTATAATAAATTAACCCCAATAGAAAATAATGAAGGATACTGACATAGATGAAAATAATCATCAAAACATTTTTAGAGAAATATCCCCCTTTTTCTTGAAAACATTTAAAAGTCTCACTATTTATCAAGAAGCAATTTAAAATAGATTTTTAAATCAAACGGTGCCATAACACGTTGAAATTTTTAGAAGTAACTTTAATTAAAAAACATTATTATCCATATAAATAAATCCTTGAAACCATTTTTAAAACATGGACATTAATTAGAATGATTTAAAAGAATTAATATTTAAAACATTTTAATGATATTTTTGTTTGAGTTCCTCACCATAATAGAGACACTTGAATACAAATAATTAAGGTAATAAAAACATTATAACATATTGAAATTAAAATGATAAATGATATACTATGTCAAATTACATTATATACACCATATAAAAGTGACTTGGTTTATAACAACAAAGAAGTCTCATTGGAATGTAAATTGAGATGAAATCCCTTATAAAGACCATATCCTTAGGATTAGGGTAAATCAACGACATAATTATGTGTAAAAAATATAAATAAACTAAATATGATTGTATATTTAGTGAAAATAAATTATATGACATTCACATATATTCTTGAAAAAACAACACCAATGACTTGGATGTTTAACTCATTGAATGGAAATAGAGTTAAGATTAATATTATCAAGTTCATATCAATGACATGGGAAATTTTAGATGGATTGATTAGGTGTATCAAATGTATATCCCAAAAAACTAGAGTAGAAATTACTAAATAAATAATAAATAGTTATTCCTCAAATAATCTTGTATTAAAATAATCAAGGAAGTATGCGTAAATCCCAATGAGAGTAAATTGAAATTTGAAATTCCCTTACCGATTTGGTAACTCATGTAACATACACCCCATGAAAGACGGATCATAAAATGAAGATTTAGATACCCATAAATTATATTATATTACACCAATAATATAATCATGGGAAGTACATACACCATACAAAAGGAAATAGTGGTTAATATAGCATGAATCTCACAGGAATAAAAAGTGAGATGAAAAACCAATACCACGTTGTAATTAGACTAGTCATATGAAAAAAAGTTAATAAAAACCAAAGTAATCATAGAATACCATGAATATAAAGAGAATCAGGGTAATATTTATCAAATGGTAGAACACAATACACCACATGCAATAAATAAGTGGAAAAAAATGGAAGTCGCAGGAAATTAAGAGTGACATTTGGAACCCCTTACCTAGTGTCAGACTTGACCCGTTCATTTTTTAATCTCCTAAATAAGAAACTAAAGATAATATCTAGTAGATTCAGAACATTTTTTAAATTTATTATTTCTTATATATCACTTATTAGGATGTTATAAACATTATTTACTCATTTAAGTTAATAACGTTCATTTTGTTGATATTTAGTACTTGAGTCAAAAGTAAACTTCATATAATTACATGTTGTCCATGTGGTCAAACATACTTTATCCTCAGAAATATATTCATGATTTAGATATTATATATATCTTATATACAGTAAAAATAAATGTATTTGTAATAGTAAATTACATTTAGAGATAAGAAATTAAATGCATCATTCATGGAGACCGTAAGCCGTGAGTACGCATGAACGCTGCTTTCATTTCTATTCCATATTTTAATTCAATGAATACTTAATGATATATAGTTATATTTTAATTCCAGTATAATATCATAAATAATTTTAGTAACTTCATTTTTTATACGTTCCACATATGGCATAAACGAGTCAAATCACTTTAAGGGGGCGGTAGTTCACACTTCCTCAAATAAAATTATCACATTTACCCATTATGGAAACCATAAAGGTATGATATAAATGAAAAATTCAGAAGCATAAAAACAATATAAATATAATATATATCACATATGAACACATTTCCTTTTTAATGTCCACCAAAAGATGTGGTATGAGATAATTGAACAATCATCATTTCGTGAGGCAGTAGTTCATCGTCCACAGAAACAGTATGTCATTTTCTCATTAGATGGAGTTTTGTGTAAGTTTAGCTAAAGTAATTCTCATAAAAACAACTTATTATACTGAGTATATAGGTTTTGTTATAAAATAATGTAATAAAAATATTTTAGGGGGTTGGAGAAGTAAAATAAAATAATAGTACGTTAGGGAAGATGTTTCCTTAAAATTGGGTAAAACCCTTTGGTTTGAACCAAAATGAATTATAATGTGAATTATGACTAAGGTAAGGCTTCTAGGTAGAATGGATGGATCTTGAGAGCTTATTTGGGAAGATATTTTATGAGAGATGGAGCTTGAGAGGAGTGAGTTATGGGTTAGAGGATAGGGAATTTTATAAGGGGGAGTGGGGATCTTTAGGAAAGATTGAAAATATTATTTTATTATAAAATTATTTTCGGTTGCTAAAGGTCAAGAAATCATTAAGGTAAATGATAATATGTTTATTGTTCGAAATATAATCATCAAATAAGAATTTTATAGGTTTTGGATATTGTTTTAATATTTATAATATTATTAATTTTAATAATTTATTAATGAGGAAAAAACTACATCATTATTGTGTCATTAATATTTTTATTTATTTGATGTATAAAAATAATAAAATAAATATAATGATTTAGGAAATACTTTTAGCTTTCCAAATAATATTTAGAGTCAAAAATTTTAATTATATAACCCCATGCAAAAATTAATTGATTAAAGGATATATTTTTATATCGGTTTTCCTTTTGAGTAAATTAAAATAAAGTGTCATTATAACTCTTAAGTGGATCCATGGGGTCCAAAAATTGACCCAAGAATGACTATCATCAGCCATGACTCATCCAATAAGGTTAGGACATGTGTTAAGGTAATTTTGTATTATTACAATATTCTTTTTACCTTGAATTACCCAATTTACCTTTAACTACGTTAAAAAAAGTCAAAAGTTAATATTCACCAGAAATTATTTTCATCTTATTGAACCAAATTTTACTAACTAACAACAACCATGTATGATATATTTTCTAAATTTAATTAATAGAAGCAGTAAAATTTAATTTAAATGAAAAAGTCAGATTTTTAACTACTACTTAGTGGTTTCACTATTCATCAAAAATTGATGTTTTTCAGAAAAATACCAAAACATTAGCCTACGAAATATTTGATATTCTGAATTGAAAAATGATTTCTATTTTACCAAATTCAAAACATATTATTTGGATTAATTAATTTAAAATTATTTCCCGTTGTCAAAAAAAACGTCTTTTTATGAAATATTAACTTTCAAATGATTGACATTGTTTATGTTAAATTTCAAAGTGAAATTATTCCAATGAAAAAAATTGGATTAAATGGTAAAAATATAGTCTAATTACACTTCTAAATAAATTAAAAAGATAATATAACCATATAAATATATTATATTAAAATGAAGTTTTGAATTAAAAGACAATATTTCTCAATATTCATAAAAAATGAACATTATTTGAAAAATACCAAAATTTCATCCAAAGTAAATTTTGATGTCCCAATTATAAAGAATAAGTTTATATTTTCAATTTTAATATGTAAAAGTGTCAAATATTGGATTTAAAAAGGGTTCACAATGAAAAGGTGGTAAACTTGCATTTTTTTTAAAATACATTTTTTATATGAAAATTTGAATTTTTTCTTATAATATGTCTATGAAACTCATAATACATAAGTTGAAATTATATGGAGTATAAAAAAATTCAAAATCCAGTCAATACTATTCATAACCATTTTTTAACAACTAGTTTGGTAAGTCATCGTGCACTTGAACTCGGTGTTGTGTGTGGTGTAAGCTGTTGAATTAATTTAAAGAGATAATGTACTATGAAATCCTCGGGTGTTACACATTTCATTTCGAATCTCCAAATGTTATGTACTATTATATATACACATATATTCCGGATATATATGATATATATGATATCTAAATCATGAATATCCTTCTAGAGATAATGGAATATTGACCACATAGTAAACTTGTAATTATAAGAAGTTCATTTTTTACTCAAGTACCAAATATAGAAAAAAAAGACGTTATTAACATAAATGATTATATATTGTTTATAATGTGGTAATAAGTGATTTAAAAGTAATAAGAAACCTGAAAAAGGTTCAAAATCAAGTAGAAATTATCCTTAGTTTATTATTTTGTAGATTAAAGAACGAATGAGTTAAGTCGGACACGAGGTAAGGGACTTCGTCTCAATATCCTTTCATTGAGGCATATTTTGATTTATACATGACATTAATTTATGTGGTTTATAAAATGAATTGAATTTTCATTTCATTCAAAGGGATTATATTTCTAAAAAGTGTTTTACTAAATGAAAAAAAGGAATGTTTCTTTTTAACGTATGTGGTGACAACACCCTTTTCCGTTACTATGAGTATTATTTGATCTTTGTCTTACTTAATAATTCATAGTGTTTTTAAAAGAATAATAAATACCATATACCCCTTTTATGTATATTGGTTTTGAAAATGGTTTTGATAAATCATTGATTATTTCAATATCTTGAGATGATATATTGTTATTGTAGTGTAGAAATGCTATCTTTACATTATGCTTGTTTTATGTGTTATGGTTCTTGGGAATTGTTTATGTATATGGGTGGTTTCTGGATAAACCTAGGTCGTGTGAGCCCTATATAGCTCTCCAATGCATTGGGTAACATGACAGATGCAAACGTTAATGCTTCTCCTAAGAGATTTAGGAAATATACTATGATGGGTATTCCAACGTAACTCCCTATGTAGTTGTGACAGCTACAGTGTAAGTTTGTTATGGATTCCACAATTTAACTTTATGATTTATGATTTCCATGAATTATTCATAAGTCTTATGATATCGTGTGGTATGTTAATGATTGAAAGGTATGATTTCATTGAATTGTATGTGTTGATGGACTAATATTTTCTTTCCTTGTTTTATAACCCTTACTGAGTTTTTTATGCTCATCCCACATTTTTTTGAAATGTTTTTCACAGGACTTAACGATGAATAGGGTCAACTATGGGATCACAAAATAGTCATGTTGTCTAAAACAATGAACAATATATGACTCCTTTATTTAGTATTTATTTTATGACAAAAATGGATCCTGAGTAAAAGTTCCTACATTGTCATATTTGAGATGTAATTTAATATTTATTGCCTAATTTTCTATAACTCTAAACTTGAAAATATCCTAAATGTAAATTATTAACATAATTAAATATTATGTATTTTTTAAGGCTGGGGCATTATAGTTGGTATCATAGGTCAGTTAAGAAAACATTAGGAGTTATTGTGTTATTAAATTTATATCCATAAATTAATTTATCGTAAGATTGAAATGATATATAATTTATAGATTACCATGTTGCTTTTTCTAAGATATATCTATTTTAATAATGTTTTTTTGTAGGGGAAACACAGAAGCATTTCTGGGAAGGCATACAGAGGGAAATAATCTTCCAAGTCAGCATCCTGAGATGGGTAGAATCAGAATTAAATAGTTTGTTGCAATAATGGCTCAATTGACTCAGGAATTGAAAATAAGATTGGTGAGTGCTCCAGTTTTGGATCTAACTTCCATAAATGGTGAGTTTTTTATCTACAGTGATGCTTCTTTGAAAGGACTTGGGTGTGTCATAATGCAAAATGATCGGGTAATTGCTTATGCTTCATGTCAGTTGAAGCCTCATGAGTTAAATTACCCTACACATGAATTGGAATTAGTTTTTTTTTGCTTTAAAAATTAGGAAGCATCATCGGTATGGAGTAAAACATGAAATATATACTGAACATAAAATATTGAAGTATATATTCACTTAGAAATAATTGAACATGTGATATAGGAGTTGGATGGAATTAATCAACGATTATGATTCCACGGTCTATTACCATATGAGAATGGAAAATAAAGTGAATGATTGTTTGAGTTGAAAATGTAATTCTACATTAACCATGTTATGTTTGGAATAAGATATTTTGATTAATGATTTTATGAACTTTGGAATAGAAGTGGATGGTGTAGGACATTCCCCTTTTTTTAGGTGTCATTGAAATAATCTCTATCAGACCGAAATAAGCAAGCGCAGAAGGATGATAGTGAGTTGCAGAAAAAGTTAGATTTGGTTTAGAAGGGTAAGTTTCTAGATTTTGACATTGATAATTATTTTGTTTTGAGGTTTGAGAAGAGATTATGTGTGCCTTATGATTCACAATTGAAGAAAGAGTTATTATGTGAATCTCATAGTTCTCCATTTTCAGTTCATCCTGGCAGTACGAAAATGTAAAGTGATCTTTAGGATTATTGCTGGTGGGATGGAATGAAAAGATATATTGTTGACATTGCTGTGAAGTTTTTGAGTTGTCAACTGGTTAAAGTATAGAAACAATTAGCGAAAGGGATAATTCAGTATTTACCTGCAATTTTATCCCATGTACACAGTGTTTTTCATGTTTAAATGTTGATAAACTATATTCAAGATCCATATCATGTTTTTAGTCCATAGGTAGTTCAGATAGAAGAAAATATCTCTTATAAGGAATAGAAAGTCCAAATTCTTGAACATAGAGAGAAAGTGTTGCATAATATGGTAATAATAAGGTAATGGTTTTGTAAAAAAAACTAATGGTTGAAGATGCATCATGGGAATTTTAAAATTCTATGAGGGATAAATACCCACATTTATTTGATAAGGGAATTATATTGTGATCACATAATTTCCAAAATGGGGGAAGGATGTAATGTCCAGGTAAATAAATAATATGACATATTCTTATTTATTAATATTTTTGAATTAAATATTAATTTTATATTAAAGGGGATTATATGTTTGATGGAGTACCTGATACGGAACAATGGGTCTCTTTAAAAACTTACACCGCACACAATGTTGAGTTATACAAAAAAATATCAATATAAAATTATTATTTTAAATGGTAGTTAATGCCTAGCCATTATAATGGTAATAATGAATAATAACTAACTATAATATTATTATACATGTTTGATAAATGTTTTTACATTTATCCAATAAATTTTAGTGGCTTAGAACAAGAAATAATCTGATTTTAAGCATAAATACTCTAATATTCTTTAAAATGTCATTTTATAGACTTTTGATGGAAAACCATTTTTAAATCAAGTTTTTCACTTTTATATGTAATATTTGACATAATAAAATTTTTATTTATAATTGGGACATAAAAATGTACTTTGGATGTAATTTTGGTATTTTCAAGGTAAAGTTCATTTTTTTAATTAACAGTTCAAAATACAACATTTTAATTCAAAACTGGCTTTTAATCTAATTTATTTATATGGCTATATTATCTTTTTAAATGGTTTTCAAGTGTAAATAGATTATTATTTTAACATTTAATCAAATATTAGTAATTTTATGTAATTTCACTTTTAAATTATTCATAAAAATTGTCAATCTTTTGATAGTTATTATTTCTTAAACAACATGTTTTTTGTTTTGACCGCTGGAATTAATTTCAAATTAATATATGAAAATTATGTGTTTTGAATTTCGAAAAATGGATTCTATATTTGGAATCTGGATGTTCAAATTTTGTAAATATGTTACTTTTATATTTATACATTATGAATATTTACTTAAGTAAATATTTTATTTACCATGGTTAAAGGGTAAATCTGGTAAATAATGGTAAAAAAATAATATTATAATAATATTAAATTACCAACAGATTTTTCTTAACCCTATGGGATGAGACAGTTCCAACCAGGGGAATCCTTTGGTCAATTTTGGGACCCAATGGAGCCACATGGAAGTGATAATGACACTATATGTTAATTAATTTAATGTAAAGGAAAAAAAGACAAAAACATATATATTTTAATAAATCAATTTTTACATGGGGTTATATAGGTCATATCTTTGACTATAAAAATTAATTTGAATGATAAAACGATTTTCTACATCATGATATTTTAGTTAAAATTTTTAGACCTCAAATAAATAAAATTATTTGTGACACAATGATGGTGCTGTGATTACCTTTTTAATGAATGATTTAAGTAATTGAGATTATAAAATTGCAAACAATATCCAAAACCTATACAATTATTATTGTATGATTTTATATAGACCAATATTCATCTTAAATTCGAATTGAATGAGTTTTGGGCCTTTTTAAGTCGAAAAAAATTTATAATAAAATAATACTTTCAAACATTCCAAATGATCCCCTCCACCCTCTTATAAAAGGAAACCACCTTTAACCCATTAGTCACACCTCTCAATCCCATTGGATCATCCAATATTTCCCCAATAAGCTCCCAACATCCCTCTCTTCATCCTAGAAGCCTTACGATATTCATATGGCACATAAAGAAATCCTTTTGGTTCAATCCAAAGGTAGAAACCCTATTTAAATGCAATGTCTTCCCTAAAGTTCTCTTCCTTTATTTTACATATCCAACCCCATAAAATATCTTTATTAAATTATTTTATAAAAACAATAGTATCTTAAATATTCTAGGATATATTTATGATTATTATTATAACTAAACATTAACACACCTCCATCTAATGGATACGAACATACTATTTCGGTGGACAGTGAAGTACTACCTCATGAAACGATGATTGTTCATTTATGTCCTACTGCCTGTCATTGTGACCATTATGATGGAACTATTTTTATATGTGATATATATTATATTTATATTATCTATATACTTCTATATTTATCATTTATAAAATAATTTTATGGTTTCCATAATAAGTAAACGCGATAATTTCATTTGAGAAAGTGCAGACTACTACCCCCCATCAAGTGATATGACTCGTTCATACCAAATAAGGAATGTATAAATGATGGTGTTAATGAACTTTTATAATGTATATAAACTATTATATTATAATTTAATTATCATATACATATGTATAATTTGGTTTTCATTCCATTAATAATGAAAAAAAATTAATGTAGAGTTCATGTGTACGTACGACATACCGACTCTATGAATGGTGCATTTCATTACTTATCTCCAAATGTTATGTTCTATTATAAATACATAAATATACTATATATATATGATATATATTATATATAAATCATGAATATAATTATTGTGATAATGGAATTTTGACCACATGGTCAACTTGTAATTATAAGAAGTTCAATTTTAAATCAAGTACCAAATATCAATAAAACGTCTGTTATTAACATAAATGACTATTTAATGATTATAGAATGGTAATAAGTGATATAAAAGTAATAATATACCTGAAAAAGGTTCTTGAATCAATTATAAATTATCATTAGTTTATTTTTCAAGAGATTAAAGAATGAATGAGTCATGTTAGACACGAGGCAAGAGACTTCATCTCAATCTCCATTCATTGAGGAAAATTGTTATATATACATGAAATTATTTTATATGGTGTATAAAAACCTTTTACTTTTCATTTAATTAAAATCGATTCATTATCTACACAGTGTTTTACTAAATGAAATTAATGAATATTTCTTCTAAACGTACATTGTGACAATGACCTTTTCCATCGCCCTGATTAGTATTTGATCGTTAGATTCCTTAACATGTATTAGTGTTTTTAAAAGAAAAATAAATTTCACATACCCCATTATTGTATTTTGGTATTGAAAATTGTTTTGATAAAGCATTGTTAATTTCAATATCCTGAGATTATATGATGTGATTGTAGTGTAGAAATGTTATCTTCCCTTTATTCTTGTTTTATGTGTTATGGTTCTTGGGCATTTTTTTCGTATATAGGTGGTTCTGTGATAAACCTAGGGAGAGTGAGCATGATATAGATCTCCAATTAATTAGGTAACATGACAGATGTAAACATTAATATTTATCGTATGATATTTAGGGAATAAACTATGATGTGTATTCCAATGTAACTCCCTATATAGTTTTGAAAGCTACAATGTAAGTATGTTATGGATTCCACAAGTCACATTATTTATTTATGATTTCCATTTTTTATTTATAAACCTTATGATCTTTTGTGGTATGTTAAAGATTTAAAAGTATGATTTCATTGATATGTTTGTATTTATGAACTAATTTTTTCCTTCCTTATTTTACAACCCTTACTGAGCTTTTTATGCTCATTCCATGGTTTTTTGAAATGTTTTTCACAAGACATAAAGATTAATAGGGTAAAGTATGGGATCAAGAAAAAGTAATTCTATCTAAAACATGGAGACATGTCACTTTTTTTTAGTTTTTATTTTATGAATAAAATGGACCCTGAGTATAAGTTTCTAGTTTTGTTATATTTGATATGTAACATAATAGTTATGGCCTAATTCTCTAAAAATCCAAACCTAAAATGATCTCAATGTGAATTATTAACCTAATTCAAGGTTATATAATATTTATACCCGGGGAATTATATAGGTTATATTATTATATAAAAAATTTCTATAGACACTATTGGTGGTGACATGACCTGTTTTGTATTTTTGTTTTTGTGTCAAGTTACCTCTATTTGAAAAATTGAAAATATAATGCATGGGTTTTTATCATTTTTTTCTTTGGTTTTTGTTTATTTTTTTTCTATTGTGAAACTCTAGTAAAGAGTGTTTATTCTCAAAACATGTCGTATGATACCCTTTCATCTAGTAAGTACAATCTGGTGTATGAGGTGGCATACTTCAGGTCATATAACAAACTAGGTTTGGGCACCAGTTTAGTGGAACCTTGCCCTAAATGTTACAATGTGTTGTTAGAGGGGTTTTATTTTCTCATGCATTACAATTTGGTAATGGTAGAAAATAGACTAGAATATGTCAAGACATGAAAAAAAACTAATGCATGGGTGTAGTTGGCCAATATTTGGTGGAAACCCAAAGTTCCTAGTGTGGGATTTTTATTCATGATATTATCTTTTTACGGTTGGATGTTATTACATCCTGTGTGATAAACTTAGTTTTTGAGTTTATTTTTATCTATGATTTTACACTTGGGTCAGTATGGCATGAGGTTTTTTTATTCTTTAATCTTTTTTGGAACACAATTATTTATGTGACATTCATCATTTTTGGTATACATTGGAAATCATGTGGTGGCATGTTTCACTCTATAGAGAAATGGGATTGTGAGAAATGAAAATGTTCACTTTTTATTAATAGTTTAAAATAAGAGTTCCTAATTAAGAGAATTTAAACTATGTTAAATTAATATATGTAAAATTAAATGAATAAAATGGTTTATAGAAATATTTTTCTAATCATTAATTCTAGTTTAGGATGAGTTATACATGGTCCATGATAGGTATGTTCAAGTGTAGTTATAGTGTTTTGGTTGTATCCATTGGGAAGGTGTATGTAGAGTAGCTTGATATGGAATGTTTTTAATTCCCCTCTGGTGGATTGACCATAGACTCTATTGTTTTTTTGTGATATGAAATAATATCCATTTTCTAATAATTATTACCATTTTTATAGTTTTTGGGAAGAAAATTCGTGAGGGTTATGATAAGTATGTTTTAACTGACTAGAGAGTTTTACCTACCACATCCTCCAATGCTTTCTAAGGAGGGTGAAGCTGAGGAAGGTGATTACTGGATTGATTCTATCTAGATGATTTTTTGAAACCCTATATACACCTTCATAATAAAGGGTTATGTTTTAATATTACAAGTTGTAAGGAATAGTGAAGCACTAGTGAGATATTTAGGTTCAAGATGCATTATTAGAGAATATGGCTTGGAAAGAATTACAAGAAAATTTCATTGAGTATTTATAACTAGAGACATTATGGTAGGGGAGTGGTGAATATTTTTTGTGTTTGATCCAAGGGAATATGATAGTGATGGATTATTCTAACTACATCATAGACATTATTATTATTATTCCATCCATTTAAGGGGATATGGTATCTGCAAATTTTTTTCTGGATGGGCTTAGATGTCAGATCATGTCCCAAGTGAATAACATCCATTTGAGGAAGTTTTTAGAGGTGGGGAATTAGGATCCCATTTCAAAGGCAAGCTTGAAGGATGGTTTTGGTTGTGGAAACATCTGGTCGGTTCGGAGAAGAAGTAGTATATTCGTAGATATTTGGAAATGATTTTTTGAGAAACTTTTCTAGAGTGGTGGTAGGAAGTGTATTTTGGGGATAGGAACATCATCTCTGGGATTTGATTAGATGGTTTTCTATCATTTTGGAAAGACTGATCACATGTGTGGTAATTGTATTGATCCACCAATAGAGTGTATAGCTTGTGGTAGGATGGGGAAATTACATAGGTTTTATAGGGGCCCTAATGTAGTGGCTGAATATGTAGGCTGTGGGATGATGAAGAGAATTTGTAGGGGGCTGCAACCCAATATCATTATGGAAGTAGAAATTTTAATATCCATACAGGTCCGGGATGAGGATTAGGCTCTCCAAGACTCAATTATTCATATTAAAATAGTATTGTCTTACATGGATCTCATACGAGAGATCATGTTATATGGACAGGTTAGTTACATGAAGTTCTGCTAGCACATGGTGGTAGTGATGTTGGACAATCGACTGTCTGAGGTACGCTTCTTATTGATTCAATTATTTATAGTTCTTTTATTTCATATATTATCCTCTCATTATTCTATATCTAATATACCTCCAAATTCATGGGGTCTATAATTGGATTTATTATCTATAATTATAATGATTTACACATCATTGGTGGTATGATCGGAGGGGATCTTTCTATCTAGATGGAGTTCCCTAGACGATAGGAAATATTTTTTCCATTGGTAGTTTTAAATGCTTGATAATTTGGGTTTTGATAACATATTTGGATTCAATTGTATTGTTTCACTCAGTGATCACATTGATTATTACCATTGGAGAGTGATGTTTAAATCACCTAAGGATAACTCCAATGTTTTTCATAGAGAATGGGTGATCTAGGAAGGCCATGCAAAGCTAGTTCATCTTCAACACAGTTAAATTTTATCACAGATTATTAGTCATTTTCTTGATGATATGCGAGTAGATCATGATGTCTTCCCTCCATTAGTAGATCAATTTCAGGACATTTTTCCATTAAATTTAATAGGAATTCCATTTGAGAGATAGGGTTGGAGTATACAATTAATGTATTGTCAACAGTTTGGCCAATTAATATTATTCCATATAGAACATCAAGAACTTAAGACTTGGTTGGAGGAGTTGGATGGAAAAGGGTTTATCCATCCATATATATCACCTTGGTTATCTCTAATATTGTTTCTAAAAAGGTAGATAGAACATTGCATTTGTGGTTCGATTTCCAAATGTAAAATCAGATGACTATTAAGAACTAACATCCACTCAAACATATTGATAATCTTTTTGAACAGCTGATGGGTTCATGTGTACTCACTAAAAATGATTTTAGTTCAGGGTACCATCAGTTATGGTTGGGACCTTATAATATAAAATTGAGTACTTTTAGAAGTATTTAGGACTTGTATGAGTTCATTTTGATGTCCATCGGGTTATAAAAAACTCCCACTATGTTTATGTCATTGATAAACTAAATCATTAACCAAAACATGGCTCTTTTTTTCATCACATTTGTTGATGACATCTTAGTATACTCCCAAACTCTAGATGATCATGCCATATATTTTGACATGAACCTGAGTACAATAATATAACATAGGATATATGTCGATCTATCTACGTTTCAATTTTTTATGAAGGAAGTATACTTAATAGGTTAAATAATCTTAGAAAAAAAATAAGTGGAATAGAAGATGGTTCAAGTTGTTTTTTATAGGAAGAACCCAGACATGTTTTTGATATCCAATGCTTTTTGGGTTGGGTATGTAACTATTAATAGTTCATCAAGGATTCTCTCACTTGGAAGTGCTGCTCTCAATCCTTACCAAGAAGGTTTTAATGGTATAATGGTTTTAGTAATGTGATAATATATTCCTCAGCATAATGAAGAATTTGGACATTGAACCAATTTCGATCTTAACCAAAATGGAAAATGAGTATACCTTATATTTTGAATCATTTCATATCATAAATGGAAATGTATTAATGAAAACAGATCAAGTCATAGAACAAAAATACTAAAATTTTATTCCACATTAGAATAATTACCCTATATATTTTTTCAATTTATCCACATTAGTCCATTCCTTCAAATTTAGGAAACATTATCTTCTGGGTGAGATTTTTATTGTTTATAATGACCAAAAGAGCCTTAATTAAATGTTTTCTTAGTGATATATAAATCTATAGTAGTAGATATGTGTTTAATATATGTATTCCATAAAAATTTAACTGGAATATACCTTGGAAAATGAAAAACTATTGTTGACGTGTTGACAAGGAATACGCATACTCAAGCGGTCCAATAGTCTAGTTCTGAGTGAATGATGATGTCCATGTTCATGGATATGCCTATAGGTTTTTAGGAAGAGTAAGAAAGATGACCCTCATGTCCTTAATTGTCATTCCCACACTTATAATATGGGTTAAGGAAAGGAAATATGAGGATTCATAGTCCCTGGTACTAAGGGGAAACATTAATAGTGGGGAGAGGCCTCCTAACTAGACCATCGATGATGATGAGATTGTCCACATTCATAGTCATGTTATCATGACTAATTATATATGGGAGCATATTATTCCTGATATTTAGGCTTCGTAGTGGTATGATCTCCATGGATTGAATAAAATGTACCATAATATCTATAGAGAGTATTGATTTTCAAGAATAAAAAAATAAATTGCAGGTTTTGTGACACGATGCTACACATATCAGTAGGTAAAGGTAGAGAACCCATGGACTGTTATTATTTCATAGTCATTTTCTATTTTAAAATAATTGTTGGAGGATGTTATATTGGATTTCATAGTGAATTTTATGAGGAAACCACAGATGAGAGATGTGATATGGTTGATTAAGGACTAGTTGACCAATGTATCCCATTTCATTCCAATTCAAGAGACATTAAAAATCATACAGCTAATTGAAATTTATTTTCTAGAGATAGTATGTTTTCATTAGGTGCCTCACAGTTTAGTCTCAAATAAAGATCTATACTATATCTGGTTCCTCTATGAGGATTTGTAGAAGGTTCTTTTTTTCCAGTGGATTTTGATAACATCATCCCCCCCCCACACATATATATATAATTATACAATGAAATCTAGTTATTAGAGGATAATATGAGGGAATGTTTCCATGATTTTGGTGTGACATGGGAAAAGTACTTCACGCATACGAATTTATTCCATAAAAATAGTTATCTGGAGACTAATCAGATAAAACAATATGAGTCACTATATGATATATCATATCAATTACATTTTTGTTGGATAGAGGTGGGAGAAAGATAGTTATTGGGATAGAGACTTGTATAGGATACATTATCTCATTTTCGGTTAATTTAGATGTGTATGGATATGGAATAATGTATAAAAATGTCATATGTGGACCAATAGTGTTGAAATATTATGTTTTTAGTGGGTGAATATGTGAGACTTTAAGTGTCACTTTTATTTGAACACCATCATATTTTGAAATAGGTAATGTTGGTTCCATGTTATGTTGGGTTGTTTGTTATAGTGTAATAGGTCAAAGAAGTAGAATATTGGTTGGATATTCCATAATTTTATGGTTATATGAATGAAGTATTCCATGTGTCACAGCTTAAATATTATCACCCCAACCCTTCTCATATTATTTGTGTTGATGATATTCATCTTGAGGTTGATGTATCATTTAAGGATCATTCGATTCATATTATGGATTAGAGTGGGAATACTATTTTCAGTAAGACCATGCAATTGGTTTGAGTGTTGTGGAACCATCATCAGGATATGGAGGAGGGTTCAGAGTGGGGTGATGATATGGAAGACTAGTTACCTAGTCTTTTTTCCATAGAGGATTAGTGATTTTAGGTAGTGCTTGGTAAGTAAGATTTATTCTATGGTGGGGAGATTTTAGGATCAGAAACGCTCATATAAGTATGTTTTGGTTTAAATTTTTTTATCTCATTTTAAATTTCTTCATGGAATGCCTCCAATTAGTATAGAGATTCTAGAGATTACCCTAGAGGTTTTTGATTTGAAAATGATATAAAAATAATGATATAGTTTATTCGGGTTGGCTGGGGAATGGATAGTACCAAATTGGATCCATAATCATGTGTCATGGAGGAGGGGGAGCACAATTAACAAAACATGCAAGGTGGGCCCAAGGGACCTTGTGGATTATGCCCCCATTGGATAGAGGTAACCACATGTATACCACAAGGTTTTTTAAATATTTTTGGTGGCCAAGAGAAACCATGAGACTTGGTTTCCTCTAGTATATATGATTCCATACAGTTGGCACACAACTTAGAAAATTGTATGGTCTAATCATGCAACTCATTAAAAGTGGGAAATTTATATTTCATTTTTATTTTCCTTTATATAATTTCCCCAAATTTTTTACCTCATTTCCCTTGCAGTAGCCTATGTTGAAAACCTCCATCTCCCAACTCTTTAAGGATCAATCTCTTTTGATTGTATGGTTTTGGAAGTTCTTTCACGTTCGATCCGAATCTTCATGTATGTATATGCGTCTTCTTTCTTGTATTATTAAAAAGAAGTACCCTATGGTTATTTCTCTTATTTCACATCCCTTGATCCATATTTATTGGGATTAATTCACATTTAATTTTCATGTTGTCTTAGTTTGAATCAAGGGATGAGGTTAGATATGTGTTGTCAATGAAAATAAGGTAGGTGTTCTACAATAATTATCCAATGGTTTTTATGTTATTTTTATGTTTTCGGATTCAAATTTAAAATTCAATGATTAAAAATTATTTCATTTACTAGGATATGTAAATTAATCTTTTAGATAATGTCTTATACATCTTATTGATCCAATTGGTTCAATTGGTGATTAATATACCGGGTTTAGGGCCACCTATGGGGTGTGTCAATCCCTTGAAAATGGAAATAATGATGAAATTGTTGAGATAGAAGGTTTAGCTGATTAAACCAGTAGAAATTGTGGTTTTAGAAATTTTCGTAACATAATAAATTGTTTGGATTAATCGAAAATTAATGGGGTTATGATAAGGGTAGGGAAATAATGGGTAAATTATTAAAGGGGCTTGAACAAGATGTTAAATGGTTTTAAAGAACCTTAAATATATATTTAATGAATAAATTGTTAAATCGTTTATGTTTTTAATTTGTTAAAATATATTAAATGAGATATAAAATTTCACTAATTGTGAGTGTATGAGATTCACCCTTGATATTATAATGTCTTGAAAAGTCCAAGTGCATTGGAACATGGATGTTGGGAATTGATGAAATGGTTAGAGATTAGGGACATAAAGGATCACACCCATGGGTAATGATGTTAGACATGGTACACCTTAACAATGATTCTGGATGGCTAGATATGATTATCATAATCCTTGAGATGAAAATATGGACAAGTTGTTCCTTGTTCTATGATAAGGTGTTATAATGATGATTCAAAACTAATGCCATTTGATATGGTACCAGAAATTGGGATAATGAACATCGGTATGTGAAAATAAATTTATTAATGAATTTATATTATTTTTTAGAATTTTTTTTCTCACTTTTCATAGATAGACCATACTTCTATCATGACAAAAGATGATTTGGATGTTCGGTGTCATGAAAAAACTAAAGGCTAAAGTGACCAGTTGACAAAAAAAATTAGTTGTGAAATTTGTTTCATTATTTCAGTATTTATCTTTTACCTTCTTTGTACAACATTGACAGTTATAATCTTAGATAATTATTTAGATACTGTTGGTGGTGGCCAATTTAGTTTACTCAAACCTTTCTCAGGCCTTCATTGGTAATAAATAATAATTCATGGTTACTGGTCAGGATAAGGGAAATTTCCCTATGATAGATGGTTGAGTCTATATATTTTTTGATAAATCTTGGAAAAAGAGATCAAACAAATATCAGGAGAATTTTTTTGATATTTAATGTGTCTTTATTTTGGGTTTCCTTTGACACATGACACTATATTGACAGGGAATGTTTATAGTATTTGGTTTGTGGTCATTTATGCTATTTTGGGGAATTTAATATTATATTTGTGGTTATTGACCTTTATTGATTTGGTTTTTTGTTTATTATTGTTACTTTTATTGTGATACTCTCTTAAAAAGGGTATATTATTCCCACAATATTTAATAGACCCAACATACTAGTCTAAATCATCTAGTGTATAGGGGTCACACCTAACGTCAGATAACAAACCATCTTGTGGAATCGGTTCATTGGAACCCATGATGAGATGTTTCCTATATGATCAATATAAATTTAATATAAACATTTAACAATTAAACTAAAAAAATTATAAACATATTTATAATAGGTATTTCAATAGAAACATGCATGACTTGAAAAGATTTCAATAATTTCATTATTTACTACTTTTGTTATCAATTCCTCATTTCAACTAACTTACCAGGCATATTTTTTATTGTTTCCACTATTCATGGATTTATAGATTAGTGATATTAGTATTGAGCAAAATATCCAATTTTTACTATCATAACTAAAAATTTGTTAATGATTATGACGATATTTTTATAACTTCTTGAGCCTATGTTGAAAAATATGAAGATTTATTATTTTTATAAGAATTTATTGTATTACCATCACCATTTCCAAAATAATTGAATCTTTTAGTTTTTTTATAATAAATTCATTCAGTATGTTGTTGTACACATTATTTCTCGGTAAGCATCAAAAATATAATCATCTTTTAGAGATTTATTTTTCTCATAATATATTAAATAAACAAGATACCTATTATAAAATTGTGGTAAATTAATAAATAATGCTAAAAAGTATTGAAATAATAATTATAATTCATCATTGATAAAAAAATTAAAATTATGTTCCAATCAATGGGATACATCCATTGATTACTTATAGGTAATCAAAATATAACTTTCTCATCAAAATTCATACTTATATTAATCATCGTAGTATAAAATAAGGTGGTGGGAGGTTATATCTAAATGATAATGTGATTGTATTGTTCATTAATATATTTTACCTATTTTAATATGATATAGGGTTTCCTCATAGAGTTTTAAAAAGACTAAAAAATGTCCATCATAACTAAAAAATTACAATTTTTTAAGTTCTATAAAAACCATTTGCGAATATGAATTATATGTTATCGTTGTGGAAAATTAATAATTTATAGTTTTGTTCCCTTTTCTATGGGTATTTCCTATGTAAATGTAAGTACACTTTATCCTAACATGGGATGGTTTTTGGGAGTTGCGTAATTGTCTGATGGTGTTTATATACACTATAAGAGGGTAAAACCCTATTTTAAAAATATATTTATAGGTGAATATTTCACTCTATAATGGAAAAGTTTATTATTAAAAAAATGTGTAATGGTAACACTGATTTCTAGAGGGTATATAAGAGTATACTAGCCATGGTGTATAGTAATGTTGAGCAATGTAAGGGTAGTTAATTTGTTTCAAAAGATACTTAAGATTAATAAAATGTTATGTATGGGTTACTAATATTTTTCAATGGATGAATAAAGGTAAACTGGTACCCTCACATGATAGCTATAAGAAATATATATGTAAAACCATTTTACCCATACATAGATCCCTTTTTGGATAAAAAGTTATTTTTTCCCAGTTTTCCATTTTTTCAAGCTAGCTCGAACATGTAATGTGGTTTCACAATTAATAAAGCCTGAAATAATGGTAAATAAATTATTTGAATCTTTTAAAATTTCTAAATCATATTTATAGATTCATTTAACCTATTCACACTCCGGATTGGAGTAAAAAAATTGTAATTGTCAATAAATTTTTTTATTATTAATTCTATAAACCGATACACGGTCTACCTTCTTAAAAATATAAGAACAACAATACCCTTTGTTTTTTATATCATAAAAGATCTAGGAAGTCTTGAATTCCATGGAATTAGACTTGTGATGTATTATTTTATTGAAACAGGTTTTTCTTTTGGTTTTTAATCATAATAGAACTATATCTCTCTTCTGTTATTGAGTGTTCTTGTTTTATGTGGATAATATTGAATCATATTTTCCATATTCATGCCTATAATTTTTATTCTTTCATTGATTTCTCTAAAAATAATAAATAATTATTCAATGGTATTAAATCATAATTATTTAATAATAATAATATAGAATTACTACATTCCTACCACAGATTATTATAGTGAAATAGATTTTATTTTCATGTGGTTTAAAATTATTATTTGAGATTGAAGTGGTTAGCACATGATTTGGATTAAATATTTATTTTTGAAATTATAAAAGGGAGGGGAATATTATCACATGTTGGATTTCAATTTATTTTTGAAATAAAATATTTTTTATAAATTCTAGGAATGTTTAGTTAGTGGACTTAACTAATTAATACATTGATGTGTCTCTGATGATGATTCCTTTGATGAACATTGGATTACATCATCAAGAATATTGAGGTAATAAGTTACTTACCATATGGGGACTTGTATATGATGTTGTAATTATTTGATTATTTATACTTGATAACCTATTATTGATATGTGTTTTCATGTGGGTGAGTGAGTTTTCCATGACACCATTTCATGAAGTGTGATTATATGAGTTGTGTGTAGCCTATTGAGAATTGTTCAATAAATTATTTTTTTTCCTTTCTATAATATATATTTTATGTAGTATTTCATTTCCTTTGGAACATTATTTCAGTTTTGAGGATGACCATATTTATAAGTTTTAGTAATACATACCCCTAGATTTTTTAGCAATTCCATGGAAATGACAATAGACTAGCGATTAATTGATGGTATAGATCAGATCATGAACATATTTTTTGAAATGGCAGTAAACCATGCATGGGAATTAATCATCCATTAGTATATAGGACAAAAAGGATAACTCCAAGAACAAGTGATTCATTATACAACTACTACAAACATGTCAAGTGGGGTATACCATAATTTATGGCTAGCAACTACTATTAGGGTTGGACATGTGGGGTTCTGTATGATGACAAACATTAGAGTGGGTGTGGAATTTAAATAATGGATGAACATAGTCTGAAATTCATAGGGTGATAATTGATTCCAGTATAGATAGAATTACTTATGATGTGTAGTGACATATATTTGAATACTTACTAGAAACATGCTAAAGTAGGTGGGTTTGGGTTTCATGGAATCCTGGTTAGTTCGTGGTGACCCAAAGTATTTTGTGGTTATATGTTTATTTGAGAATTTACATTTTTTCATGACATAAAATTTTATATATTTATATAAATGTATATTATGGATTCATTTGGGGAATCCCACTTAGTTTATTACTCACACTGATCATGGGTATTTCGTTGCATGTGCAAATCTCATGACCAGAGATCAATTATAGGGAAATGGCCTCGTGATGGGGAGTTGATGAGATAGATTCTTGGAGTCAAAGGTGATTTTAGTGCATCTTTGGAATATTTCAATTACATTTATTTTTCTTCCATCATTATTACATGGTTTTACCAACCCCATATTAGGGACCCAAATTTGGTTTCCAATATGACATGAGATACCTACTTTTTTATTGTTGTAATAGTTAATTTTTATTGGGATTCACTATTAAATTATATTATTTATTATTATATTATTTATACAGACCGTATTGTCTCCCCACAAATAGAACTTATACCCTCACTTACAGTAGGAAAACTCTTGCGTACAAGGAGAGGCATAAGTGTCTAACTATAACAATGGCTCAAACCTAGTGGATTAGGTTAGGGAGTTACAAAATTGTATCATCCCTGTTTTCTCTGTTTCTTTTTTAAAAAAATGGCACATGAATGAAAATAGATAGGTAATGAAATACTCAGGGAGAAGAGTTTCCATGTTCCTAGCTAGGTCATATGTAACATACGTCCATGTTATCATTGATTAGTGAAAACCCATAATTTTATCAATGTAATCATCTATCTACTTATATAATTTTCATATTTTTTGATATAATTTTATATAATGCAAATGTTCAACATAATGGATCAGAAATTTTTTTAATAAATTAATTTAAAAACTAAATTTTGTTAATTTACGTGTCCATAATAATATCAAATATTATAAGGGGACAAAAATATAAAATAAATATATAATAATAGGAAATTTTGGATCTTCATGATACCATATAATAATGGAACTCATGAAGAACACCGTAGAAATAAATATGAATTTCAGTAATGAAATATTTATTTCAAAAATTAAAATATATGTATATTTGTGAGAAAAAATTTAATTTGTTGAATAATGAATGAAATATAAGGTATTTATAGAAATTAGGGTAACCATGTGACTATTAAAATAAGACCGTTGGAATAGTAGTATAGTTGTTACAATAGTAACTTGGTCATTATAATAGTAATCTGACCATTAGTAATATAAACCTAGTCATCTGAATTCCATCCCTACCTATAGAAGTGTAAAATACTAATTATCTATCTAATAAAATAAAAATCTCTGATATTTATATCAGGAAAAAATTAAAAAATTATTTTAAATAGAATAAGGGAAGTGTTTGTGTTTTTTTAACATATATGTTCATTTTAATTTTTATAAAAAATAAAATTATTTAATGTTCATTTTCATAAAATCTATATATAAGTATTATTTTGTATTTTAATTGTAATAAAATATTATGACATTTTATGGAACTATTCAAAGGATCATAAAATTGAAAAAAAATCATAAAAATGGTATTTTTAAAAAAAATGAGGTCTATATTTAAAAATTATTTTTGTCATATATATACAATTATTTTCAAAAAAACGAATTCATTTTTTTAATATAATCTTATAAAAATAGGGTGAATTATTTCTATTTTTTAAAATAGTTGAATTTTTAAGTGTTGGAATCCACATGTACTAATCATGTTTTAATGATCAAAAACAATATTTAGTCTATTAACATTCTTAACTCTTTGTAATCTATCTCACATCAAATGTATAGTTGTATAGTAAAAGCTATCCAAAGCTCTTAAGTGATATACACACATCATGGTTATTGTAAACTATCTTTTAATTTACTTTATAATGATTTTTCTGACCAATGATTATGTTTAATCCATTCTATAAATATCACTACTTATGTTTGAATACAAATATTTGCCGAATCATGAGACACTATGAACAAACAGACAGCGTGACATCCAGACACTATTCCATCCTGACACTGTGACATCTAGACAATATGCCGCTATCTAGACAAAGTGACATCCTGACACCATGACCATGAGACACCGTGACCATGAGACACCATGAACAAGAAGACATCGTGACATCTATACATCATGACCATAATACACCATGAACAAGAAGACCCCATCACATCTAGACACTGTGACATCTACACACCATGACATCCAAACACCATGACCGTGAGACACTGTGTACTAGACACCGTGTGAAAGAGACACTTCTTCCATGACATATTTTGACACCATTTCTTAATCTGTTTTATTTTCATTCAATTTAATCTCTAATAGTCATATTTAAAGATTTTAATTGCATTGACATAATTAATGTTTCTTTGTAGACATTTCATCTGAATGTACGAGGTATGAGGTACATAATACATTCAACTTGTTAGCTCAAACACATACACTACAAGATAAAATAGTAGTCGGCATTGAAACTAGTTTGTGTCATGATAGATGAAATCTAGGAAAAACAGGAATAAGAATGATAATGAAGAACTCATTCGTATAATTTTTTAAAGAATGAATCGTCACATGAAACTCGATGTTGTTGGAGAACACATGAAGGAAAATTGAATCCCAGAATCAAGAACATCGTTTAAATGTCAAACATCATGAAGAACACAAGCCAGATCTGTATGAATTGCGAAACACTCTTTTCAATACGAGGAATTGACATCTATATCTGCATCATTTTTAGAAGTCTAGAGCTGCAATGTCTAACACTCAGAGCATTTCTAAACCTATATCAATATTTCTGCTCTGTTTTGTATCATTTTAGTAGATTTCGAGTAGTGTGTGTATCTTTATAACAATACACTCTGTCTCCTGCATTAAACTAAAGGATACAATATATCCTTACTCAAACATCTTTTTACACTTTTGTATTCCCACTGATAAGTCTGGAATAGGTCCATGTGTGGCATGATTGTTTATACCCATGAATAACTTTGGAAGAGGTCCCTGTGTGACCTGGACTGTTCTGTGTACTTTTGTTAACCCCGATCCAGGGTGTGGATCAAGTTTATTTATATAAACGTCTTCACGGAAGGTGATCACAAAGTGGATAGGATTATGTCTCGGCATGAGATTAAACCACTTGTTTCATTTCCACTGTGCTTCTTAATTTCATATTCTTTGTATTATTAATTTACTGTATGTTTCAGAATCACTAAATTCACTTTTATAGTTAATCTTGGGAAGAAGTTATAATTTTCGGGTCTTAGTAGAATACCTTAAAATGTAATCCTAATAACTGATCTTAAGATTATTGAGAACTATTCAATATTTTAGGAAGTTATTTAAACAATTAAATTTCTATAACTGTATAACACTAATTAAATAGGATGTATTTAACCTTTTGGGAAACCTTTTTAAAAATAATTTTTAACCAAAAATTTTATAGTTACTCAATCCCCCCCCCCCCCTCATGAGTAATCTACTCCGACCAACATTTGGTATCAAAGGCTGGTTATTAAGACTCGGTTTAACCCTATACAATTGTGATTGTAGTTGTACTTTAATGATCTATAAATTTCCGTTGATTCTAAATTTATATCTCATTCAAAGTATCTCTTTATTATGGATAATAGATTGGAAGGTGAAACAACAAATAGACCGCTATTCATTAATAGAACCAACTATGCTCAATGGAAAATTAAAAAGAAAATTCATTTATAAAGTATGGGTTTTTTAATTTGGTCTTCAATTATAGATTAATATAAGAGTACTTCTACTAATAGAATCACATGGGATTAACCTATCATTACTACCTATAATAACAATTTCAAAGCTATGAATGCTTTATACTGCTCCTTAGGTATAAATAATTCAATATAATTTCAGCTTGTAAAACTGCCCATGAAATTGGGGATACCCTCTCTGTATCACATGAAGGAACATCTAGTGTAACAAAATGAGACTAAAACATATACTAATAAATATAAAAACTTTAAAATGAAACCTGATGAGCCTATATCTAACTTGTATCATTGGTTCAATGTGATTTTCAACACAATGATTTCTCTTGGAAGAGAAGTCACTGCCAAGGAACAAATCCTGAGAATTCTTGGATGTCTGCCTGACTGATATAGAGGAACATCTGTCTCTATTAGATAATCAGGTGTCATTATCAAGTTACATGTAAAATAATTCATTTAGAAACTGATTATATATGAACAAGAGATGAAATTCAATAAGGAAGAGGAGGACGAACCAAAAAGAAAATCTGTTGCATTCAAGACCACCACCTCTAAACATAAAGATAAAGGGAAATTGGAAGCTTCTGTAGAATGTTCTAGTAGTGAATAATCATCACCTGACAGTGACGAGGATATGGCTCAATTATCCAAAAGATTCAAGATATTTTACAATAATAAGAACATTTTTGGAAAGCATAACTTCAAGGTAAAATATAACCAAAACGAAGTTGGAAGAAGGATTGGAAAATAAGTGACAAGTTTGATGAGATGGTCTGCTGTGAATGTAAGCATAAATGACATATCAGGGATGACTATCCAAAGCTCAAGTACAAAAATATATATGAGGACAAGGACAGGAAGTATAAAAAGTAAATGAAAGAAACCTGGAGTGCTTTTGAGGACAGTTCAAGTGACTCAGAAACATCACATGATGACCAGGAAAACAAAGACAATATGAGTTTTATGACAAACACGTCTGAGATAACACTAGACTCTCCTGTACATAATTCATACTATTCAAGAGATTAGAGTTACTCTGAAAATATGAATACTGAAGATATTTTTGAATATTATAACATGATATAAGAAACATGTAATGAACTAAAAGACAAATATAAATCGTTGATGAAACAATATTCTCTTACTATGACTATTAAATCAGAACTCACAACTGAAAAAGAGAAAAATGCTTAACTACTCAAAGAGAATAATGAATTAAAAATGTCTAATGAGAAATTGAAGCATGATCTAGAAACTTTTACCAATGGAAAAAATACCCTAACTCAAATTCTATGTAAAAAAATTGCACCTAAATATAACCCTGGCATTGGTTATCAACCTGGGAAAAGAAACCTTGGTAGAATAATTTTTTTTTCTAAATCTTGGACATATAGTTTTACTCCCAATTCTGGACACAAATCAACTAGTTCAGGTTATGACAGACTTTCTACTATTTCATGTTTTTCTGGACCAAATTGTGTTTATTTCTCAAATACTTTACATAATGCTTATCAGAAACCTATGAGACAGATATGAGTTCCTAAATCACTTATTACTAATATTACTGGACCCAAACAAGTATGGGTACCAAAATCTACTTTTTCTTGATCATTTTGTAGGAAAGTTGTTTAAAGAGTTCCTGTAGAATATTATGGTACTTGGATAGTGGTTGTTCAAGACACATGATAAGAGACTACTCATTCTTAAAGAACCTATTAAAAATAGATGGGGGACATGTCACATTTGGTGACAATTCCAAAAGAAATATTATTTACCTTGGCTAAATCAGTAACTCTAACTCAGTATTGATTTCTAAAGTACTGTTTCTCGATGGATTAAAATACAATATCCTTACTATATCACAATGATGTGATGATGGATTTCATGTAAGATTTTAAAATGATGATTGCAATGTCTTTAATTCTAAAGAACAATTAGAGTTTTCTTCATTAAGAAATGAAAATGTTTACTCTGTTAACATAGATTATTTAGCTTCTCAAAATGCTTCATGCTTAAGTGTGTTTCATAAAGAATCTTTGCTCTGGCATAGGAGACTAGGATACTGCAATATTCACTACCATAGAAATATTACTAGAAAAATATTAGTTAATGACTTACCGAAACTTGTGTTTCCAAATGACAAAGTGTGTAATCCTTGTCCAAAGGGAAAACAACACAAAATTTCTTTCAAACAAAACAAAGAACTGTCAACCTCGGAACCTCTCGAGATGGTTCACATGGAGTTATTTGGACCATCTAGAGCTTTCATTTTAAATGGGAATCACTATTTTTATGTTATTGTAGATAACTTTTCTAGATATACATGGTCCTTTTGGGCTCACAAAAGTGAAGCCTGCTCTTATTTTACTAAATATGCCAAGTCTGTAGAAAATCCTAGTAGACATAAAATTAAATATTTATGTATTGATCATGGATATGAGTTTGAACATAAAGTTTTTGAATCCTTTTACTCAAAAAATGGTTATAGTCACAATTTCTCTTCCCATAGATCACGTCAACAAAATGGAGTTGTAGAATGAAGAAATTGAACCCTATAAGAGATTGCTAGAACAATGATTAGTGAATATGACCTACCTATTTATTTTTGGGCTAATGCTGTTAGTACAAAATGATACATAATCAATAAAGTGTTGATCATACCTATTCGTAAAAGTACTCTTTATGAGTTATGGAGCAATTGAAACCCCAAAGATAACTACCTCAATGTTTTTGGTTGAAAAGTTTATATCCTTAATACTAAGGAGAATCTTGACAAATTTGCTTCCAAGAGTGATTCAGGTATCTTTTTAGGATATTATATGCCTATTAAATCCAATAGAGTGTTCAATAAAAGAACTAAATGGGTGTAAGAATTTGTCCATATCAAATTTGATGAAATATATCCACATGAGCCTAAAATCATTCTATAAAACGTGTTGGATGATGAATCAAATATGAATAATAATTCAAAATCCTCAAACCATTCTTTGAAAAATTTTACTTCTGGAAATTCTTTAGACTCAAGCCACAATGAACGTGAACCTGTTGATGAACCTGAAATCACTAGTCCCTCCTTTTCTAGGGCAGTTAGAACTCTTAATAACCATCCCTTAGATTCTTTTGTAGAAGACCAAGACAAAGGGACTCAAACTAGAGCTTTTCATAAAATCAGATTGAACATCAAGTCTTCTTGTCACAAATTGAACCTAAATACATTAATGACACTATCAATGATGAATTTTGTGTGATGGCTATGTAAGAATAACTAAATCAGTGTGAAAGGAACTATGTTTGGAAACTTGTTGAAAGATCCAAGGACATATTTATCATAGGCACTAAATGGGTGTTTATAAATAAGGTAGATGAAGTGGGTAGCATAGTTAGAAACCAGGCTAGATTGGTTGCACAAAGATATAGCCAAGAAGAAGGAATTGACTATGAGGATACCTTTGCACCGGTATCTAGACATGATGCTATCAGAATCCTTCTTGATTATGTTGCACATCTAAATTTCAAACTATATCAAATGGATGTTAAGAGTGAATTATTGAATCAGTATATAGCTGAGGATGTCTTTGTTGAATATCCCCCTAGTTTTACAAACCCCCTTTTTTCAAATCATATTTTTAAATTATCAAAAGCGTTATATTGTTTAAAACAAGCTACAAGAGCTTGGTATGATAGGTTGATTAATTTTCTTATTTCCAAAGGTAATACAAAAGGAATAGTTGAGCCTACATATTTTATAAAACGAATTTCTAATGATGTTTTATTTCTTCAAATCATTGTAGATGACATTATCTTTGAATCATCAAGAAATACATTATGTTTTTATTTTTCTAAAATGATGAAAAATGAATTTGAAATAAGATTAATGGGCGAACTAATTTTTTTATAGGATTTCAAATATTTCAAAATAATTATGATATTATTTTAACTGAAAGTAAATATACTAGATAACTTATAAAATGTTTTGGATTGGATAGAAATAGATATAGTGACACTCCCATGAGTACCACTTGTAAGTTGGATCTTGATGAAGATGGAGAATCTGTTGATCAAGAGACTTATAAATGAATTATTGGAAGTTTACTCTACTTAACATCTAGTCAACCTGACATTATGTTTAGTGTGTGTATGTGTGATAGTTTTCAAAAAAAATCATAAGGAATATCATTTCAATGTTCTAAAGAGAATTTTCAACTACCTCAAGCATACACCCAATCTAGGACTGTTCTATCCTTGATGAAATGAATTTGAATTAGTTAGTTATTATGATGCTGACTTCGGTGGATGTAGGTTAGATAGAAAAATCACCTCTTGAACATGTCACTTTTTTTTCAAGTCACTAGTATTATGGTTTAGTACGAAACAAAATTCTATTGCATTATCTACTGCAGAAGCTGAATACATAGCTGCTGGCAGTTGTTTTGCACAAATATTGTGGATGAAACACACATTACTAGATTATGGAATTTAATTTAGGCATATACCTATAAATTGTGACAACACAAGTTCTATTAACATCTTGAAAAATCGACTTTCACATTTTAGGAAAAATCATATTGATGTAAGATATCACTTTTTGAGAGATCATTATCAAAAAGATGATATCACTTTGGAATTCATTGGTACTAGATATCATCTCGCTGATATATTCACCAAACCATTAAATTATGAAAGAATATACTACATCATATATAATCTAGGCATGATAAACCTTATTTAAATGTTTAACTATTTTATGTCTTACTGTCTTATATAATACTATTTCATGTTTACGGTCTCACTATTAGTATTTAGAGATTACATTCTCACTGTAAAGTTTAGTAACTACCTCACCGTAAAGTTCATTCACTGTCTCACTGTAAAGACCTGATATGGTCTCACCATAAAGATTCTTTATAGGTTTTATTTTCTAATTAAAAATAGTATCACAGTAATTATTCAGTCCACCTTTTTACTTTCTCACTCTTTTATTTTTGCGATGATTGGTATTCCTAAATGATAAAATAAAGTATGTGTCACTTCTAATTCACTCAAGCTTTCATATATTCACTCAATTCGTAAACCTTCTTGATCTCTTCAACCCTTATATATCTCAAACCTTCAGTGAATGCCCAGGATGAAACTCCCTTGGTTGTCGAATATGGAGCAACGTAGCTCAAAGAAGAAGAAGATCACACCAAAGCTTGCACCCGAAGATCATCTAAATCCAAATCTGGTGAACCATGTAGTAGTACCTGAGAAAGATATTTTCGCTAAGTGTATTTTGTCGAGTAATTATCTAGTATAGAAAGTAATAAAAGAGTAAAGAAGGTTAAAATGTTTTTCGATGGATGATATAAATATCAACCCTATGAAAGTGGCTCAGTTTTATCAATATGTTCAGTTCTCCTTTGATTTTGAATATCGTTATGATATGAGAAGATAGATAAATGGATAGATATGCACATTATCTTCGAGGTTATGGGATGAATGCCTTAGGATACCTCATGAAGAAATCTGTGAGGACTATCATAGATGACCTCCACCTTCTAGTGAATTTTCTATTTTGGAAGATTCTTTGAAAAGCTTAACCAGAAATGGAAGCAAGATTATATCCATCACTACTGAATGGGTTGGAGAATCTAGAAATTTGTTTATGCTTATTCAGAACATGATTATCCCTAGAAAAGGTGATTTCGCTGTACTGAAATATCAGGATGTGTTTTTGATTCATCTTATGAAAAATGGGCACAAGATCAACCTTTGTAAGTATGTTATACCCCATATGTCTGAGCTCATCAAAACCACATCCTAGTAAACCTCTCTTTTTTATTATCATATTATCTCAGCCCTATTTCATGTCAAAGGTATGGTTGGTACTAATGAAGAAGTTATCATGGACTGTGTGTTCTGCCTATCAAAAGTCATTATCAAAAGGATGAAAATTAATTGGGATCCTTTCAAAAAAGGCATCGGTGGAAGATAATGATAGGATCTATAAGAAGTTCAATCCAATGGAACATCCCTTAAGACCAAAAAATATTTCTGATCTTGGTTAGGAACCATATGAGGTTTTTGAGTATCTGGAGAAGAAGAAGAAAAGAATGTTGTGCCTCCCAGAGAAATTGTTTTTGATGAGGAAGATAGTACTCATGTTTCACATGTAGTACTTTAAAAGGAAGTCCCCACACCTAAAGATGTTGCTAATTTGGAAGATCAACCTGAGGTTGAAACGGAATAGGTTCCCAAAGATACTAAAAAGAATACTATGGAATAACATATTGAATAAGAATTACATGTTATGTAAGAATTTGAACTCGAGGAACTTCCTATGAAACAATCTTTTCTTTAATTCCTTCCTTCAGTTGAGGAAAGGCTGGAGATAGATTTTTAGTTGTCTAGATAGGAAATGGGTGAGGAACTAAAAGATGAATTTGTGGAAGTATCTCAAGACCCTAAGCCTTTTAGTACTATGAAGGATGCCACTATTGAGGGGGATCAACCCTTGTATCTAAAATCTCTTGACGTACCAAACTTGATTGATCCAATCCATGTAGACACTTGGTATAAGTTCCTTAGTTTTTATGATGTGTTTGACTCTCAGGAAGTCTCATTCAATAGTCTATACCTTTCCACTATATTTTTGTTGAAAATGACATCTGATCCAAAACCAACCATGGTGAGTAAATATGATCTTAAATAATTTACAGCTACCCTTTTTGCTGGAGTTGAAAAACTTTTGAATACCCAACTAGCTCCTGTAACAAATCTCAGTGAGAGAAATGCCTCACTGTTGTTGGAAAATGTTATCTAGAAGATTCAACCTCATTTTACTTCCTTTGTTTAAAAGGTCACTAAAGGAAACAAACAGATAGTGAAGGAGATGCGAGAGCATGTTGTTGGTCTTAACAGGCTCATTGATGTGTATAATGGGTTCCTGAAAAAAATTCTAAATCAACTGAAATATATTAACTCAAATATCACTACATCTAAAGAATCTAGAAAATCATCTCAAACTTCCTTAGATAGTAACCTACTCCGAACAGTGGTCAAAGAAGAACTTCAAACTGTGCTTAGTGGTTTCAATAAATATTCTCTATCTCAAGTTATCATGAACAGTGACATAGTTCTATATCTCATCCAAATCTGTTCAAAAATTTCTAATTATTCTCAGTATGGAATTTCCAAGAAAGTGGATTTATACTTCAACTAAATCTTCTAAAATATTGACATGACTAATCATTTCAAATACATTGTGGAAAATCTGAGGATTCCTCTTGTTAATCAAGATTTCAAGACTCGGGTCCAAAAGCTCACAGAGTTCACTCATCTGTTGGATATGTTTGTGGAAAATAAGGATGACTTTGAGAAAACTATATTGTATGGTGGAGAGATCATTGCTGATTTAATGAAAATTCTGAGGCCCTATCTTAATATATATAGTACAGCCATTGTTCCTCTTGCAGCAGCACTTCTGGGACCTGGTTTTCCTACATTCATCCCGGCCCTAGCCTCCAATTCTATGTCTATCAGTCAGTCACTGAGTCAAATCAGGCAAGTGATCCTTGATCAACAACTGTGCCAGTCTTCTACTACAACTACACTGGCTCCCTTTATCATTGTAGGTCTTCGATTACCTTCTCTATCAACCAGATCACTCCTTTCATCTACCTCACCCTCTACTTCTATGGATTCCTCTGCTGATGCTGCTAAGGGAAAATAGAGCACCAGTCCATGAATAAGGATAGTGATTACTCCTTTTTTTTATAAGAATCTTTTTACATTTGTTTTACTCATTGTAATTCCCCTCTTTTTATCTAATATATTATTCACTTTTCTTGTCTCTTTTGTCATTCTTTTTCTTGATACTTTTTGATAATCCCAAAAGGGGGATAAATATCTATAGGATCACACTCACTCTATATATGTTATATACACATTAGAACTATGTTGTTAGTAAAATTATAAACTCTACCTATACATGATATGTGATCATCAAAAAAGGGGACGTTGTTGGACTCCTCATGTATTAATCATGTTTTTATGATCACAAATCTTATCCAGCTTATAATCATTCTTAACTCTATTTAATCTATCTCACATCAAATGTACAGTTTTTTAGTAAAAGATATCCTAAGCTCTAAAGTGATATACACTCATCTTGGTTACTGTACACTACCTTTCAATTTACATTATAATGAGTTCTCTGACCAATGATTATGTTTAATCCATTCCATAAATATAAATGATTATGTCTAAATACATATATTTTCCTAATCCATGAGACACTGTGACAAAAAATACACTGTGACATCCAGAAATTGTGACATCCAGACAACGTGACATCCAGACAGTGTGCCATCTAGACACCGTGACATCCAGACACTGTGACATCCAGACCCTGTGACCATGAGACACCGTGAACATGAAGACACCATGTCATCCAGACATAATGACTAGGAAACACCATGAACAAGCAGAAACTGTGACATTTGGACACTGTGACATCCAGACACCGTGACCATGAGATGTTGTGAACCATACATCGTGTGAAGGAGACACTGTTTCCATGACATATTGTGACACATTTTCTTAAACTGATTTGTCGTCTTTCAATTTAATCTCTAACCGTCATATTTGAAAATTTTAAATGAACTGACATAATTAATGTGTCTTTATAGACATGTCACTTGATAGTACGAGGTACGAGGTGTCGAATACATACAACATGTCGGCTCAAACACATGCACTCCATGATAAAAGAGTATTGTGGCCCAGAAACAAGTGTGTGGCAAGATAGATGAAAGTGAGGAAAATGGGAATAAGCATGATAATGAAGAACTCCCTTAGAGAAATGTTTTCAAGAATGAATCATCACATGAAACTAGATGCTGCTGGAGAACACACGAAGCACAATTGAATCCCGGAATCGAGAACAACTTCACACTGTCAAACATCACGAAGAACACAAGTCGGATCTGTCTGACTTACGACACTGTGTTTTCCATAAGATGACATGATTTCTATATCTTCATCATTTTTCAGAAGTCCAGAGCTGTAAAGACAAATACTAAGAGAATTTCTAAACCTATCTCAATATTTCTGATCTATTGTGTATAATTTTACTATCTTTCGAGTAGTGAGCGTATTTTTATAACAACACACTATGTCTCCTATATTAAATTGAATGATACAATATATCCTTACTCAAAAATATTTTTATACTTGTGTATACCCACTGATAAGTGTGGAAGAGGTCCCTATATGTCCTGATCATTTTTAACCATGAAGAACTATAGAAGAAGTCCTTGTGTGACCTGGACAGTCATGTATACTGTTTTTAACCCTGATCCAGGGTGTGGATAAAGTTTATATATATAAACTTCTTGGTGGAAGTTGATCACCAAGTGGAGTGGATTAGGACTCGGCTTGAGACAAAACCACTTGTTTCATATTAGCTATGCTACTTAATTTAGACTTTTCTGTTTTACTGATTTACTGTATATTTAAGAAATCACAAAATTCACTTTGACAGTTAATCTTGGGAAGAAGTTATAATGGTCTTGTCTTAGTATAATATCATCAAAAGTAATCCTAATAATTGATATTAAGATTACTGAGAACTAATCAATCTTCTAAGAAGTTATTTAAACAATCAAACTCCTATAACCTTATAACCTCGATTAACTGGGATGTATTTAACCTTTTTGGGGAAACATTTTAAAAAATAATGTTTAACCAGAATTATTTATTATCACTCAATTAACCCCCCCCCCCTCTGGTGTAATCTACTCCTACCAACATTAAAAAAAGTGAAATACTACAAAATATAATATTTTACATAATAGCCAAAATACAATATGTTTGGTGTCTTGACTTATTTAAGAACCCATTCATTCAAACTCACAAGATCCAATTACTATATATAGTCTCAATAATCAATATTATTGTTAATGGTGATCCAAAATAATAGACATGTGAATACTGTATCCAAAACACCCCTTTCATCACCTTTTAAATACCACCCCTCACTGCCCACACTCCTCAAACATCTAAGCCATGTATCTTTGTCAATTTGTACCCAATTACAATCTCAATACTCTAAACCATGTAAAAATTCTTCTAGTCTCCACAAAATACCATTTAAATGATATTTAAGTGGTATCCTAAGAGGAGGAAACAAAATGAAGAGGTAATTCTCCCAACTAATCTCTTTCATTTTTATTCTTCCTCTTCCATCTGCATATGTTCTCTATCCACCAAAACATAGTAACATCAGTATCCAGAATATATAGATATGTTATTATTATAGTGGAATATTCATCATTTACCAACTCTACTTTTGTTTCTTAAACAAATTAATTATTCATAATAAGTTTTGTTAATCGCCTCCATGAACAATGCTTATCATTTTCTTTTAACACCATCAAGGATTGTTATAAATTTTTTTATTATGATTACTTTTTATTATAATTTTTATTGTAAAAATTATTTCAATTTCATTAATTTTTCAATAATAATATAATTACATAAAAATATACTTCATGTTGGTCAATGAAATGCTCTAATTAGACGAATTGTGTGATGTTAATGTTTGTATTAAGAGAATCGTTACAATGTCTGAATAAAAAAAGATATTTGGGACTCTTATAATGTCTATAAGGACATGAATATCATTTAATTTCTTGTATAGAGTAGTATTATATTTTTAAAAGAACATTAATAATTTTCCATTAGTGATCCTAACATGGAATCTTGATATGAGAACTCTCAGAATAAAAAATAGTATATATATCTCATTTAAATGAATATAAGTAAACATAATAAAATTATAATAAATAAAATATTAATGTATAAGGATCTAAATTATATAATTAATGAATTTAATTTTATTATTTAGGATATTATGTATAAGTGTTGAATGATTCTAGAACCAAAGTTAATGGATATCTTTGAACAACCATTTTTCATTGAATTATGAACATTATCTCTATAACTCACATTATAACCATATTTGATATTAATGAATTATTATAAAATATATGTGTGTGTCTCCTATATAAATACTTATCTTATTCATTCTTCCATTATAAGGTAAATGTATGCCTTAATTTCATTGTCTGAAATCTATTATTTATAATCAATACCGATTAAGGAGAAATTCTCTATCCCTTAATCTTATTTTATAACCCCAAATTGAATTATTTATTCCCATATATGAATTCAATAAAGAATGGAATATTTTAGGTGTAACCATTTTAGTGTACCTATTGTTTTCTAATGAAATTATATTCTTATTCTTTCTCCAACAGTATTTAACCCATTCCTTAAAACACTATTTGGAATGTTTATTTTTATACCAAATTATCTACCATTTCCTATGATGTTATTTCCAAATAAACACCATATGTTGATTTCTACATTTATATACTCATATATGAACATCCAAAATATTTAATTCATTCTTCTATTTACAATATTTATGAAATATACTTTTATTTTGATGTGAGACATGATTATGAAACCCATTTCCTTACATGGTTAATTCTTATGTTTATGCCCTAGGATTGATTTCCTTTTCTGGTAAACATAAACTTCTTCATGTTAGGGTGGTTCCACCCAGATAAAATTATTTTCATAATTTTTTGATTCATTCAATTGTTATATGGTACTATGGAGTGAGCCTAATCCATTATAGGAATCTATCCACCATGTGATGTTGTCAATGTTATTTTCCTTAGCTTATTTTGATGTCTTGTTTCATATTGCTTCCACTTTACATGTTTCCAATGATATTATAATTCCAAGTTATTTATTATATTCTACCATGTTATTATTCATGATAATAATATTTTATGCTATGAATTATGTTATTTAACTCACATGTTATTCCTCATTATCATGATTATTCCCTTTTGATCATTATAACTAACCCCATCCATTTAAATCTTCCCCAGGTTATCCTTTGGTATTTTATGACCTCAAATGGGTTTAGGATATCATTTTATACATTAATATATAAAATTTTTGTATTATTTTTTATTTATTTATTATCATCATAGTCTTCCAAAAAAAATATTACTCACGATCTTTGGGTAGTGTTTATTATATTTTTATGTTAAAAAGCATGTCATAATATATGTAAAAGTGTTGGGTCACTATAGTTGGTGTAATATAAAAATATAGTTATATTTTTGGATTATATTTTTGTGATAACCCGAGGGATATGTCTATCAATATGAAAATATATTAAAACTTTTGTGAAGTGTAGAGTAACTGGTTTCTAAGAAAATATATTATTATATTGAAACTATAAGTGGATTTAGATCATCCACGGATGTAGATAAGGTTAATAACCTCCAAAAGAAAACACTGTGTATTTAATCGATCTTCACGTAGTGCATAATAAATAACACTTTTTTCATAATTTTTTTGAAAATACTTGTGGGTATTATTTGTAGAATTAACAAACTCATTATGAACCATTACAAATAAAATTAATATATTCTTATGTTAGGAAAAGTTATTGGGAAATTACAAAGAATAACCCAACATTAAACCTATAAAATCATAAGTTAAGATGTACTTTTAATTCATATTATATTACCTTTATGCTTTAGTTTCCATTTTTACATAATTTTAAGTGTGAGTATTCTCATCATTTTTTTATTATAGTCAATAGAGGGAAATAGGAGGAACTATTCAAAAAACTAATGTGATAGGAAATGTTATGATTACTGTAATGATATTCCAAACATTATGGTAGAGATAAATTATAACATCAATTAAATATGGTCACAGTTGAATCATGAAAAGAATATTGACATGAATCTTACGGAACACCCTAATTCTTATAATAAATAGAAAAATTTGATCAAATCCATTATGTGATAATGGGATCGTAACATAAGTGGATCTTCTGATCCCCTTATCATGAAATAATTTATTAAATCCATTGAAAATATATTATATATACTCCAATTACTTGAAAAATACAAAATCATGATGGTTGTCTATTATCTAGATGGAGAAGATGATTACTGGTGGAAAATGATCAAGAACATAAATTATGAATAGGAAATTGATTTCATTGATAGGGTAGGATTAAACAAAATATTTTTCAATAAATATTTTCCCCAAAAAAACCTTATTAAATTGGATTGAGAGTCCTTCAAACTGATGAAAATTTTATTTGAGCATATCATGGTATATGATGTAAACTTCACAAGGCTCGCACAACATGCCTCCCTCTATGTCATCAAAACTGATTGTATAGTGTTCAACATATTTAGCATATTAAAATAGTTCTATGAAAATATTTGTTTAATAAAGATATTTAAATCTTAAATAAATAGACTACTTTTACCGTAGGTTGAAATGGAGATTAGTGACTATTAGTGCACTCACGTGGCTAGAGAAAAAATCATAAAATATGGTTTTCATTGGGATTATCAATGGATAAATCAGGTGGAGGAAATAAAACATAAAATCCCATGTGACAACAATGTGTGACAAATAATCATTGAGACTATCTCGAGGGGACAAAGAGATGCTTTAAATGTGATAAAAGGTGTGTTATACTAATCAAAGTTGAAGGGATATGAAGAATACCACTATTATGGGAGTGGATGATATGGTTCAGAACAACAATCACCCAATAGTATAGTTGTTCAACAACAAAGAACAGGACAATTATGAAAACCAATTCTCGAATCCAAGGGTTTTCAGAGAAAATTAATGAAAAATCACCAAGGGCTTGAGAGAAATTAATATCATATTTATCATTATTGATGAGATAATCCTTAAAATGATTTGGTTATACATACAATTGTTATTCATTCTAGAATATTTAACATAATTTTTTATTATTGTTCTATAGATTCGTTTATATCATTTAATTTTAGTATATCTATTCATAAATGACCTTAAAAACGAATTTTAAGTTACCAGTAAGAATAATAATGGGTAGATCAATGAATCTCAATTAGATGAATCCTCCCTAATTAATTTTATTGGAATCAACCTTTTGAATGTTTTTTTATACTACGATTAGTGTATTCGATGCTATATTGTGAATGGATTGGTTGTCCTAATAAAACAAAACATAAACTATTAGGATAGGAAGATCTCCCTTCATAACCTAAATCATCCTATGATTCTGTAGAAGTTAATAGATGATGGTGAATATACATTGGAATATACATCTCAAGTGTGGATGTTATTTCCTTATGAGAATGAATATCTTAGTCAAATGATTAGGACTTAGGAGAAAATCATGATTTAATACATGCCCCTAGTGAGGGATTATAATGATTTATTCCCTGAAGTGTTTAATAGTATTCTTCATGACTATGTTGTTGAGTTCTTAGTAGAACATAAAACTATATATCTACCCATATCCAAGACTCCTTAAATAATTTCCACAATTAAGATTTCAGAACTGATGAAATGGTTACAAGAGAATCTAAAAATGGTTTTTATACACTAGAGTGCTTCGAATAGGGTTTTTATAGACTTATAAATCAATAGTAATGTTGGGTTAGTATGCCTATAACGTTATTATTGTTATTTCAACAAAATAACAATAAATAAAAAGTATCCCCAACCTTCTATTGATGGAATGTTTAATTAACTACATGGGGGATGCTATTTCTATAAGGTGGTACTTCATTCAGGACATTAGATATTAATGGATAAAAATGAATATATTCCCATTTCTACCTTTTAAACAATGTATGTACACTATTTGATCATACTAAAACACTTCTAACACAGAAGTTCTACATCAATATTTACATACATAATGAATAAATTCTTTAGATAATACCTAAGAAATTTTTTGGTAGTCATTATACACCTTATTCTTATAAAATCTAAAATCAATGAGGAGCATGGGATGAATTTGAATAATATGGTAAAGATTTTGATAAAAGAGAATCTACATGAAATTTAATATAAATTTTAGTTTTAGTTGGAATAACTATCATTCTTAGGGAATGTTATCTCCACGAAAGGTATATCTGTAGACACTTCTAATAAAAACGCAAATTGAGGAGTGGACTAGACAAAAATATATAATAAAGATACTTAGTCTCCATTGAATATATGGGTATTATATAAGAATTATGATAAAATACTCATGATTTTCATACTCTCTTTCAAGGATGACTCTGAAGGGTATAATGTTTTTCTATAATGAATAATAATAATTGATATTTAAGAAATTCAAATAGAGGCATATCACTGAACTGGTCTATACAGTTCCATCATGTTGGGATATTTTTTTTGTCTTATATGGATGAATCTAATATGATATTAGGCTCTATATTTATTATGAATTAAAAATAAATATCATATTCCTCAATTTATTTGAATGTTCATGAGATGAACCACCAAATTCATTATCTAGAATATCTTGTAGTGATCTTCATGATGAAAATCCAGTATTATTTTCTCTTTTGGGAGAAGTTTGAAATATATTTGGATCATAAGAGAATCATGTAAATATTCATATGTGTGGGGAATAATATGAATCAATGAATATGATTAGAGATTATTAGGGAATATGACTACAAATTCTACTACCATCATCGGAAAGATAATAATGTCGTTGATGCTCCATGAAAAAGGGATATAGATACCATTTCAATGATGATAATTTATAAGGGGTAAATCTTCTTGTAATTTAAAAGGATGGATATGAGATTCATAAATTATGGGCCACCATAACTAATTTCTCAAATTATTACTCAGCCATCCATTCCAGAAAAGATAAAGGATTCTCAAATAGATTATGAATAATTAAAAAAATGGTAAGCCATAAGAAAAGTAAATTCATGGTGTTTAGAATTGATAATGGAGTTGTAATATTTTTATAATGATATATATACCATTGAATTCTCTAATAAAGATGTATTTTTTGAATTATTCACTTTAATAAGCCTTCTTTATCAACATAGGTATCAGTTAGATGTATCGAGATATATGAGAGCACTATTGGTAGGAAAATAATATTTAGTAGAGAATATAATATAAATCAATGTGTGTCGTATGTCAGAAGTGAATAAAATGAGAAACAAATATCAACATAATTTTGTAACCATTACCCATACATATATCGGAATAAAAAATATTACCATGGACTTTTTTATTGGTCCTTTAAAAAAATATGGAGGAAATAATTATATATGGGTTATGGTGCATTTTCTAAAAAATATTTCTCATTTAATTGAAATTTTATAAGGCTTATCACTTGATAAACTTTCATGGATATATAACAGTAAAGTGGTGAGTCTATATGGAACACCATTATCAGTTTTTTTACTGATATATGAGATTTACATAATTTTTATGTAAAAGTATATCACATGATCTAAACACTAAATAGAACATCTTTATGTATTATCTCTACAAAAGTGATTGAAAATATGAGAAGACTTTCTAGGCACTAAAAGTCATGTTGAGACCATATTCAATGGACTTCAGAGGAGGATGGGATCATCATCTACCAATGATCATGTTTTCCTAGAAAAATAGTTTCCACTAATGAATCCAAATGGATAATTATGAATCCCTTTATGGGAATAAATGTATAACACAAACATGCAGGGATGATTTTTGTGAGCATTAGATTTTGGGACTTGAAATGGTTTAGGAAATGGTATAAAGTTTAGGACTATTCAACAACATATCAGGGATTTTAAAATCAAATAGAAGATCTAAGTTGATATTTATTTATGAGACTTAGAGTTTTAGATGGAGCTAAGGTGATCATATAAATATTCACATGGAATAGATTCATAAGGTATGGGATAAATTAATAGATAATCCTTATGTACATCGGACCCTTTGAGATTCTAGATCTCATAGGAGTTGTAGCCCATAAACTAGCACTTACACCAACCCTTTTTAAAATTAATTATGTATTACATGTATCTCTTTTGATGAATTACATTCTATATACATAAAATATACTGAATAGGAGGTGGTATAGATGGAAAATTATCTCTCTTATAAGGATCATCAAGTTGATATATTGAATTATAGAGGGAATGTTCAACACAACAATAAAACTTAATTAGTAAAAGTAATATGGTGAAACCATAAGTATGAGGTGAATTCATGAGAACTCGAGGAAGCCATGTAGAAGAATTACCCTCAAATATCTTCACCTTAGAATGTGAAGAAAAATTTTGTGGGAGTCATTTCCAAAGGGGTAGAATGTAAATACCCAATATTCAATTATTGTAATTTACCTTCTGAATATATAATTTTCAAAATTATTAATATTATATTTTATAATTCACATGCCCCAAATTACGAATGAAAATGAATTTTATCATGTTAATTTAAAATTTACAATTAATGAATAAGCTTGTCCATAAGAATAGAAAATATTAGAATGGGAAAAATATAAAATAAGATAACAATAATAGGAAAATTATGACATGCTCGATCCCAGAGAATATTTACACTCACAAACAACATTATAGAAATGAAAAAGAATATTAGTAATATAATTTTAGTTTGGAAAATTATATATATATATATATATATATATTAGAGAAAATAGTAGTGAATAAATAATGAATGAAATATATTGTATTTTTTTTATAAATTAGGGAACTCGTATGACTATTATAAATCTAATCATTTTAATTGTAATATAACTCATATTAGTAGTAACCTTGCCTTTAGTATAGTTTCATAACACATTTCAGTGTAAAAGATTATTTATTTAACATATAAAATTAAAATATGGAATTTTTATATCATGAAACAAGTAAAAAGTTATTTTAAAATTATAAAATAAGTACTCGTATTTTTGTAAATCATACATATTTTTTTCAATATTAAAACAACAATAATGATTTAATATTATGTTTATTTTTATAAAATTGGTGTATAACATAGTGTTATGTTTTATTAAAAATGCCAATATAATTTTATGAGAACATAATTAATTTTTCAAATGGTAATAAAATTGATTATAATATAAAAATTGTATTTTTTTTAAATAAATGATGTATCTACTTAAAAAATAAATTTCCAATGATTATATATTTTTTATAGTAATAATTACATAATTTATTGAATATAGACTTCAATAAATGGTAATGGTAAATTTTTTATATTCTTCTAAAATATTTGAATTTTTTTGAATATTTAAATATGAAAAAAAAATTTATTTAACATTATAAGATAAATACGTGAATTTTTGAGCCAGGTATGATGTAGGAAGCCATTTTTTATAAGTCACATTAACCATTTACCTTATATATTCACAATAAACAATACTATTGTAATTATTGAGAAACCATTATAAACTAATGAAAATGGTATTCAAAAACACCCCTCTGCTCCCCTTTTAAATACAACCCCTCACCACCTATTATCCACACAAATCAAAAGCCATTTATTATGAAAAAATTAATCTATATTCCATTCCCAATACTTTCACACATATCTTTATTCTTCTGGTCTCTCCAAAATTAAATTTCCTGGAGCTTTAATGGGTATCTTAAAGTATATAACCAAAGGAAGAGGAAAGATTCTCAATTAATAACTTTAACATTTATTATTATTCTACCACACCCTTATTTTCAACATATACTAAAACATTGTAAAATGAATATATTAAATATAATTATATTTTTACAATTATTATGGAATATCCATATCCCATCCACCCTTCTTTTTTTTTAAAATGAATGTTTTGTTCACAATATGATTAAGTCAAAACCTCTATGAACAACTCACATTGTTTTTCACCACCACTATAAAGGATGATTTTAAAAATAAATTTTTTTGTAAATTATTATTATAATAACTATTTTAGAAATTATTTACTTTTCATTTTGTTTTTAATAATAATTTTATTAAATAAAATAAATCATGTTCTTGATAGTTAGTAAAACGTCATAAATGAACAAAAAATATAACATTAATTTTTTGTGAAATATATTTTCTGTAAATAATTTAAAAAAATTATATATGGGACCATTAAAATTTTTGGAAGGAAATTAATACCATTTCAAAACACTTCAAGATTTAAATTTCTATTTGAATTGAACAACCATATTTTTTCCCAAGTGATCTGACCGTGGCATCACAGAACAAACACTTTCAAAAGAATAATTTTTTTAAAATATTATTATAATAAAAAATTTATAAATTAATTTGTGTTTATTATGTTTTTAATAAAATATTTATTAAATAAAATGAATCTAGTTTGTGATATTCGGTAAAACGGCCTAAATGAACTAACCATATAACATTGAAATTTTAATGAAATATATTTCCCTTATATAAATTTACAAAATCATATATGGAACCATTAGAATTTTGGGAAGGAAATGAACCCCATTTCAATTCACATTTTTTATTTGTAGCCCTATTTTACAAGAAAACCCATAACTATCCCTATGCAATCTGACCTTGGATCCACAAAATTAATACTCTAATAATAACAAAATTAGTAATTATATCCCTTTAAAAAGATCCAAATGAGTATAATACAACTATTATAATGAAAATATTGATGTAAAATTTATATAATTAATTAATCAATTAATTTTATTTCATTATTTAGGATATTAAGTAGATGTGCGGAATTATTCAAGAACTTGTGGTAAGTTATCTATCAAACCACTATTTTTCTATGGGTTATGAACATTCTCCCCCTAACTCAATTTATCTCACTTTTTTTTATTATTAAAAAAATTCTAAATACTCTATTCATATTACATATATCACAGGCTTAGTCTCTCTTACATTGATTTTGAAATGTATTCTGTTCATTTTCTCAAATGTTTTCAATAAATAAAACACCACAAAGGGGGAATTTAATATACATTTATATTATTATATAATATTAATTTGATTTTTCTATTCCAATTTATTAATTATATAAATATATGAATATTTTATTTATAATCATTATTGTTATCCTTTAATTAAAATAGAATGTTCCATTCATATCATTTATCTATAAATATTTATCTGATTCCTTACAAAAAAATTTTAGAATATCATTTCTATACAAAATTATTGACCCTTTATCATTATGTTTTTCAAAAGAACACTATATTTCGAGACCTATTCTTATTTAAGAAAATATGAACATACAAAAATATTTAATTCCTTTTTATCTATGGAATATTTATGAAATCCCCTTTGATTTGGATATGAGGTAATATTATGCAAATCATTTCTTTCTATGGGGAATTCTTATGTGTATAACTTATGATTAATTTCCTTTTATAGCACACATAAGTTTGAACATGTTATGATGAGTGTTCCCAGATAGAACTCCAATTAATTGGGTAATATTTGTATCTCGTGAGATAGTATGTAATGCTTTAGGGAGTAAATTCAATCCATGATTGGACATTGTCCATAATGTGATGTTTCCTTGAAATTTATCCTTGAATTATGATTTTTTATGATTTATATTGTCTCTAATTTCTTATGTTTCACTAATATCATGATTCCAATTTATTTATGTTATACTCCCTTTTGATTATTTATTAGAATCCCCTTTTATTATATCATGGTATATTTTTTGACAAATATGTTATGATTTGTTATCATGCTTACTCCTTTACTCAGCTTTATACATCACCACAATATTTTATGTATTAACCAAGTAGTCCAATGACATTTTTGGATATAAAATTAATTTATGATCTCACTATGGAGATGGGAATAAATTTGTTCCATGTTAGTTTTTTTATGTATTTTGAACCTAGTCTTCAAAAGACAGTAGGCTTCCTGATCATTGGGTTTTTTTATTGGATGGTTATGTTAAAAATCATTTAGTATTGTGTTTAAGATTATTTGGTCACTATATATTGGATTTTTGTAACAATTTTATGAGATTTGGACGTATTCATGTATCATGAGTAGGCATATAGAATCACATTACACTTATACTTTTTTTTGTGCTTAATATTTACTTAATTTAATTTTTTGATTTTTTATATCTATTTGGAATTGAGTTATATTATATATCGAGTGATATATTTGTTTTTCCTTATTATTATTATATATATATTTATATGTCTGTTTATAATTAGTGGAATGTGATCATTAAATTTTATATATATATAATTGTGACAAATATGTAGGTATAGAAAACAATGGACAGTTCTTAGAGGGATATTCCTTGTGTTATTGGTATACTCAATGAAGAAACTTTATATCTTCCAATAGAATGATTTTGATTTTTCATGATTTAATAAATTCATATGTTTAATTTTTTTGTATTTCATAAAATATGTCATTAACACATTTTTTGGGCCACATGTATTGAAATATAAGGACTCTCGTGTCAGGGAGGAATTTTTCAATCCACCACTAGTGGGGAAGAAGTATGTACCCCAATATGTTCATGTAAAGACATAGATTACTAAGGATATATAGTTTTATTAACATTAAATAATCTATATTGTGCCTATTCATGGAGGAATAATCTATAAGAAAATGAATTATAATTCTTATAACATCTAACTTGAGCATCCATTGGATGTTAATTATAAAATAGATCTATAAGATGTAGTGAAATGGTTTGATATTGTCAAGATAAATCTTGATCTTTTCCTTACTCCAGAAGATGAGTGAGTGATTAAGGATACCTTCATGCCATACATGCCTTCTTGTGGATTGTGGTATACCATGAATCATATTATAATATTAGTTTTTCATTCTAGTGAGACCAAAAATGATCCAGTTCTCACGAAATATTTTACTATCATGATGAAGATGGACCATGCCAAAGACTTTGTGGAGTTGAAGTATGTTTCTGTATCTATCACAATTCCTTCGACTTGATTCATAAAGTGAATTTTTTTCCATTATTTTATAATATTTTGTAAAACAATCCTTCAAGTTCATGATATGATATAATATATAGATTATACATTAGGTTAGGGGATTTGACCTGAAGGCATATGTTCAGGCGATTCAAAAGGACCTTGATTTAGAGAAGGGGATATATGTGGATATGGTGGTAGAAATGCAATAAAGCCATAAGATACATGTGACTCATCATCCCCTCAATACTATGGGAGCCTCTTCTTGTAGTATTATTGAAAATATTGATAAGGAGTTATAGGGATGTAGAAAGATGGTAGAGCACATGAATTATACAGTTCCCTATTTGAGAGATGATAATATCAAGTGCATCAATTAACGAAAAATGGGGCATTATAGAAATTCATTGGGGAATCCATTTGGGGAGTGACACCATTGTGGTAGGGATGGTCATTTTTAGCATTTTTTCATGAGGGATTCTCAGAGGAGTGATGGGAAAAAGGAGTGGGTGACCTCAGTATAGGTTTGAGACAACAATGTCTTTGGTGACTCTTCGGAATGGGCATCAGGCTGAGAGAGGTCGAGTATATGTAGTGGAGTAGACTCTAGCTTATGCTGGTGAGGGATTGACTATTGTTTTAGGTATAGACTTAAACAATTATTCACTATCAAAATTTTTTTATGATACTAGTGCTTCTCATTCCATTATTTCATCATAGTTTGTCACTAAAATTGATTTACCAGTCATGTTACCCACTATTTTCTTTCTAATGATATACCATTGTGTATAAAAGTGAACTATCATTTGTGATGAAAATAGTGTCCTATAGTAGATTTTAGTTATGGATATATATGGGAGTTAACAATTATATAGATGAATATAATTTATGTAATTCATGGAATGGATTGGTTAATGAGTTATGGAGCTCACTTTTATCATGGTCGGAGATGAGTATCTTTTATATCACCTAAGGGAGATCCATTCATAATAACCAGTTAGTGAGAACTATGAGTATAATGAGTGGTAGAATACATGGGGAATCTTTGGATAAATATAGAAAAATATTTATTCTTGGACCTTTCTGATGGATTAGCATAATTTACCTCGTCATATCATTCTTTTTTGGTTCTCTATTAGGATTTCTTTCCCAATTAAATCATAACAACTCACCGTGATAGATGAGATCACTATGAGATAGAACTCAAGAATGGTTCCTAACATATTTTTAAACGTTCTAATCATATAGAATTTTATTTTTTGAAGTAACTCAATGTATATCCAGTGAATATAGAATATAATAGATTATAAGTCTAAGAATAACATTTAATGGTGCACCTCCCTAATTCTCTTAGAATATAGATAATAGTCTTTGACTCAATGTAGGTTACCGAAATATGAATCAGGTGATGCTAAGGATTAGATATCCTTTTTATAGGATCTTATATAACATTGATCTGTTATGAGAAACCCAATGTTTTTCAATGATTGATCTATTATCGAGATACAACCAATTGTGGATTTGAGTGGAGTACATCCTGAAGATATCATTTTGAATGCGGTATGATATAGGTGAGTGCTTACTAATTCTTTTAGGAGTGATGAATGTCCCAAAAATGTTTATATATCATTCGAAAATTTTATTCCAACAATAAAATAACTCATTCATTTTGATTCATATTGATGATACCCTCATTTACTCAATAACCTCATAGTAGCATGCTAGAAATCCCAATGTTTTCTTGATTACACTTTGAGAACATCATTTTTATTGAAAGCTATCATAGAGTCACTTTTGAATTTATGTAATATGATTCTTAGGGAATGTTTTTTTGTTATTGGAATATCCTTATAATCATAGAAATTTGAGGGTCTGATGTCCCAAAAACGTTCCCAAAATGTGTTTTAGATCAAGGAACTTTCATGGTTTAGTGGGATACGATCAATGTTTTACCTACCATTTTCCAAATTTAACAGAACCCATGACAATAATGATGAATAATGTGGGGTTCATTTACTAGTTGGACCTGTCTAAGGAGGATTTTCTTGAGATTAAGTAGAAGTTGAATATAGTTCTACCATCGATTCATCCCATGAATATTATCCATTATTCCTTATATTACGAGGAATCGTGAGTTTTTTTGGAGGAAGTATTAATGTAGAGGGAGTTAGTAGTGGAATATGGGTCACATAAACTATGACTCCATAAGAATAATTATACTACCCATATATTGGATCTAACTTATTTGGTCTACACTTTGATGAATACGAGACACTATACTTATGGGGATAGGGTTGGTGACTACATGTAAAACAAGATATTCTCATATATCTTCACACAAAAAGACCTCAATTTGGGGTAGTTTCACTAGGAAGAGTACCTAAATAAATTTGAATATTAGATGGACTATTTACTAGGTAATTGTAATTTCATTATATTTTTCATAGAAATATGATACAAGTAAATCATGATCTTGGTGAATTGTATTTGGAGGAATAATGACATCTGATTAGCATGTTGGGAGATTATAAGATAGATTATTTTGAAGAGAAGTAACTGATGTCATGTTCCTTATTAGTGGTCACATCATCCATAGTCTACTAGGTGAATGATTGATAGGAATTCAACCAAGAGATTTATTAGATATGGGAACATCAAGTAGGTTTTTACCCAATAATTTAGTGGATTACGGATGATGATGGTGTGATCCAAGTACATGGGAGAGTTGTAGTCACTAATTTTATCTGGGAAGAGTTTATATAATACATCCATACATCTTAGTGATCATTTAATACTACACTAAAAAAATACCATGACATTAAAATGTTTTTTTGTTGTCTAGGGATGATGTAGGGAATCACAAGATTTGTTTCATAATTCCTTACCAGACCAAGGAGAATGGTCAATCACCGACTTCCTAGTGGGCTTCTTTAACTATATCCTCTGACTAAGTGGACGTTGTTGTACATCATGATGTACATTTGGATAGGTATACTTTTAAATCCAATGAGTCTTGATTATATTTGGATAAATTTGTGAATGGTTTAAATGTTTTTCTCATATCTAATTGATTCATGAGACAGATCATATTGATCATGGGGGAATGATGTATGTCTATTAGATTGTATGTTTTCACGGAATTACTCTATAAATTATATCTTATAGAGACATACATTTTACATCATGGTTTTGGAAGGTCTTTCAAAATTCCTTACAGTCTCACCATTGATTGACCACATCATGCCATCCCTAGAAAGATGGAGAGTTAGAGACCAAGATTCACATATTTGGCGATATACTCTGAGCATATATTTTAGATTTTTGAGAAGAAAGGTATGGTCAATGATCTTTGGTTGTTTTTTTATAAAACAATTTATTCAATTATTTAATTCATATGGAACATTATGAGGCTCTTTATGGTAGACCATTTCATTCACCACTTTTTTGGAATTATTCTGGTGAGGCCACAGTTGTGGGGGCTAATATGGTATAGGATACCTTTGAGAGAGTACATCTGATTTAGGTTAGGTTGATTAAAGTTCAAAAAAAGGAATGAATCTTTCACCAAACATAGGATGATACCTTTGGAGACTTATGCAGGTGATTGGGTTTCTCTAAGAGTGATTCCTCAGTTAATTAATTTTCCTTTATGTGAGAAAGGGAATCTAGAATAATGTTATGTTGAGCCCTTCAGGATCACCGATTTGATTTAAATAGTGGCTTATTGTTGTGACAAAATGCTAGTAATTTTGAAGGAAGTGTTGTTTTACCATTACATTTTCAAAGAAACTATAAACTTACATCCCAAAGGACCAAACTATTTAGTAGTCTTGGTAAAATAGATACATACATTAGTATCATATAAAAATTAGATACATAAAAAACATAATGTTTATAGATAATAAAATTTTCCCCTCTAGAATGTTCTTGCATCCAGGTGAGTGGAAAAAAATAAGGGTGAGCTTAAAATCAAATTATGTTTTTAGTATAGCTAAACCAATAATGAATCAGTGATAATATTTAATAAGGATAGGTAGATAAATTTTAACACATGTCATTTAATCAATAATTAGGAAGGAACTCTAAATGCAATATGTAATATTAAATAATTGAAAACATATTCCATATAATTATTAAATTGATAATGAAATTCTTCCATAGAATTTATCATATGATGATCTAATGGATAACAATAATAATAACTAAAATCTCAATGAAGGCCATGCTTAATTTATTGGACATCATCTCTGAGGAACATGAAAACTGATAATATCATGCCCCTTCAAAATACGGTTTAAAATAAATGTAGAAACACATTTAATAGGGCCAATTGATTTTTCTCATGAGAACCTATAAATTCATCGAAGGGATAGATAATGTCTGAGCCCCACCCATCACTTCATGTCCAAAGAATTCCTCATATATCTAATTATTGATTTAATTAATGAATAATGTTCCTTATCAAATATCTAGATTAATGAATATGGATTAATAAATATTTCCCAAGATAATCAGATAACTATCATGATGAACACCATATGTAAAAATGATATACAGTTTAGGAAATAATCATATCCATGATATATAATGTGGATATTTGAGAGAAATTTAATATTCAACGATCATTGTAAATTGAATAACTCAATGCGAAGATAATGAATATAGATATGATTTATTGAAGTTAATTTCAATAATATTATTTTTCAAAATTAGCATAATCTCTCCGTATTTTGAATATATATTTTATCAAAAATATTTATACCCATTATTATAAGAATAAGATTTATTGTTCTTGGTGAAATTAAAAGATATTTAAAAAATCATGGGGGAATTATATTTTTCATTTGGAAAATCACTTTGAATTTTTTTTTTGAAAGTCACATTAATTTTTTTTAAATATCATTGTTAAATTAGATAGTAATCATCAATTAAATGACATTATACAATTATATATTTGGTAAAATGAACATTGTTGCCTCTATTATAACATGTTAAGAAAGTGGATTGATCAAGAAAGTGAAACGAATAAATCATTGAAAACCATAAGTAAAATTCAAAGTATGTGAAAATATATATTAATAAATAATTTTAAAACTACTATAGATAAAATTTGAAAATAATTTTAGAAAACATACTATTGTTAAAAAACATATTTCTGATTGAAGAGATAAATGAAAACTGATTTTATTAATACATTTTATAAACTATTTAATGTAAAAAAGAGCAGAAATTTTTAATTTTACACGAACAAATTAATGAATATCCAGAGGAAAATAAAATTAAATGTTAATTAGTCAATAATATAATAAATTATTTTAATGTAAATTAAAGAATAAATACTCTCAATTAGAATGAGATTGTGAGATAAAATCCATAAAATTATCAAAATGTTGAAATGATAACCAATAAATGAATTAAATATTTGTTTCAATAATAAATACACATATAACAACTTAAAATAAATCAATAGATAGTAAAAATCATTATAAACAAAATCAAATAATTATAACAACATTGAGAAGTAATATAACTCAATAAAAATGAATTTAGGTATATAATTTCATTACCACATTGTGAATTTCAGTTGAAATCCCGTTTGGATAAATAAAAAATTTTGAAAATATAAATTCCATGAATATTAAATAATTTATGATATAATATATCATAATGGGAATTAGATATGCCACACTAAATCAGTATGTGATGAACATGACATTTATCTCACAGATTTAAAATGTGTGATGAAAATCCCTTACCTTACTATATTTTTTTGAAATACCTTTAAACTATAGTATAATGGTATTACACTTGTTAATAACTTATTCCATGACCATATTAATATTTATTGTATCATATAATATCTTCTTAAAACAACCTATTACCCATTTGTTAATAATATTTGATTATTTTTACTATTTCATGTGTTAATTGCAATGTTTTCTGAGTATGTTCTAACTAGTTATTTTTATTCCTATTGCATATAAGAGGATATAAAAATCTATAAAACATAAACCATATTGTAATTATAAAATTAAATATATATAGAGAGAGAGAGATTAATCCATAAAATTTTGAGATTAGAAATGAAAATACATTATTCATGGTGATGGTAGGTTTTATATATGCACGAATATTGTTTTAATTTTATTATCATAATAATGGTTTGAAAGTTTAATTCTATATATGTATATATTAAAATTATTTTACTATTTTTATTTCATATATCTCACATATGTTTATTAAACTCATCCTTAATACATTCCACGTAAAGCATGAATGAATTGCATCGCTTTGAGGAGGTGGTAGTCCACACATCCACAAATGAGGTCATCATATTCCAAAAAAATAGAAATCATGAAGGTATGTGTTATGAAAAATTCAGTAATAATAAATAAATTATAAATATATAATATAAAATATAAATCCATTATTATTCCCAACCTTGATATATTGAAATGGAAGAACGTGCGACTTTAGTTCGTGAGGCGGTAGTCTTCCATACACACGAATGATGATTGTGTATCCTATTTGATGGAAATGTGTGTATGTGTAGGGAATAAATTTAAGATAAAAAATCATTATATTTAGTATAATAATGATATTATATAATAAATATATGATAATAAGTAAAGGAGTGGATAAAGAAATAAAATAAAAGTGGAAGTTGAATGACGCAACTTATTTTTCTGGTAACTCCTTTTGGTTTATACAAAAAGACATAATTGTTTGGATATATTCCCAAATTTAGAATTATGGGATTCATTTATGGATTTTGGTAGCTTATTTCGTTTGGTCTGGGATAAAACATTTGCATTATAGGATTGAATATGTTGGAGGGGTGAGTGCCTTTTTATAGTAGTGGTGGAGTGGCATTCTTGTAAACATAAAAAGGAAAACATTATTGAGAGGTATCCTTTACATTATTTGCCACAAATAATAAATCATATTTTATATTAAGCAATATAGTGTCAATAAAATTACATATAATTCATTTTGGACAAGAATCTAGGTCATTTGGGCTCTTATGTTTATGGTTTAGTCTATTATTATGATATTTTTTTCCTTAATCGATGTACTTAATTTTAATAGCCTTCAATAATATTTTTGTTCAAAAACAAAGTTGACCATAATAAATAATATAAATTTTTATTAATAAGAATATGAAATTTATTTTCCAAATTCAAATCACATAAGTGGTGGAAATTAATATACAATTAATCTCATAGACAGTATTAGAAAGTAGGTTTTTAGGTGAAAATGTTCAAGTGTTTTCTAATTATTCACATCTAAATTAAAAATTAAAAATATTAAAATTACTTATAAAGTATTAATATATTCAATATTAAAATAATTAAACATATAAAAAATTAAAAAATTAATTTAACAAAAAAATTATATTGATGAAACCCCATTTTTCAATTCTGATTTAGTATTTTTCATTATCCATCCGAAAATGAAACACATCAAAAAAATACCAAAAATAAACTCTAAGCTAATTTATAAACTATAATTTAGAAAATGAATTTAATTTTTTTTAAATATAAATGTGTTAAAATTTATATTTAAAATAGGTTCCCCAATAAATGGTGTAAAAATTACCTTTTAGAAAAATATATATTTTTATGAAAACAATTAGATTTTTTCTTATATTGTGACTATCAAGTCCACTGGATGAATGTAAAAAAATATTTTATTTAATAATATATATATGTATACATAACATTAATATTATTCACTAATACTTATTAATTTAATTTATTAAGACAAAATTCCTTTGGAATTATATGAATTGTTCTTCATAAAAACATTACCAATATATTCAATTGGTTTTTATATGAATTTATATTTAACTAATAACCAATGAATTTAACCACATATTTAATAACATAGTTAATCCATTTCTAAACCACAAGTTTACTTGATAGGATATGTCTTGATATATTAAATAATAATTTTTTAATAATTTTTTTTTAGTAAAACATAGAATTTCATGTAAAGAAAACTATTTAACAAATTCTTATTGAGTGTAATTAATGCTAACTCATTATTTCATGAATTACAAGATATTGAATAGATTTATTTAAAATAGTATATATGTCTTTAAGTCTAAGGATTTTATATTCCTTTATATTATTGTATTTTACTGACATGCAATTGAATAAAATGTTCTTACATTTGAATTTCATAGTGTTACTGTCTCCCCAACTAAATTAAATTGCATCCTTACAATTTAAGCCTGATTTCAGTAATCGAGGGTTTTATATTTTAAAATGCTATTTTTGATAAACCCAAATCATAAATAGCTATAATAACACATATTCTTAATAAGAATGAAATGTAATACTTATGGTCACCATAAAACATGCATTTCGAATATGAAAACATTAGTTAAAACCTAGACATCGATAAGAAATATGACAATTATATTTTGATGGAGTGATATGGAGAGCGTGTTCATAAGAAAGGATGTGACCACAAATCCCTAAACTATAGGGGTGATTAAATTCCATTGATATCATCAAAATTGATTATGATAATATAACAACATTTTTATATCAATACCCTTTTTCCTAGAGTTGATAAATTCTTTCATCTCTAAGAATATAAGTAAATATACATTTCTATAAAGACAATTTTATCATTTTTTACTTAAACCATTTCAAATTCATTTATTATGACAGAATGAATCATATAGTGAGTTAATAAAATAATCTCTAAAACCTCACAAAAAAAATTTAACATAAAAATTTCTTAATTTCACAACCTTATGACCCTTCCAAAATATTATTATCCAAATCATTGGAAATAGGGTAACTAAATTTCAAAAATAATATTATCATAAATTCCCCAAATTAAATTAAGCAGTTCTTAATCGTCACATACCAACATTTGAATACATTTTTTATGAATTCTCTTGAATCATGGTACTAGATTGAATTACCATAAAAAATTATTAAAAACATTCTTTCTCGCTTATTCCTTATGTAAAAAATATAAGATTGGATACATTCCTTATGTCCAAAAATTCTGCAGATTCCATCAATGATATTATAAACCACATTTTCAAAAAAATCATTAATAAATTTCAAGGAAGTAAGTACGTTCCAATTTACATTATCTATATCAATCATATCTATATCCAACCATCATTATCTCATCATCATAAAAAATTTTAGGGTTGTATTTACATCAATTATGATTATCTGAGAAGTTAAAATTATCAAACAATTTTTATTGTTCATCAGTACCATTCAACAGATTCTTCCAAATCATTAATTAAAATGTACTAAAATACAATCCATATATAATTCATCATTATTATAAGTTTTACATCACTAATAAAATACTCAAAATAATTAATTATTTAACACAAAAACAAGCATACTAATCATTCCTATTTATTTGTGGTAGTATCATAATTGTAACTAAATTCAGTGGCATATTTTTAGGTATGTTCATTTAATGCTTCATACATTGATTCTCATATTTTATTATCTCTTTATAGTTGAAGCATTATGTATTGTAATATTTTTTTCTTCACCATACAATCACAAGGATAGTGGACATTATCTCCAAACTATTAGAAACCCCTCATTCCATTTAACCAAGTACAAGGGTGTTTCTTCCCATAATTATCACATTTAGGGAAATACTTCATTCTCTTATTTCCTTTATATATCTTTTCCAAACATTATTTTTTTTCTAATAAATATATACTATTGATAAATACATATAGAATTAATTATTTTTCTCATTTTCATAGGATATTACATTCTTATATGATGATTTATATTGGGATACTCTTTCTGTTTGAAATATTGGCTTAATACCATATGATATTTGATCATTTTTACTCTTCGAATCATATGAATTGGTGAGGTTCACATTAATTATTCTAGGATACATTTTTAAACGATGAAATACACTATATTAAATCATATAATTATGAACCATATTTCATAATCTAATAACTAGTGACATACATAACATAAATTGAAAAAAAAATGTTGCATCTAATCTCATAATCATAAACATGGTTTCATTAGGATGTTAATCTATACATATCCTCAAAGTCTATCACAATTTTATATTATTTAATTTATGCCTTAAAAAATCTAGTTTCCAAGGTTTCTACTAAACATTCACTATTACCAACTATAGTGACCTAATCTCAGTAAGCCCATTTCCAGTGTATAACAACCCTGCTCTTTATTACACACTTAAACATGATTTATTACATAAAATATCCACTTTATACAAAAAATATGATCGATAGGTATAGTTTATTTGGGTCTTAGGGATATTTTATAACATCTTAGTACATCAAAAACACAACATCATTATTGAAAACTTCCTTTACATGACCACTACAGTCCCTCATACTTAGCATTGCATGGGATAACCGATGGACATGCATAAGAAAAGTGTGATATATAATTATTAGTAATGGAGTAAACAAGGAATAACATGAAAAATACAATACATGTTATAAAATAGGAATATCAATGTAGAATAAAAGAAACATCAACAAAAAGTCATGATATAGCATTATTATCATAACATGGAAATGTGGATACAACACTTTACATGGTATTAGCATGAGTCAAGGCTCATTGCACATAGAGCATGATTAAACCATCATTTAACTTGAATTAGCTTGTGTAAACCCTCATTTCTCTTGATGAATAATGATACTAATCTTTACCCAATGCATTGAAGAACTATCAATTCACACCATTCTTAAACATTTCATTTCATGCATAAGTGTTCCACATGGATCATACAACATGGACTCATTAAACATAATTATTTATTCCATTATAAAGTAATGTGTAATTAATTAATATAACTCTATAATAAATAAGAAAATGTGAATAAATTTGAATACCTTTGATTGAGAAATGGAAATATTATTTACTACACAATTACTTTGGTTTGGAAAATTGTGGTGTAATTTTGGCCACATAACAGCGTGACATAAGAATTCATAAAAATGGTTGATGAGATATAAATGGTTTTCTCATAATATTAACATTTAATGGAAAGTAAAGGGGTCATATATATACATATCCCAACATATTTAATGTAATTTAGATATAAAATACAAAGAATTGATTAAATGTAAATGACGAGAGAGAAATTCCTTACGGAATTTCAGCATGGTAACCAGTGTACATTGAAAGAATTAATGTGAGAGAAAGGGGGTATATAATTATACAAAAATTATGAGGGAATTATGGGGGATTTTTGAAATCATACCCTAACATTTATAATTAAAAATAAAATGTCATAACAATATAAGGAAACCTGGACATAAATAAGGAAAGTGTGAATCCCTTACATGGAAGTGTGATCCAAAATTCATGGGTAGTGCTTTGAGAGAGGCTTCCTAGGAGCTTGGGGATCCTTGGGAGGATTCTAGAGAGTGGAGTTCAGAGGTTTGACTAACTCCAAAGGCGTTTAGTGAAGAGGAAGTGGAAGATTTAGTGGGTTTATATAGGAAATGAGAGGGAATTCTTTATTATTTAGGTTTGGCACACCACACATTAAACTAATCAAAACCACAGTCCAGCCCATGGTTTTTTCTCATGGTTATTTCCAAAGGGGAGTAGAGGAAAATATTTCATAAGAACAATGTCCTAACCCTTTAAAATAATAAGTTTTTGTATGTGGAGGTGAGTCACACTATCAAGGAAAACAATTAAAAATAGGAAATGTTTTATATGTCTTGGAGGGTTCATTAATGATTTTTAAAATAAATAAAATAAATCCAAAATCAGATTATTTTTATTTTAAAACATATATTGGCTGAAAATATTGTTTATATTATTTTATTACAACACTATTGGGTCATTATGATGTCATAAATCACATTATATATTTAAACGGTATTTAATTTTTACCCAAATATTTGATTATCTCATAACATTATGAAAAATTCAACGTTGGATAACTCCAAAATACTGATTTCAAAAATTATATTCATTTTATGTAAATAATTTTTTAATTTTGTGAATTTTTAATTTTAAAATAAAAACCATAAATTTATAAAAAATTCACGGGTTTTAACAAAAACTGGTTCCAAACCTGAATAAAAATTACAATCATATTCCTAAAAATTATACTATCATTTATATTTAATAAAAATTAATTTAATAATGATAAATATTATTAAAATATTATTTAATTCAAAAATCCATTAATTTATCAAAATATATTTCTTAGTTGAATATTAACTAAAATCCTATTTTTGATTTTAAAAAAACAATTTACAATGTGACAATAAAAATAAATTTCTATTGTTTATTCTATACAAATGTAATTCACCTAATCATAGTGCTAGGGATTTGTTAAAAAACCCCTTAGAATAGCAGAATAAGACCTAAGGGTAAGGTGCGCGATAGTGACAGACTCTTGGGGTGGCTCGGATAACATTTCACACGTGGTAATCTCTATCAACATCCACATCTCACATAGAGGGTTCCATTTGAGATTAATGTGTTGAAACTATTATTGGGATTGGTCAAAAGTGAATCCCAATGATGCCACCTCCTTTCTGAGATACAAGAAATGGGATTTGTTTGGAGCAATTCTACTAGATGAGGTCATCACTTCCTTTGCCTGAGTAAATTGGATTTGTTAAAGTAGTATATTTATACTAATCATGTGATCACTATTAAATAGCTATATTAGAAATGTTCATAATTCATAATGGTATTTTGAAATCCAAAAACATAAACTTAAATAATTTCATACGTTTTATATGTTCATTCTACAAAATATGACTTTTAATCCGATCAAGAGTGATTTTCATTAACCAATGGTTTGGGTCATTACAATCTTCCCCCATTAAGAAATTTCGCCCTCAAAATTTTCCTTTTCCCACACTAAAACAGATGTGGGAAACTCTACCTCATTACTTCCTTCAGTTCCCATGTTGCGTCTTCAAACTTTTGGTTTCTCCATAACACCTTGACGAGGGGAATTGTCTTATTTTGTATAACATTTTCTCTATGATCTATGATCTTCACTGGTTGATCCTTGTAAGATAGATCATCCTCTAACTATACTACCTCTAAAGAAAGTACATGTGAAGGGTTTGGTATGTACTTCCTTAAGATTGCTACATGAAATACATCATGTACTTTTGATATGGTAGGTTGAAGTGCTAGTCGATAGGCCACAAGCCCAACCTGATCATGAATATTGAAGGGGTCAATGTACCTAGGACTTAATATCCCTTTATTTCCAAACCTCATGAAATTATTCCATGGGGTATGCATAGAAATACCATGTCTCTGATTTTGAACTCATGTTCTCATCGACGATTCTCTACAAAACTCTTCTATCAACATTGGGCTACCTTGATATGTTGATGAATAGTTTTCCCCTTTCCAAACAATTTTTTTACCATTTCAAGTTCATGCTTCTTATACTCACCAACTTCATCCCAACACACCAGTGTTTTGCCCCTTTTTCCATAAATGGGAATCATATTGTGCCTTTGGATGCTCAAGTGGAAACCGTTATTGTAGGAGAATCCCACATGAAGAATATCATGATCTCATACTTCTTTGAAGTCTATTGAGAATGCTCTCAACATGTCCCCAAGTGTTTGGATAGTCCGCACAGATTTTCCATCAGTTTATGGATGATAAGTTGTACTGAAGTTCAACTCAGTATCCATATCTTGTCAAAGACTCTTCCAAAACAAAGTGGTGAATCTTGGATCTCGATCAGATAAAATATATAGTGGTAAACCATGAATCCTTACCACTTATTTGATATATATATATGTGCCATTTTATCCAATTATAAATCAACCAGAATAGCAATGAAGTATGCAGCCTTTATAAGAAGATCCACAACAACCCAGATAGCATTGTTTCCTTTGGATGTATTTGGATGTCTGGTGAGAAATTCCATGGTGATGTTCTCCCATTTCCATGATAGTAAGGGTAATGGTTGAATAATCCCCTTATAATTATTCCTCTCATACTTCACTTTCTGACACACCAAAAACATTTATATATACTCAATGATGTTCTTCTTATTTTTATCCCACTGATAATACTCTCAGAGATCTCAATATATATTTTTTCTAGTATTAATAGAGAAATTATATCTATGGGTATCATCCAAATGCTCCTTCTTCATCTCTAGACTTGATAGAACACATAGTCATTTCCCAAATCTCACATTTTTTTCTTCATTAACATTGAACTCGGAGGATTTCCCTTTTCTGATAGCTTCCAATTTCTTCTAAACTCCTATATCATCCAGTTGAGGATCCTTTATCTTTTCCAAAAGAGATGGTTGAACAATAATTTGTGAAAGGTTTGATAATGATATATTATTTTTTATTCTCATATCTATCTTTATCAAATATAATAAGATTGGATCATTTTCAATTCTCATCAATTATAGAATCGATGGGGCATTCTACTTAGAGAATCCTCCACCTTTATCAATTTTCCAGGGTGGTAATGGATTGAGCAGTCATGGTATTTGATTAGCTCTAACCATCTTCATTAGCACGTGTTCAACTCTTCTTGTTTGAATATATACTTAAGGTTTTGGTGGTTTGTATATATTTCACACTTCTCCCCAAAGAGATAATGCTGCCAACTTTTTTAAGTGATGATCACTGCATCAAACTCCTGATCATGTGTGGGATAGTTTATCTCATAAACTTTCAATTTCCTTGAAGTATAGGCAATTAATTTTTCATTTTGCATCAAAACATAACCCAGACCCTTCTTCAAACCATCACTGAATACCAAAAAAAAGTTATCCACATGGGGTAATGTGAGCACGGGCTTAGTGATAATCCTCCATTTTAACTCCATGAAGTACTCTTTGAATTCATTACTCCAAGAAAACATTACTCCTTTACGATTTAGCTTGTTAATAGGGTTGGAAAGTCATGTGAAATGTCTCACAAATCATCGATAATATCCAAATAACCCCAAGAAGTTGTGGATATCCATTAACGATGTCGGCCTCATCAATACCTCCATTGCAACGGTCTTCGAGGTATCCACAGATATCTCAGCGATGGTAATGATATAACCTAAGAATGATACCTAATTCAACGAAAACTCACACTTGTTTTACTTTTCATAGATCTTCTCCTTTCACAATGTCTCTTGTACAGTTCTTAGATTATCCTCATGCTCTTACATAGTTTGGATTATTTCATAATATATTCTATAAATACTGCCAAATATTGATCGAGATAATCTTTAAAGACTATATTCATCAATTCCATGAGGATTTCTGGAGCATTAGTGAGTCTGAAAGGCATTACTATGAATTCCTAGTTCCTGCATCATGTATGATAATTAGACTTAGTGATATCTTCCTTCTCCAACCTTACTTGACAATATCCCAACTAAAAATCTACCTTGGAGTATTGTTGTGCTCCACGTAGCTGGTCAAACAAGTCATAAATTTTTGGTACATGATACTTGTACTTTATTGTGATTTTCATAATATCACCATAATCGGTGAAAAGGCACATTTACACATCCTTTTTCTTGATGAAGATGATCGGTGCATCCAATGGTGATGCACTGGGGTGTATAAACCCATTATCCAGATTCTCCGATAATTGTTTCTTTAGATCCTAAAGCTCCACCACAGCCATTCAATATGGATTCTTGGATATTTTCAATTCCCTAGGTATAAGATCAATTGATAATTCAACATCACTTCCTGCAGGAAGACTAAGAAATTATTTGGGAAACACTTCATCGAATTCCCTCACAATAGGCATGTCTTCAGGGATGGTTACTTACATAGACTCAATCATCTGATCCTGATGTGCATACTCATAGGGAACTAATATCCACACATGAGATGATGAAGCTAAAGAATATTCATCCTCTTCCTTTCACTTGTACAGAATCGGGGGTCGATTCGCCACATGGAGAGTGATTTCCCTCTAATGGAAATTTATGTTGGCACTATATAAGTAAAGTCAATCCAAGCTCATAATTGCATCAAATTATACTAGAGGGAGTGTGAAAAGGTTCTCTAGAAAGACTATTCTATAAATTATTATAGGGGAGTAGTTATATTCATGGGATTCAATGATTTCCCCATTTTTCAAACTCACCGATATATTAACTTCAATGATTTTTGGTGGTGTTGGGATTGTTCTACTAAAACTCCAGGATATAAAACAATGCGTAGAACTAGAACAAAATAGTACATTCACAATTCTTGAATTAATAAATAGCGTACTTGTCAACACTTTGTATTCGGGGTTCACATCAGTAGTAGTGATGGAAAAAGCTCGCCCTTGCTGCCAGGGAGGTACTTTATTTCCTCTGAAAACCCTTATCTTAGAGAACGGATTTTCAAAGATCCCCGATCCTTTGTAGTTGAAGCAGTGAGAAATGTGATGAGGGTCTAGTGGAGCATTTCTATCCTCTGTCGCGGTTGTGGGTTTTTCTTTCAGACAGTTAATATCTTTGTGCCTTTCTCTTCCACACCTAATGCATTTCCTCCTCCCCTTCAGGTAATTTCTGAGGTGCTTCTTTCCACACCTTTGGCAATTGGGTTACTGGATTTTCATGCCACCATTTGATTTAACCATCACACCACCAGAATTGAATCCCACCTTATGCTTATTATCCCCATGAATCCCCTGAGATTCTCTTATCTCTATTTCAACCTTTAGGGAACATTGAATAATTTCTTCATAGCTGTCGAAGTCACAAATCACCAGGGATTTTCACAGGATAGGTTTTATCCCACCAACGAAGCTGTTAACCTTGCATTTGGGGGTAACGATAATGTTGAATGTTTCTTTTTAAATACATGTAAAGTTTGAATCATACATTCTAATGAATTATTCATATTTTTTCTTGATGGAAATGAAGTCCATTTCCGTCTTATGTCGGAGGGTGCACGGAAAATATTTATCAAAAGTCATTTTTTGGAAATCCTTCCATTACAATGCCTCAATCTCCTACTCAGGCTTCATATTTTTTTATCAATGTACACCATTGATCAACTTCACCCTTGATATGATAAGCATCTAGAAGAACCATCTCTAGTTCGGAACATTAAAGTATGGAGAAGATCTTCTCAATGGAGTTGTCCATTTTTCGGCGATTGAGGGATCAGATGATCCATTAAATGTGGGAGGACATTGTCTCATGATTCTCTCAACTGTAACTAGTTCTTTCTTAGGAGGGTTTAAAAATTACTATTGACCCATGATTCTATTCAAGACTTGAGTTAACTGAGATATTATCATGAAAAAATTCACGATTCCCACTCCCATCACATTGGGCATCTCATTAGAACAGTCCTCACATTGATCCTCGAATCAGTTGTTAGCCCGATTACTTCTATTATCATCCATTGGCTGGAATAAAAGTAAATTTAGGGGTAACACATAAATGGGTAATCCAAATAAAAAAAGGATAACTTATAAATAACTTTTATTTCCGTAACTTATGAATTTATAAGCTTCAATCTATGTTATCCAAATTCTACTTCCCAACATATATACTAAAGTGAATTTTTACCCTCAATAATGGTTCATACAAATCCTATGAATTTACCAAAGAATATCCCCTAGTAGTATCATAACCAAGTGTTTATCAAGGCCCTTTAACATTTACAAGGATACCCCGGGTCAAGCCTAAAACTCATTGTCAGAGTTTTCACTCCTAGTTACATATGTACTAGAGCTGCCACTACCCGCTCATGTCAAGACAGGGATTTATTTTATTCATAAACCACTTACTCAATAATAACCAAATTTTAGGGAAGTTTTTATTATACAATGTCTTATCCCTAAGTATTCACAAGTGTTTTCTAATCCTAATCCCAAAAAGAACTAGACCTCCCTCTAATACCAACTATAACAACCATGCACTTTGTTATACACATCAACGTGATGCATTACATAAAATATCCACTTGAGACAACAAATAATATTGATTTTTATAATGTCTTTGGGGATTAGGAACATTATATAACATCTTATAATGTAAAAACACAACATTTTTGTTTAAAACATCCTTTACCTGACCACTATATTCCCTCATACTTAGTAATTCATGGGATAACAAGAGGATATGCATAATAAAAGCATGAGCAGTAAATCCCAGTAAGGGTGTAAAAAAGTCATAACATGAAGAATACAATACATTTTAGACAATATGAATATCAATAGATCATAAAAGAAAGATGAACATAAATACACGATATAGCATGATTATCTTAACATGGAAATGTTGTAACAACACTTAACATGGTATTAGCATGAGTCGAGGCTCATTAAACATGGAGCATTAGTAAAACCTCATTTAAATTGAATTATAATGATTAAAACCTCATTGCACTTGATTTATCATGATACTAATTTTTACCTAGTGAATTGGAGCGTTATTAGGGTTCCCCATTCTTAAGCATTTCATATCATGCATAAGTGTGCCACAAGGATCATACAACATGGACTCATTAAACATAATTATTTATTCAACGATAAAGGAATGTGGAATTAATTCATGGTACTCTATAATTAATTATTAAATATGAATAAATTTTAATACCCTTGAATGGGAAATGGGCAAGGTATTCGCAACACAATGACATTGATTTGGAAAATCGTGGTGCAATTTCAGCCGCTTAATTGTGTGAAATAAGAATTCATAAAAATGGTTGATGATAGATAAATGGTTGTCTCATCATATTTACATGAAATGGACAGTGAGGGGGTTATATAGATACATGTCCCAGTAAATTTAATGGTATTTAGATATTTAATAAAAAATAATTTATTGAATGTAAATGAGGAGAGAGAAATTAATTACGTAATATCGACATGGTAATAGGAGTAAATGGGAGGAATTAATGAGAGAGAAAGGGGGTATCTCATTATTCTAAAATGAAGAGGTAATTATGGTGTAAGTGAATAATTATACCCCAACATTTATAATTGAATAAAAAATGGCATAACAATATAAGGAAACTTGGAATTAAATAAAGAAATTGAGAATCACTTACTTGGAAGTGTGACCCCAAAGGATAGGGTGGGACGTGAGAGTGTATTAATGGGACCTTGGGTAACCATGGGATGATTATAGAGAGAGTAGGTAAGATGATTGACGAACTCAAAGTCATTGAGTTCATAGGAGGTTGGAGATTGGGTGGGTTTATATAGTAAAGGAGAGGGAATTGTTTATTATTTAGCTTTGGGACACCACACATTAAACAAATAAAAAAAACAAACCAACCCTTGTTTTTTACCCATGGTTATTTACAAAGGGGAGTGTACAACCATATTTTATAAGACCAATGGGAAAAATTCTTAAGATAATAGCGTTTCTTATGTGGAGGTGAGTCACACTCTCATGGAAAACAGTTTGAAAAGATAAAATTTTTTACAAGTCTTGGAAGGTCCCCTAAGGATTTGATAAATAAATAAAATAAATCTAAAATCCCATTATTTTAATTGAAAAACATATATTGGAAGAAAATAATGTTTATAGTATTTTATTACATCACTATTGGGTCTTTATGATGTCATAAAACACATTATATATTTAAACTCTATTTATTGTTTACCCAAAAATTCGACTGCCTCGGAAAATTATTAAAAATTTACCATTGGATAATTTCGACATCTTGAATTAAAAATTAATATTCATTTTATCAAAATAATTTTATTAATATGTGAATTCTCACTTTTAAAATAAAAACTGACATTTATCGAAAATTCAAGGGTTTTGACAAAAACTACTTCCAAACCTTAATAAAAATTACAATTTTATTCATTAAAATTATACAATCATTTATATTTAATAAAGAGTAATTTAAGAATAATAAGTTTTTATTAAAATATTATTTAATTAAAAAATCCATTAGTTTATCAAAATATATTTGTTAGTTGACTATTAACTGAATATACTATTTTCTGCTTTAAATAAACTATTTACAACGTAACAATAAAAAAGAATGTTTATGATTTATTCTATTGAAAAGTAATTCACATAATCATAGTGCTTGGAAATTATTATATAAACCCTTAAAACAGCAGAATAAGACCTAAGGGTAAGGTTCACGATTGTGACAGACTCTTGGGGTGTCTCGAATAACATTTCACACATTTTAATCAATATCAACTTCTACTTCTCCTGTAGATGGTTTTGTTCGAGCTTAATGTGTTGAAGTTCAGTTTGGGCATGGTCAAGAGGGAATCCCAATAATGCCACCTCATTTTCAAGCTTTGAAAAATGGGTTTCGTATGAATAAATTCTACTAGATGAGGCCATCACTTCCTTTGTCTGTGTAAATTGGATTTGTTAAAGCCCTATATTTATACTAATCATGTGATCATTGTTTAATGGATATATTAGCTATGATAATAATTCATAAAGGTATTTTAAAATCCAAAAACATAAAACCTAGGAATTGAATTTGTTTTATATGATCATTCTACATAATAAGACATTTAGTTGGATCAAGAGGTATTTTCATTAACAAAAGTTTGGGTCATTACACAGTGTCGTTCTAAAATTAAATTGGAAATAATATAAGAAAATTTCAACCCAATGGACCAAATAGATTATTATTCTTGAGATACTAGATACATAATGACTCTTATATTAATATTTAATATACAAACTGAAACATAATTTTTTTGATAATAAAATTATTAACTCTATAATATTTTTGCATATCTATCAATAGAAACATCCTAGAATCCTTGGGAATGGATTAAAAAAGGGTGAGATCCAATGCTTAGTAAATTTATAGTATAATGGAATAAATAATAAATCAATTAAAATAACCAATATTTTTTGGTAAATAACTAATAACACATTCCCTTTAATCAATAACTGAAAAGGAAGAGCATAAAAATATGTAAAGGTAAATAAATGAAAACACATTCCATTTAATTAACAAAATGAGAAAGAAATGAATACATAGATTTTATCCTATGAAAATATCATGGATGATGATAATGATAATAATAATAATAATAATAATAACTAAAATGCTGATGAAGGAAATGATTGATAATTGGATGTCAAGTTTGAGGAACTTGTAAACTTATATTATCCAGTCCATTCACAAGATGGTTTAAAACTATTGGTAGAAACCCATTTAATTTGGTAGAAACCCTTAATGGGATATATAATTTTTGGGCTCCACCCTTCTGTGCATATCCAAATAATTCCTCATATACGAAATAATTGAATTAATTAATGATCAATGTAAATTATCATATACATTTATTGAATAAAAAATATGGATTTATCAATATATCACCAAATAATCAAAAAACTATTAATGTAAAAATCTTATGTAAAAATGGTATATGTTATAGGAAATTATCATATCTATGATACATAATGTGGTTATTTAGTGTAAATTTAATGTTCAATGATCATAAAAAACTTAATAAATACATGGAATGTTAATGAATTTAAAAATCATTTAAGGTAGTGAATTTCAATACTATTCTTATTCAAAATAAGATTAAGGAATCATGATGAATAATAAAAATGGTATAAAAATTATGTACACCCATTATAGTATGAATAAGGGTTATTTTCATTGATTAAATAAAAATAATGTTGAAAAAATAATTTAGAAAAATATAATTTTCATGTAGAGACCTGGTTTTTTCCTTGTAAAACATTGGAATATTTCTACATATATTTCCAGAGTGATCCATTGAGATGGCATTCAATTATGAGGCTCGGTGTGACAAAAAATTATTTATAAAAATATTATGAATTTTTATACTAATATTTTTAAGTAAATGGGATATCTCATAAATGGTTTATTGAATCATAAATTTGAGTCCACAGTTGGGTCCAGAATGTGATGTTTACACTACGTGTGACATAAAAATTTTATGAGTTGGACGTTCGGAACCCAAAACCATTAGGGGTATGTTAAATGGATGAATTAATCTATTAATTCATTCATTTAATAGATCAACCCCAAATAACTCTCAAATGGTAACTTGGATTGGAAATTTTATGCCACAGTTGAGTCTAGAGAGTGCCATTTACCATAGAAGGGATATAACATTATTCAGTAAAAGCCTTTTGTAGAAAATTCTTGGAGGGAAAAACCCTAAATAAAATAATTAAATAAATTTATTTTATTTTAAACATTTCATACAATAACTTTGGAACGGGGACTTGGATTAGAAATATGAGACCGTTGTTGAGTTTAGAATGGGGTTTTTTCTTCGGTGCAACATAATGTGAGTGGGCATGGATGTTTCAGATTTCACGACCGCTAATTGTTTCATATAAATAGGATTTCAGAGAAATGAGCCAGATTTATCTCATTTCTCTCTCAGATGAAGGAGCTATGTCCGACTGTGAATCAATATCTAAACTTTATCGGGTCACGACAAAAATGAACACATTGGTATTTCAAAGTGCAATAGACACAATGGAGGATCCAAATTCGATCTAGGATTTTTATTTTAGATTCTATAGCCTGCATAATGAATTCTATATTGTTGTTTTCAATTTCTAATGAAATTCACTATTTTAGAATCATTTTTTGGTGGTTGAACTAACAACATCCATTGTCTGTATTAATTTGTAATAGCATGTTCTTCACGTTCTTCACCTTATTTAACATTATTCAATGATAAACATTTCAACATGCTAAAATGACCTCTCATATAGGTGAAATATTCATAACTGTGAATATCTCAACCCAAGGAGTCTGAATCTATGCTAGGATTCCAGTTTTGGACGTCTTAAGAAGTTCAATGCCGAGCAGAAGTGGTGGTTACTTTTCACCATGCCAAAACATTTAAAAATTATCGCGATGAGGCTGGAAAAATGAACATCTTGTCCCTGGTAGTCCAGATCTACTCTTTGATTGTAATTTGGATAAATAGAGTGATTTTAGTGTTTCATAATAGTTTTTTCAGTGTGGGTTCTGTGAGGTCAGCGGCATGGAACATGGGCTCAGCGGCAGGCGATGACATGGGACCTGCCGCGGCGAATGTACAGGGCGGCATTGTGGTGGGGTGCTGGGAGAAATAGCTGGGTGAGGTAGAGTCTGATGGATGAGGGTTGTGTGGTGCACTTATCGGTGGCATGACTGGGATTCGGTGGCAGTCCGGCTGAGCGACCCGGACTGGCTGGTCCAGGCTATTTTGGTATATTCAGATTGAAGGTTTTATTAAAAAACTCGAATCACTCAAATGAAGAGTTTGTTTTACTTGCTATCTAGGGCCACAAGACCCTTTATTTGTGGCCAATCTGTTATGGCTACTTTGGGAATTTTTTATTTTGGGCTTCATTCTCAGGGGCATGAAATGTTCCATTTTAATAATAATAATATAAATATTATTATTCCGGAAACTTGAATTGAACTGTACATATGGATACGACATGTGATTAATGTGATGTCAGAGGCATTGCAACCCTATAGTTGGGTTAGAAATTTCTAGAATAATTTTGAACGCTAAAACCAAATTTTGGGGTGTGGGTCCCATGAGCCTAGTTTTGGGCATTTGTTGTGAAATGTCACTTTTTCACCGGGTGTCTATTTTGGAAAAATGAATAGATGATCCCATATATTTATCCAAGGAGATCACAATGGGGAAATCCATTAGATGTGTTTCAAGATTAAGGAATGGGCACCATGTGGCACTATTAGCACACAACATGGTGGAATTTAGTTCTTTCACTGAGAGTCCATTTTAGGTCAATGAATCATCGATCATGTGTGTTTTTTTAAAGTATCACAATAGTGTGATCCATTTGGTTATGTGGGGAAATTTGAAAGAGGAATTTCAGTAGAAATATATTTTATCCCTTCGGATCCGTAATGAGAAACATGTGTTCCACAACCTTTTGGATAGAGGTACCATGTACTTTGGGCGTACACTAGCACTCCTTGTGGGTACTAGTTCGTAGTTTAGTACCCTATTATACTTAGGTACATGACCAGGTGATGAGGTGGGGCCACAAATTGTGTGGCCCCACACACATGTCATGTAACACTCTATGAATCATTAACCTCTCATATCTTATTCTTTTGGACTTGGATTTTTTCATGTCAGTAGCCTATCATGGTTTTTTTCTATGTATAATGTGATGGTGCCCTATTTTTTGACTTTCGAGATACAATTCGAGATATTTTGGATGTGACATCTATTCAGGATATGTTTGATGATAGTAGTGATTAGGCTCTAGCATATCAGTGCTTTCAAAGAGTTACCATTTTGTAGGGATGATCTGTGTAGTTCCTCGATACCTACTAAGTGGAATCCCTTACCGAGTAGGGCATGGTTCCTTGAGGTCCTAGAGTGGAATCACATATCGATATGGGTGTGGATCCACTATGACAACTATACGAGTGAAATACCTCTGACAGAAATGGGTGTGGGTCCTCTATGACAACTATGAGAGTGAAATCCCCCTGAAGAACTAAGGTGTGGGTCCTCTAAAATAATAATAGTAGAATACCCCATCGGTGTGGTCATGGTTCCTCTATTAGCTACTTCCATGTGGAATCCCCCTAACTAACTAGAGAGAGGGTCCTTGATGAATAAGAGTGTTATCCCCCTAACACATTAGTATGTGGAACCTCAATAACAAAAATTAAAGAGGAATACACCTAATGCACAAGGGTGTGGGTCCTACATAGTGGTTTTACTATTTCACTACTGGAAATGCTGTTTTTCCCAACGGGAGTTTACCAACGGTTTGCTAAAACCGTTGGGTTTGAAGGATTAAGAAAGCCTTTCCCAACGGTTCATTGAAACCGTTGGGAAAAGCCACCCCTTTGCCAACGGTTTGAAGAAACCGTTGGTAAAGGGGTGTGTTAATCACCTTTTGCCAACGGTTCAAAAGAACCGTTGGGAAAGGGTTCCTTAGCATCTCTTTCCCAACGGTTCTTTAAAACCGTTGGGAATTATTTCCCCCAAATCCAGCTCTCCCCCATTCGCACAGAACCTAATTTCATCTGCTCCACTGCTCTCATCTCGCGAAATCCCCTATCCGAAGAGGTGAAAACCATCTGAAATCAGGTATCTTTTCATTTATACACATATAATTCCTTATTTTTATTGTTATTGCTTTAGTATTTTAGTTTTAAGTTATCAATCCACCACCAGCTCTCTGCTGCTCTCCAAATCCCCCATCCGAATAGGTGAAAACCCATTTGAATCATCTCAAATCAAGTAATTTTTTCTTTATACACATATGGTACCTTGTTTTTATTGTTATTGATCTAATATTTTAGTTTTAAGTTTGGATTTTGATGTGATTTCACCGTGTAAAATAGGGAAATGAATAAATATTTTGTTAATTAATTAGTTTCCCCTAGAATATCAGTTGTGTTATAATGTCCATGCTAAATAAAGGGGTAATGTAATAAAAGACCTTGAATAAATAATTTGTGGAAGTTGGGGTATGTTGCCTCTATGAGAGGTTTTTTGTTGTGTTTCATTGTATGTTGTAGGCTGTTTTATGGGGATTGAGGTGACCAGTTGGGCTTTGTGATATGTGGGGTTGTAATGTGATGGTTAGTGGGCATGGATGTGTCATATGAAGTTGTATGATAGTGATGATGTGTGGTGGTGTTGTGTCGTGTGGAGGTGTTGTGTGATGAAGTTGTGGTGTATAATGTGGTGAGGTGGTTTTGGTTGTGCGGTGGTTTGTGATGTGCAATATTTTTATTGTGATATGTGGTTGTTTTGGTGAGATGGTTGGTCGATGTAACATGGTGTCGATGGTTATTGTGAGATGGTGAGTTGTTGTGTGGTGGGGTTGTCCAGGGGGTGTGGGCTGTCCTGGGGGTCTGGGTGGGGTGTCCTGGTGGGGGAGGGGTGTGTGGGGTGTCCAGGGGGGTTGGTATGTTTAGGTGGTGGTGGTGGGGTTGCAGGGGAGGGGGGTGTGGGCTGTTTGGGAGGGTGGGCGGGGCTATCCCGGGGGGGGGGGGGTACGGGGTGTCCAAGGGGGTACGGGGGTGGGCGGGCTGTCCACAAGGGTGGACGGGCTGTCCACGGGGGTGGTCGGGCTCTCAAGGAGGGGTGGGCGGGCTGTCCAGGGGGGGTGGGTGGGCTGGCCACAGGGGGTAGGGGTGTCCAGGGGGGTGGGCGGGCTATCCAAGGAGGTGGGGGGCTGTCCATAGGGAGAAGGGGTGTCGAGGGGGGTGGGTGGGCTGTCCACGGGGGTGGTTGGGTTGTCTAGGGGGTAGGGGTGTCCATAGGGGTGGGTGGGTTGTCCATGGGGGTGGGCGGGGCTGTCCTTTGCATTATCGAATTTTATTTAGGAATCATCTGGTAAAAATAAAAAAAACATTGATGCAAAAAAATACCTCCATACACTAGGACGCACGACGATGCCGGATCATGAGAGGCAGCAGGTATGACAATTGTTTATAAGTTTTCTTTACGACTTACATTTTCTTTTTTTTCCTCAATTATTTAATTATTTGCTGAAGTATTTATATAAATTTTGTTTTCAATGTCATTGTAGAGGAAAGTACAAAATATTGAAGGACGTGTGCCTCGAGCAAAACTGTTTTGCTCGAGTAGACGAAAAAAGGATGGACGTGCTGTCAACGAAGCGACTCAGCAGCAGATTGTAAGTTTTAATCTGTTGATTTTATATTTTAATATCTATTTCGTAACTTAACAATATATTTATATTTGTAACAGGATGCTTTAGAGGCCCTCGATGCCCAAGAAGCAGACAATTTTGGGCCATCTGATCACTTACATCAGGTGTTGGGAGATGATCATTCTGGCAGAGTACGCTGCCGACCTAGGATAGCCCCGACGAGGTATTGGCCTGCCTCAGGTACGAGTTGTAGTGCCACCGAGCTGCAGCAAGTTAGGGCACAAGCAGAACAGGCTGAGAAAAGGGCCACAGAGACGGCAGAACAGTCTGCAAGGGCAAACAGTGCATTTATGAAATTTATTGAAGTTCTGCGTCCAACACTTCCAGCAGAGGCCAGCCCAGCGATTGATGAATACATGTCGTCGATACATTCTATATATGGTGCACCAGGTGGCAGTTCCAGTGGTGGTCAGGCCGATGTCGAGCTTGAAGATGATGATGGCGAGCAGTCTGATTCGGAAGAGGATGGAGATGAGGAGGGCGAGGAGGAGGGCGAAGGCGAGGAGGAAGGCGTTGAGGAGGGTGATGACGATGAGGAGGACGATGACGAGGGCGATGATGATGATGATGATGGAGATGGTGATGCTGATGTGGGACATATTGATCCGTTACATTTTTGACTTGACATGTGATGTTTAATCTATTCTAGTTGTTGGTTTTATCTAGACTCGTAGTATAGTATTGGAGTTGAATTATTTTAATCAGTCGCCCGTATTTGTCGTCTGATTTCAGGCCATTCCGACATCGTTCGGCCCGTTTGGACCCCCCTCACGCGCGTTTACGAAGCGCGCGCATCACTTAAAACACGAATATTGAGCCGTACCGCGCAAACCGCACGTCCGATTGAGGTGCCGTCTGCGCGTACACGTCACGAATAATAATTAAAATGTTCCACGGTGGTTTCAGATCAATCTGAGGCCGTCCGCTATGAATTTGACCGTTGGACGCCCGTTCTGGCCGTTTATGACACCATAACTGCGTTGTCGGTCACCGCGGGCACACGACAAGTCCGATTGACGTGCCGTCTGCTCGACCACTTCAGAAATCACTCACCCGTATTTGTCGTCTGATTTCAGGCCATTCCGACATCGTTCGGCCCGTTTGGACCCCCCTCATGCGCGTTTACGAAGCGCGCGCATCACTTAAAACACTAATATTGAGTCGTACCGCGCAAACCGCACGTCCGATTGACGTGCCGTCTGCGCGTACACGTCACGAATAATAATTAGAATGTTTCACGGTGGTTTCAGCTCAATCCGGAGACGCGGTGTGGCCGACACCACTCAAAGTGTCCGTCTTTTGTTTCAAAAGGACGTCATTTTAAGTGAAAAGAATCAACTGGCTTACGGAAAACCGACCAAACGCATTCCGAATCTGTTGATAATTTATCCCAACAATCCATGGGTCATATGTGACGTGTACGAGCCAACCCGGGATGAATCCGAGTCGCGGTGTTGCCGGGATAAGTTTAAGTGGCTCTCTTTTGTTTAAAATGAACACCATTTTAAGTACATACGGAAAAACGACCAAACGGATTCGGTTTCCGTTGAAACTTTAGGAGAACGATCCATGGGTCATATGTGACGTGTACGAATCAACCCCGCCACAATCGGAGACGCGGTGTGGCCGACACCACTCAAAAAGTGTCGGTCTTTTGTTTCAAAAAGACGTCATTTTAAGTCCACCGGCCAGCCGGTGTGAGACCACCGGCCAGCCGGTAAGGTCACCGGCCAGCCGGATCCAGCCCATCGGCCAGCCGGTGGACAAGGCAGAAGGCCTTGCCCTCTGCCAAGTGCCACCGGTCAGCCGGTGTATGGCCACCGGCCAACCGGTGGGCCCAGACAGAATGGAATACCTTCTGTCCAGACCACCGGCCAGCCGGTGCCTGACCACCGGCCAGCCGGTGGAACCCAGACAGAATAGCATGCTTCTGTCCAGACCACCGGCCAGCCGGTGGCTCAGCACCGGTCAGCCGGTGGAGCCAGAGAAATCCCTTGCCTCTACATCAACTACACTCACCTCCGACCCAACATCCATCAGTCATATGTGACATGTACGAGCCCACTCGGGCTCAATCCGAGTCGCGGTGTGGCCGGGATCAGTCTAAGTGGCTCTCTTTTGTTTAAAATGGACATCATTTTAAGTACATACGGAAAACCGACCAAACGCATTCGGTTTCCATTGAAACTTTAGGAGAACGATTCATGGGTCATATGTGAGGTGTACGAATCATCCCCGCCACAATCCGAGGCGCGGTGTGGTCAACACTGCTCTAACTGTGTCTGTTTTGTTTAAAATGGGTAGGATTATAAGTGAAAAGAACTGACATACGCAAAACCGACCAAACGCATTCGGTTTCCATTGAAACTTTAGGAGAACGATCCATGGGTCATATGTGACGTGTACCAATCATCCCCGTCTCAATCCGAGACGCGGTGTGGCCGACACCGCTCTAACTATGTCTCTTCTGTTTAAAATGGGCATGATTATAAGTGAAAAAGAACAACTGGCATACGCAAAACCGACCAAACGCATTCCGAATCTTTTGATAATTTATCACAACGATCCATGGGTCATATGTGACGTGTACGAGCCAACCCGGGTCAATCCGAGTCGCGGTGTGACCGGGATCAGTCTAAATGGCTCTCTTTTGTTTAAAATGTACACCATTTTAAGTACATACGGAAAACCGACCAAACGCATTCGGTTTCCATTGTAACTTTAGGAGAACGATTCATGAGTCCTATGTGACGTGTACGAATCATCCCGCCTCAATCCGACATGCGGTGCGGCTGACACCACTCAAAGTGTCCGTCTTTTGTTTCAAAAGGACGTCATTTTAAGTGAAAAATATCAACTGACATACGGAAGACCGACCAAACGCATTCGGATTCTATCGATACTTTAGCACAACGATCCATGGGTCATATGTGACGTGTACAAGTCAACCCCGTCTTAATCTGAGATGTGGTGTGGCCGACACCGCTCTAACTATGTCTCTTTTGTTTAAAATGGACATGATTATAAATGAAAAGAACAACTGGCATACGCAAAACCGACCAAACGCATTCGGAATCTTTTTATAATTTATCACAATGATCCATGGGTCATATGTGACATGTACGAGCCAACCCGGGATGAATCTCAGTCGCGGTGTGGTCGGGATGAGTCTAAGTGTCACTCTTTTGTTTAAAATGTACAACATTTTAGGTACATACGGAAAACCGACCAAACGCATTCGGTTTCCATTTAAACTTTAGGAGAACGATCCATGAGTCATATGTGACGTGTACGAATCAACCCCGCCTCAATTGGAGACGCGGTGTGGTCGGCACCACTCATAGTGTCCGTCTTTTGTTTCAAAAGGACGCCATTTTAAGTGAAAAACATCAACTGGCATACGGAAAACCGACCAAACGTATTAGGATTCTGTCGATACTTTAGCACAACGATCCATGAGTCAAATGTGACGTGTACGAGTTAACCCCGCCTCAATCTGAGGTGCGGTGTGGCCGGTATCACTTCAGGTGTATGTATTTTGTTTAAAATGGACATCATTTGAGGTAAAAATATATGGTATAGAAAAAACCGATCATATTATGAATTGAATTTCAGATTCCACGTATAATTGTCATCTAAATTTTAAATTGAATTCTATATGAATTATGTATGTTTATGAATTGTAATTTAATTATGGATTTGTATAGTTTCAGGATCCATTATATGTTAAATGTGTATGAATTTGTTCGTAATTGAATATGTATGTTTTATTTTATTACTGGTACAATAGTTGGATCGAAAATGAGGTGAAAATGAGGTGAAAATGAGGCCTGATGACCGGTGGTGATAGACAGGGGCTGTGCAAATTGCAGGGCGCTGCAATTTGCAGCATAGGGTATGCCAACGGTTTCAAACCGTTGGCATATAAGTTTCTAGCATGTCTTTTCCCAACGGTTCTAAACCGTTGGGAAAGACTTCACCAATTCCCAACGGTTTAAAACCGTTGGGAAATTGTTCCACATGGTATATCCCAACGGTTTGGAACCGTTGGGAAAATGTGTGGCATTTGAGTTTTCCCAACGGTTTGTGAGAACCGTTGGGAAAAACTAAATTTCTATGGGCTATTGCAACGGTTTCAAGTAAACCGTTGGGAAAACCTTTTCCCAACGGCTTACTTCCCAACGGTTCTCATAACCGTTGGGAAAACCTTTCCCAACGGTTTGAGGGGCTTTCCCAACGGTTCAGAACCGTTGGGATATAGTATATTTCCAGTAGTGTTTCTATGTGTGAATCAGTGGTGCGACACACTTTGAAATTACTTTGGAATAACGATTAATTGGGGATATTTTTCCACCGAGATGCATTCTTATGACGTGGCCTAAACTTGTGAGGGCGAGACAGTGCTGCCTAAAGTTCATAGTATCAAGGTGATGTAATTAAGTCCCTTTAACTTGTAGTTTAGAGAATACATGTGGGATACTAAGCATCAATTTTGTTTTCATTTGGGATTGTTGGATATTTCATTTTCCTAGGATTATCTGTGATATAGAGATCCCCTTACTCCCTTATTTGGGTTTCATGGGATGAGAATATAAATATTTTGTTTCCAATACTCACTCTTTGGGTTTTTTCTACTCTACTTTCAAGTGATGTGAAGACCCACGGGGTATGCCACATGCTTTATGGGTCTAGCTTCCAATGGTTGGATGAGTCTACTCTCATGCTATATGTGGTGATGAATCAATGAGAAGTTAATCATCTCACTATTTCTAGATCCTTATTCTTGGATGATATTACTTTACTATCTTGTTGTTTTGAGCTATACTTTCCCAATATAACTTTTTCTATTTATTATTCCCATCTTTAGTACATATTTTGCATCTCCTTTGATCCTTATGGGCATCCTATAGAGTATTATTGTAATCATCCCTTCTTGGGATTTTCCTGGACATGGTGTTCCCTTGCAGACGGTGGATAGTTTGATCGTGAAATTAGGGGAGCTTAGGGTTACAAGGTATTTGGTCCTTGTGCGGTGGTTATAAATTGGGGTTCAAGAGAGTGATTTTCCTAGTTTTTTTTCTTTTTCCACATGTTTCCATGTTTTTGAAATTTTCTCGTTGGCCATGTATTTTTCCCATTTTCCCATTAAAATTACTTACAACACATGTACATGTATTATTTTGAGGGTGATTCATGTTTGTGATTTATTTGTAATAGTGTTGTATCTTTTGTTTCTTTTCCTTCATCATATTTTCATTTAGTTGGTTGTTTGTGTGTGTGTACAGGTACTTAGGAAATTTTCTCCCTAAGTTGTTGTGCCTTCAGCATTAGTCTGTACACCTACCCTATGGAGGTAGGCTTAGGGTAGTTATGGCTGAAGCCCCAGTATGGGCCAGTTCGTGACAAAGTGGAATCAGAGCTAGTTTTTTCCATGGTACATTGTTCGGACGATCCCTAAAAATTATTTTTTCATGTTTAGGGAAATGGTGTCGATGTGTCTCAAAGGAGACACTCAGGCCAGTGACGGTGCGGTGGCCTATGTAGCCATTCACCAGGACACTGATTACTCGCTTGTTGATGATTTATACTGATACACTTGTTGCAATTAACTTTGGATCATGAATAATATAATAATGATTCTTTGAATATCCATTTTGAGTAAGCTCCCCATCATTATTGATATATATATATATACTCATTTGACCATGGTACTCCTTAATCAGATTCGAGATGCATTTGTGATGACATATAGCTCTAGTTTGTGAAGGATATTCTGTGAGTGATGAGACCTTAGTTTAGGATCCATCATGTGATCCCCTTCCACTCTGTGGGAAGGTATCATCAACTCCACCTGTTGATTAAAAGTTAGTTGTAGTAGAGTAGGCTGATGAAATCCACATTATGAGTTCAATCTAGGAGTTCTAGCAATAGATACCCCTGAGGATCCCCATTTACCTAGATACCCTTAGGAAGTGGAGGGTTTTCATTAATATAGTGGTTCACCTCTTCAATATTATTCAGACACTAATAGATCAAAAGGTGGATTTGGTAGGCTGTCTTTTTCCATGGATCAGCTGGATGTTGGGTGAATCTAGTTACTCTGGTACACGCTGAGTGATTACTCTCATGGGATAAATTTCATCAGCTATTTCATTTGCAGTATTACCCATCCTGTTAGATCTCCATCCGGATTCAGGATCTTTAGTAGTTCCTACAATTTCAGTAGGGAGAGATGATAGTCACTGAATACATGACTAGGTTTAGAGACTTTGAATAGTACGCTCTAGAAATGATCCATGTTGGTAACTTCTATGAAAAAATGTTTTAGTAGGGTCTCCATAGAGTATATTTGTGCCAGAATATTTCCCTTATGCATCCCACCTTTTTCTAAGGTGCAGGAGTGAGCACTAGTGACAGAGAGATTTCTGTTGTAGGGGAAAAAGTTGGTTAGTTTTGGATGTGGGTGAAAAAGAGTTGGGATGTCTTCTACTGTTAGAAAATTTCATTTGGATGGCCCTCAAAAAAAGATAAATACCCTTGATAAGACTCATTCACATGGTCGACGACAACATAGAGCACTAGTATATCCTTGGAAGGGTTGGTTCTATACTAGTGATGGGAGAGGTCACATGGCATGAGGCATCCCAATAGGACATGTTGTTCTTCCCAGGCTACTGGTTGGTACACTACAATATCAGAGGTTGTTTCATGATCAATAATCTCTCAGGTGGGTGCTAGGTGGTCCAGAGGGAGGTAGTGCTGGAAGTCGAGAAGTTAGAACTATGGCTGGTGGAAGACATTGTGAGGTCCTCCCCCTTATACTAGGTGGTCCATGTCAGTCTTTGGGAGCTATTTGTTGGTTCCATGTGTATCTACATGATTTTAATACCTACATTCATACATGACGTGAGAAGATAAGAGGAACTCTCTGTGTATCTTATACCTTTTTCATCTGAACTTGTTAGAAACTATTTGAGGTACTCTTTCTTCCCTGCTTCTTGCTTGAGGTTTTAACAAGGTAACATGCGACATTGGTGTAACCCTGTTTCATTATTATTATATGAATCGTTCAATGCACAAGTAAGAGGTATCCTTCCCCCACCGAGTTGTGTTTTTGTGATGCGAAAAAAATCGTGAGGCATAGTTAGTGCCACCCAAAGCTAATAGTTTCAAGGTGTGGTGGATGAATCCCTCTGACTTGTGTGTTTAGGGTGGAGTTGTGAAGTGGAATGTCAATGATGGTCCTGGATTTTCTAGTGGAGTTTTACTACTTGACCACCTTTTTCTTTTGAAGCCACTAGTGGGATCAGCAGAGTGACTACTTCTTGGATTATCATTCTTCTATGAGGAAAATAGATGTGTGAGGTATTCCACATGCTTTATATATCTAGACTCTTGTGGTTGGATAAGTTTAATCACATACCATGTTCGTTGGTACCTTTGATGCTCAACATCATGTCTTTATAATATATTTTTCAAGTATAGGTTTAGGAGATGTACACCCCACAAATAGAACTATGTGACTCACTATCTAGTGATGGTGTTGGTAGTACTCACCTTGAAGATGTGGATACAATAACTTCTAGGAGAGCGCTTTGTGGTTTGTTCAGAACACAATATTCATTGGTGTGTCTTCCCCTAGAGAGACTTGAACCTGAGGTGGCAAAGCTGAATGAATTTCCTATGGGACTATGACTTCTAGATAGTTGCTAATCTAAAAGTAGTCATCATTTTAGAATATTCCCTTAGCTTTATGTCATTGGCTCACCAAATTTTGGATGTTTTAGAGCATTTAACTTCCCTATATAAGACAATGGTGTAGTAGGAGGGAGTAATTTTCTTCAGTCGATCATGTTGACTCCTTAGATTCTTAATCAAATAATTTTTTTGGTTTTTATACATAGACTAAGAGATATTGGTTGAATCAAATATACATAGTAAATGCACCATATGGATATGCTAAAATATAGAATCTTGAGACCCTGGTCAAGGGATAAGCAGTTGTTCCAATTTTGATGTGAGTGCAGGCTGAGCATTGAGTTCGGTGTGTTGTTCAAACCTTTCAAAATCCCATTGTTGAAATGGGACATCATATCAAGGATCTTCTCCATAGTTCTTCCACACGCAAAAACTAGACATGAACCCGTCTATGTGATCGTTGAATGACTCACAAAGTCAGTGCACATCCTTATTAATTAGGAGAGGATATCGGTGGAGTGTATGGGAAAGTCTTATGTATGGGGGATCATTCACCATTAGCGGTACCCAGGATAATTTTATATGATTGGGACAGACAGTTTATGTCACAATTCTGAAGAGTCCATTAGAATAAAATCGGTACCCTATTGTGGATGAGTATGACCCTTTTTACCCCAGACTGATGGGCGTACTAATCACACAATCTAGGTGTTGGAGGATTTGATGAGGGCATGAGTATTTCTTTTTGGTCGGGATACAATCTATCCCATGTGTTACATTATGTCATTCGATAGCATACAGAGGCTGGAGATGTTTCCTACCACCTTGCATGACCCCTAAGCTGGAGCGGGTCGCCGATTTTTTCCACATTTTATAGCCGAGGACAAGTTTACAAATTTTCTTTTCATGTCATTGGTAGTGGAGACCATTACAAGGATGGACCATCCCCTTGGTTTGGGTGTTGTGGTAACATGGAAACATGGTGGTTTTTCTAAGAGCAGGAGTGTTATGTGTGAGAATATTATCCCAATTTGTTTTCCTAGTTTTGATTTTTGGGGATGAAAACACTGAAGGATTTAATGATGTAGAGAACCGGTTTTTACGTTGTAAGAGTTTGGAATATTTCAAAAAATATTTTGAGTGTTAGGTGATGAGACGACGTGAAATTTTGAGGCCCGGTGTACCATGAATAAATTGTATATAAATATTTAGTATTTTTATATTGTTCACACATCAGAAATGGGATATCTCTTAAATATATGATAGGATCAATAATATGAGACCGTGGTTGGGGTTGGAACACATTTTTCACACTAGGTGTGACATATAATATGTTGGCACAGGACGATTGAACACCTCGCTCATTAGAGGCATGCTAAATGTATAAATTAATTTATTAATTCATTCATTTAATATAAGTAACCCAAATAACTCTCAAACGGTAACTCATGTCAAAAATACAAGGCCATGGTTGAGTCCGGAGCATGTCGTTTACCCTAGGAAGGATATAAATTTTTTCAACACAGGGATTCTGTAGAAAATCCCCAGAGGGAAAAAAATAAATAAAATAAAAAAATAAAATTGTTTTATTTGAAACGATATGTAGAATATCATATTAATGAGATGTCGGATTGGAAATCTGAGACAACCATTGTGTTTGTAATGTTGGGTGTTTCCTATGTGTGGCATAAAGTGAGCGGGTGCAGAAGAATCTGATTTTTTGACCGCTGAAAGTTTCTTATAAATAAGATTTTAGGGAAATGAGCTAGGGTTATCTCATTTCTCTATAAAATGGCAGAGCTCTGGACGACTGTGATACAATGTACAAAATTCATCTTGTCGTGATGAGAATGCAGGCGCTGGTAGATCAGAGCATAGTAGACATAGTAGAGGATCCAAATTTGAGGTTGGAATTCTATTTTAGATTATATAGCCCCATGATTCAATACTTTGTTGTCGTTTTGTATTTTTTTCAAATTATCTTCTTTATAATCGTTTATTGATTCCTAAACTGAATATGACCATTGTCTTTTTTTGATTTGGGATCACGCATTCTTCATGTTCTTCGCATTATATGTCATTCTTAAATGATAAACTTTTATCCATGCACAAACAACCACCGATCATGCATCAAGACCCATATCTGGGACGTTCTTGACCCAATGAGTCCTCATATATGATTGTATTAGTGTTTTGGGAGTCTTAGAAAGCGCAATCGAGAGGCGAATGATCAGTTACTTTTCGTAACACTAAAACGTCGACAAATCATCGAGCAGAGGATGATGTTGTGACAATTTCATCCTAAGGAGTCCATATTTGTCCCCGAATCAAAATCTCAAACACTGGAGTGACTGTAGTGTTATGTGGAAGTTTTTTTTATTTGAGTTCTGGAAAGGGTGGCTTCGGCAGGTGGTGGCAGGGCAGCAGAGCTCGGTGGCAGGCTGCGATGTGGGATCGAGTGCGGAAAAGGTGACGGGCGGCATGGCAGAGGACCGGGGTGGCACGGAGTTAGGCATGGTAGAGTAGTGCTAGGAGTGGAGAAGCATCAGTCAGGTGCGGTGTAGTCTGACGAATGAGGGTTGTGGGGCGCATGGGGTGGTGATGCAGCCAGGAGCCAACAACGGGTGAACTGAGCGAGCCGGACTGGCCAATCTGGGCCAGTTTTTTTAAAAACCACATATCTATAATACCAGGGGTTATTTTGCATTCCATCAATGGAAACGTGACCCTTGATTCAAGGATGATATTTGGAGGCTGCTTTGGGAACTTTCTATTTTGGGGTCGATGCCTAGGGGCACAAAACATCTGATTATAATAATAATAATAATATAATTATCATTATTTTGGAAACTTGCATAGGGTCATTTGTTTGCATACGAAATTTGATTGATATGATGTTAGAGGTGTTGAGAAACTGGTGTTGTGGTGGACTTTTCAAGACTAATTTTGGATTCTTAAACCAAATTTTGGGGTGCATGCCAAATGAGCCTTGTTTTGTGCATTTGCGGTGAAATGTCACTTTTCCACTGGGTGACTGTTTTCGATAAATGAATAGTCGATCAAAAGTGTTTTTTGGAGTCTATCACAATGGTTCTATCAATTTGATGTGTTTCAATATTGAGGTGTGGGCCCCATAGGTAACTATTTTCACACGACATAGTGGAATAATGCTTCTTCACTGGTAGTCCATTTTGGGCAAATGAATTGTTGTTCCTATGCATTGTTTCTGAAAGGATCTCAACCAGGTAGTAAATTTGGTTATATGGAGATGTTTTCAAGACACGTGTCAGTAGAATTACATTTTCGCCCTTCAGATCAGTTAGGAGAAACTCGCACTCGTCAGTCTTTTGTCTAGAGGTTCCATGAAACCTAGGCGTATGTTAGTATTCCTTGTGGGAACTAGTTAATTTTTTAGTACCCAAATACATCTAAGAACATGGAAATAAGATAAGTCCTGGACACATGTCATTTGGGCCCCACAAATGTCATTTACCACTCTAAAAATCTTATACCACTCGTAACTCAATCTTTTGGACTCAAATTTTGGCATTCTAGTAGCCTTTCCTGAGTGGTTTTCCACATAAAATGCTATGGTTCCCCTTGTAGAGGCTTTCATGATGTGATGAAATATTTTATGGATGTGACACTAGTTTTGGTGATGTCTGATGGCAGTGGTGATCTGGTGCGGTAATATCAATGTTTTTTCGAGAGGTACCATCCATCAGTGTTGACCAGTGTAGTTCCTCAATACCTTCCGAATGAAACCCCCCAGCCAGGTAGGGCATGGGTCCTCGATGACCTAGAGGGGAATCCCCCATTGACATGGGTGTGGGTCCTCTATGACTACTATGACAGTGGAATCACCCTGACGCACATGGGTGTGGGTCCACTATGAGCACTATGAGAGAGGAATCCCCCGGATGCACTTGGGTGTGGGTCCTACACAACTACTATGAGAGTGGAATCCTTCAGATGTACTAGGGTGTGGGAACTCTATGAAATTAAGAATGGAATCCCCCATCCTCATGGGTGTGTGTCCTCTATCAGAAAATTCTATGTGGAATCCCTCTAATGCACAAATTCTAAGGTCCTCGATGAATAAGAGTGGAATACCCCTAATGCATCAGGGTATGGGTCTTATATGATGATAATTAAATTTGAATCCCCCTAACGCATTAGGGTGTGGGTCCTATACTTTATGATATCTATATCTCATTGAGGATCAGTGGTGAGACATGATTTGATGTTAATTTTCACTCGTGAGTAAGAGGGGTGCTTTCTCCACTGAGGAGCGTCCGTAAAACGTGAGTAAAAACCATGAGGGAGAGATAGTGTTGCCCAAAGAGGATAGTATCATGGTGTGGTGATTGATTCCATTTGACATGCAGTTTAGAGTAGATGTTTGGGATTCTACGCATAAATGGTGGTTTCTTCTAGGATTTTTGTCTACTTCTATTTTCTAGGCTAAGCTATAAGATGAAGATCCCCTTACTCCGATGATTTATTTTCTTTGGGTGAGCATATATAGTTTTTTTTCCAGTTCCCACTCATGGGGTTTTGTGTACTCTTCATCTAGGAGAGGAAAAGATACTCGAGGTATGCCAAGTACTTTCCATGTCTATCTTCTCATGGTTGGATGATTCTACTCTCCTGCTATAGGTGTTGAAGACTCGATGATAATTTCATCTTCTCACCATTTCTAGATCCAAGAAATATTATGAGATTAATTTACTGCCTCTTTGGGTTGAGCTATACTCTTCCACTATACCATGTTCAGTCTACTACTCCCCTCTTTAGTATATCTTTTCCTGCTTCATTGAGACTTCAGGGCATCCTAATGAGTATTTTTATACTCACCCCTACCTGGGATTTTCCCGAAAAGTATTCTCCCTTTCAAAATATGGATAGGTTGATCGTGACATCAGAGGAGTTTAGGGATATGGTGTTCTTAGACCACATGCGGTGGTCACAACATGGGATTCAGGAGAGGTATTATCCATGTTATTTTACATTTTCCACCTGTTTTTGAGTGGTGGAACTTTTCTAGTTGGGTGTTTATTTTTTCCCTTTCCCTTTCAGTTAACATATATCTCTTGTACCTGTACTTTTTAGAGGTCGATGCATGTTTGGGTATTATTTATTGCATTGTTTTATCTTTTTTTTATTTTCCATCTATAATTTTTCATTGAGTTGGCTACGTTTGTTTATAGGTACTTATGAAAGGTCCTCCTCTAGTTTTTGTGCCTTTGGTTCTACTAACAACCACTTAGCCTATGGAGGTTGGCTTGGAGTAATTACAGATTTATCCCAGGTACGGGTCGGGTCGTGAAATTTCATTTTGAAAATAATTGGGAATATAATTTTATTCAAAAATCACTATAAAAACATTTTATTTTAAAAATATATTTTAAAATTTACAAAGGATGATTCAATGAAATAATAGTAGGTAATTTTTTATTAGTTAAAAATAATATTCCTTTGGCATTATAAAAAGGTAAGAAAAGTACACCATTTAAAAAGATACAAGAAATTTTTTTTGAAAACATTTTTTAAATGAAAACTGGGGATAAATTTATTTTAATAAAATAGATTGGTATTTTTAAAGAAAAAAACTTTGAAAACATTTTAGGAAAACATGGCATTGTAAGAAAATGGATTTTCGACTGATGATATAAATAAGGTCATATATTATTAAAAAGATTTTATAAAACATTTTACGTACAGAAGAGTAGAAAATTGTACATTTACTTGAAAACAATCATTAATAACCATAGGATAAGATAATTACATGGTTTATTAATCAATAATCAAATAATTTCCTTTAATGTAAATTTTATAATAAAAAATATTGATTATAATGATATTTTTAAATAAACCCATAAAATGATCCTAACATTAATGTGCGAATTAATAAATGAATCAATTAGGTGTATCAATTTTAATTCCACATATAAGAATTGTAAATTCATCAATATATAGTTTTAATTCATTATACACATTATCATATAATATTTACAAAAATTAATAATTAATATAACTCAATGAAAAGGAATTGAGTAATCAATTTTTTTTACCAATAGGTAAAAATAATTTAAAATCCAATTAGAAGAAACAATTAAAATTAAAACTCTAAATAACATGAAGATAGAATAATTAATTTTAAAATATATCAAAATGTGTAGTATATACACCACACAAAAGAAATAAGTGAGGAATATTCCATTTATCTCATAAATGTAAAATGTGACAAGAAAATCCCTAACCTTAAAGTCTTTTTTTTAACACCAATAGGCCTCATTTATAAAGGTATTAAATTTGTAAATGACATATTATAGAATCCTATTTAAATATATTATATCATAAATGATATTATTATAATATCTTATTACCCGTTGTTTTATAATCATTCGTTATTTTCACTATTTCTGGTGTTAATTGCCTAGTTTTTCGAGTATGTTTTGACATGTTATTTTTTTTATTACTAAGATAATGATTTAATCATATATAAAATTTAAACCCTAATATAAATATTATATTTATATATATATATATATATATATATATCTGTGTGTGTGTGTGTGTGTATTTATATTAATCCATAAAAATTTTATATAGGTAATTAAATACACCATTCATGGAGATGGTAGGTCGTACATACGCATGAACATTGTTTCCATTTTCTTATCATGTTAAAAGAATTAAATGTAAATGATATGTATGTATATGTTATAATTATAGTATCATTTTTTTTAAATATTATTCATATATTTATTAAACATATCCTTAATACATTTCATGCAAACCTTTAAAGAATAACATCGCTTTGATGAGGTGGTAGTACAAACGTAAGGAAACAATTTTATCATATTCTAAAAAAATTGATATCGTGAAAATATATGTTATGAAATAATTATATAAGAATATATACAATATAAATATCATATATATCATATATATACATATATAACTAATAAATTCATCATTATATTCATACTTGAATGGTGGAAATGAAATAAAGAATGACATCTGTTCGTGAGGCGGTAGTCCCTCATACAAACGAATGATGACTGTGTATCACATTTGATAGAAGTGTATGTAGGTGTAGGTAGTATAATTATGATAACAAAATATATGTACATTTACAATACTAAATATATTATATAAGTATGCTACATGAAAATTTTATGGATTTTATTTTGAAATGAAACAAAATTTTTAGTTGAAGAGATTTACCTATTTTCAGGTAACTCCTTTTTGTTTATACTAAAAGACTTATTTGGATGGATTTATGACAAAAGTTAGGCTTCTTGGATGGGGGTATGGATTTTTGGAGATTATTTGGGGAGGTTTTTTATGAGAAAAAATTATTGAGATAAGTGAATAATTAGGATGGGTGAGTTCCTTTTATAGTGGACAGGTGTGGCATTTTTTGTAAATATAATAAGGTAAACACTATTGAGACATCTCCCTTACATCATGTTCCACCAATAATGAACAAAATTCTATAAAACGGATTATATGTTATAAATATTTCTATAAAAAGGATTTTTTACAAGGGTATAGGTCATTTATTCACTTAATATTAAGGTTTAGTCCCTTGTGATGCTAGTTTTTCTATTAATTGATATAATTAATTTTAATTACATTCAATATTTTTTTTAAAAAAAACTATGTTGAAGTTACTTGAAATTATAGATTATTCTTATTCCAAATATGGAATAAAAGTTTTCAAAATCCAATAAAAATATTAACCAGAATTCATTTAAAATTAATCTATATGATGGGACGAGAAAGGTGTTTTTTTAATGTGAAAATGTTCAAAAGATCGCTATGTTTTTATATCTAAATTCAATATAAAAATGATTATAACGACATAAATTATATTAATATAATTAAATTTTACACAATTAAACATTAAAATATAGTTGAAATATAATTTAACATTATAAATTATATAGATGAAAAATTAGTTTTCAATTAAAATTCAGTATTTTTCACTATTCATCAAAAAATAAAACGTCTTAGAAATACACAAAAAATTCACCCTAAGACAATTTTTAAATTCCACTTTAAAAAAAGAATGTATATTTTGAAAAATAAAATTTATAAAAGTGTTAAAAATTATATTGAAAATTGGTGCTCCATTAAGAGGTGGTAAAAATACATTTTAGAAAAATAGAACTTTTTGTGAAAAAATAGATTTTTTCTTCTATTAAGACAAAAAATGTAAAGGATTTATATAAATTATATTTTATTGAATATATAATATATATATATTTCATTATTATAATTCATTAATAGTATCTAATTTTACTTATTAAGACAAAACACCTTTGGAAGCATAAAAATAATTCTTTATAAAAATATTTCCTATATATTCAATTGGTTTTTATATTCAATTATATTTTATTTTTGACCAATGAATTCAACCATATATTTTTATGATATATTTAATCCTATTAATAACATCAAATTTAATGGTGATGTTAAATATTATTATTTTAAATAATAATATTTTAATAATATATTTATTTCCGTAAAACACTTCCTTTTGTGTAACTCAATCTGTCAAACAAATTCATTCTTTCATGTAACACAAGATAACATAGTGTTTTATTATTTAAAAGATATATAATCGATTTATTTAAAATATTAAAAATTTCATAAAGTATCAGGATGTAATATTACATTCTATGCTTGGAGTAGCATGCCCTTCATGCTATCGAGTGCAATATTCATACTTATTAATTTTAGAGTGTCATGATTGTCTTCTAATTCTTCCTCCCCACTACTGAGATATGCTTTATGTATTTAATTTTTCACATATTGGGAGTTATATAAATTATCCACTGCACTTTATTAACTACAAGGATAGTTACTTAAACCCTAATGCATCACATGTGTAATGCTAAGTGTAAATTGCAAACCTGAGTGAGAAGGCCCTATGAGGGTAGATTGTTCTAATAATCTAGATACTATTCAAGTATGTATTATAACTACAAATGTTTTTGTGAATTATTTTTTAAATAAATAATATTTATTTGATGCCTTTTATTTCACGCTACACCATGTTAAAGTTTCATTACATGTAATAATGTGTTTATCTTTATGTGTACACCATACTAAGTATTGAATGTGTCATCTGATATAGCACTTTTTGATTTTGTAATATGAATCAATGATCCCAAAATGTGTTACATACAATATTGAGTCACTTTTACAGAATTCATTACACGCAAGACCATGTTTTACCAAAATAAAATATAATATTAATAAAATCATTAAAATATTATTATAGTAATCTCCTAGTAGTTTGGAAGGGGGTTTTTAAAGTAAATAATTAAATTATGAAAGCATGGTTTACATATTCATATAGAATTAGTAATTTGGTGAGAATAGAACTAGAAGTCAAAATACATCCCTTTTTAAAAATATTGGAATTTCATTGAGAGAAAACTATTTTTATAAATTAAATATATTAAAATTTGGACTAATTTTGTTGAAATCAATAGATTATATGTTCAATATTATTTGTAACATTCATTCTATTAGTTTCCTAGATAGTAGATAAGAATAAATCCAGCATTACGTTTAAAAATTGTATTTTACTAAAAAGTGGTTTTTCTACCATGTAATTGTAGATTTGTTTTAAATATAATTTTTTACAATTTTATAATTTTTATTTTAAAAAATTAATCTTAATTTAAAATTATTACTAAAAAAATTTCCCTCGGGTAATTTTTTTTTGTGCTTTTTTAAGAAGTTTTATTTTTTTTAGGAATAGTGAAAACACTAAATTAAAATTTATAACTACATTTTTGTCTAATTTATTTATATAGATAATTATATTTAGAATTATTTTTAAACAATAATTATTTAATTATTACATAAATTTATCCAATTTAGGTCATTTAAATCAAATTGACATACACCATGGATTTAAAAATATTTCAATCTTTTGAACTATTTACTTTAGAATTCAATTTTTACATACCATCAATGGGATTAATTTTAAATTATGTTTTTAAAATTATGTGATTATAATTTTGAAATATGGATTACATATTTTGAATGAGAATAAATATTAGTTTTTTATTTTAAACATAGTTTTTTACCAAAAATATTATTGAAAATAATTATTATTAATTATAGTGATTTAGAGAAAAACGAGTTTACTGTGTGACTGAACATTAGACATAAAGGGAAAAATTAAAAAAAAGAAACTTTTCCAAAATCCATTGGCTTAAAATATTTTAAAATTTTCCCCTATGTTTTTTATAATGGTCTATTATTTTAGATACATGATTTAAAGTAGACCTTTTAATTGTGTTTACATTTTTGTATTAACAAGAATACCACTCCTCCTCCAATATAAAAGGTGACTCACCCCCCCCCCCTCATTTATTAAAATATCTAAAGACATTTTTATTGAAAAATACTTCCAAAATAAGATCAAATATACATATTCTCATACTAGAATCCACAATTTGGGATGAATGAAACCATGTATTCCCTTTGGTGCAAACTAAGAGGAGATACTCAAAGAAGAGGTAATGTTCATCAATGTGCATTTTTGTTTTGTTTTCTCCTACACTCCATTAAATTATTCGTATAAAAATCATATAAAATAAAATGATTTTCCTAAATATACAATGATGTTTTTCTGAGAGTGGTTTGATCTACACCTTCACACACTTCAATCAAATGGGATACACAATCATTGTTTGTGTGTAAGATGGACTACCGCCTAACGAAGCGGTGTCATTCATTCCACTATTACCACATTTAATGTTTGTAAATAATGATAAACTTATTTTTTATATATTATATTTATAATTTATTTATTATTATTAAATTTTTATATAAAACATACCTTCATTCTATCCATTTCATGAGAATATGTTGACATCATTTGAGGATTTGTGGACTACCACCTTCTCAAAGAGATAAGATTCATTCACGCTTTTCATGGAATGTATTATGTATAGATTTAATATAAATATGTGATATATATTAAAAAAATAGCTATACTATTAATTATTTTTATATATATAATTTACTTTTCTTTGTTTAAAAATATGACATTAAAATGGAAACATCATTCATGCATACGTATGACCTACCGTCTCCATGAACAGTGTCTTTCATTAACGATTTCTATATTTTATGGATTAATATAAATGTATATATAAATAATATATATTATATTTATATCAGTTTTTACATTATATAAATAATTCAATATTTATCAAAGTAAAAGGACCACAAATAACAAGTCAAAACATGTACGAACGACAAAGTAGTAATTACCTAAAACATAACATTAATAGGGAATAGTTAAAAAGTGGGTATTAAAAAGTAATAATTAAATCAAAATTGGTATTATATATATTAATATAGTTCGAAGGTAGATTTATAATAAAATTATATTTATTATACATGAGTTTTTAAAGTGTACAAAAAAAATCAGGACATAAGGTAAATGGATTTCTAGTCTCACTTATCTTCAAGCGAGACTTATGCTCTATTCAACACTAGTTTCTTTTATGATGTTTGTGTACCACCCACGAATGTATTCTATGATTATTATAAATAAATTTATGAGTATTTAAATAAAAAATTTATTAACTATCATTCATGGGGTTTATCAATAAAACATTACAATATAATTAAGGGAATTTTGCCTAAATTTTCTTTATTTGAGACATGTTATGTTATGCATCTATATTATTTTGAAAGGCATATATAATACCCCATTAAAATGATATACAATGAATCTATTGATTTTAATAAACATTTAATATTCATGTATTTTTATTCTCTCTTTGAGATTATGATTAAAATTTACCAAACTTTTAAGATTTTATTATTATAATCTCATTATTTATCAGGATTGTTAACATGTATGATTCCATTGATGAAATCTTATAATCCATCCCTCAATAAATATGATGAATTTTTTTAATTTAGTAATTCATGATATTATAATGTAATTGTAAAATTTTTAACTCATTGGTATATAATATAATTAAGAAAATGTTTTCAAGAATACACAGCCTTATATTCCTCTTCGGTTAGGAATCTGTTTTATATAAAAACCACGATTGCTAAAATAGATTTCAATTTTTTAAAATTTTATTTTAATTTAATTTTCAAGAAAAACATTTAATACATGTTTTATTTTTTCCAAATATTCTTTTTTAAGTTACAAGGTCATTTTCAAAGAAAAATCTTCTCAATATAATTTATGTTTTTGAAATCAATTTTCAAATTAAAAATGATATTTTCAAGAAGAAATGTTTATTTAAAAGTTTTTAAAAAACTATTTTCCATCTAATATTACATATTTTGGTGTTACGTATTCTATAATTGTTATATTATCTAATATTTCCAACAATAATATTTTATTAATGGTTTATTTTTTGTTGGAATGATGTTTATGACCCCTATTTCTCTTCCATTGGTTATTTCCTTTTGAAACGCATTTCTTTTAATGGGTTATGATATAGTAAAATTATTATGGAACATAGCTCGGTTATATAGGTAAATATATGATGAAATTTTTATTATAACCATTTCATTTCATCAGTTATGATATAATTATTATTTATGATCTTGTGGAACATATATGTATGATATCTTTTTGTGATGGGTAGGACCTACATCTCCCTCTAATGAATTTGATAATGATTTTTAACTCATGAGATAATGATGGTATAAATTATATGGGCTCAATCCAATATGGTAAAATGTGGTAACCTAATCCACTATAAAGAACTGTCTTCCATTCAGGATAGTGGTGTGTCCCTCCCATGAGGTATAACCTCCTATCCATGAACCTAATAACCTGTTCAAAATGTTACGCATGAACCTAATTACATGTTCACAATGATATGAGAAAACCTAATTACATGTACCAAATGTTATTCATAAACCTGATAAAATATTCATAATGTTTTTTGTGGACCTAGTTGTATGTCCACATGTTTATGTGAGTTCTGTATTTTCTTTCCATAATATTATATGGGAACCTTCTTCTATTTAAACATGTTCAAAAATTTTAAGATGATTTGTATGCCAAAATTCGATGTCCTATTCCAATATTATGTTCTCATGAGTCATTTTTATTGACTATTTTGTCATTCATATATTATAAACTATCAATAGTTATGTCATAACTTACTATTTTGATCTTGGATATGCAAGCTATGAAATTCAAATGTTATGATCATGTTCTCCTACCCTTAAATTCATTTTCTTTTTGCTTATCACCTTTATTTACCCTTACTGAGAATCTATGCTCACCCTTTCTTGTGTTTTGTTTCCCTAGGATATGAAAATTCTCTTAAGAATCAGTATTAAATGGGAATATATTTTTGGGATACATTGAAGATATTTCGCTAAGTTAGAATATTATTTTCGACATTCTGACATAACTAAACTATTAATATCCACGGACATGTGATTTTTTAATATACTTAATAGTCATCTAAAATGAATTAAAATAAATTTATGTTAATTCTAGGTCACTATAATTGGTATCAAAGGAAAGGTTTAGTAATCCAATCGAAATAAGGATGAGAATACTTTAGTTATATCTCTAGGGATATTTATAAATATGTCTCTAAGGATAAGTTTAAGAATGGTTTAAGATATATGAAAATGTCATGGAATTTTGGTAAAGTATTGAGAGAGTGGTTTCCAATAAAAAATACATGTATGGTTGATACAAGTGGATGTGGATCAAGAATGGATATACATAAGTGAAACAACACTAGAAACACCATATTTAGATATACTTGATCAGGAACAACTACACGACAATGAGCCATTCTGTACACCTGGTTGGACAACCTCAGGGATATTCTTTGGAAATTAACAAAACTATTTATAAACTATAATGAAGAATTTAAATATGTGTTCAATACAAACAACCTAGGATAAACCATAGGTTTCATAGATTAAATAATTATGTGTGGTTATTTGGACATATGATAATTTATTTTCTATGATAATGTTATTATACACTACAATAAGTGTTTCTCATGCTATGATTTATAGTTTTATTCAATGTCTTGAACCCAAAGGAATAGTATTAATTAGGAATGAAATGAAGAATTAAATGATGTTCCTCTTGGGTAGTTGAATGTTATTGAATATGGAATAAAAACCCTCATTGTTATGACCACCCTTCACTATTAGGCCATCAATCATGATGACCTCTAAATGACCAAAACATGGAAGAGTTTTTCTTCATTCCTTCTAAATTAAACTTCAACCTTATTTTACTAGAATTATAAATCCACTATTTTCTAATAAATTGATCTGTACCACTAAAAGTATATATTTTTACTCTTTTATTCATGTAGTGAAAAAAAATATGTTTGGAACTTATCACTATAAAGGTGAATTGAATCAATAGAGTAACATTATCCTGAATACGATGAAATAAGATTAAAATGACTCTTGTGATTTGGATGAGTTTAGGAAATTATTTTTCTAGTAAGTACCTTCCTCATATTCTTCTTACACAAAGGGAGATTAATATTTCCAATATATCTCAATATTATCATAAGAAAATATTGATGTAATTCAAATAAAGCATTGAAAACTATAGAGAGAAGATGATTATATTTTATTTATGCTTCAAGTGTGAAAGGGAACATGGATGAAATTTTCTTAGTGGAACTAATAAATTTTATATTTTTGTAATAAAAAGTCATCGATCTGCTGAATTATGAAGTAAAAGGAATAAATGGTAATCTACAAATAATGCACCTCTCACAATTTGGTGTTTCAAATTTATGGAGTCTGGTAATTATGATAACAAGATATTAAAAAAAGTTTAATTATTATGACCAGCATAAATAATCTATAAAGCCTAGGGATAAAGGTATAGATTATGAAATACCAACAAATTATGTGAATCATGATAATTAATGCACACTTATACTCCCATCCTATGTTGGTAATTTCATGCTTCATTTTTTATGAACAAGCCCTATGCAAATCTCATTTTTTATCCTTTGGATAAATTTAATGTGATTATATCCCTCTACATGGATATTAGTTAAATAAAATAAAATTTTATATTATATCAGTACAAGGATAGAACCAAGATTCCAAATAATATTGTTTCATATAAGATAACATCTTTTTTATGGAATAAAATGTGAATTTTATTTTCGAAGGGTTATAAGGCTAACCGTTAATGGAATAGGTTGAGTTGAACGTTGGATGAGAAGTTAGAGATTAATATATTAGTTCTCCATTTTATGATTTATTTATATTGGATAACTTTTTCTAACATTTTTCTCTGATGATACCAGAACACATTTGGAAGGAATAATTGGTATATCTATTGATCTTATGATCTATTAATGCTTCAAGTATAAAAAATTCTCTTTTATTTCATTGAGTAAGTTAAGAAGTGCAAATTAATCAAGTCACAAACAAAGGATTTAATTTATCATTTGAATGGAATAAAATCATGTAATCTTATATCCTTGTGAAACATATTCAACATTAGGTAAAGGACATTGATGTTAAATTTTTGTATTATTATTATCATTTTTATTATATCTTTGTCCTTTTAATTCATAGTTAGGTTATGGTTTTGTGGTTTTCAAATTTCTATGTATCACCCACATTATTATGATTACTTATCTTTATCATTCTACAAAAGTATTTACACTTCTATTCTAGGATATAATCATCCACTATATTTCTATTGTGGATACATTATTATGAGTTGCTTTTGGTTAATATTATGTTTCCATATTTATTTTATTTACTAGTGATTTGTATTAATTTTTGAGATATGGGTTCCTATGAAATTAAAATTAATGTATTAAAACATTGATTTCCAAGACAAATTTTTTGGGAGAAATTTATTTTAAGGGGGGGTATAATGTAACCCCTCATTTTTTAGGAATTATTTTGTCGAATAAATTAAAATTCCTTGATGGCTTGTATTTCACACTAAACTATGTTAATCTTGAGATACACAAAAACATTGGGTTTTCCTTTCAATATACGAAACAAAAATTTTGGTATGTGCCACATGAGATACCAAGTTTAGATTGTGTAACACACAACCCTAATCCTAGATTCTATTACACAGAATACCAAGTCCCTTCAAAATCATGTGTTACACACAAGACTGAGTTTTACCAAACTATAGTATAATAATAAAATTATTATTAATATAATATTATAGTTAAAACATATAAATTTTAATGATGTGTATGAAATAGATTAATTAAATTTTAAAAACATTAATTACACATTCATATAATATGAATTATTTTTTGACCAATTAACTAGAAATGAAAATAAAACCATTATGAAAAATATAGGAAATATCTTCCTTGAAAACTATATTTAGTAATTATATATAAAACTTTTTTATGAATTATTTTAATTAAATTAATATATTATATATTCAATCAGCTATTTAACATTAATCTTTTGAGATTACTTGACTAGAAGTATGAATAAAACCAAAATTACGCTTAAGAATAGTATTTTTCTAAAAAATGGTTTATTCAGCTTTTAATGAAACATTTATATTAAAAATATTTTATAAAATTTTATAAATTTTATTTTGAAACATAAAATTATTTATTTTAAATTAAAATATAAAAAATTAATTTTGGTAAATTTTTTGTACTTTTCTAATAAGTTTCTGGTTTTTATGAATAGTAAAAGACACCGAATTATAATTGAAAAATGCATTTTTTGTATAATTTAATAATATAGATAAATTATATTCAAAAGTAGTTTTAATGTAAAATTAGTTCAATGAAACTAATATCAATCCAATTTATGTAATTTGAATAATGTTTACATTGAAATTGGATGTAAAAATATTTCAAACTTTTGAACTTTTTACCTTAAAAACATGTTGTTTCATCCCATATATGAGATTTTTTTTATATTAAATTGTGCCACATATGTTATTATAATTTAGAAAAATTGATCCCATATTTGGAATAATCGTAATTTATAATTTACAGTAATATCAAATTTGTTTCTGACAAAAAATATTATGAAAATAACTTAAAATTAATTTTCAATGATTTAGTGAAATACGAGTTAACATAGTGGTTAAACATTAACCCTATAGGGGTAAATGACTTATACACTTGTAAAAAAATCTATTGTATGCACATATATAGACCATTCCCATATTTTATCAAAACATTTTCTATTATATGAGGCATGGGTTGTAATGGATAACACTAAATAATGTTTTCCTTTTTGTATTTACATGAACACAACTCATACTCCACTATAAAGGGGAATCCACCCACTCACTTATTCACCCAAATAAACCCCTATTTCTTGGTAAAAAACTTCCCTAATAATATCCTAAAATCCATTATATCAACCGATAATACTCTCTTTGGGAGTACTCAATCCAAAGAATCCTTTGATGCAAACCAAAAGGAGTTACCCAAAGAAGAGGTCATGTTCATCCATGTGCATTTTAGTTATATTTCCTTTTACAATCCCTTAAATTATTATTATATTAAAATTATATTATTAAATATTTATAATAAATATAATTGTATTTTTTGTTATGTTTATGACATACACCTTCACACACTTCCATGAAGTGGGATACAAAATCATCATTTGTGTGTAATAGAGACTACCACCTTCTTAAATGATGCCATTCATTCTTCAATAACAACCTTTCAAGGTTGTTAATAACTATAGAAGTTATTTTAATATATAAAATATATGATATTTAACAAAATTTATTCTTATTTAATTATTATATAATATATACCTTCATGTTTTCCATTTTTAAGTGTGATAGCATCATTTGTGGACATGTGGTCTGACACCTCCTCAATTTGATGTGATTAATTCATGCTTTATATTGAATGTTTAATGGATGTTTTTAATAAAAATAAGTTGTATAAATGAATAGTTGTAAGAACCCAGGATTTTGGAAACGGGTAAAAATCCCGACCCTGTTTGAATTTTTGACTGGTTTCTGAGGAAAACAGTGAAAACAGGGAGTTTCTGGAAATTTCCAGACTACACGCCATGTACTTTTAAGTACATTTCATGTATATGTTAAGAGAGTTTCGGCCGTGTGCTCGCCGAGTACATGTCGTGTGATGACCATGTAGAAATTTCTTACTACACGGCATGTAGTTGTGAACACTCCGTGTAACCCCGACCGTGTGGTGTCCATACATGGCGTGTAGGCTCGTTGGTCGGGTAGAACAGAGGACAAGCTATGTTCCCCCCAGACACACCGTGTAGTCTAGCCATGTATGAGGGATATACATGGCGTGTGGGTGAGTCGGTGAGGGAGAGTATAGGAACCATGTACATGCCCTGTACTCATGTCGGCAGGTCTGGAAAGTAAGGTGGTGGATTCAGCCATCTTATAAACAGTTAAATGAAATATACACGGAATGTAGTCATGAAGTACATGTCGTGTACTTTCTTTTTTTGGCACTACAATGGGCTGTAGCCTCGTTTTTGAGGCAGAACACACCTCCTACTCCCAGTTACGCGAACCAAGCCGATCGGGACTTCAATCCTTCCCCAGATCGCCGTACTTACTCCGTTTTGATCGCGGTTTGATGCGTTGGAACCCCCTCAGTAAGGCCTCGATTCCTCTTGAGCCATTTTGTTTGATTTTTGATCTAGAATGATTTAAAGTGGTTTGAGAGGTTTGTATTATTTTGTAGATCTACCGTGTTTTAGACCAAATTTAAAGTTATTACTGGAGGAGTAGTATCGTACGAGTCTCAGGTAGGTGGTGCATACTTCATTTTGTGTTTTCATGGTTGTTTGGGTGACGCGGCCTTCAGCGCATTTTTGGGTATTTTGAGTGGGTCCTATTTATCTGCTATTTCATATTGAATTGCCTGTTGGACCTATGGGATGCCTTTTGGGTAGTCCTTATTACCAGTTTGCGTGAGCGGGGCCGGGTGAGGGGTCGTTGCTCATCGGGGAATTCTGGACGGGGAATGCCAAAATGGTTTTAATTGAAATATTAATGTGTTAAACTGTTAGTTTAATTTATTAAATCCTGATATAAATTGAAAGAGGCATTTAATACCTCAGTTCTGGTATAGGACAACACCTTTCATAGTGTAATTCATCTTTTTAGTTGTTTTTCCTGTTTATGTTTTCTTTTTAGAGATGTTATATATGAAATTGCTGAATTGCATCTGCTGGACCCTTGGGGTTGTGTTGGGCATGGCCGGTTATGCTTGAGTGATGCTTATCACAGGTTGGGGATTTTCCCAGGTTACTTTGGGTGGTTTTGACCACGGGATTGGGCGTCATGGACGTCGGCTTGAGGCAGTATGACTGTCAGGATGGGCATGGCCCAGGTTACATGGATGGCGAGGCCATCGGACTTGAGCGACATGGTCGCAGGGACACGAGGTGTCAGATGTGTGGTGGCTTAGGTACTATTTTAGTGATTACCGCTCACCCGGGACTTTGAGTAGTGTGAACACAGAGATAATCCGTGATGAGGTGGTTTTGACCACTCATGTGTGTAGAGGCCCTCGTAGTAGCAGTTAGGAATTTTGGTTGGGGGTGCTTGCTGTAGAAAGCCACATGGGAGGTGAGGAGCTTTCATGGGATTGGCGTGCCTTCGGGACGTCGGTACTTGAGACATGAGGTGTCAGGAGGCACGTGTTGTCGGGTTACTATTTTTGGGCGTGCCTTCAGGACGTTGGTACTTGAGACACAAGGTGTCAGGAGGCACATGGTGCCGGGTTACTATTCTTGGGCATGCCTTCAAGGTGTTGGTACATGAGACACGAGGTGTCAAGTGGCATGTGGTGCCGATTTACACGATAGAGATTCCGGTGTCGGCCGAAGCAGGTGATGCTCCATGGTGGTTGTTCCACACCAGTGGAGTTTGTGTTTATTTGTGCATTGTACTATTTACGGCTTTTCTGATAAATGCATAACTACTTAAACGCATATATTTGGTACACACCGTTGGGTGGTATCCTACAATGATTTTTCTCACACCCTCCACAGGCCCTTCGGGACACGTGCAGACTTTTTGGATTTACGTCCAGGAAAGAGGCCAGAATCAAGAGTTGGGCTACGTTAGTTATTTCATGGAGATGTTATGGCCCTTGAAGTTATGCATAGCTGGGTTTACTTTGTTTTGTTTACTTTTCTGTATCGGAATGCTTACATGTTGTATTTATACTGTTGGTTAGCCATTGGCGCCCTTTTTATATTCGGTTGAGTATAGCCTACTTTGGATGCATGTTTTACTGATCAGTAGTAGTTACATGTTATCAGCATGTTGTTGTGTTTATTTCCACTGCTTTTGTTTATCTATATTGAATATGCTTCTGCTCTGCGGGTTTGGTTCGAGTCTGATGAATCTTTACTGTTATACCTGGACCATTACCCTTATTATGATCCTCCGAGAGGGTATATCCTCCCCAATATACCTAACAGACCCTCGCTGCTAGTCGACAGAATTTGGAGTTCAGGGGAGGTGTGCCTAAGGTCGTGACACCCTACCCGTTTGGCACTGTTCGGGTGGCTGGCTGGGTCCAGGTTGTTATAAAGTGGTATCAGAGGAGTTCTTGACAAGGATTTAGTAGCAGTGTTTTTCTGGATACTAATGACATCGAGACTTCTCTTTTTATTTCTGCTGGTTTTACTATTTGGGATATAGTATAATTGATATAGTTTGTTACAGGGACTGGGTTTCTAGCTTGTGCTTGGGTGCGTGTAGCCCAAGGTATGAGGGATGGACCTAGTTGCTGTGGGTGGAAATTAGTGTTTGTTTTTTCTAAGATTACAGTTTATATGATTTCCACCTTGGTGGATCACTTGGTGTGTGATGTTTGTGATTGTGATATGTGACCCTTGACCCAGTATGGTAAGGGATAATTGGACCTTGGCTGGTATGGTGAGGGTTGGTTGATTGGCTATTTATTTGCACATTTTTACGGTACTTGAAATTCATAATTGAACGTATGATTTGTGAAGTGATAATTCCATGTGAATGAAATATCAATTTCCATGCTTTATATGTTTTGAAATGTGATTTGGTGAAATTCATGATATAATTTATTGTATGTTTCAATGTGTATGCCATGATTTATTTTTGTAGAATTGCATGTGGCGGAATATTTGGGTCTGGCTCTTATGAGAGCAGGCAGGTACAATGGCTGAGGCAGTGTAACTGTCAGGATTGGTCGACTCGGCCATCGGTTTGAGGCAACGTGGGTTGTTAGAATAGGGATGGCTCCATGTACTTTTGATACTTGGCTCTGTTGAGGGCAGGTAAGGTGGCCATGAGGCTGGGATGCCATCAGTCATGGGTTGTGGTGAGGGGGAGTAAGGGTAGTTGTTATACACTGCCTTTTTCTGATTTTCTTATCTGCGTAGAATATATTGTTATATATATATCTGAGTTGTCTGACCATTTATGGTATTCAGCGGGTTACTCTTTCATGACTCGATGGGGTTTCATGCAGGAGATGATATAGTGTCGTAGGATCAGGGTCAGAATTTGGTACAGGCAGAGCATGAGCAGCAGGTACAGGATCAGGGACAGGATCAGGTTCAGGATCCAGTGCAGGCAGGACAGTAGCTAGGTTTGGCATCGTTCGTGCCGCGACATGACGAGCAGCTCCAAGCTAGCCTGGTACATGTCTTGCAGGGGATTAACAGAGGCGCATAGGGTACAAAGCCATCTATGGCGTATCTGACGTGGGATTTCTAGTCGCAACACCCGCCGCTTTTTCAGGGTGAGGGTGGTCTGCAGGCGGTTGAGAACTGGATAAAGAGTATGCAGATGATTTTTGAGCAGCTCGAGACGCCTCCAAGGTGGAGGGTCAAGCTGGCGACGTACATTCTTAGAGGACCGGTGAAACATTGGTCGGACATACAGGTTCAGGCTCATAGGCACGAGGGACTGGCTTGGAAGGACTTCGAGGACAGGTTCTTTGAGCACTTCTATCCAGAGACACTGAGGGCCGAGAGAGCTCAGGAGTTCTTGAGTCTTCAACATAGAGATATTTCTGTCATGTAGTACGCAGCTACCTGCCCAGAGTTGTCTCTCTTTACACCTAGTATGATAAGCGATGACGCAGGTAGGGTGAGGCACTTCGAGAATGGCTTATGACACGCCATTCGGGTCTAGGTGAATATCTTCAGATAGGTTCCTTCTCTGAGGCGGTGAATTAGGCGCTCATAGCCAAGGGAAACGAGAGAGAAAAGTCTCATTTGGGCAGGGCGACAACTTCAGGTGATGGTTTGGACAGCAGGAAGCGAGGACGGGATGAGATCCAGTAGGGCAGTCAGGCCAGGGATTTAGCTAGACCACCTTGTGGTAGTTCTTCGGTGATTTGCTTCTAGTTTGGATAGCCGGGACATGTTCGGGCTCAGTGCGATAGGACTCCGAAGGAGTGTCGGGCATGTGGACAGGATGGGTATCTGGAGAGGTTTTGTAGGCAGCCTTCTCAGATAGCCGGCAGGCAGGGACCAGGACAGACATTATCGTCTGGATTTGGTTCAGGTTCGAGACCCGGAGAGGGTAGTCGAGGTTCATCTATGTGTGGGGGATGTGACAGAGATGGTGGGACCCATCTGAGGGGTCAGTGTCCTGTGATTGGAGCAGCATCGTAGGGAGGCCAGGCGTCATGAAGTTGTGTTTCATGCCAGGTGCATGCCGTGGAGCTTCCAAAGGCTGAGCAGGCTAGTGAGATGACGACGGTTAGAGGTACACCGTGGTGTGGCCGTGATCTCCATGTTTCCTTTTTGGCATGACCTGTGGAGGCATGTCTGTTTTGAGTGCATGTGGTTCACATGATCTATGTGACTATACTATATTCTAGTCAGTGGGATTGGCACCATAGAGGGTGCGTGATATATTCTATATATATATATATATGTATGTGATGTGTGGCATCAGGGCATCGAGGATGTGGGTTACATGAGGTTCTGTGGGAATCGGGGCATCACAGATGCGGGTTACATAAGGTTCCTTTGGTATCAGGGCATCGAGCATGCGGGTTACTTCAGGTTCTAGGCACCAGGACCTCATGGAGGCGGACACCGAGGTGGTGCGGGTTACGTTGGGTGTCAGAAGCGACACAGGAGCACCAATGATGTGCAGGGGTGATGATGCATCATGGAAGGACTATGCGTCCGGAAAGCAGGTTAGTAAACCTTGGTTACTCTGAGCATTGTTGGTTAGGACCGAGTAGGCAATTCCTAAGGTGGGGATCCCCTTGAGGAATTTATCCAGAACCATGGGACCGAGGTAGTCCAGGTTGTTTAACCGGATGGGCATGTTCGGTGCCATCTCTGGGTTTCGTTCAGTAGCTCAGGGATGAGCTACATTAAGGTGGGGAGTTTTTAAGAACCCGTGTTTTAGGAAACGGGTCAAAATCCCGACCATATTTGAATTTTTGACTGGTTTCTGAGGAAACCAGAGAAAACATGAAGTTTCTGGAAATTTCCAGACTACACGCCGTGTACTTTTATGTACACGCCGTGTATATGTTAAGAGAGTTTCGGCCGTGTCCTCACCGAGTACATTCCGTGTGATGATCGTGTAGAAATTTCTTACTACACGGTGTGAAGTTTTGAACACACCATGTAACCCCCACCGTGTGGTGTCCATACATGGCATGTATGCCGGTTGGCCAGGTAGAACGGAGAACATGCCATGTTCCCCCTGGACATGCCGTGTAGTATAGCCGTGTATGAGGGATATACATGGTGTGTGGGTGACTCCGCGAGGGAGAGTAGAAGAACCAAGTAAATTCCATGTACCCATATGTACACTCCGTTTACTCAGGTCGGCAGGTCTGGAATGTAAGGCGGCGGATTCAGCCATCTTATGAATAGTTAAATGAAATATACACGGCGTGTTGTCAAGAAGTACACACTGTGTACATTATTTTTTTGCAGTAAAATAGGAATTAGCCTTGTTTTTTAGGTATAACACACCTCCTTCGCCCGGTTATGTGAACCAAGTCGTCTGGGACTTCAATCCTTCCCCGGATCTCCATCTGAACTCCGTTTCGTTTGCGATTGTATGCATTAGAACCCCCTCGGTAAGGCCTCGATTCCCCTTGAGCCGTTTTGTTTGATTTTTTTTCTAGAATGAGTTATAGGTGTTTGTGTGGTTTGGATTATTTTGTAGATATACCGCGTTTTAGACCGAATTGAAGGCTGTTACCAGAGGAGTAGCATCGAACGAGTCTCGGGTAGGTGGTGCATACTTCATTTTTTGTTTTCGTGGATTTTTGGGTGACATGTCCTTCGGTGCATTTTTGGGTATTTTGAGTAGGAACTATTTATCTGCTATTTTATATTGAATTGCTTGTTGGACATATGGGATGCCTTTGGGGTAGTCCCTGTTACCTGTTACCGTCAGCGAGGCCAGGTGAGGGGTCGTTGCTAATCGGGGCATTCTGGCTGAGGAACACCAGAATGGTTTTAATTGAAATATTTATGTGTTAAACTGTTAGTTTAATTAATAAAAGCCTGATATAAATTTCTAGAGGCATTTAAGACCTCAGTGTTGGTATGGGACAACATCTTGCATAGTGTAATTCAACTGTTTAGTTGTTTTTCCTGTTTATGTTTTCTATTTAGAGATGTTATATATGAAATTGATGAATTGCATCTGCTGGACCCCTGGCATTGTGTTGGGATTGGCCAGTTACGCTTGAGTGATGCTGATCACAGGTTGGGGCTTTTCCCATGTTACTTTGGGTGGTTTTGACCACGGGATTGGGCATCATGGATGTCGGCTTGAGGCAGTACGACTGTCAGGATGGGCGTGGCCCGGGTTACTTGGATGGCGAGGCCATTGGACTTGAGAGACATGGTCGTAGGGACACGTGGTGTTAGATGTGTGGTGGCTTAGGTACTATTTTGGTGATTATCGCTCACCTGGGACATTGAGTAGTGTGCATACAGAGATACTCTGTGATGAGGTTGTTTTGAACACTCATGTGGGTAGAGGCCCCCTTAGTAGGGGTTTGGTATTTTGGTAGGGGGTGCTTTCCATAGAATTCCACTTGGGAGGTGAGGAGCCTTCATGGGATGGGAGTGCCTTTGGGACGTCAGTACTTGAGACACGAGGTGTCAGGAGGCATGTGGTGCTGGGTTACTATTTTTGGGCGTGCCTTCGGGATGTCGCTACTTGAGACATGAGGTGTCAAGAGTCATATGGTGCCGGGTTACTATTCTTGGATGTGCCTTCGAGACGTCGGTACTTGAGACACAAGGTGTCAGGTGGCACGTGGTTCCAGGTTACGTGATAGAGATTCCGGTGTTGGCCGAAGCAGGTGACGCTCCATGGTGGTTGTTCATCACTAGTGGAGTTTGTGTTTATTTGTGCTTTGTACTGTTTATTGCTTTTCTGAGAAATTCATACATGCATAAACACATATATTTGGTACACACCATTGGGTGGAATCCTACTGAGATTTGTCTCACACCCTGCATGCGCCCTTCAGGACACATGTAGAATTTATGGATTTACGTGAAGGAAAGATGCCAACTTCAGAAGCTGGGTTTCATTAGTTATTGCATGGAGATGGTATGGACCTTGAGGTCATGCCTAGCTGGGATTACATTGTTTTGTTTACTTTTCTCTATCGGCATGCTTAATTTTTGTTGTTATACTGTTGGTTCTCCATTGGTTCCCTTTTTATATTCAGTTTAGTATGACCTGGTTTGGATGCATGTTTTACTTTTCAGTAGTAGTTACATGTTATCAGCATGCTATTGTGTTTATTTCCGCTGGTTTTGTTTATCTATATTGATTATGCTTTCGCTCTGCGGGTCTGGTTCGAGTCTTCTGAATATTTACTTTTATACTTGGACTAGTACCCTTATTATGATCCTCCGAGAGGGTATAGCCTCCCCACTATACCTAACAGACCCTCGCTGCTAGTCGGCAACCATTTGTGTTCAGGGGAGGTGCGCATAATGTAGTGACCCCCGACCCGTTTGGCACTATTCGGGTGGCTAGCTGGGTCTGGTTGTTACAATAGTAATTCAAATTTAATGATAATATAAATAAATAAATAATTTACTTTTTCTTATTTAAAAATATGTTAAGAAAATGGAAATAGGGTGCATTCGTACGTATGACCTACTGGTCTCTATGAACTGTGTATTTTATTTCATATTTATATATATTATAGATTATAAAAGATATATACATAATGAATATATATTATATTTTTATAATTTTTTACACTATATTAATAAGGAAATAATTATATAAGTAATATGACCATTATAACTAGTCAAAACATGTATGAAAAACAAAGCGTTTATTACCTGAAATATAACATTAACATGGAATGGTTAATAAGTGGGTAATAAAACATTATAATTAAATAATTTATTGAATAATATATATGAATATGTTTACTTGGAATATTTATAATAATCTTATATTTATTATACTAGATTTTTGAACATATTTGATGAAATTAAAGATGTAAAGTTATGTGATTTCTAGACTTTCTTTTATTATTATGGGAATTATATCATATTCACTAGATGTTTCTTTTCATTGGTGATTATAAAACACATTAATATATTCTATTATTATTGTTATTAAATATATGGGTAGTTACATATCCATTTTTTATCTCACCTTCATCGGGTTTAACTTAAAAATGTTTCCAAAGAGGAAATGGGATTTTTTTCTCAATTTTTCTTCATTGATACCCCCATTGTGTTATGCACCAATATTAAATTACGATGTTTATATAAATACATTTTTAAAAAATATATCACAAATCTCCATATTTTATTGAATTTCTGGACTTTATTTAATTTTATAGTCTCATGGGGAATATGATTCAATGTTAACAAATTGATATAATTTTATTAAAACATTCTCATCGTTTATCAGGATTGTTTATAATTATGCTTCCATTGATGAAATATTATGATCCATATCTCAATAACTAATGAATTTTATTCTCATATTTTTATTCATGTTATCATCATGTCATGGTACAATTTATTTACTATTTTTACTTTAGATAGTTACGAAAATTTTTAAAAAAATCACGACCTTGTTTTTCTCTTTAATCGGTAATGCATTTTATTTAAAACCCATGTTTCCTAAAAATGTTTTCAATTTTTTTATGAAATGGAATTTTAATATAATTTTCATGAAAAATTATTTTTAATTCTTTTATCCCTTTAAAAGATAATTTCAGGAGTTTTAAATGTTAATTTCCATGAAAACGGTTTCCAAAATGTTTTATATTTTAAAAACCAATTATTAAAATAGAAATGATATTTTCCAGAAGAAATGTTTCCTTAAAAGATAATTTAGATTTATTTTCCTTATAATATGACATAATTAGGTTTTACATAATTATTATTGGGGACATGATCAAAGAATACTATTCATATTATTTTTTGAATGTTTTATGTTTTGATGGAAAGATGTTTATGAAACCTTTTTATTTTCTATGAGTTATATGATTCTAAAACCTTCTTCTTATTGTTGGTTATCCTGTAATGAAATGATTATGAAAAATATATCTTTTCCCCAAGTTATGATATTATTAAATTTTCATTGTACCCATTTCATTTCATGGGTTAGGATATGATAATTGTTCTTGATCTTGTGGAATACATATTAATGATTTCATTATGTGATGTGTGAGACCTATATCTCCCTCCCATGAATTGGTTAAAGTCTTATAACTCATGATATAATTAAGGGAAAAATTTGATGAGATTGATACACTATGTGAGGAAGGTGTAACAAGGTCCACTATAAAGGAATGGATGTCACTGGGTATGGTGGTGTGTCTCACCCCAAAGGTATAACTGCCTATACATGAACCTGATTACGTGTTCTCAATCTTATGTGTGAACCTAATTACTATTCAAAATGTTATTATTGAACCTAATTACATGATCACAATGTTAATCATGAACCTAATTACATTTTCAAAATGTTATGACTGGACCCGGTTTCATGACTAATAGTTTATACGAGGGTCTGATTTCATGTACATCACTTAATGAATTAACATGTATCTATTTACACTCGTTAACAATGCTATAAGTTAATGTGTATTCCAAAAGTATATTTATTATTCCCGTTTTGGGTTCCCATCACTTGTGTTCTCCGATTATCTTATGATTCATGTATTATGAAGTACTGATTCTTATTCCAGGACTTAAGATTATGATCTTTTCTATGTAAGGTATGATATTCAAATGTTATTCTCTGGTTCTTCAACCCTTATACTGTTGTCATGATTATGAATCTCATTTATTTACTCTTACTAAGAATCTCATCACAGACTTTCTTATTATTAATATCCCCAATTTATTAATAATGTTATTCTGTAGGATCAATGAATGAGAAGATCATTGGGGGACACAATGAATATCATTCATCATATTAGAATTTTATGTTTCATGTATCCAAAGACACTAAATTGTTACACTCTATAGGAATATAATTTTGTATTATACTCAATATTCATCTAAAATTATTTAATATCCATGTATGTTATTATTGGGTCACTCTATGGATGGGTCTCAGATGAAACATGGGAGCGGGAGTAAGATTTTCAAGCTTAATTGACTAAGTTGTTCAAGAAAGACTAAAATAAATACAAAATGGGGTTGAGAAGTAATTAAAAGTGAGAATTAAAACTAAATTTTTAAATGTTCTAAAAAACCCTATTGATATAATTTATATGTTATTTTGTGAAACCCTAAAAATTTTCACTTTTTCCAACCTTGCTTATGTAATATGACCTATATAAGTTTATGTACACTCTAACAATATGAAAGCCAATTTTTGGAAGTTTTTACAGGATGGATGAAGTTTATATATATTTTCTAATGGTAATCCCACTTCATAAAACGATATTAAGGGTAAATCTAGAGCTATGTAATTTTTAGTTGGATTCTTCGGGTTCTATGTAAGTGTAAATATTTTTAAATGGTATGTAAGGCCATCCTAACTATTTATAGGATTAGTGGAACTACAGAAGATAATTTCCTTTATACCAAAAGATGTTTATGGTTATTAAAAAGTAACATAATAATATCTCCTATATATTAAAAGATGAAAAATAGTAATCCAGTACATTTATGTGATAACTATGATTTTTGTAGAGGTGAATCCTTCTTACCCTTACATAGATCCATTTTTAATGGAAAAGTGATTTTTTCCTAATTTATAATTTCTCCTAACCAAATCAAACCTATGATGTGGATTCATGACATTTAAAGCCTAAAATCGTGTGAAATCATTTCAATGACTTAAATAAAATTCATAACTCATATTTATAAATGTTCTTAAACACTCCACATTCATGATTTGAGTAAAATATAAATAAAATTATCACTATAATAAGTGGTTCTAAATGTTGTGAAGTAGTATATGGTTCCTTCATAAAATATTCGAACCGTTATTCCCTTTGTTATCTCCTCTTGATTCTGGGTAGTCCATAATTCCAAATACAAGATGTATGATGTTTTCATAGATTAAACTTAGTAGTTATTAATATTTGTAGGTGTGAAAGGACTCTCTCTCCCTTAACAACTTCCTTTCTTGAGTGATTCAGTTTTAAGGAGATAATATCAATGCATGTTTTCATTGTGGTTTTATATAATTTTAAATTTTACTATGTTTTTTTTTAAATTAAAAAAAATATGGTTGAATACTATAATTATTAAATAATATAATTAATTAATTACAACATGATTATCTCATATTATTCTTGGTAGATAAAATTTCATAAAATATATTTCATAATTATTATTTCAGGACAAAATGGTTCACACACAATAGGTATTAAATTGATAGTTTGAAAAATATTTGGGAGATTGAAACTGTTATATTATGTGTTTTTTTATTACTTTTCAAAATATATAGTTGGAATTATATCTAGGAATCCTTGAAAATTTAGTTGAACCAATAAATTTATAAACTTGTCACAAGTGACGATTACATTAAGAAAGATGGGAGTATTTAATCAAAGATCTAGATGTAAAATTTTCCCATACATATAGGTCCTCTAATAATATTCTTCCATGATTTTATTATATATGATTAAAACTCTTTCATGATATGTGTCCGCATGTGGGTGAGTGAGTGACCCTTGGGGGAATTTCTTAATGTGTGATAATATAACTTGTTAGATGCATATTGCTAGTAATTATTGATATTACATGTTATGATACATAATTTTTTTGTTATAGCATAACCTATGGCACCTTTCACATGGTATCAGGATGATCATTATTCTCAATTTTTGTTAGATGACCCCTTATAGGGGTATTTTGGTGACATGATATTGGATAAAAACTATTTCTTGTTTCATGGTATAGGTTAGATCACAGACATTTATATTGATGCAGGAAAATCCAATGCATGGGAATTGAGAATACAATGGCTACATAATAAAGTTTAAGAGTTCTATGTTGGGGTTATGCTTTATCTAATTACATTAACCAAGTCAGGTGGGACGTACAATCATATAAGAATAATGACCACCATTTAGTCAGGGCATCCAATCTTCTTAACAATGATCATGATCCTGATTGAGTGTGTGTAGTTTCCTTAGGTGAGGAACTTTGAGTGATATACATAGGTTTCCATATGATGAAGAGATTTATGGAACATCTTTTGTTGTGTAGTAACAGATATTGGCTTCATCACTGGAATCATGCTAGAACAAGTGGGGTTGGGCTTTGTTGAAGGTTTGTTACTATAATGTTTCTAAACATGGGGTGTAGATATGTGTTTATTTTATTATTTAACATTTTTTATTTTCATAAAATGTTATATATTTATGTTAACTTATGTTATGGATGCATTGTTGGTGTCCTATTCGGCCTAATACTCACACACTACATGAGAATCATGGTGTGGGTGTAGATTTTATTACTAAGGATCCTGCAAAGCGAAAAGGACATAAGATTGGGATTTAAAGAGGTATAGAATTGTAGTAAAAGGTGATATCTCAATATAATTTAATCTATTTCTACTGAATTTAATTTTTTTCAATCTTGATTACTTGATTTTAATTGCCAAATTTTGGGGTACCTATTTTAATTTTTTGTATGGAATGAGACACCTACTATGACATTGCTAACAAACTTCATATTTATTTAGATCCATGTTTCCAATTTTTATTTATGATTCTCTTATTAATATTGAGGGTATAGTCTCCATAATAATGGAAAGTGAACCCTTACTACTATTTGATAACTTATTTCATATGAGGATACACACATTAGGGTATGTTTCCCTTTATCATAGACACGGTGGATTAATATGTGGTGTTACAAGAACTAAAAAAAATTAAGTAAAAAATTATAGATTACAAATAGTTACAACATTCCCAATAATATATATGAGTATGGAATTTTTAATCCATGTAATTTATGAAATTCAAATAATCACATAATGAAATTTTATATAAATATTCATCTAGTAATTTTATATTTTTTAATACTCAAAGTCAAACATCCTTTTACTAATTTTTTAGTCATAAATGTATTGATGGATACTTATAATCCTAATTTCTCTAAGGATAATTCTTCATCTTAAGTGATTCTATGTTCTTACAAGCATTAAGATCATCATTTCACTACTACAAATATGTCCTTTATCAGCACTCGAAAAGGGCATTAACAGCGCTAAAAAAATATCTATTAATTGAGGCGAAGATAAAGGGGTTGGGGGTCCCTTTTATCAATCCACAAAAAAGAACTTCTAAAGGCCCCTATTATTAGAGCTAAAAAAAGCGATCATAAAAGGGCTTATATCAGTGTTAAAAAGTACTGATAAAGGGCTCTTTTATCAGCGTTTTTTTAGCACGGATAAAAGACCCCTTTTATCTGCGCTTTTTTAAAAGAGGAGTTAAAAGGTAAAAAAAATATTTCTTTATTTACGTGAGGGTCTTTAACAATGCCCCTCCCCCCAAAACCCATTCCTACACACCCCAACCACACCCCAGGCATTTAACAGCACCCCTACACCCTTTTAACTAAAATGGGACTTATTCCTCACCCTCATTCCGCCACTTCCTCCACCGAGATTCAAACTCGGGACCCCTCACAAGCGTACCTAACACATTCCCACTCCTCCATTTCACTGTGCCCTCCATTTATTTATATATCTATCTATCTATATTTATGTGGTTATAGTTATTCATATATTAATATAAATATATTTAGTTTATATTAATAAATATATGTTTATTCATAAATTACTATATATATATATATATATATATATATATATATATTTATATTAATATATATATAGTTATATTTATACATATATTAATATGGACTCATATTATTATAAATATATTTAGTTATATAAATACATATATATTTATTCATATATTAGTATATTTATATTTATTCGTGTATGAAAATATATATATTTATATATATATTTGGTTATAATTTTTTATCCGTATATTTATTTGTGTATTAATATATATTTATAAGATTCGTTTTAAATACATTTATAAAATATGTTTTTTATGTGTGTTTGTCAATAGATAAATACATATATACATGAATATATACAACACAGACACATATAGAGACACACACACACAAATATATATATATATATACACTAATAAATACATTTATATTTGTGTATTTAAAAAGCCATAGAATGTTAAAACAACCATAACTTCTAATCCAAAACGATGTTTCAACTCCACAATCAATAAAATCATGAAAATAAAAAAATCATTGATATGATATGTGGTACATTCCTTGAGGACATCCGGATCAGAAGTTATACCTATTTGAATTTAAAAAATTAGGGTATCCCAACTAAGAACTCAGTTTTAGAGGCCTTATGTATCTTTTGGGCCTATAAAAATGTGACAGATGGTTTCCTTAAATCACTAGAGTGTAGATATCATCACTAGATTTGATTTGATATGTTGTAGAGCTCAAATGGACACCCAGATCAAAAGTTATGGTCGTTTGAAGTTTGAGTTATATTTTCAACTTATTTTAAATATTTTATTAATTTCGTTGATTTTTTATGTCTTCAAATTATTATTAAATGATTATTAATCCATGATAATTAGAAAATTATTAGTTAATAATATTTTTTAAAATATTTTAAATCCATTTTCATGAAATTTAATATATATTAAATTTAATAGTTTATTTATACTTATCTAAAACATATTTAAAAATATATATTATAATTATATGAATATAAATAAACTTATATAATAATATATTAATTTTCATGATTTTGTATTTTTTTTAATTTACCAGTGCTAAAACAAAGCATATCAACCCCCTATCAGTGTTTCAAAGAAAATCACTGATAAAGGGGACCCCTTCAACAGAAATAAAAAAGTACATATAAAGGGGGTCCTTTATCAATGCTAAAAGAAGTATTGATATATGATCTCATTTAGAAGCTCTTTTTTTTAGAAATGTTAAAAGTACCCTTTATGATTGATTTTTTTAGCATTGATAATGGCCCACCTTTATCAGCTCTTTTTTTAGTGCAGATAAAGGGTGGCACTGTGGAAACCTAGTTGTGTTGTAGTGTTTAAAATACCTTGCTAATTAAGTAATATAAAATGATCATTTTCACAAATATTTTTCTTGATATTTAAAAGGTCAAGAGTAGGGTGTGACAAATTAAATTCTAAATTTATATTTTTCAATAATATATTATTTTTCTTATATTTATATATTAAAATGGTATCTTATAGTAGGATCATGATTCATATTGGCATCATGCCATGTTGACTTCCATTTATAAGTAAAAAATATTTTATACTCCTCCATGTTCGAATTTCCCCCAATACTTCTTTGAATCATTGGTATATATGTTTATCATTGTATAATAGAGCCTAAAATTAGTAATTGCATTATTATTCTAATAAAATGCTGAAAATATCATAACTATTTAAAATAAATCATATAAAATTTATAATATTGTAAACATTGACTTATTTACAACTCCATAAGGAAACATCACGTGGCATAACATTAGGGAAAAATAGTTTCTAATACTTATCACATCATTCATGAATTTCTTGATATCCATATTTTACTAACTCATAAAATTAATTTTCATCCTGAATTAAATTTTTTGTTGCATTATTCTCCACAACATTATCCATTATTATGTTATCAAAATGACTAGTTTCTCTTTCAGTTTTAAAAAAATAAATAATATCTGGAACATTGTCATAAGGATCAATTGATTTCCTAAAATATTTATTAAGCTATTATACTACTTTGGAAACATAATTTATCAAGTTATGTATCTTATTATCCACCATCATGGGATCAACATGTTCATTATAATGATAGATAGAATCACTCAAGTATTTTAATGTCAAATTCAACATGAAAAATACAGCACACCGGTTTTGTAGGAGATTATTTAAATATAATTTTCTTATATACTTCACCTTTTTTCAAATATCATATAAATATACATTTTGGGAATCTTCATTTTAATCAATCATCAATATTTTAATTTAAAAATTATAAATCCAAAAATATCACCAAATTGGTATCATATTGATATTTTTTATGAGGTAATGTAATCTAGATTTATTCACGAATAATGTATTTCCAACACATTCGTATAAATATATCTTATTAAAAGTACCTAGAAATAAAATAGTACAATTGAGATACAATTTATTGTATTAATAATTTTTTTCAGGTGTTATGATCTTATCACATGATGAAAAAATGTCAATAATATTAATGGACACATAACATTTCAAAACTACAATAAAATTATGCAAAAAATAAATTTTTTGTAAAAGCACCAATTTATAAATTTCACTTATAATATATAGAATAAAAAGAACACTATTAAAATAGTAATATAAATGAAATTTCAATTTCTAGAAATAATTTTTTAACATGAATCATATCTAAATTTATAGTGGATATTCTTAACCAATTATTCCGAAATTAGATTCTCAATAACATGACATTAGATTTTTTCCAATCATACCACCACACCAAGTAAATTGTGTACATTTTTTAAATATATTTTCCATATTAATTATCATAAATTTAAGATGTAATTTTTTATCTTTCTTTTGATCAATGATAATTACTATGGAAATGATTTTTATTCATAAAAAAGCGATCCCTTTTTTTAATTAAGTAGTTAGATTTTAACAAAATTATTAGCTAGTTATAGACAATATCATTTCATTATGTTACCTATAACATTTTATAGACAACAATTTACTTTTAATTATATAATTAATTAAATATTTTAGGTTTAAAGAAAATCAATATCTATAAAATAAAAAAAATTACATAATATACATGAAAATATGTTATTTTTAGTAATATGATATGAGTTTACAAAAAAAACGTATCATATCTAATATAAAAACAATATTCATGCGTTATTACACTAATGAACCCCCCATTTGGGATTAATAAAAAGTGTTATTAGAGATCAGAGTGGAGGTAAAATAAATTAATAAATTGGATTATAAAAAAATTAGTTACTAAAAAATTTCCATTTTTTATAATAAATCAAATCAAATATGATTTTCTATAAGATTTTCATATCCTATTATATCACATGTAATACATAGAAAACTAATTAGAAATCAAACCCATTTTTTATTGATAGAAAACAAAATAATTAAATTTCATATCATTAATGAATTAAATCATGTTTAAATATAAATTTATAGAATTTTTCAAGTTACTAAGAAAACTTGAATTCAATAATAAAGAATCATTCACATAATTTCAATAATACTATCTTGTATTCAACAAATGTGTTCCATAAAAATACCCTTAAATAGACCAATAACAATTATCTTAAATGAATATAAAAGGATATTAATTACTTAATTCTAAGTATCACATTAAAAATAATACTTTCAACATTATTTTAAAAAATTTAATAGTTGTAAAAATATTTGTCAAATCATATTTTTTGATCTATTTATTAAAATTTAATGTTATTTTTTATTACAATTAACATATTGTGTTTTAAATTATAAACTTTTATCATAATTTTAATATCTATATTTTTCACTATATCAACATAAATAATAAAAAAGTATTTCCCTAATAAAATAAATACCAATGTTAAATCTTCAAAATATTTCCGGGGAATTTAATTCATGTCATAAAAGATACATGAATTATTTCTCTATATAAAGATATTCAAGAAAAGCATTGCATTTTTTCCCTTTTATATAGTTTAAATCCAAAAACAAAAAATCATAAATCTATTGAATAGAAAAATTATAATCAAAAAATAAAAATACAGGAAAAAGATAATGTCAAAAGAAATTTTATTGTAAAAAATAATAATTATTATTTTTATATTAAATAATATAATATAAATTTTTCCAATGGTGGTAGGTGGTAAATTATGATAATGATTTTGAAATAAGTAAAGTATTTGGATTGGAAAATTGGGGGGGTGAAAGGGGTGGAAATGGAAGGGTGGTTAATTGGTGATGGGGGAGACACTGGTGTTAGTGTATGATTGTATATGGTATGAGGAATGATCGATGATGGAGGGGGGTGTCCAATGATGATAAGGGAGAGAGTTGTGACAGCCTAAAAAGATAACGATGATAGGAGGAAGGGATATAATCCAAGAGTTGTGAGGGGATGGGGAAGGGAAATAGAAAGTTATTTTTTACGAAATTGTATGTGGATGTTTTATATAAATCTTTTACAATTAAATTATTTAGCATATGTCTATTAAAAACCATGATAATATTTTTTAGTGGTTATTTTAAGGATTTATATTAATAAGTAAAAAACCTAATAAATTATATTTTTAGTGCTTTTTTAGAAATAACCACTATTTATATATTTTCATATATTTTACCATAAAATGACAAAGGATATGATAATAATACATGATGTTCATAGAATATTATATTCTTGCGATGAATTTATTCTAATCATGTAACCTACTAGAATTTATTTTGAAGGAATGATAAATGTTAGAAAATATTAATAATAAGATTATATTTTAATATTCTAAATACATGATAGCTCCACAATATAATATAATTTCACTATGATAAATTAAATTATATGAACAATTTTGACATGAATATTTTCAATCCAAACAGGAGGAACCACCATATCCTCCACATGAATTCTTTTGGATTTCCCACATCGATCTATATGTATATGATTGATTATATAACAACCCCTTTCCTAATTTCACATTAATACATTATTTTTTACATAAAATAATACTTAATACAATCAATAAGATTGATAATTCTTTTGTATTTTGTAATCAAATACATTACATAACAATTTAAAATTGGAAAACCATTATCTTTATATAAAAATTATTTAACATTATCGCACTTAAAACAACATGGGATAACCTCAAGACATACATATGAAAGGGGTGATCTATAAATCCTAGTAATGGAATAACTATGTAACAAAGTAATAAATGTTATAAAATAGACATATTAATAGAGACTAAAGGTAACATGTATAATGTGGAATGATATTTCATGATAATAAAAACATGGGAAATGTAGTGAAAACTTAAAATGTTGCATCATAAACATAGATCAAGGAAAACATCCAAGACATAATGAAGGAAAAATTCCCATAAAAGAATCAGGTTTAGTCTTTTCTAAAAATGATGTTTTATGAGACTAAAAATTAACCAATTCATTGGAGCTCAAAGTAATTTTGGGTGCACCCATCCCTTTCATTTCATTCTAATGCATAAGTGTGCCATATATATCAATTAACATGGATCCATTCATCATCATATATTATTTAGTGATTATGAAGTATGTAATATATATATATGTATGTCCAAATTCATAGAATTATTTGTTTATAAAGGTGAATACCCTTAATAGTAAATGGGTATGGTATTCACTACACAATTATTTTGGCATGGAAAATCATGGTTAAATTTCATCACCATAACGACATCTCTCAAAAACTCAAAAAATGTGCTGATGAGGATGAAATGGGTATATCATAATTTTCATTTAAATTGAAAATTAAGTGGGATATTGATGATATATATCATCATAAGTATATGGTGATAAAATACATAAGGAAAAGAAGATACTTGAATAATGAGAAGTAAGGAAATGAACTCTTACTTGAGTGTGTGACTCCAAATTCTTGGTAGATGATTATTTAGGGATTGGGGAACCTTGGTTAGACTCTGGAAAGGGTAGGTAAGAGTATGTACATAATAAAATGATTTTTAGTGAGGATAAAGGGGTTCTTGGGTGGTTTTATATAAGAAATGATTAGGGATTTCATTATTATTTCACAAACTTAGGTTTTGGACTTTATATAATAAAATGACCAAAAAAATCATTAACAAGCTTTTTTCCAATGGTTTCATCCAAATGGGAGTGGGATTAATTATTTTATATGTTAAATTACATAACATAATAAAATATTGTTCTTTCTTATGTGAAAGTGAGAGATACTCTTAAATATTTTATTTTAAAACTTTAAAATATATTAATGGTTTTGGAGGATTCATAATGTATTTATAATATTAATAAAATAAACATAAAATAAACTTATTTTACATTTAGAAAAAATATTATGTCTTATATTCCATTTATATTGTTTATTACCACACTTTTGGGTCATTATGATGTCATAATACTCACCATATATTTATACAGTATTTAATATTTACCTGAAAATTTGAATATCCCTAAAAATTATTAAAAAATTACCATTGGATAGCATTGAAATTAGTATTAAAAAAATATTCATTTTATAAAAATATTTTTTTAAATATTTTTGTTTTTAATTTTAAAATAAAAAACATCATTTATTGATAAATGATGGGTTTTTTAACAATAACATTTTTCAAGCCCTTATAAAAAATACATTTGACATCGCTAAAATTATATAATAATATATATATAATAAACATTATTTAAAAATAATATTTTCTAAAAATATTATTTATTTAAAAATTCCATTGATTCGCCAAAAAAACAAAAATTTATTTTCAATATTGCCAAAAAAATAAATATATGTTTTATTGTATTAAAATAAAAATTATATATAAAGAAAAAAATAATACCATGAAAATATGTCCATTATTTAAAAAATTTAATGAATATACTCATATCACTAGGGTACATATACATATCCCATTAATACACCATAGAACTCTCTAAATGTAAGGCATGCAATGGAGAGATTTTCATGGGGTGGTTAGTCGAACATAGTTTGGGATATGTTCATGATGAACTTAAACTTCTTGTGAATAATGTTTTTCTCATGATAAAGTTATTTGATATCAGCTTGTGATTGGTCTTGGTAAAATACCAGAGATTCTTTCACCATCATAAGCTTTTATAAATGGGATTCATAGGTTACAATCCTACTGGTTGAGTCCATCACATACTCTGTCTGTATTAGTTAGATTTTTTAAAACCCTAGATTTATACTAATCATTTGATCACTGCTCAATGGATATATTATTAACAAAAATGATTCTCAATAGTCTTTTAAATCAGATAAAATATAATTTAGCAAAATAAGTGAATTGTTTCCTATAAAAATATTACATAATAAGACATTTAATTAAACCAAAATGGGAATTTTATTTAAAATAGTTTGATTCATTATAGTCTTCTCCCCATAAGAAATTCATCCCTCTAAATTTTCTTATTCTAAATTAAAATATATAAGGTTAACTCTATTTTATCACCCCTTCAATTCCCACATTTCTTTATCAAATATGTTCTTTCTCCACAATAATTTGACTAGGTGCATTGTGTTATTCTATAAAATGTTATCTCTATTATCTAAGATCTTCACCGAATACTCCTCATATGAAATGCCATTCTCTAATGGTAACACCTCTAGATTGAGAAAATTTGAGGGGTCTGGTATATAAATTATCAATAGTTATACATGGAATACATCATGTACTTGAGATATATTATTCAGGAGTGAAAGTTGGAAGGCCACCACTCTGATGTGATCAGGGATCTTAAAGTGGTTGATGTATCTTGGGATAAGATTTCAATTATTCCAAAATCTCAGCACATTATTCGATGAATATATGTGGAGGACTAACATGGCCCTAACCTCAAACCATAGGTCTCTTTGATGATTTCCATTATATATCTTTTGTCAACTCTGGGAATCCTTTATGTGATACCGAATAGTCATAATATTTTTCTACCATTTAATAAACCATTTCAGGACCTAATAGTTATCACTCCTCAACTTCATTCTAGCATGAAATTATCCTAAACCTCTTTCTATAAAGGGCTTCATAGGGAACCATTTTGATTCTTGAGTGGAAACTGTTATTCTACAAGAACTCGATCATATGAAGATGTTGATCACATCCTCAATTAAAGTAAATTGAGAATGATCACTACATTTCCTCATGTGTATGGATATTCTACTCATATAGGACAATAATTTGAGGGTGATATAACTTTATTAAGTTCACCTCAGTGTTTATAGAATGTTTGATTCATTTACAAAATGTGGAGGTGAGTCTCAGATTTTTATCGGATTAAATCGACAGTGGTACCCCATGCAGCCTCACCACTTCTCAGATGTATATCCATGGACTTTAGTTCATGAAGAAGTCCTCCCGAATCATAATGAAGTGTGAAATATTTGTAAGATGATCCAACACAACCCAATTATCATTGTTTTCTATTTATGTATTCATTAGTCTAGTGAAAATGTCTATTGAGAGTTTTTTCCATTTCCATGTAGGTATAGGTAATTCTTGAATCAACCCCATAGATTATTTCCTTTCTACATTAACTTGCTGATATACAATAAATGTTGATTTATATTCTATGATCTTCTTCATAATATTTTCCCACTAATATGTTTATCGGATATCATGATACATACTTGAGCTTCTAGGAAATATAGTGATGTTTCAACTATGTGAATCATTCCACAAATCATTCTTTAACTCATGATTTGACGGTAAACATAGTCTTGACCCAGATCTTATAACACATTATTCATTAAAATTGAACTATAGGGATTTCAATTTTCTTATATTTTCCACCTTCTCCTAATTTTCCACATCATCTATTCAATCATCCTTTGACCCACCATAATATATAGTTGAGTAATCATTTTTGACAGAATTATTGATGTTTGTTCCTTTATTATTTCTATGTCCATCCATTCCAAATCTAAGAAGATCAGATCCCCCTAGAATATAATTAATGATACAATTGTTTTTTATTTTCACCATAGTGTGTCTTCCACTTTATTCGATTTCATATGATGGTATTTAATTGAGTGTTTATAGTCCATGATCAGCTTTAACCATCTTTTTAGGTGAATATTCATTTCTTTTTACATGAATATATACTTGAGCCTTTTTTGATCCATATATATTTCACAGTTCTCCCCAAAGAGATAATTCCACCATATTTTGAAAGATAAGATCACTATAGATAACTCTAGATCATGTTTTGGGTACTTTTGATCATGAACATTCTACATTCTGAAAGAATAGGCTATGAAATTGTAATTATGAATTGACACATATACGAATACCTTATTTGAATCATTGTTGAATACCATGAAAATTTCTCCATTTGCGGGTAGTGTAATTATAGTTATAGTGACAAGACTCTTTTTCATCTCCTTAAATATCTCTTCATATTCATCATTCTAATAAAACAATTCTCCCTTCTATGTTATCTTTGATTGTGGGTTAGAAAATCATGAGATATTTCTCACAAATTGTTGATAGTTCCCAAATAATCAATTGAAACTATGGATATATATCCAAAACTATAAATATCTAGCCTTAATACATACATAATATTCAATGAAATGGATAATTCACATTGAGGATCTTTTCAGGTTTATAATTTTAGAGAATTTGGCTATATATATTACATTACACCTCAAAAACTACAAAATAGAAACTTCTACTGAGTTTCTATTTTTCATAAAATAAAAACTGTTGAAAAAAAGATTCATGTCTAGTTCCATGTTTAAGACAACATCACTTTTCCTTGATCCCATTTGTGACCCTATTCATCTTTAAGTCCAGTGAAAAAACATTTCAAAACATGGGATGCGCATAAAAAAACATAGTAAGGGTTATAAAATAAAGAAAGAAATCATTATTCCATCAATACATACAATATATAAACTCTTTTACTTACCCAGTGAAATATTAAATTTTTTGAATAATAACTAGTAATCATGAATCATTAAGGTAACTTGTGGCATTCATAACATACTTACGTTGTAGCTTTTACAGTCACATAATGAGTTACATTTGAAATACCCATCACAGTATATTCCTTAAATCTCATATGAGAAACATTCACCTTTACCTCCATAATGTTACCCAATTCATTGGAGAGCTATCTCGGGATCAGCCTCCCTATGTTTATCACGGAATCACCCATATACGTAAACAATTACAAGAACCATAACATTTTCATAACACATAAATCAAGAAAAATTGAAAGATAACATTTCCACATTTCAATCAAAATATAACATTTAAATATAATTACATAAAAAATATATTATAAAAACCATTTTCAATACCAAAATATATAACAATAGTATATGGTGTTTATTTTTCTTTAAAAAACACGGCTTGTTGAGGAAGCCATATATCAAATAATACTCAATGTGGTGGAAAGGTCGTTGTCACTGAGTATGTTAAAAAGAAACATTTTTTATTGTATTTTAGTAAAACACATCATAGAAAAATATTCCCTTTGAATTAAATGAAAATTAAAAGGTGTTTATACACCTTAAAAAAGAATGTCATGTGTAAAAAAAATATTCCTCAATGAAAGGAGATTGAGATGAAGTCTCTTACCTCTTGTCCTACTTGAACCGTTCGGTGTTTAATCTCTTAAATAATAAATTAATGTTCATTTATACTTGAATAAGAACCTTATTCTAATTTTTTATTACTTTTATATCACTTATTATCAATTTATAAACATTATTTAATCAGTTAAGTTAATAATGGTCGTTTTGTTGATATTTCGTACTTGAGTCAAAAATGAACATCTTATAATCACAAGTTGTTCATGTGGTCAAAGGACCATTATGTCTAGAATAATATTCATGATTTAGATATCATATATATCATATATATCTAGTATATATATGTATTTATAATAGTATATAACATTTGGAGATAAGAAATGAAATGCACTATTCATGAAGATGGTAAGTCGTACGTACGAATGAATGCTACATTCATTTATATTTCATATTTTAATGGAATTAAAACATAATGATACATAGCTATATTATAATTCTTGTATTATATAATATATAATATCATTAACTCCATCCTTTATACGTCCCATATTTGGAATTAAGGAGTTATATCACTTTGAGGGGGTTGTAGTCTGCACTTCCTCTAATATAATTATGGAATTTAACCATAATGGAAACCATAAAGGTATGATATAAATCAAAAATACATAATCATAAAAGAAAACATAAAAATAATACATATAACTTATAAATATATTTCCTTCTTAATGGCCACCATGATAGGTGGTAGGAAATAATCGAACCATCATCATTTCGTGTGGTGTTAGTTTTCCATCCACAGAAACAGTATGTTCTTCACCCATTAGATAGAGGTGTGTGTAAGTGTAGTTCAAATACTTCTCATAAAAACTACCTAGTACATTTAGGATAATTTTTTTGTTATAAATGTAATGAATAATTACTTTTTAGGGTGTTGGAGTAGTAAAATAAATGAAAATAATTTAAGAGAAGACGTTACCTTTAAATCGAGTAACTCCCTTTGGTTTGACCCAAAAGGTTTACTTAAAGTTCCTTCTTCATATGGTAAGAATTATATGAGGAAGAGAGAGATGATGGGAGCTGAATTGGGTAGAGGTTGGATGAGAAAAGAGGTTTGAGAAGAGTGAGGAATGGGTTAGAAGTGTTGTCCTTTTATAAGGGGGAGGAGGGGCTTTTTAGGAAAGTTTGAAAATGTTATTTTATTATAAACATATCTTCAGTTTCAAAAGGTCCAAAACACTTTTACGTTGAATATAAGATGAATAATGTTAGGAAATAAAATCATCCAGTAAGAATTGGGAAGATTTAAGATATTTTTTTAATATTTATAATCTTATTTATTTAATTCATCCTTTAATGTGGTAAACACTGCATCATTATTATGTCTTAAATAATTTTATTTATTTGAAGTCTAAATAATTTTTTAAAATACCATGATGTAGGAAATCGTTTTATATTTTACCAATTAATATTTATAGTCTAAAAGATAAATTATACAACACCATGTAATAATTGATTTACTGAAATAGATATGTTTATGTCATTTGTGACATTACATTAAATTAGTAAAAATAAACTGTCATTATCACTCGTAAGTGGCTCCATTGGGTCCAAAAATCGACCCAAGGATTCCCATGGTCGGAAATGTTTATACCAATAAGACTAGGACATATTTTAGTGAAATTTAATATTAGTATAATATTATTTTTTACCCTTATTTACCATATTTACCCTTCAATCATGGGAAATAAAATACTTACTGAAGTAAATATTTAAAATGACTAAAAATAAAAGTTAACTAGTTAAAAAATTTGAACCTCATAATTCTAAAGGTAGAATCCATTTTTCCATATTCAAAAAAAGTGGTATAAATTAATTTAAAATTAATTCCCTCTGTAAAAAAAAGCATGTTTTTAAGAAAAATAATAATTAAGAAAAGATTGACACTCGTTTATGTCCAATTTCAAAGTGAAATTGCTTATAATGACCAAAATTGTATTAAATAGAGAAAATATAATCCAATTAAACTTTAAAAACAATTAAAAATATAATTAATCCATATAAATAAATTAGTTTAAAAGGTAGTTTTGAATTAAAATACTGTATTTATTATTATTCATTAGAAACTGAATTTTATCAGAAAAATACCTAAAATTATACAAAGTAAATTTTGATGTCCGGATTATAAAGTAGAATTTGATTTTGTCATATTAATCATATAAAATTGACAAAAACTTGATTTAAAAAGGGTTTTCCATCAAAAGGTGGTAAATCAACAATTTAATGAATATTAGAGTTTTTATGCTTAAAATCATTTTTTTCTCATTTTAAGCCTGTAAATTTTTTTAGATTATTGTAAAAACATTTAATAAACAAGTATAATCATATTTTAGATAGTTTTGTTCATTCCTGCCAATAAAATGACTTAGTTTCAACTAAAATTCAAAATAATATTATATTATTATTTTTCAGTATGAACCAACATTTTGTGCAACGTATGATTTCAAATAAACTCAATTTTGTGTATCGGGTATTCCATTGAACATAGAATCACATTTATATTACAATTAATATTTAAATAAAGAATATTAATGAGTATTAAAATGACTTACTCTTTATTTACCTGGGATGTTACATCATTCTCCCCTTTTGGAAATTGTGTCTTCACAATTTCAAAATTAGGCTCAGAAACATCATTAAAAGTCCCACATCGAAAAAAGATTCAATAAAACTACCACTTTAGATGAAATAAATGGAAATAAAAATGTTGCTCGAGATAACCCATAATAGGATCCCATTTAAGAAAACCTGGATTTAGTGGAGAAAACAAACCATCAAGTTCTGATGTAGAGTGATAGAAAACATGATTAAGAGAAAGATAACCACTAGAAAATCACAAACATATGATGTTTTAAATGGACATTGATTACCCAGTAGGAAATATAAATAGATAACATTTTTTTAAGTTACTTTTCATAATTTTGAGGTATTAATTTACTACATGGAAAAAAAACTTAAGGAATATATACTTACCTTCTTGTAGAGTTTAATATGTTAATAAGTTTCTTCCAAAAACAAATCCTTTCACCAAAAAATGAGTATACATGATGACATGGTCACACCTACTAGAATCAATCGTCTAGAGAATCAAATAATCCATAAAAGAAGAACGATATATTTCCCCGTACTTTAGATATTAACCAAAAACAAAATGGTTAGTACAAGATCAGATATTACTCAAAAAGTATAATATCTTATAAAAAGAAATAATACTCTTAATCTCCAAAAATGAACCAACAATACCCATAGTTCAAAAAATACCATTAAATAAAAAAAATTTCATAGAATCCTTTAATATAATTCAAACTAATATTGAAACCCAAAACTCCTAAGAATTTAATCACATAGTCATCTATATTAAATTTTAAAATTTATCTCAAATTAACATTGACTACTATTAAAGTTTCATACTGAAGTGTAATTAACCAAATCACATATTTTTTTATAATAGACTAATCATTCCCATAAATAAAACAAATCACTAGATTTCCACAATAAAAATAGATATTCTTCCAAAATATAATATGAACCATTACTCCACTAATGAAATCCCAAAGTATTATATTTTTCTTAATCATATAGTGTTCCCAAAAGATAGAACGTCTTCAGAAATAAATTTTATCACTTAATCACTAAATCATTTTCCTATATTAAGGATATCTATTTGATAAAACATAAGATCTGAAATCAACTTATTCTTGATCAATAAAATCATTTAACAAAAAACTATAAGTCATACTAACCAGGGGCTTCACATAGTCTAGTGGTAGTCGATAAATTCCAATCGCACATTAGTTGTGTGTTCGACTCTCGTAGCTTTTTCCGACGCAATGGATTGTCACACAGTCTGTATGTTGTCCTTTTTATAAAACACAATAATAACTGTTACATGTTTTAACCTCATTGTATTTATTATACCTATCATTTTCATCCCAACTCATTATGACCTCAACATATTAATTCTTAAAGTCTTATATATATTGTCATTTTTTTGACCCCCATATGATAAAATAAAACTATCCCTAAAATAAAGAACATCATACCATGATCATGGTGTCCAATTGGTTTCATTTTCATCTTGTTCAAGTAGGTAGAATGTCCACGCATTGCAAAAATCATTTAGAGATCCTTTAAATTCATTTTCTTTCTTTCATCCACATACACCATGTACAACATGGTCATAAGGGTGTTCACAAAAAAATAGTTTTAGAAAATAATCATGTATGACATATAATTTAAAAACATCTTATAAAACAGGATTTTTATAAAACAGTTAGTCCGAGTTTGATTTGAAACATTCAATCAGTGGTCCTTTTTAAAAACCATAAGTATGTGCTAAGAGACTATATTTTAAAAGAAAATATAAATAGGTTGTGCAAGGGTATCCTTCTTCAGCACCTTTTTCAAAATCATAATATTATTCAAAATCTTGTGATAAGGTAAAATATTAGAAAATTCATTGAAAATATTTCCCATTATTGAAAATATGAGAATATTGTGATAATAAGATTTTATTAATACAACCCATGATTCGTGATGATATCTGGTTATAGTGGTGGTGTCTGATATCTCAAACAATTTCTTGCAAGTGAGTTGTATAGTATAAAAATGTTTTACAATCATCCGAACACAACTTTGCAATAATTATTGCAAGAAAGTAATTAAGAATAGATAGGATTGTCATTTGAGATCCTCCTCCTTCCATATGGAACTGACTTTCCTTAATCTGAAAAGGTTGTAAAACTAGGATTTAAATGAAATAATATACATACGGACTAGCCATGTGTTTAATGAAAACTATTAATCCCTAAAGATGTTTTAACTGACCTCTAATACCAAATATAAGGACACGAACTTATTACATACATAATCTTGAATTAAATTGATAATTCATGTTGAGGGTATTTTCAGGTTTAGAGTTTTATAGAATTAGGCCATAACTATTACATTACATCTCAAAAATGTCAAAGTAGACAGTTATACACAGTTTCCATTTTTTCATAAAATAAAAACTATTGGAAAAAAGAGTTGTCTAGTTCCATTTTTAAGACAACATGACTTTTCCTTGATCCTATCATTAACCCTATTCATATTTAAGTCCTCTTTGAAATATTTCAAAACATGGCATGAGAATAAAATGCTCAGTAAGGGTTATAAAATAAAGAGAGAAATCATTAGTCCATAAGTATATACAAAATGTAAACTCTTTTACTTACCTCATGAAATCATAATATTTATGAATAACACATAGTAATCACTAATCATAAATGTAACTTGTGGCATACATAACAGACTTTCGTTGTAGCTTTCACATCCACATAGGGAGTTACATTTGCAATACCCATCAGAGCATATTTCTTAAATCTATTATGAGAAACATTCATGTCTACCTCCATAATTTTACCCAATGAATTGGATAGCTATCTTGAGATCACCCTCCCTAGGTTTATCACAAAACCATCCATATACGTAAATAATTCCCAAGAACCATAACATATTTACAACACATAACACAAGCATAATGGAAAGATAACATTTCCACATTTCAATTAAAATATATCATTTAAATTTATTGACATAAAAAATTCATTATCAAAACCATTTTCAATACCAAAATACGTAAAAATAGTATATGGTATTTATATTCATTTTTAAAAAAAACACAGCTTGTTAAGTAAGCCACAAATCAAATAATACTAGTGGTGGTGGAAAGGTCGTTGTCACCACGTACGTTAAAAATAAACATTTTTTTTAAATTTAGGAAAACTCCTCATAGAAAAATATTCCATTTGAATTAAATGAAAATTTAAATGTGTTTATACACCTTATAAAATAAAGTTGTGTTTAAAACAAAATATGCCTTAATAAATGGAGATTGAGATGATGTCCCTTACCTCATGTCTGACTTGAACCCTTCATTATTTAATCTCTTGAATAATAAACTAAAGTTAATTTCTACTTTCTTAAGAACCTTATTCTTGTTTATTATTCCTTTTATATCACTTATTAACTTTTTATAGACATTATGTAATCATTTAAGTTAATAATGGTCATTTTGTTGATATTTGGTACTTGAGTCAAAAATGAACATCTTATAATTACAAGTTGTTCATGTGGTTATAGGTACATTATATCCAAGAATGATATTCATGATTTAGATATCATATATATCATATATATCCAGTATATATATGTATTTATATTAGTACATAACATTTGGATGTATGAAATGAAATGTACCGTTCATGGAGACGGTAAGCTGTAAGTACACTTTACACTACTTTCATTTCTATTTCATATTTTAATGTAATTAAAACACAATGATAAATAGTTATATTATAATTCCAGTATAATATCATATATAATATCATTTACTCCATCCTTTATATGTCCCAAATATGGCATTAACGTGTCATATCACTTTAAGGGGGGGTAGTCCATACTTCCTCAAATGAAATTATGGAGTTTACCCATAATGGAAACAATAATGGTATGATATAAATGGAAAATACAGAAGAATAAATAAAATATAAACATAATATATATCATATATAAATACAGTTCCATCATAATGGATACCATGAGAGGCGATAGGAGTTAATTAAACAATCATCGTTTCGTGAGGGGTTAGTTTGTCATTCATAGAAACAGTATGTTCTTCATCCTTTAGATGGAGGTGTGTGTAAGTGTAGTTAGAATCCTTCTCATAAAAACTACCTAGTATATTTAGGATACTGTTTTTTTTATAAAATTAAGGAATAAAAATACTTTATGGTGTTGGATAAGTAAAATAAAAGAAACGAATTTAAGAGAAGATGTTACCTTTAAATCTGGTAACTCCCATTGGTTTGAACCAAAATGATTACATGAAGAGCCTTATGCATAAGTAAAGTCATATAAGAGTAATACAGGGATGAAGGGAGATTAATTACACAGTGTTTGGATGAGCCAAGGTGCTCGAGAAGTGTGATTAGTGGGTTATAACTAGTGTCCTTTTATAAGGGGGAGGGGATCTTTAGGAATGTTTTAAAATGTTATTATATTATAAACTTATATTCAGTTTCAAAATCTCCAAAACTCATTAAATTATAATATAATATGACCCATGTTCAAAATAAAATAATCCAATAATAATTGGATTGGTTTTTGATATTTTTTAATATTTAAAATTTTATTTTTTTTAATTCATCCATTAATGAGGTAAACATTGCATCGTTATTGTGTCACAAATAATTTTATTTATTTGTTGTCTAAAATTTATAAAAAAAATAAAATGATGTAGGAAATTTTTTTATATTTCTAATGAATATTTATAGTCGAAATTATAACTTATATAACCCCATTTAAGAATATATTTAAAAAAATATATGAGTTTATGTCATTTTTTTCATTACATTAAATTAATTAAAATAATATGTCATTATCAATATTAGGTGGCTCCATGGGGTCCAAAAATAAACCCAAAGATGCCCATGGAATTCAATGTATCAAACAATAGGATTAGGACGCATTTTAGTGTACTATTATATTATTATAATATTATTTTGTACTCTTATTTACCATATTTACTCTTTAACCATGATAAATAAAATACTTACTGAAGTAAATAATTAAAATGTATAAAAATAAAAGATTCCTATTTACACAATTTATACCTCCTTATTCAAAATATGGAATCCATTTTTCCAAATTCAAAACACAAAAGTGACAGAATTTAATTTAAAATTAATTCCCGTTGTCAAAACAAAAAACGTGTTTTTAAGAAATAATAACTATAAAATTATTGACACCTGTTTATATCCAATTTCATTGTGAAATTACTTACAATTACCAAAATTGTATTATATGGTAAAATTATAATCTAATTAATTTTTTTTTTAAAAGATAATCTAACAAAATAAATAAATCAGATTAAAAGTTAGTTTTGAATTAAAATACTGTATTTTTCACTATTAATTATAAAAATGAATTTTATCAGAAAAGTGCCAAAAAATTACCTAAAATAAATTTTGATGTCTCCATTATAAAGGAGAATTCTATTTTTTCAAATATACTATATAAAATTAAAAAAAACTATATTTAAAAGGGGTTCTCTATCAAAAAGGTGTTTAATTGACCTTTTAATGAATATTAGAGTTTTTAAGCATAAAATTGGATTCTTTCTTATTTTATGCCTCTAAATTGTATTGGATTAATGTAAAAACATTTAAAAAACATTTATAACCATATTATATATAGTTCTTTTCATTCCCGCCAATACAATGGATAGGCGTTAACTACCATTTCAAATAATATTATATTATAATTTTTCAATATGACCCAAAGTTACGTGAAACGTAAGATTTCAATGAAAACCATTGTTGTGTATTAGTTATACCATCGAACATTGAATCCCCATTAAATTAAAATAAATATTTAATTCAAAAATATTTATAAATATGAAAATGAATTACTCTTTATTTACCTGGGATGTTACACAAATGATGGAATCATCCATCTTTAAATTTCTTCTCTTATTTAATGGTTCACATATATCCCATTATTTATGATGATATTCCACATGAATGAGACTTATTTCAACCCTAAATAACATTTTTGGTACATGGCATAATTATTCACCTTTCACAAGGTCGTTAACACAGTGCTTAGATGCCACTCAAGATCCTCCTTGGTTTTGGAGAATATTAGAATGTCATCTATAAAGACAACTAAAAATTTGAAATTATAGTCTCTATAGACTCTATTAATCAATTTTGTGATGATTTCTATATCATTATTGGGTCAAATAGAATTACTATGATCTCATAGTGCTCGTACATTATACAAAAAGAAGTCTTTGGGTTATCCTCCTTCTTCACCATAACATGTTAATATCCCAACTATAGATCCAACATGGAGAATTATTGGGCTCCACATAACTGATCGAAGAAGTCATTAATCTATGTAAGAGTATAATTTTAATTTATTGTAATTTTTTAGCACAAAATAATAAATTAAAATGACCAGTGACCCATCCTTCATCTTGGTGAAGAGGACTAGGGCACCTCATGGTGAAGTACTTGGACATATGAACCCATTATATAGATTCTTATGTTATTATTTGTTAAGCTCCTAAAGTTCCACAATATCGATTATATATGGATTCATGGATAATATTAATACCACATGAATAATCTTGATTCAAAATTAAACCTCTCAACTAAAAGGAAGACCAGGAATTTGTTTGGGAAATAAATCAGTGTATTCCATCGCATTGGGAATCTCTTCAATGAAGATATTTTCCTTAGACATGAACATTTGTGCTAGATGCACTAGATCATTGGTCAATAATATCCATGATTCAGATTTTGGTGCTAAATATCATTCATCCTACTCCATTAACTTATACAGAATCAAAGGATGGTTCTCAATGTAGAGAGTGTTTTACCTCTCAAACCAATTGGCATTGGATCTATAAATAGAAATCCAATCCATGCCCATAAGTATATAAATTCCACCAAAGGGAGTTTGAAAAAATTCAATATGAATTTTATCCCACACATTGTGAAAAGGGAGGAGTTATATACTTGGGATTAAATAATATTCCCAATTTTCATTTTCACCGAATACTCTACTTCCGTGCTTTGCGGTGGGTTTTGAAAAGTTCTATTAAATTTTTGTTATATGAAAGAATGTGTTAAACTATAAAAAAGTACATTCTATATTATTTAATAAATAACTATTGTATCTATTACCACTTCATTTTCATTATCCACCTCAATGGTAGGGTTGGAAAAACATCTCCCTTACTACCTTGGAGGTTTTTGGTTGTTTCTGATAACCCTTGTCTTAGATATTTGGTTTGCAAAGTTCCCCAGTTCAATGAAGTTGAAGTAATGAAAAATGCAGTGAGGGTTGATTGTAGAATTCCTATCATCTATGACAATATTTATTCTCTTCTATCAGTAATCACTAATAGTCTATCCTTCCATCTTACACATAAATCATTTCCTCACCCCCCTTAGGAAATTTTCAGGGTGCTTATTTCTGCACCTTTCAAAAGTGGGATGTTGAAATTCATAGCACTGATATATTTCTCCATATTAACACCAAAATTGAAATATAAATTCAAATTCATATCCCCATTATACCCTTTAGATTCCTTAATCTCTATATTGACTTTGAGAGCACATCAGACAATTTCCTCATAACTATCAAATTCATAGATCGTCGTGGTTTTTCATAGACTAGGTTTTCTCCAGCAAAGAAGAGATCAAACTTGCATTCATGGGTATCAAAAATACCGGAGGAATGTCATGAAATACTAGGATATTTACCTAATATTCCATGATATATTCATTATCATTTTTTTATTTGGAAAGGAAATCCCAAGACATTTTATGTTAGAGAGTTTTTGTAAAATATTTATCAAAAAACATTTTTCGGAATTCCATCCACCCCGTCACATCGATTTCTTCCTCAGGATTCATATTTTTCTTCAATTTTCACCACTAATAAACTTCACCTTATATATAATAAATAACTAGTATAAACATATCTATTTTATAGCTTTTAAGGACAAAAAATATCATATCAATTGAGTTTATCCATTATTACGCAATTAAGGGATCAGCCAATCCACTAGAAATCGAGGGCCTTTATCACATAAAGAAATAAATTTCAAAATGTTATTTCTTATATGGATTTGGTTCCACATAATAATTTGGGTTTCTATTTATATCCTAAGTTATATAAGATAGTTTCATCAAAAAATTTGTGATTCCCACTCCCATCGAGTTGGGCATCTTGTTGGGGAAGCCATCACATTACTCATCTCGCTAATTTTTTAACTGATTCCTCCTATTTAATTCCAATGACATGAATAAATCGAAAAATAGGGATGTGTATCTTTTAAATATTAAAAACATAAATGGTAATTTAATGACATTAAATGGATAACTTATAACATAAATTTATTTCCTTAACTTATGAATTTATATGCTTTAATATTTGTTATCCATGATTTATTTCCTAACATATATTCGTATGGAAATTTTTTATGTTTTATTAATAATGTTTCATAAGAATATTGTGATTTTACCAAATAATATCCTTCATTAATTTCAAACATGTTGTGTATTGAGGCCCATTTTCATGTATTAGGTTATATCTAGATAAGCCTGATGAACCTTGTTGGAGTTGTTACCCCTAGGTATATCTATATTAGAACCATGTGCCCCTGTTGTATCCAAACAGGGATTTATTTTCATGAATAGTCAATTAATCTACTATTACAAATATAGGGAAATTTTCTTATACTTATTCTTATCCCTCTATATTACGATAATGTTTTCAAATCATAATTACAAATATAACTAATTTTTTCCTTTGATACAAAATATAACAACCCTGATCATTATTTCACATTAATACATGATTAATTACATAATATTATATGTAATAAAACATATAATATTGATATTTATAGTGTATTTTTGAAATTGGGACATTAAAAAACTATTATAAATACGAAAAAAATCATCTTAAATGAATACTTCCTTTACTTGCTCACACTTAAAGCAGTATGGGATAACATGGGGAAATACAAAAGAAAGGGGTGAGATATAAATCCCAATAAGATAATAAGAATGTAATAAGGTAATATACAATAGAAAATAGTAAGTTCAATGGGTAATAAAAGGCACATGAATAATAAGGAATGTTATATAATGATAATCATAACATGAGAAATATGGAAACAACATAAAACACTGCATCATAAACATAGGTCTAGACTATTTGATAAGAAATAATGATGGATAAAGTCATATAAAGGAAAAAGGATTACTCCATGTCCCAACATGATGTCTCATATGACAAAACATTACCCAATTCATTGGAGAACTATATAATTCCATTGCACCCAACACCTTCATTTAATTTTCATGCTTAATATGCTACATAGTTCACACATCATGGATTCATTCATCATAACATTTTATTCCATTATTAAGGAGTGTGGAATAAATATATATATATATGTCCCAATTAAATTAATTGTATTTTCATAGTGGTTTAAACCCTTGATAGGAAATGGTTATGGTGTTCACTATTTAATTATTTTGGCAAGGGAAATTCTGGGAAATATTTTTTGCAGCATAACGAGTAAACATAATGACTCATAAAATGATTTTATGAGAGAGAAATAGGGATCTAAAATTTTTTGACATAAATTGTAAATTAAGTGCAATTTTTAGTGACATATCCCTTCCTAATGAAATTAATGTAAATTAAATAAGGTTAAAAGATACTTGAATAAAGTGGAGAAAGGAAAAGATCCCTTACTTGACTGTAGGAATCCAAATTCTTGGGAGGAGATTCTTGAGAGATTGCGGGAAACATGGGAGGACTCTAGAGAGGGAAGGGAAGAATAAGGATGTGATACAAGTATTGTTAGTGGGTATAAATGGGAGCTTGAGTGGGTTTATATAAGAAATGAGTTCATATTTCTTTATTTTTTCCCAAATATTGTTTTTGGAATCTATATAAAAAAATAAAAAAATAAAATCCTTACCAATTTTTTCATGTTTCTTGAAAAATGGGAGTGGTTTTAATTTTTTTATATGCCATTTTTCGAACATAATAAAATAAAAACCCTTTTTAAGTAGAAGTGGGTCATACTGTTAAGGAAATGATTTTAAACCTTTAAAATATATTAATGGTTTTAGAGGATTGATCATGGATTTATAAGATTAATAAAATAAAAATGAAATGAAATTATAGGGTAAAACATAGATTTCATATTTTTCTTAAAATATTATTTATTATATCACTTTTGGGTCATTTGGATGATATAATACACATTTTCAATTTATACATTGTTTACCTTTTCCTGAAAATTCGTCTGTCTCAGAACATTATCAAAAATTCCCTATTGGATAATTTTTATGTTCTTATTAAAAATATAATATTCATTTTATCAAAATATTTTTCTAAATATATGTATTTTAAATTTTAAAATAATAATTGACTTTCATTATGAAATACTGGGTTTTTTGATAATAACAGTTATCAAACCCTTATAAATATTACAATTGACATCATAAAAATTTTAGGATAATTTATATTCAATACCATTATTTAATAATAATATTTTATTAAAATGCTATTTTTTTCAAAATTAACTTATTTCATCAAAATAAATTCATTAATTGAATATAAATATTACCCAAAAATAATATTTTTTTATTATATTTAAATAAAAAAATTACCAAGTATCAATAATAGGACGAAAACATATACATTATTTTATAAAAAAATAATGTACATACGCATATCTCTAAGATATTTGTAATGCCCCAACCCCAGAAGCCCAAAGTTGTTGCATTATTTGAATACATTTGAATGATTACAAGGAATCATGTACTAAAAGACCAATTAGTTTAGTAGTATGGGAAAATAGATTACATACATGAACATTACATTACACATTAGAAAATAAAATAAAACACAAATTATCCTTTGAGAACTCCATTAATCCCCTAGCATAACCATGCATATCAATCAAAATAAACTTCATGGAATATTTGGATAATAAAACCTAATAAAGGGGGGAGCTTCGATGCTTAGTAAGTGTAAAAAATATAGTGGAAGATAACATGAACATTATGCATGGTGAATAATTGAAAATGCATGCCTTTAAAAATAGAATACATGAACAAATTATGGCATGAATATGAGAAGATTAAATAATACCATAATAAAACATATTCATGGGTATTCTACTAGTCTAATAATCCCATGAAATATTAATAGCTAATATGATAATGATAGAATGCATAATGTTAGACATCATAACCACATATTCAAGGCCTCGAGCCAAGACAACAAATAAGATTTTTTCAAGGCCCTGTGCCAAGACACTACTGTATCTCATGAGACCTACCAATGCATTGGGAAGCTATTGTGGGCTCTACTCGTCACATACTAATTCCAATGCATTCTTCATATGAAAATGATTATATATAACATAGTCATTTGTATTAAAACTAGCATACGAAATGTCAATACATTATAAATAAACCATGAATGGTATAAAAATAACACATGCACAGTCAAAAATATCACAAAAACATCATTACAATATGAAATATTTGTATCAAAATAAATCAACTTAAACAAGTTTAAAATCCATTAAACGATGTTGACAAAGATGAAATGAAAACTATTTGAAAGAAATAACTCATTCTATTTTGAAACAATTTAAAAGAAAACAATTATTTTTGAAATACTCTTATAAGCTTTTAAGGGAATATTTGAAGGTGTTATAATGGCAGAAAATAGTTTCACCCACCGTATAAGTTAAAAAAACAGTATTTCCTTAATTTTGTGGAAAAGGTATTAAAGTACTTTTTTTGGAGAATGACAGAAATATTCCTTTATAAACATCTTATAAAAAGTCAAACAACGGTATAAATGAATTTATCCCATATTATAAGAAATATAAAGACATGTTTTGAAATACATTTTATGAAACACGGATGTGGATTATAAAGGGGACCTAGTAGATACTTAGCAAAACAACCTCGGATAATAAATAGATTGTGAAATTCCCCCTTACCACGTTGTAATCAATCGAGTCGTATTAACAAAAGTTAATAACCCCTAAATGAATCAAAAAATACCATGAATATAAAGATAATCATTAAAATATTTATCAAATGGAATTACAAAATACACCACATGAAATAAATAAGTGGTGAAAATGGAAATCTCACGAAATTACGAATTAGATAAAAAACCCCTTACCTTGATTCCGACATGACCCTTTTGTTCTTTAATCTCCTAAATAAAAAAATAATGTTAATTTCTTCTTGATTCATAACATTTTTCAAATTAATAATTTCTTTTATATCACTTATTATCACGTTATAAACATTATGTACTAATTTATGTTAATAACGGTCGATTTGTTGATATTTGGTACTTGAGTCAAAAGTAAACTTATTATAATTACATGTTGTCCATGTGATCAAATATACTTTATCTCCGTAATGATTTTCCTGATTTAGATATCACATATATATATTATATTTCATGTATATATATATGTATTTATAATAGTACATAACATTTGGAGATAATAAATGAAATGCACCATTCATGGAGAAGATAAGTCGTACGTACGTACGAAAGATACTTTCATTTCTAGTTTGTATTTTAATTGAATGAATACTTAATGATACATAATTATATTGTAATTATAGTATAATATCATATATAATTTTAGTAACTCTATCCTTTATAAGTTCCATGTATGGCATAAACGAGTCATATCACTTTCAGGGGGCGGTTGTCTGCACTTCCTCAAATGAAATTATCGCATTTACCCATTATGGAAACCATAAAGGTATGATATTAATGAAAAACAAAAAATCATAGAAAAAATATAAAAGAAATATATATCACATATAAATATAGTTCCATATTAATGGTCACCATAATATGTGGTAGGAGAAAATTGAACAATCATCATTTCGTGAGGTAGTAGTTTGCCGTCCACAGAAACAGTATGTTCTTTTCCTATTAGATGGCGGTGTGTGTATGTGTAGCTCGAATCCTTCTCATAAAAACAACCTAGTATATTTAGGATACTGGTTTTTTTATAAATGAAATTAATAAAACAATTTTATAGGGTTGGAGAAGTAAAATAAAAGAAGAGATCTTTAAGGAAGATGTTACCTTAAAATTGGGTAACTCCCTTTGGTTTGAACCAAAAGTATTTCTTGAAGTGCCTTACACATTAGTTAAGGCTTCTAGGTAGAAGGGAGTGATATTTAGAGAATATGTTTTTAGTGTATGGACAATCCTAGGGGCTTGAGAGGTGTGAGTAATGGGTTAGAGGTGAGGACTTTTTATAGGGGCACTTTAGGAAACATTGAAAATATTTTTTTATTGTATAATGATTTTCAGTTTCTAAAGATCCAAATCTAATTAAGGTAGAAGATAAGATAACTATTGTTAAAAATAAAATCACTCAATAATAATTAGACAAGTTTTGGATATTGTTTAATTTTTATAATCTTATATATTTTATTCATTTATTAATGAGGTAAAAACTGCATCATTATTGTGTCGTAAATAATTTGATTTTTATGATTTCTAAAAATTATAAAAAATACCATGATGTAGGAAATATTTTTAAATTTACATTGAATATTTATAGTCTAAAATATAACTTATATAACCCCATGTAAAATATAATTTACTAAAAGATATTTGTTTATGTCATTTTTGCCTTTACTTTATGTTAATTAAAATAATGTGTGATTAACACTCTAATGTGGCTCCATGGGGTCCCCAAGTTGACCTAAGGATGCACATTGTCAGCCATGAATCATCCAATAATGTTATAACAAGTTTTAAGGTTATTTCTTATTATTATTATGTTCTTTTTACCTTGAATTTCATTATTTACCTTTAACTGCGGTAAATGAAAGTCATACGTTACTATTCACCAAAAATTATTTTCATCTTATTGAACCAAATTTTAATTACTAATAACAATCATGTATGTCAGATTTTTGAAATTCAATTCATTGAAGCAATAAAATTTAAATGAAAAAGTCAAATTTTTAACTACTACTTAGTGGTTTCACTATCTATCAAAAATTAATGATTTTCAAAAAATACCAAAAATTCAGCCTAAGATATATTTGATATTCCGAATTAAAAAATGATGTATATTTTACCAAATTAAAAATATAGAAGTTGGATTAATTAATTTAAAATTAATTCTCGTTGTCAAATCAAAAAACATGCTTTTAAGAAATATTAACTATGAAATGATTGACACTTGTTTATGTTAAATTTCAAAATGAAATTAATTCCAATGACCAATATTGAATTAAATTTTAAAAATATAAGATAATTACACTTAAAACACAACTAAAAATATAATCTTACAATATAAATAAATAAAATTAAAAATAATTTTTGAATTAAAATACATTATTTCTCACTATTCATAAAAAATGAACATTATTAAAAAAATAAGAAGAATTTCAACCAAAGAAAGTTTTGATGTCTCAATTCTGAAGAATAATTTTATTTTGTCAAATTGAATATGTAAAAGTGTCTGATATTGGATTTAAAATGGGTTTTCCATTAAAAGGTTGTAAAATTTCATTTTTTTGAAAAATACAATTTTTATCTAAACAACTGAATTTGTTCTTAGAATATGTCTATGAAAAAACATAATATATAAGTTAAAAGAATATGGATTATAAAAATATCAAAATCTAGTTAATACTATTCAGAACCGTTTTTTGAACGACTAGTTTAGTAAGTTATCGTGAGCCTGAACTCGGTGTTTTGTGTGGTGCAAGATATAAAATTTTTGTAATGAGATAACATACCTTGAAATATTGTGGTATTACATTCTCCCCTCCTTCAATAAATTTCATCCTTTCAATTTAATCTCGAGTTTAAAAACATGGGTTTTGACATTTCAAAATATCTTAGTTGAAATACCACATCGAAAAATGTATTAATGAGGTCTCTATTTTAAAATAAATAACGATAAGTATGAAGGTTACCGAAAATAACATATTCTAGGGTACCATGTATGAAAAAATGGATATGTAGGAGAAATATAACCGTCATGTTCTGATGGAGAGTGATCAAGAAAATTATTAGAATAAAGTTAATGATCTAAAATCCATAAATGTGTGTTGGGTTGAAAGGTCTTTGATTACATAGTAGGAAAATTATAAGATCAATGTTTTTGTTTTAAGTTTATTTCCATAATATTGAGGAATTTATTTATGAGTTAAATAAGAGAAAAAGGAAATATACTTACTTCACAAGTATAGTTTTATAGTTTAAAAAATTTCTACCATAAACTCATCTTTTCTCCAAACAATGATTTTTCAAGATGACTTGCTCTGACATGAAGTGCCAGAATCAAATTATATAGAATCACATAATCCATAAAAGATTAACTATATATTTTCCTTGTCTTTAGACCTTAAAAATACCAAAATGGTCTGTATAAGATCAGATGATCCCCAAAAAGGATAATTCTTTATAGAAAAAAATATTACTCTTAATCTCCAAAATTATACAAACAATACCCAAAGTTCAACAATGATCATTTAGAAAAATAATTTTCCTTAAATTCTTCAAAATAATCCAAAAAATTTTTGAAACCCAAAATTCAGAAAGATTTTATCACATAGTCTTCCATGGTAAATCTAATCATTTATCTCCAAATAACATAGACTAAACTTAAAGTCACATACTTAAAAGTAATTTACTTAATCACATATTCTCTATGATTGGTTAATCATTTAAATAAATAATCTATATTTCTCTAAGTCTACTATAAAAACATACATTCTTCCAAAATAAAAATTCACCATTACTCCTCAAATGAAATCCCATAGGATTCTATTTTCGTTAGGCATATAGTGTTACCAAAAGAGCGAACATCTTCCAAAATAACATTTATAACATAATCACCAAATAATTTTCTATACTAAGGATAAATCATAGGTTCCCAAAATCAACATATTATTTATCCATAAAATCATTTAACTAAAATCAATTAGTCATACAAATCAGGTACTTCACGTAGTCTAGTGGTAGGCGATAAATCCTAGTCGCACTTTGGTTGTGGGTTAGATTCCTACAGCTCTGTCTAATGTGACGGGTTGTCATATGTTCTGCATGTTTTCCTATTTCAAAAACCATATAAATTTATAAGATTCCAAAAAATGAGATAAATTTCCCAAAAATAACCGAAACATATTTCAACCATAAATGTTATCTCATACCGCATATTTTCATCCAAAAAGTAATAACCTGTAATTGAATGACTAGTTTGACTGAAACTAGAAAGAATAGTGTGAGTCATTAAATCATTTATAGATTATCATTACACATTATTTTAAATCTGAAACACCTTATTATTAACCAAGTTCATTTATTCTCATCTTATATTAAAATCGTTTTTTTTTTGTTTGTAAAGAAAATGTGAATTATCATAAGTATATCCCCTGCGAGTGTCGTATCCAAGAGTGCAGCAAGGCCCATTATCATGTACCAAGATTCCCCAGGTCAGGCCAGAAACTCCTTGTCAGAGTTTTCACTCCTAGTTACATCTGTTCCAGAGCCATCTCTACCTGCTCGTATCCAGACAGGGATGTAATCCTTGAAAAATACACAAAATTTATACATTACAAAATTTTTAGGAATTTCTTATATACTAATTCTCAAAGTCAATCATAAGGTAATGTTCTCCAATCAATGATTTTATAAATTTGGTTTCCAAGGTTTGTAGTAAACTTTCTCTGATACCAATAGTAGCGCCCTGACCCTATAAGCCTAGAGTTGGTGCATAATTTTAATACATTGGAATGATTACACAGAAACAAGTCCCTAAAAACCGACCTGTTTAGCAGTCTTGGAAAATATATCACATACATGAGCGTTACATTACACATTAGAAAATAAAACACAACATAAATTATCCATTGATTAGTCCATTAATCTCCAAGATTAACCCTATAGATAAATCCTAATACACTTCTTGGAATCCTGGGAAAATAAAACATAAGAAAGGGTGAGCTTAGACGCTCAATAAGAGTAAGAAATACAACGGAAGATAACATAAACATTAGGAATGGTGAATAATTGAAAATACATGCCTTTATAAATAATGAACATAAACACTTTATGGACGAACTATAAGCTGAGTAAATAATGCCATAATAGAAATAGTCATGGGTACTCTACTAGTCGAATAACCACATTAAATATCAATAGAAAATCTCAAAATTATTGAATGTATAATTCCAGACATCATAACCACATATTCAAGGCCTCATTCCAAGACTACAAATATGATTTTTTAAGGACTTTTTCCAAGACACTGGTTTGTCTCATGAGACCTAATGATTCATCGAGATTCTATAGCAGGCTCCACCCATAAAATACTAAGTCCAATTCATTCATCGTAAGAGACGGTTTAAACATAACATAAACATTAGTATTAAAACTAGCATAAAAAATGTCAATACTTTATCCACAAACCATGAATGGTATAAAAATAACACATCCATATTAAAAAATCATCAATACAATATGTAAGATTTGTATCATAATAAATATACTTCAAACAAGTTTAAAATCCATCAAACTATGTTGACATAGATGAAATGAAAAAAATTGAAAGAAATGCCTCTTTCAATTTTGAAACCATTTAAAAGAAAGAATTTATTTTTGAAATGTTTTTATATGCTTGTAATGGAATATTCGAAGGTGTTATAATGGTGGAAAATAACCACACACACCATATAATTTTATAAACATTCTTTCCTTAATTTTTTCAAAAAGGTCGTAAAGTACCTTGTTTGGAAAACAATAGAAACATTCCTTTATAAACATCTTCAAAATAGTAAAACATGGGTATAAATGAATTCATCCCATATTCTATGAAATAGTTAAACATTTTTTGGAATAAATTTTAGGAAACATGGATGTACATTATAAATAGGTCCCAGTAGATACTTACGTAAAAACAACCTCGGATAATAAAGAGATTGTGAAATTGACCTTTACCACGTTGTAATCAATCGAGATGTATGAAAAAAATTAATAAAAACCAAATGAATAACTTGATACCATGAATATAAAGATAATCATGATAATATATATCCAATTTCAGTACAAAATAAACCAAATGCAATAAATAAGTGGCGAACAATGGAAATCTCACGAAATTAAGAGTAAGATAAGAAACCCCTTACCTTTTGTCCAACATGACCCGTTCATTCTTTAATCCCTTGAATAAAAAAATAATGTTATTTTCTACTTTCATAAATATATCTTTAAAATTTATTATTTATTTTATATCATTTATCATCACTTTATAAACCTTACATACTCTTTTATGTTAATAAATGTTGTTTTGTTGATATTTTGTACTTGAGTCAAAAGTAAACATCTTATAATTACATGTTGTCCATATGGTCAAAAGTAATTTATCTCTAGAATGATATTCACGATTTATATCTCATATATATCTTATATATTCAGTATATATATGTATTTATAATTGTACCTAAAATTTGGAGAAAAGAAAATAAATGTACCGTTCATGGATATGGTAAGTCGTACATACGCATGAACACTACTTTTATTTCTAGTTCGTATTTTAATTGAATGAATAATTAATGATACATAAGTATATTATAATTCCATCATAATATCATATAGAATTTTAGTAACTTAATCCTTTATAAGTTCCATGTATGGCATAAACGAGTCCTATCACTTTGAGGGGGCGGTTGTCCGCACTTCCTCAAAGGAAATATCGCATTTACCCATTAAGGAAACCATAAAGGTATGCTATAAATGAAAACTATAGAAGCATAGAAACAATATAAATATAGTATATATCGCATATAAATATAGTTCTATCTTAATGTCCACCATAAGAGGCAGTAGGAGATAATTGAACAATCCTCATTTCGTGAGGTAGTAGTTTGTCGTCCATAGATACAATATGTTCTTTTCCCTTTAGATGGAGGTGTGTGTCAGTGTAGCTAGAATAATTCTCATAAAAAAAACCAATTATATTTATGATACTATTTTTTTATATAATAAAGTAATAAAAAAAGTTTAGGGTGTTGGAGAAGTAAAATAAAATAAGATAACTTTAGGGAAGACGTTACCTGAAAATTTGGTAACTTCTTTTAGTTTGAACCAAAAGGATTTATTTAAGTGCCTTCTGACTCATGTATGGATTCTAGGTGGAAGGGAGGGATCTTTATTGTTTATTTTGGTAGAGGTTTGAAAATCCAAGGGGTTTGAGAGGTGTGAGTAATGGGTTAGAGGTAAGGGCTTTTTATAAGGGGGAGGAGGGGCTCTTTAGAACACATTGAAAATATTATTTTATTATATAATTATTTTCAGTTTATAAATGTCCAAAACACTATAAGGTCGATGATAAGATGCTTTTTGTTCGAAATTAGATCATATAATTAGAATTGGACTGATTTTTGAAATTGTTTTAATTTTTATAATCTTTTTTATTTTCATCATTTTTTAAAGAGGTAAAAACTACATCATTATTGTTTTATAAATAATTTTATTTATATAATGTCTACAAATTATAAAAAAATACCATGATATATGAAATATTTATATATTTCTAAAGAATATTTATAGTTTAAAATAAAACTTATATAACCCAATGTAAAAAATTGATTTACTAAAAAATATTTGCTTAGATCATTTTTGCCTTTACTTTAAGTTAATTAAAATAATGTGTCATTATCACTTTTAAGGGGCTCCATGGGGTCTCCAAATCCACCCAAGGATGCCCAGGGTCGGAAATGAATCATATAATTAGGTTAGGACTAGTGTTAAGGTAATTTTGTATTATTATTATATTCTTTTTAACTTGAACTTCCCTATTTAACTTTAACTGCGTGGTAAATAAAATTAAAAAGTTACAATTCACTAAAAAAATACATTCATCGTATTGAACCAAATTTTACTTATTAATAACAAACATGTATGTTGGATTTTTGAAATTAAATTCACATAAGAGGTAAAATTTAAATGAAATGTTCATATTTTTAACTACTACATAGTGGCTTCATTATTTTTCAAAAATTGATGTTTTTCCAAAAAATACCAAAATTTCAACCAAACATATATTTGATATTCCAAATTAGAAAATGATGTCTATTTTACTAGATTCAAAAATATGGAAGTTGGATTAATTCATTTAAAATCAATTCCCATTGTCAAAAAAAATCGTTTTTTAAGAAATATTAACTATCAAAAGATTGACACTTGTTTATGTTCAATTTCAAAGTGAAATTACTTCTAATGACAAAAATAGGATTAACTGGTAAAACTATAATCTAATTAAACATAAAAACCAATTAAAATGACAATATAATTATAAAAATAATTATGATTAAAAGGCAGTTTTGATTTAAAATACAGTATTTCTCACTATTCATAAAAAATGAACATTATTAGAAAAATACCAAAATTTCATCCAAAGTAAATTCTGATGTCTCTATTATAAAGAAAATTTTATTTTGTCAAATTTAATATGTAAAACTATCATATATTAGATTTAAAAAGGGTTCTCTATGAAAAGCTAGAAAAATTCATTTTTTTTAAAATATATTTTTTTATCTGAAAAATTGAATATTTTCTTATAATATGTCTAATAAACACATAATAATTAATTTAAAATTATATAGGGTATAAAAAATTCCAAATCCAGTTAATACTATTCATAATTGTTTTTTGAATGGCTAGTTTGGTACGTCGTCGTGTGCTCAAACTCGGATTTAGGTTTGGTGAAAGCTATTGAATTATTTTAAAAAGATAACATACTAAGAAATCTTGGGGTGTTACATTCTCCCCTAATTCAATAAATTGTTTCCTATCAATTTAATCTCAGGACTAAAAATATGGGTTTTGACATCTCAAAATATCTTAGTTGAATCCCACCTCGAAAATTGGATTAATGAGGCCTCTATTTTAAATTGATGAATGGTAAGTGTGAAGGTTACCGAAAATAACACTTTATATGGTTACATGTAGGAAAACATAGATATCGAGGAGAAGTATAACCATTATGTTCTGATGGAGAGTGATCGAGAAAAATATTAGGAGAAAGTTAATGGCCTGAAAGCTATAAACTTGTGATGGGTTGAAAGGTCTTTGATTACCTAGTAGGAAAAGTAAACAGGCAACATTTTTTTAAGTTTATTTTAATATTTTTTTGGAATATATTTATGAGATTAACTATGAAAATAAGTAAATGTACTTAATTTACCAGTATAGTTTCATCCTTTAATTAATTTCTAACTTAAACTCATATTTTATCCAAACAATGAGTATTAAAGATGACTTGGTCACACCTGAAGCGCCAGAATAAACTTATAGAGAATCACATAATCCATAAAAGATTAACAATATATTTAACATCACTTTAAAAATTAAAAAAATACCAAAATGTTTTGTATAATATCAGATGATCCCCAAAAAGGATAGTCCTTTATATAAAAAAAATAATACTCTTAATCGTTAAAATTTAACAAACAATACCCACTTTTCAATAAAGATCATTTCGATAAAAATGTTCTTAATATTCTTCAAAATAATCCAAACTAATTTTAAAACCCAAAATTCAGAATGATTTGATCACATAGTCTTCCACGATAAATCTTAACATCTATCTCCAAATAACCTCAACTACTCTTAAAGTCTCATACATAAAAGTAATTAACAAAATTACATATTCCCTATGATTGGTTTATAATTTCATTAAATAACCTAAATTTCTATAAGGATACTATAAAAACATACATTCATCCAAAATAAAAATTCACCATTACTCCTCAAATTAAATTCCATAGTATTCTATTTTCCTTAGGCATATAGTGTTACCAAAAGAGCGAACATCTTCCAAAATAACATTTACCACTTAATCACCAAATTATTTCCCGATACTAAGGATTAGTCATAGGTTCCCAAAATCAACATATTAATGATCCATAAAATCATTTAACTAAAAAAATAAGTCATACTAACCGGGTACATTACGTAGTCCAATGGTAGGCAATAAATCCAAGTCGCACTTTGGTTGTGGGTTTTATTCTTGTTGCTTTGTCTGACGCGACGGGTTGTCACATTTTCTTCTTATTGCCCTTTTTCAAAAACTATATCATATTATAATATTCCAAAAAATGAGATAAATTCCTCAAAAATAACCCTAAAATATTTTAACCGTAAATGTTATCTCATACCTCATATTTTCATCCAAAAAGTAATAACCTGTAATTGAACGACTCATTTGACTAAAACTAGAAATAATAGTGTGAGTCATAAAATCATTTAGAGAATATAATGACATATTATTTTCAATGATAAACACATTAGGATTAACCAATTTCATTTATTCTCATCTTATATTAAAATCCTTCAATTCAGTTTGTAAAGAAAATATGAATTTTTCTACGCATATCCCTCGGGAGTGTCGTAACCAAGAGTGCAGCAAGGCCCGTTGTCATGTACCCGGATACCCCGTGTCAATCCTGAAACTCCTTGTTGGGGTTTTCACTCCTAGTTACATTTGTGCCATAGTCTCCTATACCTGCTCGTATCTAGACAGGGGTGTATTGCTTAAAAAATACACAAAATCTCTACATTGTCAAAATTTTGGGAAGTTCTTCTATACAAACTCTCAAATTCTACCTTAGTGTAATTTTTTCTAATCAATGTTTTTAAAAATATAGTTTCTAAGGTTTGTACTAAACTTACTCCATTACCAACTATAACACCCTGAACCCAGAAGCCCGGAGCCGTTGTATTATTTTAATACATTAGCATGATTACACTGAATCACGTCCTGAAAGACTAATCAGTTTTGCAATATTAGAAAATAGATTGCATACATGTATGTAACATTGCACATTAGAAAATAAAACACAACATAAATTAACCTTTTATAACTCCATTAATCCCCTAGGTTAACCCTGTATATTAATCCTAATACACCTCTTGGATTCCTAGGAAAATAAAAACATAAGAAAGGGGTGGGATCAGATGCCCAGTAAAAGTAAGCAATATAGCGGAAGATAACATAAACATTATCCATGGTGAATAATGGAAAATACATTCCTTTATAAATAATAAACATGAAAACATCATGGCCAGAATATGAGATGAGTAAATTATTCTATAATATAACATAGTTTTGGGTATTCTACTAGTCGAATAACCACATTAAATATCAATAGCATCTCTCATAATGATAGAATGCATAATGCCGAACAACATAACCAAAAAGTCAATGCCTCAAGAGACGACGAAAAATAATATTTCTTCAAGGCCTTATGCCAAGACACTAGTTTATCTCATGATACCTACCAATGAATCAAGGAGCTATAGTGGGCTCCACCCGTCACTTAATAAGTCTAATGCATTCCTAATATGAAAATGTATAAACCTAACATAAACATTTGTATTAAAACTAGCATATAAAATGTCAATAATTTATCCATAAACCATGAATGGTATAAAAATAACACATCCGCAGTCAAACATGTCACAAAACCTTTAATACAATATGGAAGATTTGTATCATAATATATCAATTTCAAACAAGTTTAAAATCTATTAAAGGATGTTGACATAGATGAAATGAAAACTATTTGAAACAAATACCTCTTTCTATTTTGATACCATTAAAAATAAAACTTTTGTTTTGTAAATATTCTTATAATCTTTTAAGGGAAAATTCGAAGGGTTTTATAATGGAGGAAAATAGCCGCACCCACTGTATAAGTTAAGAAAATATTTTTTTCTTAATTTTGTCAAAAAGGTCGTAAAGTACATTGTCTATAAAATGACAGAAAGATTCTTTTATAAACATATTATAAAAATTAAAAAAATGGTATAAATTAATTTTTCCCATATTCTAGTAAATAGTAAAAAAAATTGAACTAAATTTTAAAAAACATGGATGTGGATGATAAAGAAGTCCCAGTAGATACATATTTAAAAACAACCTCGGATAATAATAAGATTGTGAAATTAACCCTTACCATGTTGTAATAAATAGAGTCATATGAACAAAAAATAATAACCACCAAATGAATCACAAAAAACCATTAATATAAAGATAATCATGATAATATATATCAAATGTCAGTACAAAATACACCACATGCAATAAATAAGTGGCGAACAATGGAAATCTCACGAAATTAAGAGTGAGATAAGAAACCCCTTACCTTGTGTCCGACTTGATCTGTTCATTATTTGATATCCTGAATAACAAAATAAATTTAACTTCTACTTTTTTCAGAAACTTTTTCAAATTTATTATTTCTTTTATATCACTTATTAGCATTTTATAAACATTATGTGCTCATTGAAGTTAATAATGGTCATTTTATTGATATTTGATACTTGAGTCAAAAGTAAACTTCTTATAATTACATGTTGTCCATGTGGTAAAAAGTACTTCATATCCCGAAAGATATTCATGATTAATATATCATATATATATCTTATATATCCAGTATATATTTATATTTATAATAGTACATAACATTTGGAGATAAGAAATGAACCTCACCGTTCATGGAGACGATAAGCAATATGTACGCATGAATGCTACATTCATTTTTAGTTCATATTTAAATTGAATGGATAATTAATGATAAATAGGAGTATTATAAATTCATTATAATATCATATATAATTTTAATAACTCAATCCTTTATACGCTCTACGTATGGCTTAAACGAGTCATATCACTTTGAAGGGGCGGTAGTCTTCCCTAACTCAAATGAAATTATCGCATTTACCCATTATGGAAACCATAAAGTTATGATATAAATGAAAAATACATAAGCATAGAAACAATATAAAGATAATATATATCACATATGAATACAGTTCCATCTTAATTGTATCCATAAGATGTGGTAGGAGATAATTGAATAATCAGTATTTCGTGACGCAGTAGTTCGCCGTCTGTAGAAACAGTATGTTATTTTCCCATTGGATGGAGGTGTGTGTAAGTTTATCTCACATAATTATCATAAAAAAAACCTAGTATATTTAGGGTACTAGTTTTTTACTAAAATAAATTAATAAAAAGAGTTTATGGGGTTTGAGAAGTAAAATAAAAGAACATAACTTTAGGAAAGATGTTACATTCAAATTGGGTAACTACCCTGGTTTTGAACCAAAAGGATTTCTTGAGGTGCATTTTTCCTCAGGTAAGGATTCTAAGTGGAAGGGAGGGATATTAAGATATTATTTGAGCTAATTTTGGATGAGCCCAAGGGCTTGAGAGGTGTGAGTAAGTGGATAGAGGTAAGGTCTTTTTATAAGGGGAGGAGGGGCTCTTTAGGAGACATTGAAAATATTATTTTATTATATAATGATTTTCGATTTCTAAAGGTCCAAAACTCATTAAGGTGGAAGATAAGATGACTGTTGTTCGAAATAAAAACATCCAATAAGAATTTTACCGGTTTTGGATATTGTTTTAATTTTTATAATCTTATTTATTTTAATCATTTATTAATGAGGTAAAAACTGCATCATTATTGTGTCATAAATAATTTTATTTATATTATGTCTAAAAATTATTAAAAAATACCATGATTTAGGAAATATTATTTCTTTCCAATGAATATTTATAGTCTAAAATATAACTTATATAACCCCATGTAAAAATTAATTTACTAAAAGATATTTGTTTTTGTCATTTTTGCCTTTACTTTATGTCAATTAAAATAATGTGTCATTATCACTCTTAAGTGGCTCCAAGGGGTCCCTAAATCAACCCAATGATGACCATTGTCGGCCACAACTCATCCAATAAGGTTATGAAAAGTTTTAAGATAGTTTAGTATTATTTTAATATTCTTTTTACCTTGATTATCGTATTTACCTTTAACCACGGTAAATAAAAAACAAAAGTTATTATTCACCAAAAGTTATTTTCATATTATTGAACCACATTTCACATACTAATAAAAACCATGTGTACTGGATTTTATAATTTAAATTTATAAAAATGGAAAAATTTGAATGAAAAATTCAGATTTTTAACTACAGCTTTGTGGTTTCACTATTCATCAGAAATGGTTTTTTTTCAAAAAAATACAAAAAATTCAGCCTAAGATATATTTGATATTCCGAATTCAAAAATTATTCCTAAATTACCAAATTACAAACTTATAAGTTGGATTAATTAATTTAAAATTAATTCTCATTGTCAAAACAAAAAGCGTGTTTTTAAGAAATATTAACTATTAAAAGATTGACACTTGTTTATGTTCAATTTCAAAGTGAAATTACTTCCAATTAATAACATTGGATAAAATGGTAAAAATATAATCTAATTAAACTTAAAAACCCATTAAAAGATATTATAACCATATAAATAAATTAGAATAAAGGGCAGTTTTGAATTAAAATATTGTATTTCCCATTATTCATAAAACAATGAACATTATTAGAAAAATACTAGTATTTCATCCAATGTAAATTTTTATGTCTCAATTGTAGAGAAGAATTTTATTTTTTCAAAATTGAATATGTAAAAGTGTAAAATAATGTATTTAAAATGTTTTTAACATTAAATGTTAGTAAAATTTCATTTTTTTATTACAATTTTTTATCTGAAAAATTCAATTTGTTCTTATAATATATGTAAGAAACACATAATACATAATTTAAAACTATATAGACTATAAAAAAAATTCAAAATCTTGTTAATACAATTCATAACCTTTTTTTAATTGCAAGATTGGTAAGTCGTCGTGTGCTCAAACTCGGTGTTGTGTGTGGTGCAAGCTATTGAATTTTCTTAAAGAGATAACATACTATGAAATCTTGGGGTGTTATAGTATTGATATCAATCCCATTAATATACCAGGAAAATCCCTAAGAGTAAGGTGTGCGATGATGGGATTTTCATGTGGTGGTCCGGTGAACAAAGTTTGTGTCATGATATCGATGAGCATGAAATTCTCCCATAAATGGTTTCTCTCATGATTAAGTTAATGAATCTCATGTCAATAATTATCATGGGAAATTACCATAGATGTTATCTCCCACAAATGCATTGATAAATGGGCTTCAAATCAAATGATCTTACTGGTTAAATCCATCAATGCATTTCTCTGTGTCAATTGGAATTGTTAAAACCCGATATTTATACTAATCATGTGATCAGTGGTACACGTCTATATCATCAATGGTAATTATTCTTAATATCCTTATAAATATGATATATTATAGTAAACCAAACTATTTCATGTGTTTTAAATAACCATATTACATAATAATCCATTTAATTAAATCAAAAAGAAAATTTTATTTATACTTGTTTTAGAAGTTACAAAATAAAGGGTTTTTTATCTATTTGTTGAAAAATAAGACAATGATAATCTCAATCTCACAGTTAAATTATTATGGTGTTAAATGAAACTCTTTATTTCAAGTAATACTCCACTGATCGAATTTCAATTTGAGTCCCAGTTTTTATCATTTCTTTTATCCAAAACCTAAATAATTTAGGTGTGTCCATTAATTAGAAAACTAATAAAAAATAATTAATACATTAGAATATAATAGTCATAAAAACACACTGAACATATACTCAAAGATAAATATCATATTCTAAAATGAATAAATGCATAAAAAAATTATTTTTGGTCATTAATAAGGTTGAAATTAAACATAAGCCCTTGAGTATGAAAATATTAAAATAGTATAATTATTTCAAGAAATACATGACTGCATATTTTAGTACATTTACAATAGTTATTCCTTTATAACTTTTCTACTATAAAATAATTAAATATTATCCTAAAAATTTTAAAAACTAAACTATATAAAAATTTGATAGAAACTTATCTAAAAATGGAAATAAGAATAAATGAACTCAAAATACTAAACCCCACATATAGGACTTTGAATCGAAGATACACTTCACCAAACACCTTATTCTACAATCACACACAAACAAATGGAATCCTCTACCCCCACATCATATATGGGGTATGGTGATATATGCTATAATTATTCCATTCTAAAACCTTATCCAATATTCTTAATGGTCACATAATCCTTGGGAAATCATACCCATTATGTTAAGCCTTAACGTAAACTTATGAGTTGAAAATAAATCATGATCGGACCTTACCATAAGTAGAAATGTACATACCCTTATTATCTCACCCATAAGAAACCATAGATAACCAAAAACCATAATGAATTTACATGGGATAACTAATTAATCTATTTTATTAAAATTAATAGTAATTTTGATTATACAATATTTTGACTATGGTTCAATATCACATTCATTTATATTAATATAATTACATAATAATATTACCCTTTCTTGTAGAATTGCAAAAAATTTCATATAGTTAAAAAAATTTATAAGAAGTTCGGAAATGATTTCTAACAACCCTATATTTATATGAGGAAAATTTTCAAAATATCAGAATTATTTACGAAAATGATCAATTAAATAATAATTATGAGTCACTTTTAAAATATGTTCACTTCCACTTTACCTTATCCAAAAAAAATTATCATTTCTGGGATTATCAAAACAATCTAACACTAAGTGTCTACTAATCCTTTTCCCATAAATAAAATCATTTCATTAAATAAACATATAAACTCTTAAAAAATTTCTATATAACCAATCAACTATTATGATAATTTAAAAAAAATTAGTTTGATAAATATTATTGTCATTAATTCATAGAAGTTACTTTTCCCACAACTACAATGATAGGTCACATCATTTTTTGATTGTATCATCCACCCCATAAATTCATATTCTTAAACATATATTCATAATCTAGACTAAGTGCAGAAATTGTTAAAATTCCATGAAATTTCAATTCTATCATCCCAACCTTAGATTTACACCATTAGTTAAAACACCCATCATCCATCGATCTCTATAACATTATTAACACCCATTTTATCACCCATTACATAATAGTCCCTATAGATGAATAATATCTCACCACAAACATGGATAATATCTTCATATATCATAAATTTAAAATAATCCATAGTTTATTCACTATCCTTGAACTTATGGAAGTGGTTATAGATATGAAATAAAAAAAATAAAAGTGGTAAAACATCACCTTAACTCCATTAAATATTATTAACTATACATAAGTATACAACCTAATAGGGACACCTAAAACTATTATCCATTATTAATATGTTCATAGTAGTCCTGAACATTCAAAATTATTTACCATAGACCCTAGAAAATCACTTGATAAAAATAGTTGTAACCATGAATGAAAATATCATATTCTAGGTTATACACTAATAATGGAAACTACATCAATAATTTCATCGGAAAAAACATCCTACAATATATCCAGATATTATATAGGTGATACATTTTCATCCAACTCAACAAATTTTTATGAAAATGTTGTTTTTTAAACTCATAACATTCAAATAAAATGTGAACTACCCTTTAATAATTATATGACTAAAATTTCTTGGATGAAACTATATTTAGGTTTATGTAACCATTGACCAAGGTTTCCAACTACATTCCACAATATTGTAAATATAATTATTATCTTCAAACACAACCAATAATCAATTTATTCATATAGATTAAATGAAAATTTCAACATTTTCCATTTTAAAATAGTCTTGATACATATAATCTATCATATATCCTAAAAAATAAAATAAATGTGAAATATAATTTTTCGATCTCTTCTAACAAGAAATGCTAGGATTGATTATTTCCCAAAATTTAATGAGTGATAATATTTTATTACATAAAAAAATCAAGAAACACATAAAAAATATCATTTCTCAAAAGATCTATTAATTCTCAAAATTAATAGTCAAATTTTGGAAAAAGGATAAGACTTCGTCTTTATGTCAAGCTACTTGTTGACTAATCCAAAATTATTGTTTTCCACCACCATCATTTCAACCATAGAAAAGATCATCATAAAAAACACCATTAATAACTCCTAAAAATATTTCATATCCCACCCACCATCAATTTAATAAACCGTTTCGTTATGGGTTTTAAAAATTTTGTGAAATTTAAAATTTTGTACCCAATTGTTTTTAATAGAGGAAATAGTGATTTATTCTATCAGTGGATCTTTAATAGTTTTTCAAACCTCGTATTTGGTCTCCAAAAATGGGTTTTCCCCATGGTATTAGTTTGATGTAATTTTAATATGATTTAAATTTGGTTAAATATTTATTGTTGTAAAAATAAGTTATTAATTTTTTTCTACATTATAAATGGTGATATTATTGGAACATAGACTCTATTTTGAATTATCTCTTTGTGGTTGAGTCTATAATTGGGGGGGGGTTCCTTACCGAGGTGTAAACTCATCTCTGGTTTTGGGGACAAGGTGGGGGATAATGTGTATACTTTTTCCTTTTTCCATTCAATATTCATTCCATTTATTTTCTTTATCTTCTATTTTATTACCTCTTTTCCTATATAGTTTATCAAGAAAGTCTAGGGGATACCCCTATTTTCTTGATTTACTATGAGAGAATAGTGAGTATAGAGATGGGTTCATGACAGTGTTTTTCAGAGGAGGTAGATCATTATGTGGCTTGTATACAGTGTGGATCTTGGATTTAATATTTAATGTCGTACACCTAATTATAGGGATATGTAATTTTTTCCCAAAATCTTGTTATATATATTTTTGAAATTTTTATTCTTGTGGGGGGTTGTAAGGAACCATAGATGGCTGATCATGATATTTTGTGGATGTAATTTGTTTTATGGTGATAATAAGGGTATATTATTTTGTAAGACCCCATAAAATATATGTGATACTTAAAATGAAATTGGGTTTTTTTATTTTGAGGAGAGACAGTATGAGGACTATAGTGTGTGTATATCTAGAAACACTTATATAGGTTACCTGGTATCTAGTAATTCACTCATAAAGAAACATCATGTATAGGGCACTTGTTTAGGTATAGTACAAGAAATGGCCTCATGTGATGTAAATTTCTAGTCTCCATTTATGGTGGTTGGCTATAAATTATATAGGGCACATGGATAAGTTGGTGGTTAGTAACCCTATGTATGGTACATAATGTGTATGAGGTTGGAAAATTGTTTCCTTTATAAAATATATGCCTTTTTAGGTTGGGTATACAACTATGGAATCTTATTGAGTGTACACACCCTAATGTCGAGGTACACCCAGTAGATTCCATCCTTGATAGTGTTTCACTGGTTTGTAACCAAGAGTTATAATATGTATTTTCTGTAATTTATTTAGTCTGTTTTTTCACATAAATAATTCTCATATAATATTTTCAGAATATATTGGCCATATGGATGGTGTGAGTTTTATCAAGAGGATCCCTTAAGTATTTCTCTTTCTGGATCCTCCTAATGGTTGAGTTTATAACTAGGCTTAGGTAGAAGTTTTGAATTCATTGATAATCATGGATCAAGTATTCCAAGGGGTTCTATTAGTGGTTCCACTATAAGGATCCTAGAAGGATAGATCATGTTGTTTCATGGAGTATTTTTTTCAAAGTGGTTGGTCGTGGATTAGTTATCTTAGAGCCTTTGGGTGGGTTATCTCTATGGGGTTCTAGGTGTGACTGGGATCCATTAAGTAGATCATTTGAAAGGTTTTAGGGACCTATTGATTATTCCCTTGTGGTAATGGTTCTTTTTGAGGTCATCCTTTAGTTATTTGGGTTTCTCGATGATAGGTTATACACTGGAGTATGTATGAGTTTTCTTTGATTGGATTAGCTTGAGGTTTTCTTTTTTAATAGGAACATTTATGGTTTTCTCACGGTTTTTGTGATTTAGAGGAATTTTTATAGTGCTTCCATGATTTTTTATCCTATGAGATTAAAAATGATGTTTTTGTGTTTTTTATGTTTGGTTTGAGAATGGTCATCCTAGGTTTCCCTATGAATTGTTTCTGGGTATGTTTTATGATTTTTGTTAATGTTTTTGGTTCTAGAATGAGACCTTTAGGATATGAAAAAATTGGGGATTGTCCCAATGTTGGATTTATATATTTTCTTTCTTTGGATGGATTTTGTTAGGAAGGTAGAGCTAATCATTGATTTTAATAAGAGAAACACTCTTCTAGACGAGTTGTACACACTGGCTAATGGGGATTTCAGATCTTGAGACATAGAGGAACTCAAGAAAGATTTTATATTTACGTGGGACTTGTATGATATCTAGGAGACCAAATCATACACCAATATTTTAATGGTGGGTCTCAATATTAGTCTAACTGGTTTGAGGACTTCTATAACATGATAGGATATCGAGCTGTGCTGACATAGAGGTTCTTGCCACTAATTTAGATCATGATATTAGATTCCTAAAACATGGTATATGTTACTAGTTGTTTCATATTCTTATGAATTTATCTCAAGGTTTGAAATTTATACATGTTAATATTCTTGACATCTGGGGATTGTTTTGATCTGGATGATGCACCTAATGTTATGTGGATGGGTAATAAATATGCTATAATTCCCCTAGCTAGAGATATATTGGTGCTAATTTAACAAAGTGTGCAAGGATACATCCTAGGTTTCACTTTTTTATTTTATTTCATATTTTTAGCATATTTGTTATTAATTATATGCCAGATTACATTTCTTAGATAGGATGGACATATCACTAGTTTCACAAACAAATTTTAATAACATATTTTAGGACCATCATTGGGGGTGGATTACAGAGATTTATTTCTCATCCCCTATAAAAGTACATTTGTTTTCATGTCATACTTATGTTTTATTTTAGGTTAATCATAAGAATTACTAGATCCATTAGGTTTCACAAAATTGTTTAATTGATTAGAGTAACTTTTGTGGTGTCTGAAGTCCAAGTTAAAGTATTTCAATAGCCATAGATATTGTGTATGTGTTTGGATCAGGAGTGATATTAGAGACTTTTTTATTTTATTTTCATTGTTTATTCTATGTGTGTGGTCATTAAATTGGGTGACATGTGTCTATATATTATCTTGATAATGAGTCTGTATACTGCATTTTATTTATTATATAATGTTTTTATATATTTTATTTATTTATGTGTAATATTATTTATATTGATGTGTATTTGATTGTTTTATTTTTATTTTAATTACACTCTATTTTGGGGGTATATTCTCACATATACATCTTATTAAACCCTCACTCCTAGTCTATAGCTTATCACATATTAGAAGGAATGTTAGAATTTGTATCATAAGATTGATCTGGTGACATATCTAGTAGACTCTGGTTGGGTCATCACAATCTCATTGACAAGTAATATACAAATGCTCAATATTATGGAGATTCACATTCTTAGAAATAGTTTTAAAATAGGTAATGAAGAGAGGTATAATTACCATAATGAAACTACGATCATAATAAATAATAAAATGAGAATTAAAGAGGTTACCAAACATCAAATAATGGTGTATTTATAATACGATAAATAGAAAAAAATTAAATCCAAAAGGGCCCTAATTTTGAAAGTTAATATAATAAGATTTCTTGTACTTCTTCAAAATCCAACAAAATCATCTCACTATACCTCACTAAAATGAATTGTCCCTAGTAATCAAGGGATATTATGACAACCCTGCTTTTTTATTATAACATAAACATGCTTTATTACATAAAACTTCACATGATACAACAATGAAGATCAAGAGATTTAGTGTCTTTGGGGATTAGTATCATTACATAAAAACTTAAAACATGAAATACAACATCTTTATTGAAAACTTCCTTTACATGACCACTACATTCCCTTGTACATAGCATTGCATGGGATAACCTGAGGACATGCATAAAAAAAGGGTGAGCTATAAAGCCCAGTAAGGGAGTACACATGGAATAACATGAAGAGTAAAATACATGTTAGGCAATAGGCATGTCAATAGAGAAAAAGATAAACATGAACATAAAGGCATGATAAAGCATGATAATCATAACATGGAAATGTGGTAACAACACTTAACATTGATTTTGCATGAGCCAAGGCTCATTCCACATAATGAAAGAGTAAACCCTTATTGCGCATGAAGAACAAGTAAACCCTAGTTGCAATTGAATTAGCATGAGTCAACACTCATTACACATGACGTATCATGATACTATACTTTACCCAATGCATTGGAGCGCTATAAGGGCACACCCTTCTTAAACATTTCATTTCATGCATAACTGTGTCACATGGATCATAAAACATGGATTCATAAAACATAATAATTTATTCCATGATAAAGGAATGGGTAATTCATACATGAAACAATATAATAAATAGGTAAATGTGCATAAAGGTGAATACCATTTATGGAGAAATGGGCATGATATTCACTACACAATGACATTGGCTTAGAAAATCGGTGCGGTTTTGGCAGTGTAACGGTGTGACATAAGAATTCATAAAAAGGGTTGATGAGAGATAAAGGGTTTCCTCATAATATTTACATGTAATGGATAGTAAGGAGGTCATATAGATACATGTCCCAACAATTTTAATGGAATTTATATTCATGATACAAAATTATTTGCTTGAATGTAAAAGAAGAGAGAGAAGTTCCTTTCAGAATTTTGGCATAGAAATGGGTGTACATGGGAGGAATTTAATGAGAGATAAAGGGCTCTCCCATAATTCAAACAATAAGAGGACAGTATGGGGGAGGTGAAAAACCATACCCCTACATTCATAATTGAAATTTAAATGGAAAAACAACTTAAAGAAAATTGAGAAAAATGAGAAAGGAAGAAAAAACCCTTACTTGGAAGTGTGCTTCCAAAGGCTTGAGAGAGGATTGTGAGAGGCTTCTTGGGAGCTTAGGGAACCTTGGGAGGATTATTGAGAGAGTAGGGCAGAGTTTGGACGAACTCCTAGGGATTTTAGTGAGGAGGAAGTGGCAGATTGGGTGGGTTTATATAGGAAAGGTGAGGGAATTCTTTATTATTTAGGTTTGGGTCCCCTTACATTAAATTAATCCAAACCACAAACCATCCCATGGTTTTTTCCAATGGTTTTTGTAAATGGGAAGAGAAAAACAATATTTTATAAGGCCCAAGTCCGAACTTCTTAAAATAATAAGGTTTCTTATGTGGAGGTGAGTTACACTCCCATGGAAATTAATTTAAAAAGGGAAAGTGTTAAATATGTCTTGAGGGGTCCATTAATGCTTTGAAAAGTAAGACAAACAAACCCAAAATCACATTATTTTAATGATAAAACGTAAATTTGCCGAAAATAAGTATTATTGTATTTTATTACATCACCATTGGGTCATTATGATGTCATAAAACACATTATATGTTTAAACGCTATTTCATTTTTTCCCAAAAATTTGACTGGCTCAGAAAATTATTAAAAAATTCACTGTTGGATAATTTCAATGTCCTGATTCCAGAAATGACATTTATTTTATCTAAAAAAATTTCTAAATATGTTAATTTTCACTTTTAAAATAAAAATCAACATTTATCTAAAATTCACGGGTTTTGACAGAAATGGATTTCAAACCTTAATATAAAATTTTAATTGCATTCATAAAATTATAAGATCATTTATATTTAATAAAAATTAATTTAATAATAATATTTTTATTTAATTAAAATATTATTTATTTCAAAAATACCTTAATTTAATAAATTATATTTCTTAATTAAATTATAACTAAAAACACCATTTGTACTTTAAAAAACTATTTACAATGTATCAAAAATGACTAGAAATTATATTCATTATTATATACAATAAAATAATGTACATGAAAATAGTACTACTTATTTTTTACATAACCCCTTAAAATAGCCGTATAAGACCTAAGGGTAAGGTGTGCGAGGGCGACAGACTCTTGGGGAGACTCAGATAACATCGCTCGAGTGGTAATCTCTATCAACTTCCACTTTTCCCGTAGATGGTTACGTTCGAGCTTGAAATAATGAAGCTCATCTTGGGCGTGGTCAAGGGGGAAGCCCAAGGATGTCACCTCTTTTCCGAGCTCCGACAAATGGGCTTCGTATGGGGCAATTCTACTAGATGAGGCCATCGCATCCTTTGTCTGAGTAAAAATTGGGTTCGTTAAAGCCTTATATTTATCCTAATCATGTGATCACTGTTCAACGGCTATAAAAGTAACGGTCACAACACTTATCATAAAACAAAAGAAGTTGACATCTTATAAAAACATTTGTTATAAAGAGACATTTAATAATATCAAGAGGGATTTTCCATTAATGAAACTTTTGGTCATTACAATATTCCCCCATTAAGAAATTTCAACCTCAAAATTTTCCTTTTCCCACACTAAAAAAATGTGGGTAACTCAGCTTCATCATATCCTCCGACTCCCAAGTTTCTTCTTCAAACATTTGGTTTCTCCACAACACCTTGACGAGGGGCATTGTCTTATTTCGTAGAAATTTTTCTCTACGATCTAAGATCTTCACTGGTTTCTCCTCATAAGAAAGATCATCTTCCAATTGTACCACCTCGAAATAGAGTACATGTGAAGGGTCTGATATGTACTTCCTTAAGAGGGATACATGAAAGACATCATGCACCTTGGCCATAGTAGGTGGAAGTGCTAGTCGATATGCCACTGCCCCAACACGATCAAGAATCTCGAATGGGCTGATGTACCTTGGACTTAACTTCCCTTTCTTTCCAAACCTCATGACCTTCTTCCATGGAGATATGCGTAAAAACACTATGTCTCCAACTTTAAACTCAAGGTCTCATCGACGATTATCTGCATAACTCTTCTGTCGACTCTGGGCTGCCTTGATATGCTGATGAATGTTTTACACCTTCTCCACCATTTCTTCGACCATTTCTGGTCCAAGCAGCTTACGTTCACCGACCTCATCCCAACATGCCGGTGTTCTGCACCTTTTCCCATAAAGGGCTTCATATGGTGCCATTTGGATGCTCGAGTGGAAACTATTATTATAAGAGAACTCAACCAGAGGATGATGTTGATCTCATCCTCCTTTAAAGTCCATTGAGCATGCTCTCAACATATCCTCAGGTATTTGGATAGTCATCTTGGATTGGCCATCAGTTTGAGGATGATAGGCCGTACTGATGTTCAGTTCAGTATTCAGAGAATTTTGAAGACTCTTCCAAAACATAGAGGTGAATCTTGGATCTTGGTCAGACACAATACATAGTGGTACTCCATGCAACCTTAACACTTCCCTGATATATATCCGTGCCAGTTGATCAAATGAGAAATCCTCCTGAATAGTAATGAAGTGTGCAGTCTTTGTAAGACGATCCACAACAACGCAGATTGCATTTTTGCCTTTGGATGTCCTTGGAAGTCCGGTGACAAAGTCTATGGTGATGTTTTCCCATTTCCATTCTGGTATGGGAAATGGTTGCTTCGTCCCCTTAGACTTTTTCCTCTCAGCCTTCACTGGATGACACACCAGGCACTTTGATGTATATTCGGCGATCTCCTTCTTCATATTATCCCACCAAAAGTTCTCTCGGAGATCTCGATACATCTTTGTGTCCCTGGGTGAATAGAGAAATTTGAACTATGTGCATCATCCAAAAGTTCCTTCTTCAGCTCCGGACTTGATGGAACACATAGTCTTTTCCCAAACCGTACAATTCATTCTTCATTAACATTAAACTCCGAGGATTTTCCCTTATTGATAGCTTCCACTTTTTCTTGAATTCCCACATCATCCTTTTGAGCATCCATTAACCTTTCCAAAAGATATGGTTGACCAATCATTTGTGAAAAGATTGATGATGTTCCCTTCTTTAAGATTCCCACATCCATCTTCATCAAGTCTAAGAAGATTGGATCTTTCTCAATTCTCTTCATTGAAGTGAATCGATGGATCCTTTCTACTTAGGGCATCTGCCACCTTGTTCGCTTTCCAAGGGTGGTAATGTATTGAAAATTCATAATCCATGATGAGCTCTATCCATCTTCTCTGGCTCATATTAAGCACTTTCTGTGTGAATATATATTTAAGACTCTTTTAGTCAATATATATCTCACATTTCTCTCCATAGAGATAATGCCGCCATATTTTCAAAGCAAAGATCACATCCACCAACTCCAGATCATGCGTTGGATACTTTCGCTCATGGATTTTCAACTGCCTTGAGGCATAGGATATCACTTTATCATTCTGCATCATCACACAACCTAAGCCCTTATTTGAAGCATCACTGAAAACCACAAAAAGTTCCCCACTTGTGGGTAAAGTGAGTACGGGTGCAATGATAAGCCTCCTTTTCAACTCCATGAAGCTTTTTTCGCATTCATCACTCCAAGAAAACTTTACTCCCTTTAGAGTTAGCTTGGTAAGAGGGTTGGAAAATCGTGAGAAATTTCTCACAAATTGTTGATAATATCTAGCTAACCCCAAGAAGCTACGGATATCGGTTACCGATGTTGGCCTCGACCATCCCTCAATTGCATCTATTTTGGAGGGATCCACAGATATCCCATTGCTTGTGATGATATGGCCCAAGAATGAGACCTCCTTCAACCAGAACTCAAACTTTCTGTACTTTACATAGAGCTTCTCCTTGCGCAATGTCTCCAGTACAATTCTTAAATGCTCCTCATGATCCTCCTTGGTTTTGGAGTATATTAGAATATCATCTATAAAGACTACTACAAATTTGTCAAGGTAATCTCTAAAGACTCTATTCATCAAGTCCATGAAGAATGATGGATCATTGGTGAGTCCGAAAGTCATTACTATGAATTCATAGTGCCCATACCTTGTATGAAAAGCAGTCTTGGGGATATCTTCCTTCTTCACCCTTACTTGATAATATCCCGACTGCAAGTCCACCTTGGAGAATTATTGTGCTCCACCCAACTGATCGAACAAGTCATCAATTCGTGGGAGAGGATACTTGTTCTTTATCGTGATTTTGTTAAGTTCACGATAATCGATGCAAAGCCGCATTGACCCATCCTTCTTCTTGACGAAGAGGACTGGTGCACCCCATGGTGAAGCACTTGGGCGTATAAACCCTTTATCTAGATTCTCCTGTAGTTGTTTCTTCAGCTCTTAAAGCTCAACAATAGCCATTCTATATGGATTCTTGTATATTGGTAATTCCCCAGGTATATGTTCAATTGAAAACTCAACATCTCTTCTAGGAGGAAGACCAGGCAGTTCCTCGGGAAACACATCCGCGAATTCCCTCACAATAGGCATTTCTTCAAGGATGGTTTCTTCCTTGGACTCAATCATCTGTGCCAGATACACGTTCTCATAGGGGAGTAATATCCATTCTTGAGATTATGGAGCTAAAGGAGATTCATCTTCCTCCTGAAACCAGTAAAGAATCAGGGGTCGATTCTCCATATGGAGTGTGATTTCCCTCTCCCGACAATTTATGTTGGCTTTATATAAGGAAATCCAATCCATGACAAGAATTTCATAAAATTCCACTAGAGGGAGTATGAAGAGGTTATCCGGGAAATTCAATCCACAGATTATAACAGTGGAGGACTTATATTCATGGGATTAAATGATTTCCCCATTTTCCGTACTCACCGACATCATTACTTCCATGATTTGTGGTGGTGCTGGGATTGTTCTACTAAACATTCGAGATATAAAAGAATGCATAGAACCTGAATCAAAATGAACGTTCTCTATTCTTGAATGAATAACTAGTGTACCTGTCACCACTTCGTTATCAGGGTTCACTTCAGCAGAAGTGATGGAAAATTATCTTCCTTGCTGTCTTGGAGGTTGTTGGTTGCCTCTGATAACCCTTGGATTAGGGCACTGATTTGCAAAATGACCCAGTTCATTGTATTTATATCATTGAAAAATGTGTTGAGGTTCGAACGGAGCATTCCTCTCCTATGTCGCAGCCGCGGGTCCTTCTTGCCGACAATTAATAGCTAGGTGCCCTTATCTTCCACACCTGAAGCATTTTCTCATCCCCTTAAGGAAATTCCCAGGGTGCTTCTTTCTGCACTTTTGGCAAGTGGGGTGCTGGAACTTCTTAGCGCTGTTGGATTTATCCATTGGGCCACTAGAATTTAAGTCCACCTTAATATTCTTATACCCATGATACCCCTATGATTCTACAATCTCCATTTTTACCTTGAGGGCACATCAGACAATTTCCTCATAGCTGTCGACGTCACGGATCCTTAATGCTTTCTACAAGCTAGGCTTCAACCCACCAAAGAAGCGGTCAACCTTGCATTCGGGGGTAACAACAAAGATGGAAGCGTATCGTTCAAGCCTTGTGAAGTTTTCCTCCTATGCTCCAACATATTCCTCATCTTTTTTGTTGATGGAAAGGAAGTCCCTTTACATCTTAAGTCGGAGGGTGCGCGGAAAATATTTATCGAAAAACATCTTCTGGAATTCCTTCCATTCCAAAGCCTCGATCTCCTCCTCAGGTTTCATATTTTTGATCAACATCCACCATTGATCAGATTCACCCTCCATACGATAAGCATCCAGGAGAACCTTCTCTTGTTTAGAACATTGAAGGATGGAGAGGATCTTTTCAATGGAGTTGATCCATTGTTCAGCGATCGTGGTATCGGATGATCCACTAAAAGTAGGAGGCCTTTGTCTCATTAGGCTCTCAATAGAGACTTGTTCTTTCTTATGGGGGGTTTAATGTTCCTATTGACCCGTGATTCTATTCAAAACTTGAGTTAGCTGAGATAGAATCATGACAATGTTCGTGATTCCCGCTCCCGTTGGATTTGGAATCTCATTAGTACAGTTATCACACTGATCTTCACAACGGTTGTTAGCCCGAGTCCTCCTATTACCAGCCATTGGCTGGAATAAAAGAAAAGTTAGGGGTAACACATAAAGGGTAATCCAAAGACAAAAGTTGATGACTCAAAAATAAACTTTTATTTCCTTAACTCATGAGTCTATAGGCTTCAATCTAGGCTTTTCATGATCTACTTTCTAACATATATTCTTAGGGGAATTTTTCCCTTAATAAGGGTTCATACTAAGATTGTGAATTTATCATAACATATCCCCCGGGAGTCTTGTGACCAAGAGTGCATCAAGTCCCATTGTCGTGCACCAGTTCCCGTTCGATTCTAGCTCAAAGCGGGGTTTTCGGGTTTTACCCCTAGGATACATCTGTGCCAGAGCCGCCTCTACCTGCTCGTATTCAGACAGGGATGTATTTGTTTGATAAACCACTTACTCAGTACTAACCAAAACATAGGGATGTTTTTATTATACTTAGTCTTGTATCTAAGTATTTACTAGGGTTTCCTAATCCCAAAAATAACCAAACCTATCCTCTGATACCAACTATGACAACCGTTCTTTTTCTTACAACTTAAACATGCTTTATTACAAAAAACCTCACTTGATACAACAAAGAAGATCGAGAGGTTTAGTGTATTTAGGGATTAGGATCATTACATAAAGACTTAAAACATGAAATATAACATCTTTATTAAAAACTTCCTTTACCTGACCACTAAATTCCCTCGTACTAAGCATTGCATGGGGTAACCTGAGGACATGCATAAGAAAAGGGTGAGCTATAAAGCCCCATAAGGGAGTACACATGGAATAACATGAGGAGCACAATACATGTTAGGAAATAGTCATGTCAATAGAGAATAAGATAAACATGAACATAAAGGCATGGAAAAGCATTATAATTATAACATGGAAATGTGGCAACAACACTTAACATGGATTTAGCATGAGCCAAGGCTCATTACACATAAAGAACGAGTAAACCCTTATTGCACATGAAGCTCGAGTAAACCCTCGTTGTACTTGAATTAGCATGAGTCAACACTCATTTAACATGACGTATCATGATACTATACTTTACCCGATGCATTGAAGTGCTATAAGGGCGCACCCTTCTTAAACATTTCATTTCAAGCATAAGTGTGCCACATGGATCATAAAACAAGGATTCATAAAACATAATCATTTATTCCACGATAAAGGAATGTGGAATTCATACATGAAACTTTATAATCAATAAGTAAATGTGCATAAAGGTGAATACCCTTGATGGAGAAATGGGCATTGTATTCACTACACAATTACATTGGCTTAGAAAATCTATGCGATTTCGGCAGCGTAACAGCGTGACATAAGAATTCATAAAAAGGGTTGATGATAGAGAAAGGGGTTCCTCATCATATTTAAATGTAATGGACAGTAAGGAGGTCATATAGATACATTTCCAAACAATTTTAATGGAATTTAGATTCATGATACAAAATTATTTGCTTGAATGTAAAATAAGAGAGAGAAGTTCCTTTCAGAATTTTGGTATCGTAAGAGGTGTACATGGGTGGCATTTAATTAGAGAGAAAGGGGTCTCCCATAATTCAAACAATAAGAGGGAAGTATGGGGGTGGTGCAAAACCATACCCCTACATTCATAATTGAAATTAAAAGGGCAAAACAACTTAAAGAAAATTGACAAAAATGAGAAAGGAAGAAAAAACCCTTACTTGGAAGTGTGTTTCCAAAAGCTAGAGAGGGCCTTGTGAGTGGATTATTTGGAGCTTGGGGCACCTTGGGAGAATTATAGAGAGAGTAGGGCAGAGGTTGGACGAACTCCAAGGGATTTTAGTGAGGAGGAAGTGGGAGCTTGTGTGGGATTATATAGGAAAGGTGAGGGAATTCATTATTATTTAGGTTTGGGTCCCCTTACATTAAATTAATCCAAACCACAAACCATCCCATGGTTTTTGCCCATGGTTTTTGGAAAAGGGAAGAGTAATAAAATATTTTATAAGTCCCATGTCCGATCTTCTTAAAATAATAAGGTTGCTTATTTGGAGGTGAGTCACACTCCCATGGAAATTAATATAAAAAGGCAAGGTGTTGAATATGTCTTCAGGGGTCCATTAATGCTTTGAAAAGTAAGTAAAACAAACCCAAAATAACATTATATTAATTATAAAACATATATTGGCCGAACATAAGGATTATGGTATTTTATTACATCACCATTGGGTCAATATGATGTCATAAAACACATTATATATTTAAACGGTATTTAATATTTACCCAAAAATTTGACTATCTCAGAAAATTATGAAAAATTCACCGTTGGATAATTTCGACATCCTGATTCCAGAAATGACATTTATTTTTTCTAAATTTTTTTTTTAAATATCTTAATTTTCACTTTTAAAATAAAAACCAACATTTATCAAAAATTCACGGGTTTTGACAGAAATGGCTTTCAAACCTTAATATAAAATTTTAATTGCATTAATTAAATTATAAGATCATTTATATTAAATAAAAAATTAATTTAATATTATTATTATTATTTTATTAAAATACTATTTATTTCAAAAATCCATTAATTTAATAAAATATATTTCTTAGTTAAATATTAACTAAAAACACCATTTGTTCTTTAAAAACTATTTACAATGTATCAAAAATGACTAGAAATTATATTCATTATTATATACAAAAAAAATAATATACATGAACATAGTACTACTTATTTGTTACATAACCCCTTAAAATAACAGCATATGACCTAAGGGTAAGGTGTGCGATGGTGACAGACTCTTGGGGCAGCTCAGATAACATCACTCGAGTGGTAATCTCTATCAACTTCCACTTTTCCCGTAGACAGTCACATTTGAGCTTGACATAATGAAGCTCAGCTTGGGCTTGGTCAAGGGCGAAGCCCAAGGATGCCACCTCTTTTCCAAGCTCCAACAAATGGGCTTTGTATGGGGCAATTATACTGGATGAGGCCATCTCTTCCTTTTCCTGAGTAAAAATTGTGTTCATTAAAGCCGTATATTTATACTAATCATGTGATCACTGTTCAACGGCTATAAAAGTAACGGTCACAACTGTTATCATAAAACAAAAGGAGTTAACATCTTATAAAAACCTTTTTTATAAAGACACATTTAATAAGATCAAGAGGGATTTTCCTTTAATGAAACTTTGGGTCGTTACAGATATAATATTTATTTTCATATGTGAAAAGAATAATTATAAATACATGTACTTTTATAGTACTTTGCATTACCCATACCAACTGAGACCCCTTCCTAGATCCGGGAAAAGAACTATAGTTAAACCACTATCCCACATTCAATTTATTGTGTGTTGAAAAATGAATTTTATGGTTTATAAGACTCAAATGTAAGGTAATTCTCTTTAGAAATCACAACGGAAGACTATATTTTTAATTACAAATCACATAAAAAATAATTGAACAATCCCATTCTAAAATGTTCAATATAATAAATATATTAATCATATAAAATATAACCAACAATATATAGTTACAACTATTACAAAAAAACTCATTAATACCCAATTTTCAAAAAAAATGAAACACTTTTTACACCTTATGGGAACAAGAAAAACACCGAAACACCAATATTTTTCTATCAACATCAGTTTCCTAGTAAATGACAGCCAACACCCCCATCAATAAGATTATTTATTCCAATATTTAAAATAATGGGTGAGTGTATAAAATTATTCTATATGTCCTCACCAAATTATGATCAAGAAAGTCAATATTGTTCATTAATAATGATTAAATGAGTGCCATCACAACATAAAGTCATGTTATTATTGCTCAAACCACCAAATTTTAAACATGAGATACCAAAATATAGTGAAATATCTCTTCCATAATGTCTCAAAAGATGCAAAAAATGAGAGAAACAAATTTCAAAACATCTAATTTCCAAATCCATAAGTATATCAAGTAAAATATTATATTCCCAATCTCATAATTAGTATCACTTATCTAATAAAAATGTTTTCAAAATATAACATTAAATATTAATATATATATATATATAAGATTCCCCAATTACCAAGTCTCACAATATTGTATCCTAATTCCTTGATATCAAACGTAATGTCAACAAGACACTATTTTAATAATACAACCTTAGTGGGGTGAGTGGGGTATACTAGGAAAGTCATCCAATTTTCATTCTCACCTATCAGATATTCTATTGAACATAAGATAAAGATCCTTAGGTGGAAGTTAAGTAGTGAATAGAACCAACATAACTAAAATAGAATTAGAATATAATGAATGAAATCAAAAATAACATCACACTAAATATTGAGATACACTATAATTGATCATTATACCAACTACATCATCTTTATCCAGCCTATAAATATCTACCAAAAAGTCACAACACACATAACTATATGATATTTTGATAACATACTGGGTGAACTATTACACATGAGTTTCAAATTAAATCAAAAAAATAATAAAATACACATAAGAATAAACGTCTTATGATAACCATACACACATCATCATCACAATTAGTCTTTGTTTCTCTTACAAAAAACATCTATTAGAGTATATCCCTCTAGGGAAGCACTCTATAATCAAAATATTGGTCAACAAAACAATCAAATATTTTCATTCATAATTTGATTATCCTATCATGGTTTTGTAGTGAACCAATATCAAACACAATCACATACCATAAAACCACACTCTGCATACACACCCCTCCTATAATGTAGATAAAAATATAACTCATGCTTGTAGTGAACCTCAAGAAATGCCATATATCATTTAAATGTCATCTATATGATAAATATATAATCATAACCATCTTAAATTTAGAGTATAAATATAAGAAATACATAATCATCATATCATTAGTTTTTAGATCATACCACCTTAACCATTTTAAAAGAAAACCTCTCAAATTTATTGTCTCAAAATACTCAATGAATTATTTTTGATACACACTATCAAAAATAACATCATTAGATCATTATAAAAAACTAATTAAAATAAATTTATTATAATTATGATCATGATCAAAGAACCAATAAAATTCTCCTCATGTTAGATATTCATTACAAAATTATCAATACCCCCCCACACACACACACACAAGCACATGTTTAAATGTTTATTTGAATTTGATCATTATAGTAGTTCATAATCATTGAACAAAATGTATTTCCTTGTTATACATCAAAAAATGTATAAAATAACCACTATAAAATTTTATATTGATTATTCATGGATATTTATGATGTAAAATATTTATAAATTCCAAAAAAAAAATTAAATAATCCATTATTACCTTAAAAATATCGACACCATTATTTATGTGAAATAATGATGAAAATAAATTATTCATTTTACTAATTTAGACACTTTTAAGGATTTTTTAATCACCACACACATATATATAATATTAAAACATTTTAGTTTTGGAAATTCCTATTATATACCAAGAGCCTCTACACAACAACCCGGTTCGACCAACTTACTTTATCCATACAATTTTCATCCCATCGAGTCTAAAATTTTGTCCCTCCTTTATAATCCCATCGACCCTATATGGTCCAACATATTTCCAACCCAATCAAATAACCTATATGTTTTGAGTATCATATCTAATAAATCAATTATTAATTAAATAGTTGAGGATTTTTCTCCCCTAAACGACAACAGCCAACCATCAAACTAACCCAGTGAACTATAACGCTACATTCTCCTCTACTAGAATTCTCCATATGCCACAAACATTCACATAAAACCAACATAGAAATAGATCACCACCCACAATCACCCACCACTACAATATCCATGATCCAAATTACCATTACCTTCTATATGGACAATCCACTTTGCACCATCTAACATAATCTAGACACACATTTCGAAAATGACTTCTATTATGTTTTTGAAAACCTCAAACCACCCTCAGGTGACTAATTCGTACCCAATCCAGTTATTTCAAACCCGTTTTTCATCATGATATATTCCATATCCCTAATCTCATAGTCTCTATATAATAGTATTCCATTTATATATTATGTAACTCAATATCATTATTAATAATAAATTTCAGTTTTCTTTTGATTTCCTTAAATTATCCACATGTAAAAGAGTGATTAAAGGGGGAAATTAGTAATTTATAGAAAAATACTATAATGGCCCATATACCATTGTTATGTTATAATGAAATTAATTTAAACACTACATCTCAAGAAATACTAAGAAAGTGAAATTTTAGTTGGGGTCTCATTTGAATGTAAGCCTCATTTTTCAACAAAATGAAATAATATTCTCATATAATTTAATTAATTAAATAATTAATTTTAATTAAAATTATTTAAACAAAATTAATCTGATATATTTCAATCATCAACCCAAAGGTAAAAATCACATTATGGGATTATCAAAAACATTAAAAAAAACTATTTATGGTTTTTTACATGGTTAAAATAATCAAATTTCTCATCAATTGTGAAATGAATAATATACCCCCTTTAATTTAATGAACTATAAAACAACTAATTTTTTGAAATTCACTTCAATTCTAGATTTAATAAGTTAAACTATCTAAAATAGATAAATATTTTAGAATCCATTTATCTATTTTGATGATAAACTTACTTCTCACTCACTGAGGTATTGTCATGCACATGTTCAATATTACATAATAAAATGATCAAATCTCATAACCATCACAATCGAATTAAAGTCTCATACCAGATAAAAAACCATTATATTATAAATAATATACCCAATAAACCATGATTAGATAAATCATTAATACTATTTTAATAATGGTTTAAAAGCATTAATTTCTATATTAACTGTACTATATAAACCACTATAATTATGGATTACTATGAAAAAAATATACAATTTAACAATTTTTATTTCAAAATAATAAGAAAGGTTATTAAATGGATCATATTTTGTCAAAATAGAGGCATTTTTAAATAATGCACTACATTAACAAACAACACTTTGATCATTATTTTTTGCATAATACATCAACATGAAACCAAACATAATAATAATTATGTTAGTCGTCAAATTAAACTATTTAATTTCATAATTTCATTACTGTACCTATTTGAAAATAATATTGAGATTATGTATTTTTTATATATTACTGATATTATGACTTTAAAAACATAAAAACATAAATAATTTCCCTAATCACATAGAATGGTATAATGAATTATATCTTCAATCAATTTCAATGTTATTATTTAGAAATCACCAAAAAATATAACAATCATATAAAATTATCTTTTTCATCATATGGATAAAATTAACTAGATAAATTAATTTTAATATTTAAAAGATTATTACCACATCATTAAAATTTATCAAAAATTATAATATAACTCAGTGAACTTTATCACTATTGGAATATATAAGTTTCATAATTTTTTGGAATTTAACCACATTTTTCTAAAATAATCATTATTTATTGACATTAAATATCATTAGGTTCAATATATATCTGATTATTCCTTTATAATAAATCCATAAAAAACTAATATATTAGGTTGTGGTAATAAAAAACTTATTGTGTTTGTGAAAAAGTGAAACATTATTTTATTTTGCATATACATTAAATTAATTTTATAATATTTTCGAAAATATTATTAAATAAACAATAATATATAAATTATATATCAAAAAATCCTTTTAAATTTTTTTTACAATATATTCAAACCATTATCTTATATTTATTTAAATGGTAAATATATTATATATATTAATTATAGAGAATTATCCTATAATATGTCTTAACAGATTAATATGAGAGTAAAAATATAAATTTATTTCACATTATCAAATGTCCATTAATTTTCTTTTAGTTAAATGTTATTTTTTACTTCAATATTATTACTATAATAATTTTAACAATATATATAATGTTTTTTATTTTTATAAAATATTCTTTTTATCTAGAAATGTAATTCATCCCTCATATACATCATATAAACTATTCAATAAGTGCACTATGTTTTATAAATCTCAGATAAGAAATTTATTTAAGAAAAATCATTTCATTTGTTACATAATTCTATTTTCATAAAAAAAATATTATCAAAATTAATAACACATAATAGTTTACAAAAACCCAATACAAGATTATTCCAATTATAGAGAACTATACAATTCCAATTTTAATTTCCTCACCAATATTACATTGAGAAATATAGCACGAACTCTAACTCAACCCATTAGACAATATTCCCAGAATTGAGTCTCTATAAAAAATGTGTTATGAATAGTTTCTATTATATACCCTTGAATCATAATGTAGAGAAATTATATTTTGTAACATAAATAATTAGTGTGTATTCTCCAAATAAATTTCACAATTCTTTCATATATTTCTGATATTTAGATTTTTTATTACTCAGTTCACCATAATAAGAACATTATCCTCATTCTAATACATTTCCTCTTAATACAATTGAATTATATATATCATTGTATTGTAAATATATTCTTTTTTTTTATGTTTTTACCCTTGCATTATTGAACCTTAATTAGTTATACTAGGATTGAATATATTATGTTTTGTTTAAAACCACTAATCATGATGATGTGATTGAGTAATTAATTTTCGAACTTATTCACATTGTAGTTGATTCTGAATTAATGATATATTTCAGGTAATGATAGAAAGATTATGTCTGCAAATTGATTCTATATCAAAGTTGATCCAAACATTTTAACTCATTCCCATACCTAATCACATTAAGTACATGAATAGAATAAGAATTTCCATATGAGAATTTACATCACAAAATTCATTTGAAATATTGAAACACTTATTTTTTTAGTTTTTCATGATATATAATATTCTGATTGTTTATTATTTAAAAATCCATTGTATTACCATGACCATTTATTAACACAGTATCAATGGGGATAAGAATAAAAATAAAAACATCCAGTTAACATTTTTCATTCTAATTATAATAATAATTTTTTACTTTTTAGTTATTATTAGTAAGTGTTATTTTAATTAAAATGTACTCTAGAGACAAAAGTTTTTAGACTTATTTGTGTAAAATCATCATTTTTACATACCAAGCATAACAATTTATATGATTTTAATTCCACGACTATGGTAAAGAACATAGGGAATATATTATTGATGTATTACTTTATGAATGTTTTATATATTAAAAATATATATTTATTAGGTTATTATAATTTATTAAATAAGTATTCAATATATAATTTTATTCAATATTTTCATATGAAAATGTTTATACCTTGTATCATTTTTACAAGTGATCCAAAATCTGTGTTTCACGGTTTTTTTTTAATTTAGTTTTCATATTATCACTAATATATCTAGGTTTATTAGTATTTTTAATTTATCGTATATAAATCATAGACATTTTAGTAGATAATATCTTGCCAAAATTTCTATAATGAATTATATCAACACTATTCTTATACTTGCCAAAAATTTAGTGTTACCCAACCAAGAGAAACCTGATTCTCTCATTAAAATAAAAATACATAATATTATTGGATAGAACTATCCTTTATTCCTTACACAAGAAAATGCATTTTAATCTAATCCTATTTGTTTCACCTATACCAAATGATCATTGAATTGAGAAAATATTTCTTATAACACTTGATAAGTTCATCGGATTTAATGATCTCACCATATAATTTCTATGTTCATATCATATTCATTCCATATCATTCATTATCTATTTATATTCATGTGTATAAAGATTCAATTTATTTATATTATGAATTTCCACGAAATTAAAATCATTCAATCCAAATAATTTATAATTCTAATATAATTGTTGGTTTTTGTACATATCTAATATAAAAAAGCATGTTGTCGTAATTTTTCTAATAATACCCTAATAAATCATATGAAAATGTTTTCGGAATATTGTTTTATATAAAGGAAAAAAACTATAATAAACTAAAACCCAAATCAAGAGAATGTTTAGTATGATAGTTTGTTAACACATACATTTTTGGGTAAATCCTAAACTTCCTCAATAGTGACAAGTCTTACCCAAATCCCCTAGTCAATAGATCATTATACAAGGGTGATTTAATGTTTTTAAAATTATTTTAACACTATATATGTAAAATAATTATAATAATAAATCATTGCCCTGTAATTATAAAAAATAAACCTCTAATGTTGGATGGAAAAAAATTAAATCTCTTATTATACCATGTTTGTAACTCCTAAAATACATTGTATAAAACTTATAAAATAAAGTAAACAAAAAATTAAATACAAAAATTCACATTGTATAAATATAAAAATATCATTATCATGAATAAATTAATAAATAATTGAAATTTTCATACATTTAAAATTTATATAAAAATGGGCACTTAAATATTTTACCATTAAACATTTCGAAATTTCATATAAAAATTATTACAATCAATTCAATGTTTAGAATTAAATAATATTTAAATTATATAAATAAAATATAATAAAAACCCATTTAGATTTATAATATATAATATGGAAAATTAATTTTTATTATTTCATATAAATATGAAATATTATTATTTATTAAAATATAAATATTAAAAAAATGATCTTAAGATATCCCACATTTTAATTTTTATAAAAATTTTATATTTATTAATGAAAAAATAATATTTTATTTAAATTAATTATTTTTTAAATAAAAATAATCTGGGGAATAAAAAATTTACAAAATGAGTAGATTGAAGGAATCGAGTACATTAAAAAATAACATTTCTGGTAAATTTAAATTATTTTAATTTAATCTATCATGAAATAATAGAATTAGCATAGAAGATTGTAATTCCATGTTTGGATCACGTTCAACATGCAATAATCTATGTTTTTCTTAATTAAGTAATATTTCAGTTTTTTTTTAAAAATTTATGAGACCTCTAATGTTGTAAAATAATACATTTTACCTTATATAGGACTTCAATAAGCTTATATTATAGTTATTTTGATTTTATAGTGTGTTTATTACCCCTCACCTTGGCTGGCATGTAATTATGGGTATGGAGGGGCCTTAATAATAATATGTTAAGTATAAAAATTTCATTTTAGCTCATCTGCACATATTTATGAGAATTGTGAATTTACTTCCAAAGAGAGACCCAGAAGGGAGATATGTTATCATAGTTTCATCAGGTATGGGGTTTTTACCCTGGTAATGGTATAATTTGAATTTTCATTTTTATTGAGCCACACTTTCCATACATCGATTTCACATATTATTATATAAAAATATCCCTTACATAACATATTGATCCACATCATAATCATGTAGGACTAGTTCCATTCAAAACATGGACATGTAAATGACTAGCTCATAAGTGATGTACGTCATCTCTCACTATGTTTTATGAAACTAGAATTCTTTTAAGGACCCATGTTTTTTCAAACTCAAAAATTAGGGCCGAAAATTGAATTTTTCCTTTTAGATGCTTTTAAAGGGAAAATAGTGATATTTACCTAGTAGATGATCTATGATAATTTTTTTTACCACTATATTGGACATAGAATACGGTATTACCCTTGTATATAATTTTGGTGGAATTCTATGACATTTGAATTTCGGATGAATATTTAATATTTAATATTTAATATTTATTTAATAAAATATTAATTTATTCAAATGTGTTCTTTCATCCATATATTTTGAATAGGGTGTCAGATTGAGATATTTACTTCACTATTAATTTGGGAATGAATAGTTTTACCTAAGAGGGGAATAAAATTAGGTCGGGATTCAGGGTTGGGATCAGACCCATTTTTTATTTTCTTTCCATTTTCCTCTTTTTGTTTTTCCTTTTTATTTTCTTCTTTATCCCTTGGCATATTGTGCATTCCCCTTGTGGGTTCCATTAACATGATTTATAGATGATTGTTTTATGGATATGGAGAGAGAGAGAAAGAAGGATAATGGAAGAGAGGTACTGTCATAGAGCATGGGACGAGCTAGGTCATCATGTAGTATATGTGGGCTGTTGAAATGGGTGATTCCTTGATGGATTCCACTCAAAGGTCATCCATTTTTATATTTTTGTTGCACATACTCTTATATTTTTTGTTTAATATATTTTCTTCTTTTGAAATCATAGGACCCTCCATGGTTCAATCTATTCCTTTTGAGGAGAAAATTGGAGGTTTCATGTGATTTGAGGGGTTTCCCGTTTGGAAATCCTGATCATATGATGTGTAGTTCAGGAACACATGCCATGTGTAGTTCTAATTCGGGGAAGTTGATATTTTTTAGATTATACACCATGTATGGGGTATACACACCAAGTGCTGGGACTTGTCCATGTATCCATGTACCCAGCCAGATAGCTCGTATAGGGATACATGGTCTTGTAGAGTACATGGTCAGTCCCTTTATGGGTTGCACCTCTTGAAGAGGTACACGACCATATGACATACATGTCTAGGAAAAGTGACGTTCATAGGTAGGTAACCTGTGTATGGAAAATTTTATATACATGTTTTTTATGCCTTGTGAAATGAATTTTACATGCCATGTTTGGTTAAAGTACATGCCCATGTGTATCTTTGGTCATATACACAGTGCATTGGGTATACATGTTGTGTACTAACCCCTTTCTACCCTTTTTGGGTTTTTTCATATCTTTATGCCTATGATTCAGAATTAAATCCCTAATTAGTCCAATTTATTTATATTTCATGTATATTTCAATAGTAAAACCCTTCAGGTGACTTGAGGACGTTTTTGTGGTTTTTTAGGATTTTTCCAAATGGGGAGGTTCCTTCATTGGTAATCGATTATAGATATCTCTAATGAGTGATACATTGAGCTGATATGATCCATGAGTTATCTCTCTTGACCAATGATGTAAATACCTCGACCCTAGTATCCTAAAGTTGGTGCATTACTTTATTACATTGGTGATATTAAAAAATGTTCACATCCCAAAGAACCCAATAGTTTAGTAGATTTGGGAAACCAGAAACAAACATAATTTCTCCATTACAACCTAGAATGTAAAAAAAACATGGAATATCCAATGGAAACACTAATGAACTCCTATATTTTCTATTCATGTCATTCATAATGTACATCTTCGTATCCAGGGGTAAAATAAAACATATGAAATGGGTTAGATCATATGATCAGTAAGGGTAATAAATGCACTGTAATATATCATAAACATTAACAATAACTGAAAAAAAAATGATATTAAAAAATTATATTGAACATAATATGAAGGAATAAAAGTTGAATCAATAATTCCATATAAATAATTATATGAGAATTCAACATAACCATGGATATTATATAAGTTGAATAATCACATGGATTATTAATTACTAATATCAAAATTCTGGAATACATAATTCTGAATATCTAAAATATTTTTTTTAGGCCTCATCCATGATATCAAAAAATAAATGGTTATAGCCTCATCCAAATCCATTTCTGAATGTAAATCCGCAAGGGCTCATCCAAGTCTATATATGTTTTGTCTCATGATGTATATCGATGAATCTAGTGGAAATTGTGGGCCCTTTCCATGACATAATAATTCAAATTAATTCCAAATATTAATGGGGATAGACATACATATGAAAGGTAAATAACTTACCCCAATTAGTAAACATAATCCTGAACCATATTGAGTAATACGGTGAACGGTATCAAGATAGCACATCCAAAATATAAATGATCATAAACCATTTTAATTAAACATGGCATATTAAATAATATATTATCATTCCTAAATAATAATAAAATTAAACATAAGATTTTTAAATAAAAGAAAATACCCTAATAAAAAAATTCAGGAATTCTTTGTGGGAAATGCTTTTTTTACATTAGAAAGAAGAGTTATTTCAGAAAATAATTTGTATTTTTTTCATAAAATCATATTATAACATGTATATCTTAAAAAAATATTTAGGGAAAATTAAAATATATTTTATTATAAATAATTTCCAACTGATGTGAAAACATGTAAAAAGAGGATTTAATAAACTTTATAAATGAGTAAATTTTGTACAGTTGAAGGGAAAATACCAAAGAGTCGTTAAAACAAAAAAAGGAAACTATTTTGAATAAAATTAGAAATGATAAAATATATATTAACATGATAATATTAGTTTTTTTTTTGGAAAAATAATGGTGGCTTGAAATATATTATGGAGTGCACTTGAAAATGGGTAATAAAATGGGAAGTTCCCTTAACTCGGGCTTGCTTGTCTAGAGGAATTGAAAAGAGAAACTTATAAAACATATATTTACCATCAAATAAAGAAGAACTAATATAGTTACATATTTATGGAACCTATCAATATATTATTGGATTATTACATATGAATATTTAAGAATTACATTGGGGTAAAGAGAGAGGAGTAACTAGAATGAAAAATGGAGGTACTGGGAGAATCTCTTACCCCTTTGTAATCAATCGAATTGTATTGCCAAAAATATAATCATCATAAAATTAAACATTTAATACAAAAAAAATTGTGATATTATTTATATAAAATATCAAATGTAAGTATACATACAACGCACATAAGAAATAAGTGGTAAATAAGGGAAATCTCAGAGAAATAAAAGTGAGATCATAAGACCTATACCTAATGTCAAAAACTGTTCTGGAACTGTTATTTATTTTCATTATGATCAAATTAAATCCTTTATATAATTAATTTATAACCATTTATACAAGTATATGATTTAGTATAATTTTAATATGTTTATTTACTACATATTTTATGAGTTATAAGCTACAATTCATGATTCTGGGAGTGTTTGTTTCCTTGGTTTTCATGATTGGTTTACTTGTATATGTGTATGGAAGATCACGTAAAATTTAAATAGTTACCGAAAAATGAAATATTTTATTATTAATGAATATAAATAATATTAAATTTTCATATATTTTTCCGTTTATATGTTATGAGGATGACTCATTAGATAAAATGTTAGGGATAACCATTTAGATTATTTTGAATTTATCATCATGAAATAGTTTTGTTTTATTAATTAATATTATGTACGTATACGATTTTGAGAATAATATATAATATTTAATACATATATTATAATATTTTTTAATGATATAAATAGTTTTATGACCAGCCTTGAAGGTGTAATTGAAAAATTAAAACACGTCAAAAATGACAGTAGTAAATCGGAACCCCTCAGACTATGTTTTCATTTTTAGAATAAAAGGAAAATGAGAAGACACATGATAGTGTATTTTTAATTTTAAAAAAAATTATTCAATATATGAGATACTAGACTTTTTGTGAAATTTTGGATAGAGTTGGTGAAGATAGTATAAGAAAATAAAAGAAAGTGAAAAGAAAATAAAAATGGGAAGACGATTTTACCTCTTGAATTCTTATCCTTGACAACATCCTTAGGGAAATTGGGGCTAGACATTTGTTGAGACCAAAACCTCTTAGATGTGGGTGTGATACTTGGGATGATTATTGGGAAAAAATTGTAAAATTTTCAAGGCTTAAGAGATGTTATAAGAAGAGCTTGTGAGGTATGGTATTTAAAGTGGAGGGGAGGGTTGTGTTTTGATTATTTAATTCATTTTTTTATTATTTTTACTCAAGATTATGAATAGTGATGATTCAGGTAAATAATATAGTAAATAATGCATTTGAGATCTAACCAATGGGTTCTTACCTCATCTGTATATCATCCATGACTCAAATATTCATGTATTTGTCTAAAATGTTAGATATAATAAATTACTAAATTTCACTAATCAATAAAAAATAAACTATTTCAAAATAATCATGAAAATTTAACCTGACCATTTTTTATGTGTAGAATTCAAAAATGAGCTCCATTTTATAAACTAATTTTCTATGTTTTATAAATTTAATTTTTAATTAAACATATCAATTTTATTAAAAATACTTATTTTAAAATTATAACTAATTTTATGACACTTTGAAAAATTCATTAAGGTGTCATAAAATCACTTTATAATCATGAGAAAAAGGTATTATTTTTGTAATCTATTTTACGAAGATAATTGTCTGTTAAATTATTTTATTCTCTAAGGTGTCAATCCTTGGTCAGCCAAGCGATGTAGGGTCAACTACCAATATTATACTGACTGTGAAGTTGAATGTGGAATAGTTTGAGGACAAACCTCAACAATATATATCAATACCAGCCCACATACTTCTAACCTTAAAATTCTTGTGTCTCCTCTTTGTTCAAGCTTTTAATCCACAATAAGTGCTCAGAAGCAGTGGCTAAATTAAGTAGCGCGTGAAATGTTTTCTGTGGAATCATTACAAATAGCTCGAGATTATCTAGAGAGAGTCAAGGAAGTTGAGTGGAAAAGGAAAAAATATACCCTTAAATAATTCCAAACTCATGAATCATTCAGGGAGTCTGTGTTTGGTGGGAATTGGAACTTCTGTGTTATAGGATGAATCTCTTTTTGAGTGGTTGGCATAATTTATATTGGATCATTTCATAATTTTATGTGAGCCTCTCCGGATTCAATAGATGGGGAGTTAGTGAATAGTTATCTTGATTTGTTTGTCCCTTTTCTTTCTGTATACCAGAATAAAGTGTCTGGTAAGAGATCCATACATAGTTTTTTGTAAAAGAAAATCCTTTGTTTTCAATGGATTTTTTATTTTTCATTTCTAATTAATTGGTCCCCAGGAATTCATGTGTAGAATATAATTTAATAATTTGAAAAATATATCTTTCAATCCTACCAATCCAATGGCTAGGTGATAACTATCTCAATTAAAAAACAATATTTAATCATTTGTTTAATTTCAGTGTTTTGTGTAATGAAAATAATTGTGGAATATAAATTTAAAGAGATATACCATAGAATCTTTGGGTGTTATATTCTACCCTCCTTCAATAATTTGTATCATCATAATTTAAAATGGAACATAAAGAAATAAATTTTTATACTTTACCATTTATTTTTGAAAGGCCCTAATCATGAAAAGGGTTTATAAAACTTCATCTTAAAAATAGGTTAAGTGAAATGTAAAGGTTACCATAGAACTAGTATTCTTAAATAAGAGAAATTAATCAAAATATGGTCAAAGAAGTGTAATCCAACTATCTTTTTTTTGTATAGTGATATATTAAATGGTCATTAGAAATTATACAATTACAAAACTGTTAATTTTTTATTGGTTAAAATACAATTGATTTCATATAAAGAAAATGATTGAATGGGTTTTTTGTTCCAAAATCATTTTCATAGTGTCTTGGGATACCTTTAATATTCAGATAATAACTTTATCAAATAAAAATACATTATTAAATTCCATGTAATAATCATAATATCATCCTTTGGTTGTGCTTCGATTTGTGTTCAATTCATCCCTTAAACTTGAAAATGAATTTTCAACATGGGTTTTTTAATTCCTAAATTACTTTTAATGAATCATATGGTCATTAATTCATTCATTTAACCATTAACTTTTTATTGAAACCAAAAAGTATAGAATAATTTATCAAAAAAAAATTATTTCTATAATTTACCTTTTTCCATTACACAAGTATTTAATCATAAGACTTGTCTAAACCATGTTATTCCACATTCAACGACCCAAAATCTAGAAGGAAGGTCACTAAATTTCCAAAATCGATGTGAAATAAGATTCTCCAAATATTGTTTCTCTTAATCCCACATGCCAAACATATGAATACCATGATCACCATAAAACCTTGTTGAAAACATGAATTCTTCAAAATCCATTAATATGAATTACTAGATTACAATCATTATATATCTCATGATTCTTATAACCAAAATCATATAACATAATTTCTAAATCCAAAAACAAAAATACATTAATTATTCCAATTCGACAGTAGTAACACCATAATATTGACCTTGATCTCGTGCCATTTTTAGAGATATATTTCCTTTATGCTTTTGAGAGTTATTTTTGTACTGACCCATCTCATTATATTTGAAAAAAAATTCATTTAAATATCCTTTTTTCACTTAAATTTATGATCATAGTGATCTTTATCTCTGAACATATAAAAAACTCATATTCCATTAAGGGAAGTAATGTGTTGTTTCTTCTAACAATTATTACAAGTGTGAAAATCCCTCTTTTTGTTTTTCAATTTATTCAACACTTTCTCTAACAATCTCATCTTCACTTGGTTTACCTTAATGTAATAAGACTTTTATAATTTTTTATCTATCATGATAGCACATTAGACTATATCTTTGTAAGATAAGAATTTTTGGGAAACTAGTTCCCTTTATATAATTGTCCTGAGACCATCATTGAAACGATCAATCCTTTTCTTTGGATTATGTATATAGATTGAGGCATTAGTTGATAACCTTGTAAAGTTGTATTCATACATAGAAACATTTTCATCCTCTTTTTATCTTAAACATAATAATCTATTCTCTGTATCTATGCACTTTTCACAAGGGAAATACTTTTCTATGAAAATTTCCTTCAAATATTTCCATTCAATATTTTCAAATTCTTCATCCTCCTTTGTGTTATGAATTAATGAACACTACTAATATTTACCTCCCATGAAATGATAATATTTCATGATAAATTTCCCCCATTCATTACTTCCCAAAGTGATAAATATCTTCTCTATGGAACTTAACCATTTCTTAGGTACAAATCCTTTTTTAGTCACATTAAATGATGGGTTTTTTGCATAAAGTGTTATTACATAGTTACACTTTGTTATGGATCAGGGTGATCCATGCGAGTAAGGTTATTACTCACAACCAGATTCAATTTTCCTAATATGGGTATAATTTTTTTATCTTCAGTTGCATCTCAAACTCCAACATCATTATCATTCATTGGAGGGAAATCCCTATATAGGATTCGTTTATTGATATAGTTTCCTTTTCCTCAACTATGGACATTATCTAAAAAATTTAATACACTAAATTATTTAATGAATCATGATGAATAATTTTAAAACTAGTAAAATAGTTAAAATAAATTGGAAATTTGTTCTTAACTAGTCTTATAATCATAAACATTGTTTCTTTGAATAAGTGGTTACTTTTAATTCCTTCTTAATGGTTTGTAAAAAAAAGTGAATTATCTTAATCATGTCCCTAGGAAGATTAAAACAATGTGTGAAGTAAGTACCATTATTATGTACTAGGTTTATCCAAGCTAGGCCTGATGCACCTTGTCAGAGTTCTCACCCCTAGGTATATCTTTTCCATAACCACATCCACATGTATTATCCTAATAGGGAAGTATTTATAGGAATACACTCATAATATATTCCATATAAAAATTATTGGATGTTATTATATTCTTATCCTTAATTTTTATATTAGGTTTATTTTCACTAATATAGGTTTCATAAATTTAGTTCCCATTATTTCTTCTATACCTCCTCTCATACCAACTATAAAGACTATGACCCTAGTAGCTCAGAGGTTTTGCCTTAAATTATTACATTAGTGATACGAACAAGTGTTTGCATCCCAAAGGACCCAACAGTTTATTAGATTTTAAAACCCATATAAAAAATAATTTTCACATTAAAACATTGAATAGAAAAACATCATGGAAACTCCATTGGAAACACTCATGAACTACGAGATTATCCCTACATGTCATTTATAATATACTTCTTTGCATCCTTGGGAAAAATAAATCATAAGAAAGGGGTAATATTAGCTTCTAAATAAGGGTAACAAATAAAATGAAAGATATTATAATCATGAACAATAATTATAAACTCATTCCATTAAAACATAATCTTGATCTTAATAATGTAGGAATAAAAAATGAAAAAATAATGTTATATAAATAATCACATGTGAATGAAACTTAACCATGGATATTCTACTCGTCTAATAATAAAATGAATTATAAATTACTAATATCATAAAGAGTTAATTCATATTTCTAATCATATAAAACATATTGTTCAGGCCTCATCCAAGACATCTGAAAATAAATGGTTAAGGCCTCTACCAAATCCATATCTGAAAATAAATGGGCAATGCATCGGCCATATCTATATTTGTTTGGTCTAATGAGACCAACTGATGCATCAAATGGATATAAAAGGCCCAAATAGTCACTTAATAAGTCCTATTAATTCTTCATATGAGTGTTTTTAAACATAAACAACATATAAATATGAAATATAAATATCTTTCCTCAATCGGTAAATGTAATCACTAACCATTAGGAGTAATATGGTGAATAGTATCAATATAAAACATCCATAGTCAAAATTATAATAAAAAAATTAATATAATATAATATATTAAATCATAAAAATCAATACCAATAAATAATAAGATCCAAAATAGTGTTGAAATATAATAAAATATCATGAAAAATACATCAAAAAATTCGTGGGAGAATTTCCATTTTACTTTTGAAATACAAGTTCTTTTCGAAAGTCATTTTTATTGTTTATGAAATCAGACAGTAACATTTATATCCTAGAAAATATTAGTGAGGTTCAATGAAATAATATTTCAGTAATAAATTATTTTCAACCGATGTGAAAACAAGAAAAAATAGCATTGAAGAAACTTCAGAAATAAGGCTCTTTAGAGAGGTTTAAAAGAAAATAATAAAGAGTCTTTAAAAGAGAAAATGCATAAATTTTTTATAAAACCATAAAAAAAATATATTTAAATAATAAATTTTTTTATTTTTTAAAAATAATAGTTGTTTAAAATAGATTATGGAGTGAAATTGGAAATACGTAAGAACTGGGAAGATCCCTTTAACACAGCTTTCTTATCATGATGAATTGAAATGGGAAACTTATAAAACATGTATATTACATTAAATAAAAATGAAATGAACTTGGAATAAATTTTTAAACATAAAAAATAATTTAGGGGGATTAAATATTAATATATGAGAATTATTTTTTGGTAAATAGTGATGAGTAACCCGAAATAAAATTTATGTTTTAGGTGATTATCATACCACTTTGAAATAAATCAAATCTTATTACCCAAAAACTTGTAATAATGAAATGAAACATTGAATACTGCGAAGATAAGTAGATTTTTTATTTTATATATCAAATGGTGGTATAGATAGACCACACATAAGAAATGTGTTTTGAATAAGCAAAATATTTTATAAATAAAAGTGAGATGAGAAAACCCCCACCTTATGTTTGAATGTGTTCTGCAATTGATATTAAGGTCCAAAAAGAGAGAATTTAATCCATTAATTAATTAATTAAGAACCTTCTAAAATTTTACTGTATTTTTTATTTTTTTATTTATTTCTTTTATGGGATTTTAATGAGTTATAAGATATAATTAATCATTCTGCGACCATTTTCTTCCTTGATATTCCTGATCAGTTTACTTGTATATGTGTATAGATGATCATGTTAACTGAAAATAGTTGGCCAGAATTTAAATTATATGTTATTAATTAAATAAATAATCTTAAATGGTTTGATATTTCATTTTATTATATGTTATGTGGTAGAATCATTATATAAAATGTTAGTGATAACTGTTTAGATTATTCAAGGGTATTTTTATCATTATGAAATAGCATTGTTTCATTAATTATTATTACGTATATAAATTGGTTCCAAAATATTATATAAGATATAATAAATATATAATATCCTTTTTTAACCATAAAAATAGTTTATGACTGACCTTAAAATATTATTTGAAAAATGAAATCATGTCATCTAAGAAGGTGGTAAATCAGCACCACTCGGATGATGATTTCATTTTTAGAATAAAAGGAATAGAAGAAGAGGATTAATGGTAGAATTTTCCATTTTCATAATAAAGTAATATTATATATATTACTATATTTATCATGAAATTATTGATAGAGGAGGTGGGATGATTTTATGAAAAGAAAACAAGGTGAAAACAAAAAACAAAAAAGTATTTTACCTCTTGAATTTTTCACATTGAGAACCTCTAGAGGGAAATTGGTTTTGATATTATATTGAGACCACAACCTCCTAAATGAGGGAAAGAGACTTGGGGATATTATTGGGAATAAATTGGAAAATTTTAAATTCTTAACATGAGTGAGATGAAGAGGTGGTGGGAGTGGTATTTATAGTAGAGGAGAGGGGTGTATTTTATTATTTTAATCATTTGTTTATTGTATTGTCTCAAGATTATGATTTGTGAGGATTAATGTGACTAAATACAGTAAATTATACATGTTATTTCGAACTAATGGGTGATTACCTCATCTATAGATCATCCTTGAATCAATAATTCTTGTATTTAGCTGAAATGTTATATACCATAAATTACTATATTTAACTTTTCACCAAAAACTCAACTATTCTAGAAAAATCCCAAAAATTATCCATACACATTTATATAAATTCTGAATTAAAAAATTAACTATATTTTAGAAAAATTATTTTCTAAATATGATGAAATTAGTTTTTAATTAAAATCATCATTTATTTGAAATATATAGCTTTTAAAATTATAACTGATTTTATGAAACAGTGAAAAATTCACTAAGGTCCCAAAAAATTATATTCTAATAATAAAAAATATAATATTAACTTATAATACTATTTTATAAAAATAATTTTATTTTAAATCATCATATTAATTATAAAATTGTAAATAAACTTTTATGTTTTACAAAAATACCAACACGTAATTTATCATTTTTAAACATTTATATAATTATTCAATGATATTAATATATCATATTTTCATTTATAGGATAAAAATTTTTATTATTATTTCATAGGTGAGGTTACTATTAAAAAAATTAATATAATATTATTATAACGAAAATGGCAGTTTTTTCAAAATTGGGATTTGTGACTATTCACTAGAAAATAAATATTTTCAGAAATATACCAAATTTCACCCAATGAGAATTTTGGAATTATAATTTTAAAAATAAATTCTATTTTTTCAATAGAAATTATAAAATCATAAATATTTTGTTTTAAAAAAAATTCATTAATAAAAGGTGGTACAACTGTCTTTAGAAAAATATAGTCTTTTATACAGAAGATTAGATTTATTCATATATTAATCCTATAAAACATATTAGTTAAATTTAAAAATATTTTAATAAATATATAACATATAAATTTTATTAATATATTTCAATAATAGTGATTTATTTAATATAGAATTCAATTATGGCCATACAAATAGTTTATTATAAAAATACATCATTTATGTTCAGTTTTATTTTATTTTTCATTTTTTTTAATTACTCACCAAATAATTCAAGTGTAAACTATATTTTCATAATTTGAAAATTATCTTTTATTCCATCCATTCAAACAACTAGGTGATAAATATCAAAATTAAATATTAATATATAATCATTTGTTTATGCTCGGTGTTCTGTGTAATGTAAACTATCGAAAAAGATAAATTTAAAAGAGACGTATAGTAAAATATTTGGGTGTTATAGGTGATTTTTGTAGCTTTCCCCATGAGGATGTCTCCCTAGTGAGGAGATAAATTCTAGACTATGAGGTCATGAGGTTAGTTGTTTCTTAGGATCCAATGTAGGTTTCCTTGGTTTATGTTTCAACATAAAGAATATCATGTAATATTCTTCTATCTTCTGTCTATTACCAAGGATCCAATATGTTATAACATTTCTTACATGCTATCCTAGGGAATCCCATGTAGGATCTCTTTACCTTTATACCATTATGATTACCCCATGTATGATGTATCTTCTCTTTATGCTTCTATGAAAGGACCAAGGTAGGAAAGCTTTTCATGTAAACCAATCTGAGGATCCCGAGTGGGATGCCTCTCCAATATTTGGAAATGGGGGACTGATTTGGGTACCCAATGTATGATCGACCCTAAGAGAGAACTTCAGTTTTGGGTAGAGATAGTAATAGGTGTCTCCTTGTAACCAATATCAAACTTCTTTTCTTGTGATCCTTTTATAGTAGTGGTGTGTTTAGGCGTTAGGCCACCCTCACTCTTAGTTATGAATTCACATGGTTACTAATGATGCAACTGTGATAGCAAGTGGTTCCTAATGGTTTGTAATTTTTGTTCCTATTGTGATGAATTTTTTATCATTGTATTCCTAGGAAAACTTTTTGGGATCCATCGTATCTATATATTAGAATGACTCGAATTTTTTATTGGGATCCTGGTTTTGAGCCCTTTCATTTTATACAGGGGTTCGTATATGTATTCCCTATTATCAATATTTTTAGCCATGATTGTGATATTCTACCATGGAATACCTTGATTATGATATAAGATCGTGGTATCTCAATGATTATTATATAAATTAATGGGATCCTTAATGGTGAAAATCATGGATGATTACACTCTATCGAGTGATAGGGATGATTACGCTCTCCTTGATAGATTAAATGATCATGGTGGTGGACATAGTGATCCTCACCATTAATGTGAATAATAAACATGGATTACTATACTCTAATGGGTGATAGGGATGATTATGCTCTCCCAAATTAGATACCATGAGGGGTGGACATGACATCACACTGGTGATCTCTCCTTATACATCACCTAAGGGTCAAACCCTTAGAAATTATCTGAGTCAAAATTTCATGACCACCTACAGACCGAGACCTATGGCTCATACATTGGACTAGATTTACATTGATATTGTGGAATTAAATCCAACTCAATGACATTTTATAGGATTTTCCATCAGTATATGGAATCCATTATTATAGTTATTAGAGGATGGCATGAGTGAACACCTGGAAAAGACATGTGTCCTCGTGTGGTGAAATAGCTTTCTCATATACATTTATGGTGCATCCTAAATCCAGTATTGTCAATAGTGATTATGAACCCATAGATCGACATAATGATACATGACATTACTGGTACAACTTCTACCTGAATTTCCTCTTCACAGTATGTCTATATGATCATGATTAAGGACCCAATGATTAAATTCTATTATTATGATATTTCATTACCTTGCACATGTATATTCATATTTATTTATATATATATGTGTGGGTTTGTGTCTGGGAATATATATACACACATAAAAATATAAATATACATGGTTCTAGATATCCTAGTTTTCTAACATCACAAACCTCTGTATCAACTGTAGTTTCATGTATTTTAATTTATTTATCTTTTCCAGTTGTGTCTCTATTTGGTTGAGAATATTGCATGAGCATGCACTTATGATATAAGGATTATTTATTCATCGTTGGGGGTCCTACTAAGATTATTTCTCATCCATGTACACTAACCTTGGTGTGTGTGAAGAAATTATGTTTACATTTTATGTTGAGAATATATTCATGGTCGATAGGGTTGAGGCCTATAGTTTCATGATCGAGAGGGGCCACTCTTGTGGATTCTTTTGATCATGTTGGCACATCTAGGTAGTGTCATGTAGATTGGATATTTCTTCTGACTTGGAGCTAGTAGTTTAGATTTATAACAATATTTTAGTTTCTTATATGTACATCTTTATGTATAGTAGACCTAGTGGGTGACAAGTGTTGTATGTACAACATGATTTTTCATGAGTTTACAGTATTTCATTTATTATTACAATATATTTTGTTCCAGTTTATTTATTTTTTATACACTCTTTTTATTACTTCTATGGATGATATATGGTTGTTATTTCTATGTTACTATGGTATGAGGGTATAGTTTCCCCTATGAACTACCTTTAAACCCTCTCTTCTAGTTAGAAACCTCTAGTGTATGGGTAATTGTGCATGGGGACTTAGGGAGAATAGGTTTAGGGCACTAGTCTAGTGGAACATGGGTTGGGACATTACAAATTGGTATCAGACATGTCACATTCTTTTTTATTAACAATTTATTATATAATATAAAAGAGTATTGTGAATTTTTTGTTACTTGTGTTGGATATTAGACTGGGGTCTTGAGAACACCTATCCTAGTAAGATGACATGGTTTCTAGAGATATGGTATTATTTTTCTGATATGTGAAGATATAGTTTTATATTAATTTTAATTTTAATTATTTACATTTTATATGGATGTAATTATTTATCATAGATTTCTTGCTCTTGGTCATTGGCAATAGGTTAAGGATTGATTTTATATCTTCACCAGTAAAGGCATGTGGTGTCTCATGTATCATATTTGTCATATTAGATTCACATTTTATAAGCTTGTTTTCACGTGATTGTTTGGACAATAGTGGACAATTTTTAAAAAATTCCATAAAAACTAAATTATATTTTTTTCATATTGGTTTTTGATGGCATTCTACTCAATTAGGCTGAATTTTGTGTATATTTAATTATGATGGAAGGTGATGTGGATCAATGTTGAGATGTTTAATGGTGATTTTGTTGACTCGGTCCTCATGAAAAGGAAGTGAAATGACCTTAGATGGTTGATATGACTCATGATGCCCATATTTGGAGCTTCATATAGTGTTATGTTTCTCAGGTTTGGTTATTTTAACTTTGATTAATAATCTATATAGTGTTTTCCTACATAGATTTAAATAAGATTTTACAAAATCTACATTTGATTATGGCTATCTAGTGATGTCACTATGTAAATTATCGATAGGTACTAATAGGTTTCTTATAAATTGGAACTCAAGGGGTATTACCACAAGCAGATTCCCGGTGAGTATTCGTTTAGAGTATCTTTTATGTTGGTTTCATAAACTTCAGAGAGCAGTTCCACATGAGGATTATTGATATGGATAAGGACCTTGTATGTCATGATTATAGTTTTATCCAATGTAGGTTTTTTTATCTTTACCTCTATTGGAGAGGATTATCTTTTGGTCTAGGTGGTTAGACCATATGCCCTATTTTTAAAAATTATTTATTGGATCTAGGTTAGAGACCTTTTGGACATTAGTATTGACTTGGACCAGTGTGGGTAGACATTTTTAAATTGAAGTAACCTTAGGAATGATTTTTGTATTAGTTATTTGGATAAAGTTTTAGGTAGTGGTCATGGTTATATTCTTATTTTGAGACTTTTTTGTTGTTCTTCCTAGAGATTTTTTATGTAGGCGTGTTGATATAATTGAATTTTTATGAACTACATTGGGTGTGTTTTTAATACTATATTATATGAGAAATATTTTTTGGGTATAAGGCCCTTTTGACCCATATTTATAGTGTTTCTAAATTATATAGAGCTTATGTATATTCTCATGACTAGAAGAAATTTAGGTGATTCGTAGTCGTTGAATATATAAGAAAATTGTTGAGGTGCCTAATTTTGAAAATGAGTTCCATGGGAGATTATATATTCTTTAGACTGATGTGTCATGTTGCACGGTTACCATAGTCTTATGATAGAAAAATCATAAGAGAGTGGTTAGATTTATAAAGGTATACACATATTGTGGGTGGTTATTTTTAAATAGTAAATCTATGAGTGTCTATGTACAATAGAAGGTAAAATGCTTTCCATATTTTCCATGGGAATCGTTTCACTAGAGTAATTTTTATTTGAAAAATATAGCCCTCTAGTGTAAGTGACATCAAAAAAATAGGTCTCCATAAGGAAGTAGACCCATATTTGGACCTCAACATTCATTTTCATGATTTGTGGTGTCATGAGATGGTTAGAGGTAAGTTAGCATGTTTGATGTGAGTGTAGCTTGAAGAGAGCAGTAAATAAATTTTTATTGAATAATAGTGCACTCCTATATAGATATGATCATTCCATATATGTTGACATCTTATTGAGTAATATGAGAGATTTTTAGCTCTGCATCGATCTTCTATTATTATAAATATATTTCCTACATTATGAAAGAACCTGTTGAGGTTTCACTTTAGGAGCATTAAAAGGTAAGCCATAAGTTTGAGAGTAGCATCCCAAGATTTTAGAAAATTTATTATTTAAAATTAGTTTAATTTATTTTATAGATTGAGTTATAATAAATTAATTTTCTTTCATGGGTAATATCTAGGTTATCTTACAATCCACATAACATTGATGTTCTTCGATAACTTGTGCTACATGGAATATTGAGTCTTACCAGAGAACAATATACTATTAATATTATTATTAAACATGATTGTTATCACCTAGCCATTGGAATGGGAGGAATTAAAATGATTAACAAAATTATGATATTATTATTTACATATGTTTAGAAATGGTTTAATTTGTTACCAATTAATTATAAATGAAAATAAAAAATTAAAAAATATAAAAGAAGTGTTTTTATGGAAAAAAACATTTACGTGGCCAAGGAAATTTTATCTTAAAAAAATTAAGTATTATTAAATTATATTAATGAAATATATTTATATTAATTCAAATATTATAAATTTAATCCAATATATTTTATAGTCATAATATAAGAACAAATATTATTTTATGCATAAAAATATATTTTGTTTTCCACCTTTTAAGGTAGAAAAATTTTTACATGTAAATTTTTAAAATTATATAAAAAAATTCAAAATATAAAATTGATATTTTAACAGGGAATGTCAAAATTAATATTTGGTGAACTTTTGTGATTTTTTATAAAAAAATTTATATTTCATTGAATATTGAAAATTACCAATTTTGAGAAAGAGTAATTTATTTAAATAAATTATGTAATTTAAATGTATAAATATATTTTGAGTATATTTTATATAAACTAAATATTTTTTATTTATATTTATTACTCTTATATTCTTTTGAATCAACTATATATTGGTTTTTAATATAATATTGTTTTATGGGTTAATGACAGGTTGTTCTAAAAACATTTTTTAAATGTATAATGTTTCTCCTTTTTAATTAATAAAAATAAATCCTAATGGTTAATGTTTTATATTATATTTATAAAATATTTCAGTAAATATTATTTTTAACTAATATAATTGTTATTATTAGTCATAGAATTAATATAGAATCGTAATTTTCAAAAAAACATTCTTGAGAACCTGATGTCTCGCAACAACTGCCAAATTAGTATTAATTTTTTTTCCCACATCTATGGAATGAATTTGGTAAAATGGATTCCATATTTGGAATCATCATAATTTATAATTTATAGTGTGTAAAAAATAGTTTTTTACCAAAAATACTAGAGAAATATGTTGACAATAATTGTAGTGATTAAAGTAAAAATGAGTTTACTTAGTGCTAAATGTTAGAAGATAAGATGTGGAAATGACCCAAAACATTTTTAAAACCCATTTAATGGACATATATCTTCTGTATAACCGTTTTAATAAAACAAAAATTCATTATTGGAAGCACATGAGGTAAGTGAGACCTCCCAATAGTGTTTTTTTTGGAATTTACAAAAATATAACTCCTTCACCACTATAAAAGGGCATTCAAACTCCACACTTCTTCACACCTCCAAATACATTTTTTTGACCAATAACATCAAAAATAACATTAAAAATTCCATCCGATAATCCAAAATGTTTTTATTGGGCCATAAATAAAAATAATGGAGTCAATTTGTTAAAAATAATGGAGTTTTCTGAAGAAGAGGTAACATTCAACAACATGTATTTTTGGTTTATTTCATTATACATCTCCCATAAATTATAATTATACCATGATTACATAATAAATTAATTATACTAAATTTAATTACATGTTGTTATGTGTTTAGTAAAACATACCCACTTAAGAACGTCCCTCAAATGGGCTATGAAATCATTATTCGTGTGTACAACAGACTACCTCTTTGTAAAACGATGTCATTAATTTTTCCATTACCACCTCTCTTGGTTGGGAATAATGTAAAAATCTGGTTAATATATGATATTTTTGATTTCTATAAAATAATTATACCTAGGGATTAATTATATCAAATACACCCTTTTAAAATTAATAACGTACGAGATATGATAAGGTCACTCGCATGTGCAGTGGACTACCACCTCACAAAGCGATGCAAATAATTTTTCACTAACATGTTACATAGAAGGTAATATGGGTATATATAAGGAATAAATATGATATAAATGAATTAATTATGATATTCATGAAATAATTATTATATTTTAAATACAATACAGCATTTTATTTTTACCTTTTCACATACTGGAAAAGTGATAATTTCATTCATGGATGTGTGGACTACCACCTCCTCAAAATGATGTCATTATTCTTTTTCTTCACCACGTAACATTATTGATAAATATATATATAAGTAATGTTTTTATGAAATATAAATAATTCTTCAAAATTATATGTTTCTTAACTTCTTTCTATAATGATCAGTGAAAATGGGGATGTTACTCATGTGTACGTACAGCCTACGGTCTCCATGATTGTAACATTTTTCATTTTTCAAAACCATATTTCATAATTGGTTTTAAAATTATAATTAATATATAAATATGATAACTATTACATGATTATTATTTTTTATATGTTTAAATAATGGCCCCTTGATCGTAGTCGGCTGACCAAAGTCAATTTTGACATAAACGACAAATATGGACAAAACGTTGTATATAAACTTAATTGCTCAAATAATTCTATATAAATTGATAATATGTCAAAAAATTGTAATGATAAACTCTATAATATTCTAAATAATGTAAATAATTTGAATAATTTCATTATTTAGTAATATAATGAAAAATCATGATGAATCAGACTCAAGGTAATTGTTTTTTCTCATCTCACTTTTATTTTTATGAGATTCATGCCATATTCACCACTTATTTTTATTATATGGTATATATAATTACTAGTAATTTATTTTATTATTATTATCATTATATTTGTGGGTATCTATATATCCATTTTATCATCTCTATTTCATAGTTTTTATAGTTTTAAAGTTACCAAAGCCTTAAAAGCATTTAGTCACAATTTTCTTTCTTTGAGACATAGGTTATGTTATACACCTACCTTTTTTATAAGGCTTATATTAATCCTCATTGATATTTTTTATCATGAATAAAATAATTTTAATAATAATATAATTTTAATTCAATGATATTATTTCATGGGTATTGTGATTCAAGGTTACCAAAGTGGTAAGAATCTTTTTTTACAATTTCATTGTATATGGGGTTTATGTATGATTAGGTATTTAATGTTTAAATATTATAATTATAATGGCTTATATTATACAATTTTTATTCCTAAAAATAAAATTAATTATACAAATTTTCCATTTATTCGTACTTAAGATGTTTCAGAACACCTTTTTAAGTAAATTTGACATCATTTATCTCTTCGGCCTGAAATTTGTGTTCATTCAAAAAAAATTCCTAAAAATGATTTCAAAATTTTATTAAATGATATTTCCAAATAATTTTCAAGGGAAAGGATTTGAAGAAAATATATTTTATAAAAATTGTTGTAAATTATCTTCAAATATTCCATTAAAAATTTTCAAGGATATTTTCAACGAAAAGGATTTTGAAAATGTTTTATGTTTTTATAAGTTATCTTCAAAATGAAAAGGGTGGTTTACTCAAAATTTATTTAATAATATTTTAATTTAATTTACATTCATAAACATAAAAAACCTTGTTAATATTTATGAAGCAATAAGGATATTTTTTCAATGACACCATCCTTGTTTATTCATTGGATGGATTGATATTTTTTCAAGGAGATTATTGTGGAACATGTTTCTTTTCCACTGGTTAGTCATGGTTTCAATAGATTGAAATGAACACCATTTAATTTACATGGATAAATCAGGTTATAATAAATAATATAGATTTTTTATACTATCTTACGACGAAATTGTTTTACCACCGATATGGTAATTTATAATTATAAGAAATGGGTGATCCCATTATAGCTTATATAATGGGTTCACCTGTATAGATGCATTGGGTAATGTAACTTTTCATGATATTAAATAAATAGGGATTTAATTGAGTTTTTATCTTATTTATTTTACTATTCTCCATTTAATTTGTACATGGATTTCAAATGGGTTATGAAAGTGATGCTCTATGTTATATAAGAGAGTTTTAATTATGTGTAATGCATTTATAAGGTTTCTCATAAACGATATTTATATCAAATAGATCATTATTATTAAATATTATAACTATTTCTTTGATTAAAGTTGTATTCCATGATTTCATTTTTGATGATCTATTTATTCTTCGTCATGAGTTCTTTTATGATTTTATCTTACACTATATTATTTCATTAGAACCTTTTTGTAATATTATGCTCATTTACGACATTTAATTACTAATTCTTAAGTTTACCCTTACTAAAAATTTGAGCTCACCCTTCTTGTGATTTTTTTCCAATGTTATTAAGAATTTTTTTTAAAATTATATAACAAAACCTTATTTTATAAGGATGATGTTGACTACCTAATGTGAAAAAAGAAAATATGGGTTAATTGTGATGAATTAACATTTAATTTCATATGAATGGTTTATGAATTATTTTTTCCCAATTCCCTAAAAATATAAACCTGAATTTTAATAGAGGTTTTAAATGACCCAATTTTTCTTCTTGGTGTTTTATGGTTTAGAAGTAAAATGTTTGGTAACATTTATAAGCACTAAATCCTTCAATTTAAAAATTATTATTTCAACCCCAAATCTGGGAATGTGGTTTTCAGGTTGTTATATTTGGTTTCAAAGTATGGGTATGATAACTTTTTATATTTTTATGTTTTAATTTGAGGTTATATTAAGAGTTATGGATACAATATTTTGTCTATATGATTAAATATGATCATAATTTCAATGTCTTAAACACCCCTTTTAGGATTTATGTGATTATAACTTAATGTGATTAATGAAATTTTTTATGATGTTTTATAGGGTTTATATATTTTTAAGACCTAAAAATACATGAATTGTTATTTAGAGAGGAGTTAATTGTCTTGTTTAATAGGGAAAACCTCATATTCTGGGTGAAAGACTGTCACATTCGGAAAGGGGGTGGGGAATAAACCCATGAATGTTGGAAGATAAGGGTTTAGCACCTACAATAGGCCTACTTGATGTCCTGGATATTATGAAATTTTTATAGTTTATGATTAATTATATTTCATAACCATATGTGATTTTATTTTAGTAATAACAACTGATTTATAATGGAAGAATAAATGATCAAATCCATCTAAACATTGGCTTTAAAACATAGTCATGAAATAACTAAATAATTATAAGTATATTTATTTACGGAATGATTTTGATTGATCTTTATGTAATATAGTAGAATTTTGAAATTTAATTTATTAGTTCATGTTTTAATCATTTTTTTATTTATATAAACATTTAATGACCATTTTTGTTTTCATTAATGTCTATATATAAGAAGGATGTCTTTTTATCTCCTTTATGGTTATGTGATCCTCAAAATTTTATTTTTTGTGCATTAGGAATAAGAAAATTCATCTTTAATACTAATTTTCTTGAGAGAGAATGAGATTGTAGACAAAATTGGCTAAGGGGTCAAATTTTACATGAATAGTTAGTATACTACTAATTTTTTTCTATCATGATGGATAAATAATCCATCAACTTTTGGAAAACTATCTTGAAATAAAATGTTATCAAAATAACTTCTTTTCTGGTGAAATAAATGTCATTTTCCACACATATTTGACATGTAGTTTTTTCATTCACTTCTTCATGATCATGTTCTCCATCATTATATATTAGTCCATAGTAATTAGTTTTCCCTTCCCAATAAATTTTTTAATTTTCATCCAATGTTTTCCCTATGTGGAATCCTAGTTATGTGTAACTTCAAGTGAAATTAATGTTTCCCAATTTTCCTTTTTATGTGATTTTTTTCTAAATTCTTTTTTATTATGTGGGTTTTAATGAATTTATTCTAAAAACGTATTAATTTTTCTATTGCAAAGATGAATTTCAAGGGTGAAATTTATTTTAAGTGGAATTTGAGGTAAAATATTGATATTAAATGATATAAAGTATTTAAAAATAATTTAATTTCTGTAATATCATAATTTATATAAAAGGAATGGTTTAGATTATACAACACCATATTTATCTTTTGTTGCACATAACATCCAGTTTCATGGATAACTTCTGTTACACGAAAGATCTAGTCTTATCATACAATCGTATACTATTTATATTATTATTTAACATGATAGATATCACCTAGATATTCGAATAGTGGTAATGAAGAAGATTGAATAAATTTTGAAAATATGGTTTACACATGTTTATAAAATTAATTCATTGGTAACTAATTAATTATAAAAGAAAATAAAAATTAATTTAATATAAAGGGAATGTTATTATAAAAAATGTATTTATGAGCTCAAAGGTGATTTATCATGATAAATAAAATTAATTAGTATTATTTTATAACATTAATTAACTGAAAATATTAAATCAAATATTATAAAATTCATTAAATATATTTGATAGTCATAAGATAAAACAAATCCAATTTTACACAAAAAAATATGTATTTTATTAAAATGTCGTTTTTTCACATTTTAATGGACCATCTACTATAAAATTTTATATTGAAACTTTTATAATTTTTTCTGAAAAAAAATCATACTTAAATGAGGAATATAAAAATTATATTTGGTGAAATTTTGGAATTTTTCAGAAAATATTGAGTTTTCCTTGAATAGTGGAAAATACAAGTATTTCTTAAAATGTCATTTATTTTAAAAAAATAACTAATTTTAAAGTATAAATGTGTTTTGTATATTTTTTTTAAGTTACATAAGTATTATTTATTTATATTTATTCTACTTAATTTAATTTCAATCAACTCTATATTGGTTTTTAATATATGTTTTTTTGTGGGTTTAAAGTCGGGTTTTTTGCAAATTGTTTTAAAATGAACAATGTTTTACCTTTTTAATTAAATAAAATAATACCTAATTATGAATTATTTAATTTAAATTAGATAATATATTTAATATAATATTGTTTGAGTTTCATACAGTTAATATTATAGTTACTAAAGTTTTTATAGAATCATCTTTTTATAAAAAAATACAATTCATGAAAACCAGTTATCTCGTAGCAACTACAGGATTAATATTAAGTTATATATTGACACATATATTTATTTAATTACAAAAAAATTATTCTATATTTTTAAATAGATTAATTTTTAATTTATATTAAGTTTAATTTAATTTTTTACCAAAAATATTAGTCATGGAAATAAAAAATTATTATAGTGATTAAGGTAAAAAAGAGTTTGGTTAGTGTTTAATATTAACTGATAAGGAGTGTAAATGGCCCAAAACGTATAAAAGAACTATTTTATATATATATTTAGACTATATTCCTACTTATATATAAACTATTACGTTATTTTAGGCACATTTGTTATTGAATAACTCCCAATAGTGTTTCAGTTTTTGTATTTACAAGAATGAAACTCCTCCTCCACCATAAAATAGCATTCACTCTCCCCACTACATCACAGCACAAAAGCCTTTTGGATTGACCAAAACCTACCAAAATAACTGATAATCATACCTCAAATCACCATAGAATCGAAAAATTTGATATAAATTAAAAGGGGATTTCCTTTTCTGATAAACAAAAGGAATTACCCAAAGAAGAGGTAACGTTCATCATTGTCTATTTTTGTATTATTTCCTAATCCACTATCTTCAATTATTCCTATAACATAATTAAATAATATACCCACTACCATAAATATGCTGATATTATTTTATTTTTCTGGGGAAATTTACACAATCACAAACTTCCATCAAATGTTAAATAGAATCATCATTCATGTGTATGGCGGACTACTGGATCGCGGAACGATGTCATCAGTTTTTCCATTACTACTTATCATGGTTGTAAATAATAATGAATATATTATTTATATTTGATATATATATTTTTTATAACATAACTATAATTTTTATTCATTATATCACATGTATACTTTTTAAATATCATTCCATATGGGATATTATAACATCACTTGTGTGTTTTGTAGACTACTGCCTTACGAAGTGAAGTGAAGTGTTTTCCCCTAATGTGTAACATGTATGGTAATAAGGGTATCTATAATGAATATATATGACATAAATTACATAATTATGATATTCATGACATAAATATAATTCTATAAATATAATAAATCATTTTCTTCTGCCCATTTCACACATTGAAAAAGTTGTAATGTCATTCATTAATGTGTAGACTATCACCTCCTCGAATCAATGTGATTCTTCTTTTTTCATCACCACACACAAGAATGATATATATTAGTATATATTATTAAATAATATTTTTATATTATATAATTATAATTATCATGAAACAAATTTTACTTACCTTCATTCCATAATGATCATTGAAAAATAGGAACTTTACTCATGTGTATGTACGACCTACCATCTTCATAATCATAATGATGTTCCATTCATCGTAAACATATTTCATTATTGATTTTATAATACTAATTGATTAATAAATATTTTAATTATGTAATTATTATTTTTTTACATATGTTTTAATAATTTTCCCTTTCACCATAGTTGACCTACCAAATCCATTTTTTGACACAAAATCCAAATAGGGTCTAAACATCCGATGTAAAATGAATTGATAAAATAATTTTATATAACATGGTAATATGTGAAATAAAATTAAGAAAAATCCTGAAATGGTTCAGATGAATGTAAATAATAAGTAACATTTTATTATTTAGGAATATAAAGAATAATATTTTTAAATCAAACTCAAGGTAAAGGTTTCTTCCCATCTCACTTTTATTTCTATAAGATACATGCCATATTCACAAATAATTTTTGTTATGTGGTGTATATACTTAACATGAATGTATTTTATGATTATTATCCATAAATTTATAGGAAATTTTATATTCATTTTAGGATATCTCTTTTGTTGGGTTTACTATTTCAAAGTTATGAAAGCATTAAGGGATTGTTTTTCTCAATTTTCATTCATTCTGACATAAGTTGTATTTGATCTTGTTGAAGATTGTGTAAAATTGGAAATTGTTTTTAAATAAAATTCCTAATGTATAGTAGTAACCCAATTTCATCTCTCAAGTGATCCTTTCATAATTAATATAAAAATAATACTAGTATTATGAAAAAAAGAGCAATGGGATTCTTTAAAATTTGGGTTTTTTTAATTAAGATTAAAGCATGTAAAAACAACCACTACAAGAAATAACAAAAAGATATATTTGATTAAACGTGATCAACCCTAGGAAATATAATGATTCTCAACATTCATCACTTCATGAGATAAATTTTATATCTTTTAATCTCACATTTTTTACATCTATAAATTTTATTATGGATTTGATAATAGGATAAATCATATGGTGCAATCGGGATAACAAATTGAATCATTAGCTACCGCCGATGATGGGGTGATTTATGTCTGCCCTCAAAACTGAAACTCACCAAGGCACCACATGAATAAATCGAGGTGTTTTCCAAGACTATGTGTAATTTAAATCAATTTCCATGAAGTGAAATTATATTTGTAGGGAAGTTTTTATGATAGTTATATTGAAACATATGAACTATAGAAACACCACAATTGAAAGGGGGAAGAAGAATTAGTTAACTATGTGTAAAACATCACATGAATGGGTACCCCAAAACATGATCATATTCGTTGAGTATGACATACCAATACATTAATAAATTAAATATTAATATATGATGAAGGAAAAGAACACCCAAAACAATAATTAAAAAGTTCACTAAAAATAATATGAACATGAAGTTTTGTATTTTCATCACGTTCCTCACCAGGTGATCATAAGGAGTTTAGAACTGCATAGTATTGGAGGAAGTCAATGATGATGAAACAGAACATCCCAAGATATATAAACTAACCCCTTGGTCAATCATGATAGGATAATGAGGTCTATGATGGGTTTTATAGAAAAATACATCAAACATTTTACAAAAAGAAGTCATGTATATATGGGACTATGTTACAATTCATTGAATTCTTATTTACCATTATTTATCTAGATAGTTTAGTGAAAAAAATGTGTTATAATATATTTATGCTTAGGGGAGAGGTGTTCCTTCAACTTATTTGTCAAATGGAGGTTGTATTATCCCAATTATATTTTTGAGATTAGACTTATAGTCCAAATAAAGAAGATTGGTCCATTTTGTTCCACACATAATGTCTTTACATGTTGGGCAAATTTGGACTCCTTATGATCAAATTAATCAATTGTTCTAGTTATATGAATTTAATATCAATGAAAATATGATCCTACAAAAAAATAATTTTTATATTCAGTTTAGCTTAGCTCTTTATATGATATAAAGAGTGAACATGTATCAAATTGGGTTAATGTGTAATTGCATATTTTTAATCATGTTTTAAACAAATGAATTCAAAATTTTAATTACTGCTAAAGGATTTAATAATGGGTTTCTAAAACCAATAAACAATGTAATGAAAAAGTATTAGGGTGGTAATATATGTTATATAATTGTGAGATCACACCCCCATACCTAAACCTTTGTACTCCTCGTAAAAGTCAAATATCCTAATCAGGTCTCATTCTAAAATCAAAGGTGAAAAAACTACCAATGTTATTTTGAGATAAAATTCATCATTTCTCATTTATGAATTAATATTTTCTATTAGTTTTCTTCTCTCACATTACAATTTTAACAACTTCATTTGTTAATCCATGCAACATGTCACAACCTACCTCACATATAAATGTTCCCTCCTCACTCAAGGAACATATGAAAGTGGATTTATACTCATTTATGAGAGTTCATATGTAATTTCAATATACTTTTTGATATTATAATTTATAAATTGGTAGAAACTATTGCACTACTCATGAGGACTTCAAATGGATTTTTCTAATATTCAAGGATTGGTATGAAGTAATGATTAAAAAATATGATGTAGAAGAGGAGTGTTTATGATCTTAAGTACAAAACATGTTATAATTCAGTATCTTTTTAAAATTAATTTACTCTAACAACCCCTTAGAGAGTGTATCACTTCTAACATACTCTCCATTTATTCTTTTAGTGTGGGTCACAACTACGTAGTGAATTATAATGAGTAAAATTCACCTTTTCTCCATTTCATTTTTTTTATTTTCACATATTTTTTTCGAGAACTATTATTTTTTATGTATAATATTTTTTGAAAATAAAGAGGGAAGCATGTAAAACATAATGATATAATATATCTTCTGGAACCATTACCTAAATCAAATTTAGGAACTCTTTCACTCAACCAATTATAATGAATATTTCCATATAATTTCCATGGAAACACCCTCTCCCTCACATTGGCTGAAAATAAAAAAGGAATGTAAACTAGAAATGGGTAGGTGGGGATAAATTGTATTTTAATTTGGATACCTAATAGTAATTTCATGTTATCTAATTATTAATAAGGGAAAAATTTTACTATGTCCAAAAATAAAGGTTACTTGTACAAAGGTATTTAAATAAATGATGGTCTCTTTTGTGAATGAGGATCACTTGAATCTTATGGATTCAAATAGAATCAATGTATATTCTTGTTTTCCACATGACTTTAGACTATCAAGAAAGTGATTAAATGGAAGAATTTAAAATAAAGGGTTTAGAATGTCTCTTTGGTAAGTGATTAAAATATTTTTCAACACTAATAAGTCATGGGTTTCAAAAATAAATTAAACACCTAAGAATGATTGTAAAATATAAAGTCTAGAAAAAGATTCTATATCAACATTCAATCGAAACAAATCCATAAACAATTTAATTTTCTACACAATTAACTCAAGAATGCAAGATGATTTTGGATATTATTTTTAAGAACAATATTTATCTAAAACCAAATAATACAGATAAATGAATCAAAAATAAAAATATATTTTCTGTTTTTATCTTTTTCCTCTATTTTTTGGTTTTTTTTATATTGACCATGAAATTTCACCCCCACCCACACCCCAAAATTAAATTGTCCCCTATTCAACTGGTTTAGATAAATAGAAAAGTAAATACATGTAGCAAAAAGGGATAGCTTGTTATATGGTGTCCTATGTGGCATCCATCAGCTTGATTTCTTTGACCAGATGATTTGGAAGATCTTCATAAAATTGTTTGATCCTTTTTCCCATAGAAGTTAATCCTCTTTAGACTCTTATTACAAAAAATCTATACAACACCAAAAGGGTAAAAATTTGTATCTTTATATGGACCAATCCACCAATAATGAAGATTTCTTAGGTGGAGCTTTAGCCTAGAATTGTACATGAATACCTTCTCACCAATATGAGACTTCCACTGGTGAATCATGTAGTCATAGATAGCCTTTTTATTCTATTTATAGATATGTTATACCTCATATGAATCATGTCAAAATTATTCATACTCATAAATTTGTAGCTTCCTATGATCACATGTATATGAAACATTCATATGACAATGTTTAATAGCCAAATATAAATCGTGTTATTCACCCAATAAGAGTTGAAAATAATTCCCAAACACAATCAAATATATTGAAATTACAATCATATTTTTAAAAGCTATATAGTACGCCCAAAGTGCATCATCAAGGCACGAACTCCAATCTTTCATATTGGGTTGTAAAATTTTTTCCAAGACTCATTTTACTTCCCAATTTAAAATCACTGTTTTCTGTAAGTTTGGGGTGATATGAAAACAAACCCAAACTTAAAGAGTAATTTATTCATGTTACGATTGAAATTTTTTTAAACATTCTCAATAATGATAAATCTATGAAAACAGAACCTACTGAAAATCTGTGACCTCGAAAAATCTACAACCATATAAGAGTCATTAATCCATGAAACCCTGGATTCAATCAATTTAGATATGTAGTCAGTAGGAAATAATATGTATATAAAGCCAAATGAATTTGGATAAGCCCCCATGAATTTAATTCCCCGTGTATCAAAGTTCTCAAAAAATAACATGGGCTGTTAGGGAATTTCATTCCTCTTGTAAATTGTCACTTTGAATTGACATCATGTACATGACACACAAAACCAATGGTAATCAATATATAATTCTGGAAAATAAATTTATTGATTCAATGACCATTAAATATATATATTGGGATCCAAAGTTTCCCCCAAAGGGATAATTGTGTCAGAAACTCAAAATTGAGGTGAACTCGTGGCCAAGGACACACCTACAAGAAACCCAGTCACTAAAAATTATTCACAGGTATCGGTTATCCCAAATGTACCATTATCAGTCCTACTTAACTCATTATGAATATGATGATTCTCAAAATAGTGGGGACCCGAGATGATACTATAGATTTTACAATGTCCTCATACTAGGGGGTATGATCACAACACAACAAAGGTTCTCATGAGGGAATAATTCTCCAATGCGGAGGGATGAGTCAACATGGTGGTCCCATGGTAGGGAAATCCAATTAATGTTGACAGTTAAGATTTTTTACACTCCTCTATTATCTCTAATCTCAAGGAAAAACTTCTGTAGATGGATTATCCAACAAATTAGGAAGGTTTTAGCTTCAGGTTTATTTATGAGAAAATTACGGGAAACGTGATCAGAAAAAAAATCACCCAATAAGATATAAGTGTAATTTTTCAAGGAAAATCCAACTGAAAGTAGTTCTTTTTAAAAGGTCATGTAGTTTTCATGGGATGTTTTAAGGGTTTTTGTGTCATAATCAATTAAATGAAGAGCCTTATCAAACATTTATGATAAAACTCCTCCAACATTAATGTTAGAGGCATCACAGATAAGTTCAAATAAGAGGTCCCACCTTTGTGTTCGGATGATGGGAGGTTATGTGAGACTCCTTTTTATTGAATTTATTTTATCCTCACAATTTAAATCAAACAAAAACATTGAATACTTTTTAATGATTTTGGACAAGTGAAGTGTAAAATTACTAAATTATTTAATGAATTAATATTAAAATCAAACATGGCCCATGAAAGATCGCACCCCATAAATACATTTTGGATACGAAGCGGATGAAATTAATACATTTTTGGATTTATTTACCTGAATTCCAACATTTTAAATAACATTTCCAAGAACTATCCCCCTCCCAACCATGAAATGTAATTTCTCTTAATTTTATATGTGATCTTATGTAATGAAACGGTGGATGACCGAACCCGGGTGTGCAAAAAAATCATCAATGGAAGATCCATAACTTTAAAGTAACCCATAAATACTTCCATATAATTCTCAAGGTACTAAAAAAAGATACTCAAAATACATCACTGAAATGTTCCAAGAGAATTGTAGAGACTAAAACAAATCCTTCAATATAAAAATGTGCTGAATGGACTCGTGAATGTTCTATTTTCTTGATCATTATGGGCTATATAGATTAAAAAATAACCTTAATAACCATCAAGGAAATAGTAATAAGGATTACCATCTAATGTTTATAACATTTTTTCAATGAAAGGTAAAAGTAATTGGTCCCTTTTCATGGATTAATTCATTCAACGTTAGTCAATACAGACTCACTAATGGTTTTTCACATGATTTTGAACTAAGTAATTCCATTTATTTGACACAACCACTATTACTGTTTTGATAGGAATAATTTTTATTGTACTAACCCATTTAATATAAAATATATGATTATTGATCCCACCATCATGTAATTTACAAACTACTAATTTTACCACTTCAATGAGGGTGGGATTTAACTGGCGTTGCCCTTTCCCTACTAGTTTAGCCTCATCATCTAAAAGTATATGGTATATACAAATAGATTGGATAATTATAGTAATATTATCCAATGTAAATAATAATATCTTTTTAATCTCTCTTAAAATGTTCTATGTGTTTTTATTGCAAAAGTGGTGGGTGGTTATTGGAAATAATGATGGTAAATTGGTCAATCCCCTCATGATAATAATGCATTAAATTAAATATAAGTGGTTTAAATTCCAACACATGCTGTTTTTGGATTGAGGTAGGGATTAAGGGTGAGAGAGTTCTATGAAACTATCTATTTTATCTTCATTATTATATAAGGAAAGAGAATCAATTGAAATTAGATTTGATAAAATCATCAACATTCAGGGGTACCTCAGAATAAACACACTAATAAATTAAGGCAAAAAATTTACAAATTATTAAACCCACACAAAACGCAAAACATTATTATAACTCAATTCATTCATGAGTGAAAAAGAAGAAAATTAATTAGAGTGTGCATCAAGGTGAGAATGTTTTGTTTGTGTGTTTTAAGATATCACATACATCTAATAAATATGAAGAGTGGAGTGATATTCAAGGGGTGTTTCATAACATCAAGTATATTAAAACCTATCTTTAATTAAATGAAATCCATTAATAGTGTACCATTATGAAATTTTTGGATCATATTTACTATCTTAAGGAATGGAATTCCATGTATGAGAGGATCATAACCTTCAGTTCAAGTATCATCCATCTCAAGAATGTATAATTTTTTAGGGAATATGATATTATTCTCTATTACAAGGACATCCTAAGTCACTCTTGATAGATGTCTTGTGATGTAGTAGGAAATATTCATGACTATTCAAATTGGTTGAGGCTCTCTTACCTGTATATATGTATACATGGAGTGAGTACTTAAATTAATTTAATCACCTAAATCTAGAATTTCATCCGAAAAGAAGGTCTCCCAAATAGTGAAAGGTGTCATAAAAATTCTGGATTCCTTGCATTTGTTTATAATCACTGGTCTTATCAAATATGATACATTCCTTCCAAGGTTAAATCTCTTATTCCCCTTTAGTCATCAACTGTAGGTACAAAGATCCTTAACAAATTTGGTGGAGCGAGGAATTTTTTAACTATATCCAATAAAGTAATGTTAACTATTACCTTTCTCAATGTATTTATTATTTCATTATCGAATTTCATTATCGAAATTATTCTTTGTTTAAGAGAGTCTTGATAGAAAAGGAAGAGGAATGGATTATTCATTGGAATCCTTAATGATAATTTCTTTACCCTCTTTGTTTTTTTCATCAAATGAAACTTTTAAGGGTATGAAAGGAGGGTTTTCAATAGGGGGACATACTCCTTAGGTATAATCATTGGAAGAAGAAAATTATTTACCAATATGAAGTGTGATTTCACATAAATGACCTTTTTATTTAGAGTTTTCGATAGGTTATCATTATATTTTTCGTGAACCTTGCATCTTTATCTCATCGGCAGTGTTTTCCAATTGTCCCACTTGAGTTCTTATGTATTCAATAGATAATTGGGTGGTTTTTTGGAATTGGATGTTCTGGGTTTCCATTTTATTCTCCATTTACTCATGTATTGGTTCATATTTGGGAGTAGGATTATTTTCTTTCAATATAGTGTGGGATAATAATGTTTCAAACCTTAGCATTATTGTTACAAGTTCTACTAAGGGTAGTTCGAGTTTCCTCCCTCTCAGTACTATGGTTGTACTTTCTACCCATGGTTTAGATTTGGCCTGAATAGTTATTACATAAAGAGAGGTGCTTTTTGGAATTTAAGACCAGGGAATACTATAGTACATGAATTAGATAAATCCTAAAATTGCAGAAACTTTTCAAAAAAATGTGTGTGAAGAGAAAAAATGCCACAATATAATATAACTATAGGAGAGTTTCAATTACATTGTTCTTGATATAATTTTCTTAAAAGGGTATTAATATCATCAATTTTATTATCTACCTTTTATCTAGGTGTTAATGACTTATCTCATGAACTCCTTGAGTGGTGTCAATTTCTTATGCACCAAATTTTATAAAATATTGAGCTATGTTGGTTATTAAGTCATAATTTGTGGCAAGAGTTTTATCAAATAGGGAACAACTAGCTGCAACATCTATCATACGATGATCCATGGGGACAATTTCCTCTTAAAATTATTAAATAATAAAGGTTTAACAAATTTGGTGTTAGGGGAAACATGAACATTATATATTGAATCCTTATCAATATTCATGATAGATCGTCCCCTTTGATTTATTAATTCCACAAATTTCATTTCTAATCGATGAAGTTATGTATATAGGGGTAACTTCTCTATAAAGAGTTAGTTTAAGTCATCACGTCCCCTAATTGCGGTAGGTAGATATTATAGCCACTCTTTGGCTACACCATAAAAAGATAAAGGGAAGGACCTAAATAAAATTAGATCCTCATACACATCTTGGGGTTTCATGGTGGAACACACTACATGAAAATCCTTCATATTTTTTGTGAGGTTCCACCAAGAAGGACATGGAATTTTGAAAGGATGTGGATTTGGTTTGATCTCATATCAATGTTGGTTTCTTCTTTATTATATTGACTATGAGTAGGTTGGTACTCCACATCGATGGTGGTCAGTTATTTTAAGTTATGGTTTCACATAGCCATGTTTTATTGGGTTTTATATAGTTCACTCATAGGTTTTTTGAGACCTCTTAATGTTTCAAAAGAGATTCATCATTATTTCCTTATATTAATACTCCAGATGACCTAATTTATGAGTGATGTTTATTTTCAGTTTCTAGGTCAAATAAATGTAATGTTTCTTTTCTAGATCTTGTCATGATACAATGATGTCAAATGTATTTTTTTTATTTTTTTAATATATAATATGAAAAAATAAAAACACATATGAATAATTAATGTAGAAAATGAAAGAAATTTCAATATTATATAATTTTATATAGAGAAAGATATAGAAGAATATAGGGAGAGAAAAAATCACAAAAATAAACAAAAAAATAAAAAAAAAGTAAATGGGGAGGGGAAATATTGAAATGTCTAGTAAAAAAATTGAAAATAAGTAAATAGAATAAATAAAATTGATCTTGGCTTTTCAAAATTGGTGCCAAAATTTTATCACATTGTGGAGCGTGTCAAAATAGATATTATATTTTAACAATAATTTCTGTAGTGTATCAGGAACCCTAGGTTATATCTTTTCAAACCCTTAGATAATTAATTTAAAATGAATATTAGAATTACAAAAATAAGTAATGGTATTTTATGAAACTTTGGTTCTTTTATTTAAGGTCAAATCATATAAAAGGAAGTAATAAAAGATAGCGAAAATTGGAAGATTTGATTAAGTGTGATCAACTTTGGGAAATCTCATGATGCTCGTACATTATCTCTTCTATAGATAGGGTTTAGATATTTTAATCCCTGATTTGTAACATCTAAAACATGATTTTTACTATGTTTATACTAGGATACCTCCTAGAATTTGGTCGAAGCACAAAATGATTCATCGACTACCACTGATGATATAGTGATTTGTTACCAACTTCTTAATGGAAACTCACTAAGGAAACACATGAAGAACTCAACATTTTTTATATGTTTTTATGTTATTTCCATCCATTTCCACGATTAAAATTTACATAGATATAGTATTGTTGATGAGTATTCTATAGAACAATATTAACTACACAAACACCATAATTGAAATGTTGAAGAAGAATTGGTGAATGGTGTGTGAAACATCACATGAATGGGTAACCACAAACATGATCATATGATTTTTGTATTACATAATAGTACATAAATCAATTAAATAAGAAAATAGTATGAATATAGACAACAAAAAAAACTATAAATAAATATATTGTTCAAAATAATACAAATATGAATCTTTGGAATTGCATTATGATCCTCCCCAAGTGATCATAAAGAGTTTAGAACTCCATGGTATGGGAGGAAGAAAAATATAATAAAGATTAACATCCCAAGATATCAAAACTCATCCCCTAGTCAATAAAAATTTTATAATAATGTTTATTAGTGTGTTTATGGAGAAATAGATCATCATTTCCAGAAAAATAAGCCAAGTATCTCTAGGACTAGGTGACTATTCATAGAAGATGTTTTTCTCCTTTATTTGGATGTCTTATTGATCAAAAAATATTAAAATGTACTTAAATACTTTTTAGAGGTGTTTCATCAATATAGATGTCCAATTGTGGTGGAATCATCCCAATTGGATGTGTGAGGCCTGAGTTATTGCATTAATACGGAAGGGCGGTCCAGTATGGTCTGCCCAGAATTTCTACAATTGTGGGCCATGTTTAGTACCCCTGGTCCCACATTTATCCTTCAGTATAGTTATAATAATTGAATCCCAATTACCATATAAACATAAAAAAATTAATTTTTACATTTTGATTAGTGTAGTTAATGATATAATAGAATCAATAAACTGCTTTCAAATTGGTCCATTATGAAATTACTCCTTTTTAAGCGTATTTACCAAAAATGAATTCAAAACAAATAATGTGTTCTAGAGGCCTTAACAATGGGACGAAAAAACCCATACGCACTGTAATACACGAGTGTAATGATTATAATATATTTTATATCATCAATTTTATACACCTACATTCTTTTAAAAGGAAAATAGTATGCCCCTTTGACATTTTATATAATGGATATTCTTATATTCATGATATTATTAGTTTAAATTAATGACATTATTTTATAGGGAATTTTATTCAATGTTAAAAAAGTGGTAATAATATTTTGTTAAAATCTCATCATATATCAGGATTTTGTATAATTAAGTCTGCAATGTTGAAATCATATAATTCTCGTGAATTCTCTTCTCATATAATTATTGATTGAATTTTCAAGTTATTGAACCATTTCCTCATTCTTTGGTACATTAAATTTTTTAAAAAGTGTTTTTAAGAAAATATGACTTAATTTCTCTCATTTTCAAAGGAAAGGATTTTAAAAATGTTTTACATTTAAAAAATCATTTAATTTATTTTAAAATAAATCTTTATATGATTTTAAGGTTATTTTCAAAGAAAAGTATTTTTAAAAATTATGTTTTAAGAAGTGATTTTCAAAATGAAAATGTTGTTTTCTTAAAAAAAATTATCTAATGTTATTTTAATGGTATTTCCATTCATCAATTTAAATAATACTTTTTTGTTACTTATACACCAATGGGGAAATTTTTCAACAAAACCATCCTTAAACATTCACTAGTGGGATTAATATTGTTACAAAGAGATTGTTATGGAAACCATTTAAATTTCAATGTTTAATCATGGTTTAAATATATTTACATGAAACCTATTTTTTTCTACTTGTATATCATGTTATGAAAGGAAAAAAGGATTGTTTATAAGAGTTTATGATAAAAGTGTTTTATCCATGATATGGTACTTGAGCATTTTATGGAATGGTTGATCATGATAAATATGATACGATGGGTGTTCCAATATAGCACTCTAATCCATTGTGTAATGTTCCATGTCCTGAGATGCAATAGTTACAGAGGTACATTATGGTATCTATTATGGATTTTAATTTTCAAACATGTTTAAAATGGGTTATTAAAGTGATGATCTAGCTTACCAAAAAGGGTTTTAATTGTTTTATATGGGTTTATAATGTTTCCAATGAGAAATATTGACATCACATGGATTGTGATTATTGACTATTATAAATATTTACTTTGTTAAATCTTTATTCAATGTTTTCATGTTTTACAATCAATGTATTGATGGGTATGGGTTATTTTATGATTTTCTCATACACTATGACTGTGGAATCATAAATTTTATGTATCCTTATTCTCATGGATGATATTAAATTTTTAATGATTATATTTACCTTAATTAGCATTTTAACTCATCCATTTTATGTCTCATTTTCATTAGTTTATTAAGAATGAGGTTGAACAATTTATTCCTATAAAGGATTTCAAAATGATTATTTTTATGACCTAAACTAATATAAGAAAAATGGGATAAATGATAGAAATGATCATTTAATTTCATGTGGATTTTTTATAAAGGAGTGTTTCGTATTTCTCTAAAACACTAAACCTAATACGTCCTTCAGGTTTTATGTGATTTAATTTTTCATATTAATTTTGTATCGTTTATATGGAAACAATTGGTTCAAAATTATTGCATCAAATCATGAAATGTTTAGATTATGACATTAGCACCAAATCATGTAGTACAGGTGCTATGATGTTATATAGGGGCTTCACCATTGTCTATTTTAGATTTCAAACCCTAGTTTTCAATTGAAATTTTACATTCTCCTTGGGATATTGAACTTTATTCTTAGATGTGAGATTAATGTAAGGATATTATTATGGTGGGGAGTATCAGATCATTTATAGTTTAATTTCTCCTATGTAGAAGACAATTTTTGACATTATAGGACTGGTCTGTAGATTTTCAAGATAGTGTGGGTGTGAAGATTCTTGGGATGATATAATGGTTTTTTACCAAAATGGCTTCTAAAGGATGAGAAGGTCTATATTGGGGATACTGAAAGGACTCATCTTGTTACATATTGGAAATTTGATCAAACATTTGAATTTATAATTTTAGATGCTTATATGGGTTAAAATGATCATTCTCCCCTATAAGATGATCTTGGTTAATTTTTTTAACCACTATGCTGGTCCCAAAATAGGGTTTTTACACTAATACATGCGTTTGGTGGAATTATTATCCATATGAATTTTAACAAAAAATATATACATTTAATATTTAACTAATTAAATATTAATTTATTCATATTGGCTCATTCAGCCAGATCTTTAAAAGGTATAATCATATTTAGACTCTATCTCTTACATTTTTTTAATAATTATAAAGTTTTTATTAGGATGGGTATACAATATTTTTGGGAATAAAGGTCAGGCTCAGTCCAAATTTTCTTTTTCTTTTCTTTTTCTTCCTTTTTTTCTCTTTTTTTCTTTCTCCACTAAATTATCACTCTTCCCACTCTCTCAGTTCCATCACCGTGAAATAGTGACGATTGGGAGAGAGGGATAGAGATAAATAGTGATATAGTAATAGAGGTACCACTAGAGAGCTCAGGAGGATCCTAATCATTGTGTGATAGCTGTGGACAATGAAAATGGTTGAATCTTTAGCAAATTCCACCAAAAAGTATGATATTTTTATGTGTCCTCCATATATCCCTATATAATTACGATTTTATTATTTTAATGTCTTATTATGACTACATAAAATCTTTTTGGCAAAATATATACCTTTGGGGGAGAAAATAGGGGTTATTAGGTGATTTGAGTGGTTTCCCATTCAGAAATCCCCAATAACACAGTGTGTAGTTCAAGAACACTAACTGTGTGTTCATGTGGCTTGGGGAAGATGATATTTTTCATAGTACATTCCATTTATAGGTTATAAAGACCATGTACTAGGACATGACTGTGTAGTTGAGTACATGGAGATACAACTCATTTAGAGGAATAGGGCGGTGTAGAGTACACGGCCAGACCCTGTGTGGGTTTCATGCAGTGCTAAGGTATAAGGCCTGGAAAAGTATATGGTCATGCCACATGAGGAAAATAGGAAGGTACCCCTAGTAGGGTAAACCACATTGGTATGTCATAAATTCCATGTACATGGTATTTTACATGCCATTTATGGTTGAGTTACATTCCTAGATGGAGATTTGGTTGTACACGTTGTGTAATGGGTATATATGTCTTATGCTTCCCTCTTACTATCCTTTTTAGGGTTTTCAATATCATTATTCCCATGAGTCTTGATTGGACCAATGATTAGTCCATTTTAATTATCATTCCATTTATATCATTATTGTAAACACCAGGAGGTGATTTTTGGACTCCTAGGATGTATTTCATGCTTTTCCCAAATAGAGTGGTTTTCCCTACATAATCAAATCTAGTTGAATCATGAGATTTAAACATTGATCTGTGATATTCCATGAGCTTTCATTCATTACTAATATTTTTTTATCCTTATCCTTGATTAATTATCCATTTTGGTATGTTCCCTTCTATCCCAGGAGTCCATGAGGTCAGTTGTATCTAAGGATCCCCAATTAGATGCCTCTACATACATTTCGACCAAGAGGATCTTGTGTAGGATGCCTCTATCTTTTTACTATTACTGAGGGTAACCTTAAATGATAACCTATGGGTCTATTCTAGGATATCTTTACATGTATACCCTTATGAGGATCCCATTTAAGATGCATATGCTTCTTAAACTACTTTTCAGGGTTCCAGGTAAGACTCTTTTTCATATATATCAATTTGATTATCCCATGGTGGATACTTATATTTACATATCATTAAAGGATCCCATTTAGGATTCCTATATTTAATTTTTATTCCATATAATATAAGTAATATTATTATCTTGTGTTATGATATGAGTGACCCAATGGGTTCCCCAATGATTGATCGACCCTCAGATAGCATGCTATGTTTCAGTGAGATGGTAGTGGTTGTAACAATAGAACACAAAAAGACAAGTATGTCTGTGAGGCTATGATATTGTTGGTGGTTTTAGTAATTTTTTCACCCTCACAATTATTTGGGTGTTAACATGGTTACTAATGATGCAGTTATGATAGCTAGATGTGATTCCCGGTTTGTGGTCTTCATGCCTAGCGTGGTGTGTTTTCATTATAATTAAATGCCTAGACTTACTTTATGGGAACTCTCTTCTTTGTATATTGGAGTTCCTCGACCTACATCCAAGGATCCAACTTCTGATCCCTTTGTTTTTTATATAATGTTTCCCAAACATATTCCATAGGATCTTTATTTTTATCCACAATTACGATATTTTAGAATGGTATCCCTTGATTAAGATATTTTAGCATGTCATCCAATGATTATGACAATCAAGCATGGTTTTCCTTGATAATTATTTTCAATAATGGTGTCCCTTGATTATTATATTCATGCACAAAATCCCATTGATTTTGATATTTGTATGTGGTGACCTAGATGATGATACTTATGGATGATTACGCTCTCCTATGATATGGGAATGATTACACTCTCTCAAATTGATTACTAGATCACAGTAGTGGATATTTCACTCCTCATTATTAATTTGATGTATTTTCATGGATTATTACACTCTCCTATGTTAGGGGGATGATTACACGCACCCCAATTAGAGACCTTGAGTGGTGAGACTAACATATCACTAGTGATATCTCCTTATATATTTCTTAAGGGTTAGACCCTTAGGGATTATCAGAGTCAAAAATTCATGACTGCCTACATACCATGACCAATGGATTAGAAATTATAATAGATTTATATACCATATCCCACTTAATTCCATTTTTTCATAATTTCCTGTCAGTATATGATGTTTTTCATTATAGTTATTGGAGGTCGGTACAGATGAACCCAATACATGGACGTCTATATTCATATTTTTGTATATATATATGGGAATATATATATATATTTATTTATTTATTTAAATATAAAAATATACATTGTGGGACATTTCCCAGTTGACTATGATCATGGAACCTAGGATTGACTCTGGTTTCACATTATTTGGTTTATTTATCTTCTCCAGTTGTGTCTCATCTAGGGTGATAATATTGCATGCTCATTCACTTATTACAGAATATTTATATGTTTATTATTGGGGATCCTACTGCGATTTGTTCTCACCCAAGTACGTGAACCTTAGTGTTCATTCGTAACTTATGTCTACTTTTTGTGGTTAATAATAGGTGAAGTATGAGGTCCAAATTTACATGATTATGAAGGGTAACTCATGAGGATTATTTTGATTGGGTTATAGAAACTCTTTAGTGTCATGGAGACTAGGTATGTAGTTTGGCTCAGAGTTAGTAGTAGATCTTTGAACTTTTATTTGGGAATATTTTTTATATTACAATATATAGGGTTTGGCCATGGGTGACCAGTGTTATATTTATTTCTTGGATATTTTGGATTTTATAGCATTTCATGTATTATTACAACATGTTCTATTTCTATTTAATTATTACTTCTTCACTCTGTTTATTAATACTATGGGTGATATCTTCTTATTTCAGCGGTGTTACTCTGATATAAGGGTATAATCTCTCCATTTTAAAACCTTTAGAACATGTCAGCTTGATAGTAGCCTCTAGCATACTAGGAGGCACATTTTAGGTTTTCAGGTGAACCCACTTGGGGTACCATTTTAGTGGCCCCGGGTTGGGATATTACCCACTTCTTAGACATATAACACACATTACCTTTCTTCCTAACCATATGAAGGGAAACATAAGAAAGGGCGATATTATATAATATATACCATGAATATCACATATCCTAAGCATGATTCATGGAATAAATATTGGTAGCTTATGAGAGATAAATCATAATGGAATCAAGGCACTTGATCCCTGAGAGAATAACATTGGAATATGACATGGGTTTGTGGAATACACATAAATGTAGAAAATATTATTTCAAGGATACAAACCAATACATACATAAAATGTTTGGACTGTGATAAAAAACTCATGTACCTACTTCAGGCTTGGGATAACCTCTTTTATATCATTTCTAAGGCTTTGGATAACCTCCCAAATACTAATTTTAAGCCTTTTATAACTTCTTCTCTAACTTATTTGGGCTTATAATAATTTATTATTAAACCTTTAATATCATAAAAAATTAATCATTAGATAATGAATGGTAGGGATATATAACTCTATTCCTACCCATATGATAATGAAAATCAATATTATGTGTGTGAGAAAATCATTCATTTTTTCATAAACCATGAAAAGGAAATAGGTTTCTTAATCATTTCTTTATATAATAAAATGTGTGAAAGAAAGAGTTTCCATAGATAATTTTCTTAATACTCATAAACCCTCCAAATAAAGGATAACTATGGTATCATTAGATGATATCCACATTAAAACATAAGAAAAAATTAAGTTTCTGTTTTTAATTAATAGAAATACAATAAAATTATTATTAAAATATTATTAATAAAAATAAACTATAAATTTGGAAATTAAATCTTTAATTTCTAAATAGGTACAATTTTTTAAAGAAAGCAATTCCTTTTAAAATATCATTAGAAAATATTAATGTAATATTTAAATCAAAAATCATTCAGGATGTTGTAAAATATCATTTTTTTCTTTTCATGTTAAAACAAATATTCCTTTCATATTTTCTGTAAAAGGTCAATAATAGCTCATTCAAAAAAAATGATGAGAAGATTCATTTAAAAATATTTTTTAAAAATTCAATCAACGTTAAAATAAAATTAAATAATATTTTGAAAAAAGTAAAAAATGTTATTTAAAACACTTTTAGAAAACATGGATATGGAAGAGAAATTATTTTTCGACCGACGAGAGATATAAATTTTGGATTCCTTAATAAAATGGACTCTTGAGTACAGAAAGATAGGAAAATGAAAGAAAAAAAATTAAATAATATAAATAAATATATAATAAAAAAATTATAAGTTTCATTATAGATACGTTATAATATTTCATTATTTGAAACATAATCACAAACAATCCTCATAAACAATGAGATTGCAATGTAAAACCCATATGACAATTGAAAATTTTGAATTGAATGCCCCATTAAAAAATTAATCATATATGGATATGGATATATCATATTATTCATAATTTTTACAATTTAATATATTTTTTGGTAGTATATACACCTTATAAAATAAAAAATTTATATTTTGGGCATGTGTCCCACAGAAACAAAAGTAGATTATAAATCACTTACATCATGTCTTGAATTTATTCATACACATTAGACCCTCCTACATATTAAATATAGGATTGTTATAAGTTTATTCCATAACTATAAATATATATTTATATAAACTTATACGATATAATTATATCATTTTACCTCTAGTTTATTAACAATTCTTTGTTAAAATCACTTTTTTAGGTAATAACAACTTCATTTTTCACGTATGTTTTGGTTTATTAGTTTTGGTCATTGTACATTTATTATGGTTAAAACATATCCATATTTTTAATAATGACATAAATATAATAGATATATTCATTATAAAAATATTTATTTTCATCCATAAAATATTGAGATAATAAAATGAAATATGCAATTGATGGAGGTGGTAGGCCATATGTACGCATGAACAGTATTTTTATTTTTTGACAGATGGAACGAATGAAAGGTAAATATTAAATCACATTTAAAAAATAATTTTAATATCATATATTTCATATATATTAATTAAATATATTCATATTAACAACTTTTTCAAAGAAAAATGAAAAACAAATCACATCACTTCATGTAGGAAGTAGTCCACACATACGCACAAGGGAAATTATGATTTTTAATTAAATTGGATGGTAAAAAGTTATATATGATATTATAACTCCATAAGTATAATAATATCATAAATATCATATGTACATATATATATATATATGATAAATGAATCATTATATCCATCTATGAGATCCAGTGATGGAAAATGAATTACATCAGTTCATGAGGTGGTAGTCCTCCATACACATGATCGACGGTTTTGTTTCCCATTTGATGGTGGATGAGATGTATCTATATTATTAAATTAATATAATTACATATAGTATATGGGAAATAATTTTTCTGTTATTTATTCATATTTGGATAATATTTTTAGGAGGTAGTGAATGAAATAACACAAAAACACTTGGTTAATAATGATTCCTCTTCTTCGAAGAACCAAATTATGGTTGCACCAAATACAATCCTAATATGGTTTTAAAATAAATATAAGTCCTATAGTAAGTGGTAATGAATGTGATGAATTTATTTTAATATTTATTGTCCAAACAAAAAGGTTTTGTATATAACTACCCTAACTTCTCATAAAAAGACAATATATCACCTTTGTCGATTACTTAATTCATTACACAAACTAACACCCCAACACCATATTAGTTTAGTTCCCCTAGAAACATAGAAACATAAAATATAGTACATAAGTGAGAAAAATTATTTCCTACTGGGTTTTCCATGAGTAGTATCCTTTGTAGACACATCAAACATAATGCATATCTATATATTCTGGGAAAATGAAACATAAGAAAGGGTGATCCCAGATTCTCAGTAAGGGTTAAACAAGGAAGATATATAAGAATAATTATGAGCCTAACGGTATGAGAACAAGACCATAACATTATAATATCCTGGCCTTCATATCAAAGATCACAATAAAGATTCATGAAATAAATATCATTATAAATGAATCATAATGGAATTAAGAGCATAAGGTGTGAAATAATGACATAGGAATAAGGCAATGAATTGTAGAAGACACATAAGTAAATAAAAATTATTTCCATAATAGTAAAGTCTTAATTCCAAAGACATATTAATGGAATGGGTTCACTCACCAAACCATTTTAGTAGGTAATGTTTACTCTTAAGACCATATTAGAAGAAAAAGTAATTTACTGAACTAAGATCACTCCCTATTATCAAAATGTCTATCTCATGAGATTTAAATCTTTACCTAATCCATTGGAGGGAGAAATATTTCAAACCTATCTCATAATGATATCATATATATGTGTGCCACAAGATTATAAACAATCATATCATAACAAATGAAATGAAATGCGTATCATTAAAATTTCATCATATTATAACCTGTGGAAAATAGGATGGTTTTATAATCTTTTTTACAAGTAATAACCTATGGAAAGAAGTTGATTTCATAAGCATATAACCCTTGAAAGATAAATGGGATTCATAAACATCATGAATTCGAAACATAAAAACTTGTATAAATAATATAAATGGAACCTTGGGATTATATCTCTATTAAGTAATTAGTAACCCCAATGGATTTAATATTATATGTAACATAATTTTTAGTAGTCATTTAAAAATATTTCTTTAGGAAAATTTCATTTCGTCTTTGAAAACTTATTTTTAGAATCATAAAACAATTTAAATATAATTTTCATTGGGAATAATTTTCAAAACATATAAAAGAAGATTTTAAAACCATAAACAATTTTTAAAAACAATTTCCTTGAAAATGAGCTGAAAATATCATATAAAAATATTTTGAAACTATTTTTTCAAATTTTTTTAAAAGAACATATATTCCTGACTAAGGAGTGAAATGAGGTCAAATTTTCTTAAAAAATGTTCTTAATTATATTAAGTACCAAATTTTGGAAAAATGGTACCTATACATGAAGATATATGGAATTAATATAGTACAATAAAATTCATGAGTGTTATTGAGATATGGATCATAATATGTCATCAATGGTGGAATAGTCGTATATAATCTCGATAATGATGAGATTCTAGAAAAACACTCTTACCACTTTGGTAACATAGAATCACAATCTCCATGACACAATTACGTTAAGATAAGATTAAAATAAAATAAAAAGAAGGATATTCATGAAACAACATGTTACATGGAAGTATATACACATTGTAAATGAATATAGGTGCATAACATAAAAAGTGTCTCAGAGAAGGAAATTTGAGATAAAATTACCATAAAAATATGGTATCTTTTGAACCATAAATCCCCATGAAATATATATAATTGAATGGGTATTTAAATATCCATAAATTTAATTATAATAATCATATAATACATTAACTTTTAGTATATACACCACTCAAAAGAAATCAGTGGTGAATGTGGCAAAAGTCTCGCAGATATAAAAGTGAGACTAGAAATCCCATTACCTTAGGTCTTGACTATCATTGTAGTCATTAAAACCTATGATATAATAAAAATTATTTTATTAAAAATATTTTAAATAAAAATATTAAATTATATAACACCATATATGATTTTTCTATGACCATTCATTACTCATTTATTAACAATTCCATGTTAAAGTTATGTTTTGGGCAATAACTGCTCTGTTTTTTCACATATTTTTTGATTTGTTATATTTTTATTCTTACTAATTTCATCATTTGATAATATCAATAATGATAAAAAAAATATATAAATATAATATATATTCAGTATATATTTATTTATAATAATGTATAAATGATATAAATAGTAAATGAAATACACCTTTCATTGGGATGGTAGGTTGTATATATTCATCAATGTTGTTTCTATTTTATTTATGTATTAAAATAAAGAATAGAAGTTAATGATATATATATATATATATATTAATTATATTATAATTATTATGTCATATGTATGACATATTTCTATTAAAACCATCCTTAATATAAATCATGTAATGCCTAAATGAATCACATCGTTTTGAGGAGGTGGTAGTCCACACGCCAACAAACAATGTAATTACAATCCAAAAAAATTTAAATCCAAAATTTATGTGTCATATAATAATTAAATAATCATAAAAATTTATATAAATCATATATATCATATAAAATAATCAATATAATCATTATTTCCAATCTTTAATGGTGGTAATGAATGAATGAACAACATCGGTTCACGAGGCAGTAGTCTGATATACACACGAAATATGATTGTGTATCCCATTCGATGGAAGTATTTTTGAGTGTAGGTTGAACCCTTAATATAAATAATCTCATTATATTGAGTACACTAATTTTATTATATAATAATGTAATAAAAATAATTGAGGGGCTGTAGAATTTAATAAAACAAAAATTCTTATTGAAGGATGTTACCTCTTCTTTGGGTAACTCCTTTTGGTTTCCACAAAAGGGATTCATTGGTTTGATTTATTCCAAAATTGAGGCCTCTAATATGAAGATATAGAATATGGGAGGATAGTTTTGTAGGTTTTTATCAAAGAAATGGTCTTTAGATGTGTGAAAAATTGAGGGGTGAGTTCCCTTTTAGAGTGATGGTTGAGTGGCATTCTTGAAAATATAAAAAGGTAAACACTATTGAGAGGTCTCCCTTACATCATGTTCCTAAAATAATGATCCATTTTAACAAACATTAAGTATATGGTCTAAATATAGCTATACAATGTATTTAGGAAATGTTTGTAGGTTATTTATTCTCTTAAGATAATGTTTAAGCACTAATTAAACTCATTTTTACCTTAATTGCTGTAATTATTTTTAATTAGTTTCCCTAATTAATTTTGTCCAAAATTATTTTGACCTTATTAGGACATAAAATCTATTATTATTCCAAATATTGAATGAATTTTTACCAAATTCCATATTATCAATGGCATAAATTAATTTCAAATTAATCCCATATATGTGTCATGAAAGAAAGTTTTTAAAGTAAAAAGGTTTAAAAGATTGAAATGTTTTTTATTCAATTTCAATGTGAAAATGGAATAAATAAACTAAATTGGATTAATTGATTAATTATATATATAATTATTCTTTTAAAAAAATTGAAAATATAATTTAACTATTCAAATAAATTAGACGAAAAATTTGTTTTCAATTAAAATTCATAATTTTTCACAATTCATCAAAACATTAATTATTTCTAAAAAATCCCAAAAATAACCAAAATATTATTTTGAAATTATGAATTAATAATGAATGTTATTTTATCAAATTAAAATTATAAATAGTGTGTAAAATTTATTTTTGTCACACTAGAACATAAAAAGAAGTTATTTTAAGAAATTAGTATTTTCAATAAAATAAGGACTGTACAAAAATTTTAATTTTTTATTATTGATATTTTTTATTTTATATAAAATAATTAAAAACAATATATTAAATTATTTATTACTATTGATATTACTATGTATTATGTCTAGGTTATAATTGTCTTGTTTAAAATAATTGTAAAAATAAAATGTTGTTTTATAAAAACATAGTGTTCTGTGTAACATAACCTAAGTCGGTTTTTCATGTAGTGCAAGATTAAATTGGTCTACAGTATAATGAATGTTTATATTTTTGTAACATAAAATGAATGAAATCATATAAATTTGATTTATTTTAAACAAAGGCTCATAAAAACTTGGTGTGTCCCATTCTATCTCACTTGAAATGAATTTCACCCTATAAATTTTTCATTCTAATAAAAAATTAGGACACTTCTGCCTTATCATATAATCAAGTCCCCAAATTGATTCCTCTAACTAGTGATTTATCCACAAAACATTAACCAGGTGAGTGTTATTTTTTGTAGAAATCTCTCTATATCTAATTGTTCCTCATAAAAACTATCCTAGTACAGTAGTATGAGCAATAATTTAGGTACATGTGAATATTATGGTATGTAATAACTTAAGAGAGATATATGGAACACATCAAGGACTAGATTATAGTTTTATGGAAGCACCAAGTGATAAGATAATGACCTGATACAATCAAGAATTTCAAAGTTATTGATATACCAAGGTATTGGTTTCCCTTTCTTCCGGAATATCATAACCTTCTTCTTGGGATAAATTCATAGAAACACCTTATCACCATCATCAAATTAAAATTCACATCAAAGGTTATTATAATAAATTATCTATTTACTTTGAGATACCTTGATATCATTTTAAATGGTTCTAACATCCTTCTCCATTTCTTCATCTATCTCACCTCATAATATCTTTCTTTATTTAACTTATTTCAAACACATTAGAGCTCTACATTTATTTCCATAGAGTGCTTCACAGGGATATATCATAATTCTTGAGTGAAAGATATTATTGTCATAAAACTCATCTAGAAAAATGTGTTCATTCCAACCATAATTGAAATACAACAAATAATATCTCAATATATCTTATAGGGTTATAATTGTTATTTCATACTAACCATCCATCTAGGGATAATAAGTAGTAAAAAAACTTAATTCTATATCAAGGGCTTTCTAAATACTTCTCTAGAACGCTGAGGTAATCCTTGGATCCCAATCAAATACTATGTAATATGGTTCTCCATAAAACCATACCACATCCATAATGTATATCCAGGAATGCTGATCTAGAGAGAAGTCTTCTGTGACAGTAATAATGTGTGCTAACTTAGAAAGAAGATCGACTACCACCCATATAGAATTATTACCTTTAGACTTTTTGAGGAGCCTAATGACAAAATCAGTTGTTATATTCTCCCATTTATATTATGGTATGGGTAATGGATGCAGCATTCCCTTAGAATTTTTCTTTTCTACCATAAAATGATGGAATACCAAAATCATGATAAAAACATGGTGATATCTCTCTTCATTATATCCCACCAAAATTATTCTTTCAAATCACTATTTATCATCATACTTATAGGATGAATATAGAATATAGAGCTGTAATATTTCAATAAAAATTCCTTCTTCAAATCTGGTATGGGAAGAACACATGCACAGTTCCTAGACCTTATCATTCCATCCTAATCAAGGTTAAACTCATATTACTTATGCACCCCTTTAATATTAACATGGATATAGGGATTCACATTCAATTGAGTGTGATAAGATTATTCCCCTTCCTTTAGGATTTCCAAGTCCATTCTTTTCTAATTTTGAAATATTGGATCTTTTTTTTATTCTCATCAGGGATAAGATAGCATGATCCTTTTACTCAAAGTATCACCCACCTGGTTTGTTTTCACAGGGTGGTAATGTACTGAGCAGTCATAATACATTATCAACTCAAACCATATTCATTGGTTCATGTTCAACTTTATTTATGTGAATATTTACACAATACTTTTATTATTGGTATATATATCACACAATTCTCCTAAATATAATGCCTCTGCATCTTTAATTTAAAAATAATCACAACTAACTCCAAATCATTAGTTGGGTAATTTTCTCATGAATCTTCATTTATCATAAGGAATAGACTATAAACATGTTATTATGAAAATTAAAATTTCCCAATCCCTTATTGGATGAATAACTATAGATTTTTAAACCTTATCCACTATATGGTAATGTAAGAAGAGTTGTAGTGACTAAAAGTCTCTTCAATTCATTTCTCAATAGAAACTTGGCACCATTACCAGTTAACAAACCCATTGGATTCGATAGTTGTGATAAATTCTCCAAAAATCATTGATAATATCCATCAAAAATAAGAAAACTATAGATCTCAGTCACCATGGTTGGTTTAGGACAACATTAAATAGCCACCATCATTGATGGATCTACTGTTATACCCTCTCTTGAGATTATATGACATAAAAATGAAACATTTTTTCATCCAATGATCACACTTTCTAAATTTTTCATATAGTTTCCCCATCCTTAGCGTCTTTAGTATAATTATCATGTGGTATTCATGCTCTTATTTTCTCTTTGAATAGATTAGAATATCATATATGAATACTACCAAAAACTAATCAATGTAATCTCTTAATACACTATTAATAAAATTTATGAATATAACAATAGTATTATTAAAGAAAAAGGAATCACTATATATGAAGTGTCCATACCTTGTATAAAATGATGTCTTGGGTATATCCTCCTTATTAAAACTCAGTGGGTTATATCCAAAACAATGTAATATTTTAGAAAAGTATAGAGCTTCACACAGTTTATCAAATAAGTCAGCAATACAGGGAGGAGGAATATTGTCTTGATCATGATCTTGTTTAACGCCCGTTAATCACTAAAAAGTATCATTGATGCATATTTCTTTTCATAAAAAGAAAAGTTTCACCCCTAGGTGACACAGATGTATGAATAAATAACTTATTATAGTTTTATTGTAATTCCTTCTTCAATTCATGTAACTCAATCAGGAAAATTCTATTAGGAGTCTTTTAAATTAGTGTGGAAATAGGTGAAAGTTCTTTTGAGAACTCATCTTCACATTTTGGTTGAAGGATAAGAAACTATTTTTAAAGGCATCCAAATTTTTTTGAATGATAGGCATATCATAAATATCTAGTTTTTTCCTAAACATTTTAGATAAACAAACCTGTTGAATGGAAATTAGGACTAATTTACTAGATGTACACTCCATTGGAAGTTTATACTTATCATCGCATGTATAGAAAATCAAAAGTTGGTTTGAAAATAAAAATAACTTCCCTTACTTGATAATTTATGTGGGATTTTCAAAGAGAAATACCATCCATGTCTATGATGACATAAACTCAAGCAGAGGAAGAATAATAAGATTTAAAGGAAGCACATTCCGACCAATGTCAACTGAAGATGAATCATAGACTTGAGATGCAATCATCATACCATTAAGAGTTTTCACTAATAAATTCACATATAATCATTTGGAAGGAATATTAATACTCTTACCAAATTATTTAGATGTGAAATAGTGGTTAGATATAGAATCAAATAATACCTTATCAGTTCTAGAGTAGATGGAATGTGTACCTTTCACCATCTTGTTATCATACCCTAATCAAAAAAAGTGATTGTATGATATTTTTTATAATCCCTTAGCCTAAGAGGCTTCTAAGGTCGATCTCCATCATTAAAATTCTAGTTTTGGAACTAGTTGTCATAATTCCCATTCTATTTACACATTAATAACTGTAGTGGATGAGATACATTCTATGCATATTTCTCTCCATTTTCACTATTATCTAACTTCTTCCCTTCACTAATGAAATCATATTCCTAATAACATTCCTTTTAACACATAAAACGTTTATTAGACACCTTGAAAATATTTCCTCTATAATTTTTTCCACATTTAAAGGATAAAAAAATATCATCTTTTTCTCTCTATAGTTTTTCGATTTTACTTTTAACTTCATCTTCCTCTTCTTATCCAAACCCCTAGTATTGATATGTAACTCTAACCTTTGTATCAACGCTAATTTCACAATTCAAAATTATTCATATCTACTAAAGTCTCTTATTGTTTACAGACTTTTGATACATGTATTTAAGTAATTAAGAATCGTTTAACCTTACTTTCAAGTTGGATGATAATCCTTGAAGATCACTCTTCAAGTCTTGTAAAATTGGATTCATATTTACCAACTAATTCATTAACCCTTTTCTTTAATGGATGAAAATAATTATGCATTTCTATATGAATAACAGAAGGAAAATAAATAGTAAAGAAAATTTTCATTAACTCATCCCAATCCATGGATTCAATTTCATCTTGTTTCCTCATATTCTTGAATAGAATACACCATTGGTATGCTTCACTTACAAATGATAAATATATAGCATGACTCTTTCATGATCCAAACACTAAATATTGTAAAATAACTTTATAGTGGTACTAATACATTGTTCATTAATAGGTTAAATAGGAGGACCACTTAAAGAAGGTGTATGTTACCGCATAAAATACCCAACATAAACTTTTCCATTCTTTTCCCATTTGTAAGTCATGACTCATATCTTGAGAAAGATGTGTCAGAATATCAAAATTTATTTTCATTCCATTTCACATAACATTTGAATGCATAGTAAAACAATCATTCGATTTCCTTTTACACACAACATTAATGTGGTTCTTTCAGGTTCAATACATTAACTAAAACTAAAAGGAATAGAGTGTGAAACAATAATCATAGTGGGAACTACATATTCATGGAATGGCTTATAAGATATCTAAATTATAACACCTCATTTAAAATATGACACCTTATGTTTATCCTAGGTTATTAATATAGAACATTTATTTAAATCCATAAATATTATTTTTGATTATTTTTTGAATTTCCAAATCATATCCCTTAGGAGTGTCAATCTAAGTTTGTATAATGTCCCTTTATCATGATCTAGTTCTGGATTTAGTCTAGAAAAATACATTTTTTTCAGGGTTGTTACCCCAATTTACATCTATGCCAGAGCCACATGCACATATAGTATCCAAAAATGGATATATTTTTAGGAAACAACTTTCTTTATCCATTACTAAAATTCTAGGCTATTTTTGCATACATTGACTTATCCATAGACTTATCCTTATACATTTCCTTAGAGTTCTCACTAAGGTTTTTTCATCCTGGTTTCTAAAGGTTAACTAATCTTTCAGTCTATAACCAACTATAGTGACCATTTCTTCTCATATATATACATTACAAAAAAAAAATTAATTAATTAATACATTGAAAAAATTGAATCCCAAATACCATATTAGTTTAGTACCTTTGGAAACATGGAAATATAAGCACAATTATATAAGTGATCTAAATTATCTCCCACTAGGTTCTCAATGACTAGCACACATCTTTGACACATCAAACATAATACTTATCTTCATATCCTGGGGAAATAAAACTAAATAAAGGGTGAGATTATATGCTCAATATGGTTAAACATGCGATTATGTAAGCAAAACCATGATCTTAATGGTATGGGAACAAGATCATTACATTAAAATATAATACCCTTCATATCAAGGATCATAATCAATATCCATGGAATAAATATTTGTATTTCATGAGACATTAATAATTGGGGAATTAAGAGTATAAGACATGAAATGATAATATTGGAATAAAAAATGGAATTGTGGTGGACAAATAGTCATATTCAAAAGATTTCCATAATTGTCAAGGCTTAATTCTAAGACCATATTAGTGGAATGGGTTCATTCCCCAAACCATCTTAGTTGTCAAGGATCAATCCCAATAACATATTAGTAGACAATATCCTTTAGTGAACCAAGTTCACTCCCCTTTTCCCACCATTTTTATATCATGAGTTATAAATCATTACTTAATGCACTAGAGAGATATATAGTCCCCACCCATATCATAAGAAAATAAAACATATGTGTACCATAATACCATAAAAAATTATATCATAAAATATGAAACAAAATGGGTATCATAAAAATGTAATCATATAACAAACTATGGATAAGAGGAAAGTTTCATAATAATTTCATCAAAGAATAACTTGTTAAAATAAGTTGGTTTCATATTTATATAACATGTGAAAGAGAAACAGGTTTCATAAACATCATTCCATCAAAATATAAACCATTTTGAAAATTAATATGAATATAAACTTTGGATAATATCTCCATTAAAACATGATTAACACCATTTAATTTCATCTTATATGGAAAAAATTAGAAATATTTTAAAAAAATTTCTTGAGGAAAATATCATTTCTTCTTGTAAATTGGTTTTAAAAAACATAAATCATTTTTAAAATAACTTTCTTTTGAAAAAAAACTTTTAAAAACTTCAAAATAAATTCTTTTTAACCATAAAACATTTTTACAATCAATTTCCATGAAAATTATCTTAATGTATAATTTAAAAGAATTTTGAAAACATTTTTATAAAACATTGTTTTTAAAGAACACAAATTCCCTGCTGAAGAGATAAATAAGGTCAAATTTTAATAAAACAATATTAATTATATTTTCAAATAAACTGTGAAAAATGGTTTCAATAAATGAATATATCAAGAATAAATATATAAGAATAAAATCCATGATATTTTTTTATTTATGGTTCTTAATATTTTAAACAATGGAAGCATAATCATATATAATCCAGATAACTGTGATATTATAGCAATAAACTCTTACAAATTTGTTATCTTCAAGTCATAATACCCATGAGGTAATAGAATTAAGAAAAGAATTAAATATCATGAAAAGAATTAAATTCTTTATAAACCATTTAAAATGTCAGAATATACACCTTGTAAAATAATATAGGTTCATAACATAACATGTGTCTCAAAGAAAAAATTGAGACAAATTTACCTTACCCATTTGGTAAATTTTGAACCATAAAACCCCATGAAATCGATATAATAAAATGGGTATGTAAATATACATAAATTTAATTATAATAATCAAATAATACATTCGTGCGAATTATATACAGAAAAATAAATAAATTATCGGTGAATACGGCATATGTCTCGTAGAAATAAAAGTGAGACTACAAATCCACATACCTTATGTATTGACTCTTGTCGTACTCATTCAAAACTCTGATGTAATAAAAATAATATTATCATACATCTATTAAAAACCCATATTAAATTATATCATAATATATATTATTTTATTATGAACTTTTATTATCCATTTATTAATAATTCCATGTAAAAGTTATCTTTTTTGTAATAATTGCTTTTTTCGAATGTGTTTTGAATTCTTATATTTTTTGTAATCTTAATTATATCATGATTTAATCACCTATAGAATGATAAAAATGATATCAATATCTTATATATTCAGTATATGTGTGTATATAATAATCTATAAAATACATATATAGGAAATTAAATACACTATTCATGGAGACAGTAGGCTATACGTACGCACAAATGATGTTTCCATTTTCTTGGTGTATTGAAAGAAAGAAGACAAGTAAGTGATATATATATATATATTATAATTTTAGTATAATTTTTATGTCATATATTTCAAATATTTCTATTAAATACTTCCTTATTTCATTCAATGTAATGCGTGAATAAATCACATTGATCATTGGAGGCAATAGTCCACATGTCCACAAACGATGTCATCGTATTCCCACAAAATGGAAATCATAATGGTATGTGTTATATAGTAATTCTTGAAGCATGAAGACATCAGAAATATAATATATATATTACATAAATATTAATTCCATCATTATTTACAACCATTAATGTTGGAAATAGAATATTGAACGACATTGATTCGTGATGTGGTTGTCCTCTATACACAAAACAATGATTGTGTATCCCATTTGATGGAAATGTGTGTGAGTTTATGTATAAAACTTAACCAAAAAAACATCATAGTATTTTTATTATAATGGTTTTATTATATAAGTTTTGAATATGAATTATTTCAACGGTGGAGAATGGTATAAAACAAAAGTTCTTATTGAATAATTTTACCTCTTCTTTGGGTACCTCCTTTTGGTTTCCACCGAAGGGCTTTCTTGGATAGCTTTATGCCCAAATTGAGGACTCTAGGATGAATGGAGGTAAGTTGGGAGGTTATTTTACTTTGTTTATTCTAATAAAAATTACTTTATAGGTGTTAATATGTGAGGGGGGGATTCCTCTTTTATAGTGGAGGAGTGGAATTATGGTAAATATAAGTAGGTAAACACTCTTAAGAGATCTATGTTACATCATGTGCCAAAAATAATGGTCCTTTTTCGATGAAATGTAGTATGTGGTCAAAATATGTCCATAAAATATATTTTTTTCATTTTTCTTGGTTATTTGTCCCCTTATGTCAATGTTTAACAACTAAGTAAACTTGTTTTTACCATAATCATTGTAAATAGTTTTAATTACTTTCACTAATTATTTTGATCAATAATTAAGTATACCATATAATACCATAAAAATTATTATAAATCCAAATATAGAATCTAATTTTTCAAATTTTAAATTACATAAAGGGTAGAAATTAAATTAAAATTAATCCCACAATTGTGTCATGAAATACGGCTTTTAAAGTGAAAAAGTTCAAAATATTGAAATGTGTTTATATAAAATTTCAATGTGAAATTGGTTACAATGACCAAAAGTTAATAAATTAATGTATAATTTATTTAATTACAATATAAAAACAAATTAATATATAATTTAATTTGATAAATAAAGTAGAAAAAAATCATTTTTCACTTTAAATTCAGTATTTTTCACTATTTATCCAAACATAAAATATTTTTGAAAATTCGCAAAAATTCACCTAAAGATACTTTTGTCATTATGAATCAAAAATTATGTTTATTTTATAAAATAAAATTTTTAACAGTTACTAAAATTAATTTTATTATTGTTCATAGATGGACATAAAAATCATTTCTTTTATGAAAATAGTATTTTCAAACATATAAAGACATTACCAAAAATAATATATTTTATTAAAAATATTTTAACATTATGTAAAAAAATAATAAATAATATTTAAAAAATATTTATTATTTAAATATTACTATTTTTAAAATCTACGTTATAATTCTCCTGTTTAAAATAATAATAATAAAAAAAATTGTTTCGTAGAAACTCAGTTTTTCATGTAACACAAGCTAAACCAATGTTGCATGTTTCAAAAGCTTAAATTGTTTTAGAGTATAACAAAAGTATAACTTGGTGTATCATTAAAAGAAATAAATCAAATAAATTGGATTTATTTGAAAAAATGTTCATAAAAACTTGGGGAGTGACATTGGATGTGTGAACATGAAATGAGACGCAGTGACCTTTTATATGTGGGGGGAGGGCACACTTATAATTTTTCAAAAGAATAAAATTTATCCAAATTGTTAAAATGAAAAATGGCTCTATAATGGACCATTACCAATTATTAATTAATTTAATATTGAAATGAGTCCATAAAATTAAAATTAGACAAAATTGTGGTTATTTTATGCCTTATCCTTTTTTTACCCATGATAAACCCAATTTTACCTTAACTATAGTAATTGATTTTTAAATTTTTGACCATTCATTATTTCGAAATATTATGTTGTAATTGTTACCTAATATTAATAATTTTTATTTTTAAAAACATGGAATCCAATTTAACTAATTCAATTCATATAAATTTTATACTATAATTTGTAATTAAACATGCAGACATGATGGAAACCGATTTTCCAATGAGTGTGTTTTCATAATTATAAAATGTATTTAATCCAAAATTAAAAAATAAATTCATTAAAATGACCTAAAATTGACTGATAATAATATAATTTTACTAATTATACTTTAAAAAAATATACGAAACTTATTTTTAAATTATTTAAAGAAAAAAGTGGTTTTTAAAAAATTCGTATTTTTCAAAATTTATCAAAAAATTAATATTTTAACAAAATTATCCAAAAATAAATATAAGAAAATTTTGACATCTTGATTTAAAAAAGAATTTTAATTTTGTCAAATTAATTTTCTCTAAGTGGATAAAATTAATTTTTAAATAAGTATGAAAATGGGATTAAAATATTTTTTAGAAAAAAAATATAGTATTTATGTGTAAAACAGATTTAACCTTATCCCATGCATAAAAAAATTTCGAATGAATGAAAAAACCATTGATTGAATATAAAATTAATAAATTTCTTTAAAATAATTCTCTAATACTAAATAATTTAATTTATTAAGATAAAAACATATGACGTGCATAAATTTTTTTTTTAGAAAAACATTTTTTTTACTTTTTAATGGTTTTCTTCATTTATAAATAATAGATTACAACTGAATTTATTTTTTCATGTCTAAACCCTATAATTTTCCTGATTTAGTTTTTCATATTCATGCCTTCAAATTTAATGGCTCGGTTATAATGGTATAATATGTTACAGATCATTAAAACATGGTATTTCATGCAATGCAAGCTATCGATGAAATTAAATTTATTTGAAAAAATATATTTCATAAACTCTCATGGTTTTATATTCTACCCCCTTAAAATGAATTTGAAATTTGAAATTTAGTTACTATAATATAAATAACTGGGAATACTTCTTCCTCACCATATCCTTAGTTTCCCATGTAGCTTCCTTAAATTGGTGGTTATTCCCCACAACATTAACATGGTGAGTGGTCTTATATTAATATAGTTTATCTATAAGATATATAATATCCACTGATTCTTCCTTATAATTTTTATCCTAATCCATTGGAGTAACCTAAATGTTTAGTGCATATGAAGGGTATGGTGTGTACTTTCGATGGTGAGATATATGGAACACATCATAGACAAGATATAGGATCGGTTGAAACACCATGTGATTAGAAACCATCCCTACTCGATCAAGAATCTATAAAGGTCCAATATACCTAGGCATCAAATTTCCTTTATTAATGAATCTGATAAAATTCTTCCATAGGGAGATTGATAGAAAAACCTTCTCACAAACATCAAACACCTGATCCCATTGATGATTGTCAGTATAATTTTTCTATTGACTCTGAGCAGCCTTGATGTGTTGTTTTATAGCTCTAAAATTCTCTATCATTTCCCCAATGAAATCTATTTATAATATATTTCATTCTCCAATATCATCCCATCATGTCTTATTTCTAAAATTATTTCCATACGGTATTTAATAATGATCCATCTGAATTCTCAACTAAAATCTATTAATGTAAAGAAACATTACTAGAGTAAGGTTTTGATCATAAATACCTTTGGAATCCATAGAACAGGATCTCAACATATATATTATTTTACTGATTGGATCTATTAGACTGAAAATGGGTATTATGATGATACACAATCATGAAACATAACATCATATTCAGAACCTACTTAAGACATCATAAAAACATTAAGGTAACCCTTGTATCCTGATCAGATACAATAGAGTGTGGAACTCCATTCAATCCTTCCACTTCCTTCATTTATATTATATAAATCTTATCTAGAGTGAAATATTCTATAATGGAATTGAATTATGATGAATTCATAATTAAATAGACTATAATAAAAATATATTTATGTCCTTTATAAGTTTTGGAGTTTCCAATAATAAAAGTCAGGGTGATGTTTTCCCTTTTCCATTTTGGTATGTTTAATGTTTCTGACATCCCCTTAGAGTGAATTCTCTAGCCCTCAATATATTGGTAAACCAACCACCAAGATTTTTTTTTAATATCTCACTTAATTCCATCACACTAGATATATTCTTTTAGATATATAAACATCTTTTTACATCTAGGATGACTGCTGAAGGGCTTAAAGGCCAATATTTTATTGATTTTGTATAATCCCCCATTTAAGGGTAAAGGGTGGGAAAACCAAGACTACCAGGACATCAATAAATTAAAAAAAATTATAAAAAGAATAGGTTTTAAACCTAGAACAAGAATACATAGAAGTGCCTCCTCCTATGAATCAACATCAGTAAGGTATGCCTCCACCAGAGCATAACAACTCAGCAAGTTGTCCCGTGCAAAAATTCATGGGCCCCGTACCGATGGCGATGTCGTGCCATCTTAATCTTCCAAATCCAAATAGTCAAGCACGGTAAAGATGACCATATCTATCCTCATCACAAGGAAATTCTTGTAGACTATATGGGTTCCCCAATAGTTGATCCCTTTGAACTGTTGAACATGAATCAGGCCTCTCTCAGTTCACTGATGAAGGCATGGATGGATGGAACTATTTAAATGTCGGAATCAAATAAGAACCAAATATTAAATATAGATTCACATTATGCATCTAACAGGAAGCATATTTTTGATTCATATGAATTTAAACTCCAAAAAAATCTATTCTGTAACTAGAGCCACCATTAGATAACATGACACTTTTTCTCCCAAATAAGCGCTAAACTCAAATAAAAATAAGATAGATTAAACTGAATCACAGGACCTCCCCCCTTCTAATAACTCTAGATCCATCATCGATCCGCAAATGAAGTATGCATTAGGTGTCACTTGGATGCACTGGACCAAACTTCTAGATACACTACTGAGCCAAATATTACATCTAGGGTGAATAGATAATTAACAACTATGAGTTTCCTCCAATAGATCCTTTATCAAATATGGTATATATAGAGAACATACATGGTTTTTAATAATTATATTTCCATTATAATCAAGGATAAACATAATATCATTTCATACCTTCTTATTAAACACTATATATTTCCTCTATTCCACTTTAATCATCACATGGATATATGGTGGAATAATCAATTGAGAAAGACAAGATTTCTCCCGTTCCTTAAATATTTTCACATCCATCCATTACAATTATTGAAATATTATATCATTTTTTATCCTCATCCTAGGTGATATATAATTATATTTTTTACTCAATTAATCATACCCCATGTTTTATTTCCCAGGGTGGTAATATTCTTAGTAGTCATAATCCTTAATTATCTCTAACCATCATCTCAAATAGAACTTCAACTATTTCTATGTGAATATATACATTAATATTTTACAATTAGTGTAACATCCCAGGTAAAAAAAGAATAAGAAATATTTCGTATTTATTAAAATTTGTGAATAAAATATTAATTTTACTTTAATGGGGTTTCTATGTTCGATAGGTTACCCGATACGCAACAACGGGTTTCTTTGAAATCTTGCGTTGCACACTAATAATATAATATTATTATTTTAAATGGTAGTTAAATCCTAGACATTGTATTGGTGTGAATGAACTATATAAAATAAAATATTATTATACATGTTTGTTAAATGTATTTACTTTTATCTAATAAAAGTTAGAGGCTTAAAATGTTAATGAATCTAATTTTAAGCATAATTTACATTAAAAGGACGATTTACCACCTTTTAATGGTGAGACCTATTTAAATATAGTTTTGGTCACATTAATACATTCTAATTGACCAAATATAATCCTTATTTATAATGGGGACATCAAAATTTACTTTGTCTAAATTTTTGGGATTTTTCTGATAAAGTTCATTTTTAATAAATACTGAAAATATTGTATTTTATTTAAAGAGTTCCTATTATTCTAATTTATTCCTATGGTTAGATTATCATTTTAACCAGTTTAAAAGTTTAATTAGAATATATTTTTTCCATTTAATCTAATGTTGGTCATTGGAATTATTTTCACTTTGAAATTGGACATAAACAAGTGTCAATCTTCTGATAGTTATTGTTTCTTAAAAACACCCTATTTGTTTTAACAATGGGAATTAATTTTAAAATTAATTAATGACACATTTATGTTTTGAATTTTTAAAAATAAATATCATTTTTTAATTCGTAATATCAAATATCTCTTATGCTGAATTTTTGGTATTTTTCTGAAAAACATCAATTTTTGATGAATAGTGAAACCACTTAGTAGTAGTTAAAAAAATTGACATTTTCATTTAAATAAAATTTTACCACATCGGTGAATTGAATTTTTAAAATCCAACATACATGTATGTTATTATTTAGAAAAATGTGGTTCAATTAGATGAAAATAATCTTTGGTGAATAGTAACTTTTGACTTTTATTTGCCGCGGTTAAAGGTAGATAAGGTAAATCAAGGTAAAAAGAATATTATAATAATTCTAAATTACATTAAAACATATACAAACCTTATTGGATGAGTCATGTCCAACAATGGTCATCTTTGGGTCGATTTTGGGACCACATGGAGCCACTTATGAAAGATAATGACACATTATATTAATTAATTTAAAGTAAAGGGAAAAATGGCATAAACAAAAATCTTTTAGTAAATTATTTTTTATATGGTGATATATAAGTGATATTTTTTCCTGTAAAAATTAATTGGAAAGATAAAAATATTTCCTACATAACAGTATTTTTTTATAATTTTAAGAAAAAAGTTAATTAAATTATGATTGACACAATAATGATGCAGTGTTTACCTCATTAATAATTGATTTAAATAAATAAGATTATAATGATTAAAATATTATCCAAAACATGTCCAATTCTGATTGGATGATTTTATTTCTAATATGAGTCATCTTATCTTAGAATTTAATGATTTTTGGACCTTTTGAAATTGATGATATGATTATAATAAAATAATATTTTTCACACATTCCTAAAGAGCCCTTCCTCCCCCTTATAAAAAGAGACCACTTCTAACCAATTACTCACACCTCTCAAGACATTTTTCTCATCCAAAAACTATAAAATTAATCTCCTTACATTCCTCTCCTCCTCATATAAGCCTTACCTTAATGCAGAAGTCACTTCAAGAAGTCCTTTGGTTCAAACCAAAGGGAGTTACCCAAATTAATGGTAAATGTTTCTCTTAAATTGTTTTCTTTTATTTTACTTCTCCAAACCCTAAAAACTTTTTATTACTTTATTTTATAACAAAAAAAGTATCCTAAATATACTAGGATGTTTTTATGAGAAGTATTCGAACTACACTGACACACATCTCCATCTAAGGGAAGAAGAACATGATGTTTCTGTGGATGGAAAACTAACGCCTCACGAAACGATGATTGTTCGATTATCTCCTACCGCCTCTCATGGTGGCCATTATGATGGCACTGTATTTATATATGATATATATTGTGATATTTTTTCTTTATTCTTCTGTAATTTCTATTTATATCATGCCTTTATGGTTTCCATTACAGGTAAACACGATAATCTCATTAGAGGAAGTGTGGACTACCGCCCCCCAAAGGGATATGACTCGTTAATGCCATATGTGGGATGTATAAAGGATTTATTTAATGATATTATATATGATATTATATATGAAATTATACATTAATTATAATATACCTATGAATAATTATTTTTTAATTCCATTAAAATAAGAAATAGAAATGAAAGTATTGTTTGTGCGTACGTACGAATTATTGTCTCCATGAACAGTGGATTTCATTTCTTACCTCTAAATGTTATGTAATATTATGAATACATGTATATGCTGGATATATATGATATATATTATATCCAAATCATGAATATCATTTTGGATATAATGAACTTTTGACAACATGAACAACATGTGATTATAAGAAGTCAATTTCTGACTCAATTACCAAATATCGACAAAACGAACGTTATTAACATAAATGAATACATAATGTTTATAGCATGGTAATAAGTGATATAAAAGGAATAATAAACTTTAAAAAATTTCTTAATCAAGTAGAATTTAACTTTAGTATTTTATTCAAGAGATTAAAGAATGATCGAGTCAATTCAGACACGAGGTAAGGGAATTCCTCTCAATATCCTTTCATTGAGGCATATTTTGTTTTAATACATGACTTTATTTTATACGCTGTATAACCACCCTTGACTTTTCAAAGGTAATCTTTGTCTACAAAGAATTTTACTAAATGAAAAAAATGAATGTTTCTTTTAACGTAAGTGGTGTCAATGACCTTTCCGCCACCACAAGTATTTTTTGATCTTTGGATTCCTTAAAAAGCCATAATGTTTTTAAAAGAAAAAAAATACCATATACTCTTTTAAGTATTTTTCTATTGAAAATGGTTTTTATAATGTATTTTTTATGTCAATATATTTAAGTGATATATTGTGATTAAAATGTGGAAATGTTTTTTCCTTCATATTTATTTTATGTATTATGATTTTATAATGGTACTTGGACATTAGAAGGGTGGTTATGTGATAAACCAAATGAAAGGTGGTGTTGTGAATACCAGGATGGGTGGTTACATTATAACCTCCAATGTATTGGGTATGGAAGTTGGACTTATTGCTATTACATTTAGTGATATGTGTGGAATTCGACCGTATGGTTATTCCATTTAAGTATGTTTGTGTCCCGATTACCTTTATATTTTATGTGTTATTTATATGGGTTTTATGGTAATATTTTGGTTACAAAAGGGTATGTGATGATATTTTATCAGTGAAGTGTATTTAATACTTCATAAAGGTGAAAAGTATTACTTATGATAAAGTATTCATGGTTTGCATGTTGTTTTGAAAAACTAATAGTTTTCTTTCTTTGTGTATCCCTTACTGAGATTTTTATGCTCATACCAGTTTTTTTGAAATGTTTTTCACAGGACATAATGTGGAATAGGGTCAAGAATGGGATCATGGAAAAGTCATTTTGTCTTAAACAAGGAACTAGACATGACACTTTTTTTCAAGAGTTCGTGTTTTGTAAAAAAATGGAAACTGTGTAGAAGTGTCTACTTTGTAATCTTTTGAGATGTAATAGTTATTTCCTAATTCTATAAAACTCTATACATGAAATGATCCTCAATGTGAATTATTCATTTAATTAAATATTATTTAAGGTTTATGGTCGGATCCTTATAGTTGGTTTTAGAAGTCGGTTTAGATAACTTTAGGAGTTAGGGTATTGTTAAATAAATGTATATAAATTAATTTATGGTAATATTGAAATGATATAGCATTTACATATTACCATGTTGCTTCGCCTAAAATATTTCTATGTTCTGAATGGATTTTCATAGAGGAAACATGGCAGCTAGGTTGGGATGACATCAAGAGGAAGACAACCTTCCAAATCAGCAACCTGAGATGGTTGGAATCGGAACTAAACAGTTTGTTGTAGTGATGTAACAATTGACTCAAGCTATAAATGGTGGTGGTATCCATGCATGAGATCAGCCAGATCAACTGCAGAGGAACATGTTAGTAGTGGAGAATTTCATGAGGCAACATCCCCCATCATTTAGAGTATCATCTGACCCTGTGCTATCTGTAGGGTGGATTAAAGCACTGGAGAATGTTTTTGATGTCATGAGTTGTTCAGAACATCAAAAGGTTAGTCTCTCTGTTTGTCGTTTTGAAGGTGAAGCTGATCAGTGGTGGTCTTTGGTGAAAATTATTAGGGATAGTGTTGAGATTTTTTCTCTTTTTTGGGAAGAAATCAAAGGTATGTTTCTTGAAAAATATTTACCTAAGGTGTTTTTCCTTAGGATGGAAAAACAATTCCTGGAATTGAGGTAGGAGGATGACTCAGTGGCCGCTTATGAATCAAAGTTCACTTGACTGGAAAGGTATGCACCAAATTTCATCCAAGATCTTGATAGTAAGATAAATATATTTTACTCAAGACTAAATCCATGATATCGAATATCATTAGTCTCTTGTGAGTTCAAAATTTATGAAAAACTTGTTCGCTGTGCGAAGAAGGTGGAAATGGAGTTTTTCGATGATTAGGTTTTCGTTGGCAAACAATAGAATAAGAGGTCCAGTTGGCAGGCAAAGGGAAAGAATTCATCAAAGAAGCCTTGAGGTAAGAAAATTAAATATACAACTTGTGATAAGTGTGGTAAAAAGAATCCTGGAGAATGTTTATCGATGTCTGGAAAGTGCTTTCAGTGTGGTAAATCTGGTCATATTACTCGTAACTGTAAGGAATATAATCAATCAGGCAATGAAAAACCATCGATAAGATGTTTTAAGTGTAATAAAATGGGTTATTATGCAAATGAGTTTCCGGTGAAGAACTCAACCAAGGGAAATAATCCAGACTAAAATCAGAAAGGGGTGGTGAAATCCTTTGGAACTACTTTAGTGGATGTTGGGCCATCAAATGATATAGTATCAGGTATACTATTTGTTTGTTCAGATTTTGCCTATGTGTTGTTTGATTCAGGGTCTACACAGTCTTTCATTTCTGATAATTTTTATAGTAAATTGGGAATTCTATCTCAAGATATGAATATAGAAATTATGGTAAAAACACCAAGAAAAAATGTTGAGAAAAAAAGAAAATATAAGAACATTCATGTCCTTGTGTGCAGAAAGAACCTATCTACAAACCTTATTGTTTTTCCTCTAGTAGAGTTAGATGTTATTTTGGGCATGTAATGACTTTCTGTTTATCTTGATAAGATTGAATTCAGAGCTAAAGAGGTTTCTTTTTTGAAAGATTTATAGTTTGTGTACAAGAATGAACCCTTGTTTTCGATAACATATCAGGAAGTTGAGAAACTAGTAAAAGAATGAAATGAATGTTACCTTGATCATATTGTTGAAAATATAGAAATTATTGAGATTAATGATGTTCCAGTGGTAAATGAGTACCTTGATGTTTTTCCTGATGATTTTCTTGGTATTATACCTGATCGGGAAGTTGAATTTACTGTTGACTTAGTTCCTGATTCTAAGACAATTTCAAAACACCCTTTTCTAATGGATCAAGATGAACTTTTATAGTTAAAGAAGCAATTGCATGAGTAATTAGATAAAGGTTTTATTCATCCTACAACATCACCATGTGGTGATCTTGTATTGTTTTTTAAAAAGAAATATGGTTCAATGAGACTTTTCATTGATTACAGAGCATCGAATAACATCACTTTTAAGAACAAGTATCCTTTTCCTCATATCGATGATTTGTTTGATCAGCTCCAGGGAGCTTAGAATTTTTTGAAGACTGATTTGAGGTCGGGGTACCATCAGTTTAAAGTAAAAGAAGCAGATGTTCCAAAGACTGCATTTCATACTAGATATGGTCATTATGAATTTTTAGTTATGGATTTTGGTTTAACCAATGCACCTCCTGTATTAATGGATCTTATGAATAGAATTTTCCATGAGTTCTTGGATAAGTTTTTGGTTGGGTTCATTGATGATATTTTGGTTTATTCCAAAAGTTAGGAGGAACATGAAAGTCATTTAAGGGTTGTCTTTTAGACCTTAAAAGAAAAAAAACTATTTGGGAAATTCAGCAAGTGTGAGTTTTGGTTACAACAAATTTCTTTCCTTAGTCACAATTTTTAAGAAAATGGCATAACTGTTGATCCTACTAAAACAAAAGATGTTGAGGAATGGCCAAGACCCACAAATATAACTGAGATTCGTAGTTTTCTTGGATTGGCAGGTTATTATTGGAGGTTTGTTGAGAATTTTTCACGGTTATCTAGTCCAATGACTAAGTTAACTTTAAAAGGTGTTAAGTTCATTTGGAAAAAAGAATGTGATTATTTTTTTCAAGAATTGATAATAATATTGGTGAATGCTCTAGTTTTGGCACTTCCATCTAGAAATGGTGAGTTTGTTATCTACAGTGATGCTTCGTTGAATGGAATTGGATGTGTCCTTTTGAATAATGATCAGGTAATTGCTTATGCTTCACGTCAGTTGAAACCATGTGAGTTAAATTACCCTACACATGATTTGGAATTAGATGTTGTTGTTTTTTCTTTAAAAATTTGGAGGCATCATTTGTATGGAGTGAAGTGTTAAATATATACTGATCATAAAAGTTTGAAGTATATATTTACTCAAAAATAATTAAACATGAGACAGAGGATATGGTTAAAATTAATCAAGGATTATGATTTCATGCTCCATTACCATCCTACAAAATCAAATAAAGTGCCTGATACTTTGAGTCGAAAAAGTAATGCTTCATTAACTATGTTACATTTGGAACAAGATCCTTTTGTTTTTGATTTGATGAACATTGTAATAGAAGTTGTTGGTGAAGGAAATTCTTTTGTTTTGTTTCAGGTTCCAGTGAGATCATCTGGATCATAGAGAATAAAGCAAGTGCAGAAAGAAGACAATGAGTTATAGAAAAAGGTAGAGTTGGTTCAGAAGGGTAAGTTTCATGAATTTAACATTGATAATGATTGTTTTTTGAGGTTTGGAAAGAGATTATGTGCGCCTTGTGATTCATAGTTGAATAATGAATTATTATGTGAAGATCATAGTTCTCTGTTTTCAGTTCATCTTAATAGTTCTAAGTTGTATAGAGATCTTCTAGAGTATTACTTGTGGGATGGAATGAAAAGATATATTTCTGATTTTACTGTGAGGTGTATGACTTGTTAGTAGGTTAAAGAAGAGTGGATGTTACCAAAAGGAATGCTTCAGCCTTTATCAGTTCCAGAGAAGAAATGGGAAAATATGTCCATGGACTTTGTTGTGAGATTACCGAAGACATCTCGAGGTAATAATGCAATATGGGTTATTGTTGATTGATTGACTAAATATTCTCATTTCCTTCCTATTTGAGATACTTTGTCTCTAGATCAACTTTCTCGGTTGTATGTTAAAGAGATAGTTAGGTTTCATGTTGTTACCCTCTCCATTGTATCTGATCGTGATCTCAGGTTTACTTCTAACATTTTTAAAGGCCTTCCAAAGTCATTGGGTACTGAATTAAATTTTAGTAGAGAATTTCATCCTCAATCAGATGGGAAATCATAACAAACAATTCAGACATTGGAGGATATGCTACGTGCTTGTTCACTAGATTAACAGGGAATTTGGGACCAACATCTTTCTTTAGTTGAATTTTCATATAATAACAGTTTTCATTCTAGATACAGATGGTTCCATTTGAGGCTTTATATGGAAAGAGTTGATGAACTCCATCTTTTTGGAATGAAGTAGGTGAAAAGAAGTTGATGGGAGCAGAATTGGTAGGAGAGATGACAGAGAAAGTTCAGTTGATTCAGAAGCACATGAGAACATCTTAAAGAAGACAGAAATGTTATGCAGAAAACCAGAGGAAGGATCTTTCACTTTAGATAGGTGATCATGTCTTTCTCAAAGCTTATCCATGGAAAAGTGTGATGCGTTTTGGTAAGAAGGGGAGGTTGAGTCTGAGGTTCATTGGACCTTATGAAATTCTAGAGAAAGTTGGATCAGTTGCATATAGAGTGTCTTTACATCTATTTTTATCCTAGGTACACAATGTTTTACATGATTTGATATAGAGAATGTATATTCCAGATCCATCTCATGTTTTGAGCCCAAAGGTAGATTAGTTGGAAGAGAATCTCTCTTATGAAGAAAAACCAGTCCATATTCTTGACTCTAGAGAACAATTGTTGTGGAATAAGGTAATTCACTAGGTAAAGGTTTTGTGGAAAAACCACATGGATGAGGAGGCATGGTGGGAATCTGAAAATGCTACGAGGGATAAATGCCCTCACTTATTTTGATAAGTGAATAAAAATTGCGAGGATGCAATTTCAAAACGGGGGGAAGGATGTAACATCCTAGGTAAATAAAGAATAATGCATATTTCATATTTATTAATATTTGTGAATTAAATATTAATTTTACTTTAATGGGGTTTCTATGTTAGATAGCATACCCGATATGCAACAACAGGTTTCTTTGAAATCTTATGTTGCACACTAATAATTTAATATTATTATTTTAAATGGTAGTTAACTCATAGTCGTTGTATTAGAGGAAATGAACAAAATAAACTAAAATATGATTATACAAGTTTGTTAAATGTATTTACTTTTATCCAATAAAAGTTAGAGGCATAAAATGTGAATGAATCTAATTTTAAGCATAATTTACATTAAATGGTCGATTTACCTACTTTTAATGTTGAACCCTATTTAAATATAGATTTGGTCACATTAATACATTCTAATTGACCAAATAAAATCCTTATTTATAATTGGGACATCAATATTTACTTTGTGAATATTTCTAGGATTTTTCTGACAAAGTTCATTTTTTTAATGAATAGTGAAAATATTGTATTTCAATTCAAAAGTGCCTTTTAATCTAATTTTTTATATTTTTAGATTATTTTTTTAATTGGTTTAAACGTGTAATTATAATATATTTTAACCATTTAATCCAATTTTGTTCATTGGAATTATTTTCACTTTGAAATTGGACATAATCAAGTGACAATCTTTTGGTTGTTATTGTTTCTTAAAAACGCGCTATTTGTTTTAACAATGTGAATTAATTTTAAAATTAATTAATGACACTTTTATGTTTTGAATATTGAAAAATAAACCTCATTTTTGAATTCGGAATATCAAATATAGCCTCGGCTTAATTTTTCTTATTTTTCATAAAAACGTCAATTTTTGATGAATAGTGAAACCACTTAGTAGTAGTTAAAAACTGACATTTTAATTTAAATGAAATTTTATAACTTCTGTGAATTGAATTTTGAATATCCGACATACATGGTTGTTATTAGGTAGTAAAATGTGGTTCAATAAGATAAAAATAATTTTTGGTGAATAGTAACTTTGGACTTTTATTTACCGCAGTTAATGGTAAATAAGGTAATTCAAGGTAAAAAGAATATTATAATAATTTGAAATTACCTTAACACATTTCCAAACCTTATTGTATGAGTTATGGCCGACAATGGTCATCTTTGGGTCTATTTTGGGACCCCATGGAGCCACTTATGAAAGATAATGACACATTAGATTAATTAATTTAATGTAAAGGCAAAAATGACATAAACAAAAATCTTTTAGTAAATTAATTTCTATATGGTGTTATATAAGTATTATTTTTTCCTATACATATTAATTGGAAAGATAAAAATATTTCCTACATCATGGTTTTTTATTATAATTTTTAGACAAAAAAATAAATTAAATTATTTATGACATAATAATGATGCAGTGTTTACCTCATTAATAATTGATTTAAATAAATAAGATTATAATGATTAAAATATTATCCAAAACATGTCCAATTCTAATTGGATGATTTTATTTAGAATATCAGTCATCCTATTTTCTAATTTAATTATTTTTGGACCTTTTTAAAATGAATATATGTCTATAATAAAATAATGTTTTCACACTTTCCTAAAGAGCCCCTCGTCCCCCTTATAAAATGAGACCACTTCTAACCAATTCCTCACACCTCTAAATCCTTTTGTCTCATCCAACCTCTGTCCAATTAATCTCCTTACATCCCTCTCCTCCTCCTATAAGCCTTACCCTAGGATGAAGGCACTTCAAGAAGTCCTTTGGTTCAAACCAAAGTGAGTTGCCCAAATTAAAGGTAAATGTTTCTCTTAAATTGTTTTCTTTTATTTTACTTCTTCAACCCCTAAACTCTTTTTCTTAGTTTCTTTTGTAACAAAAAAATTATCCTTAATATACTAGGATTTTTTTATGAGAATTATTTGAACTACACTTACACACACCTCCATCTAAGGGATGAAGAACATAATGTTTCTGTGGATGGAAAACTAACGCCTCACGAAACAATGATTGTTCGATTATCTACTACCGCCTCTCGTGGTGGCCATTATGATAGAACTGTATTTATATATGATATATATTATTTTTATGTTTTCATTATTCTTCTGTAATTTCCATTTATATCATGCCTTTATAGTTTCCATTATGGGTAAACGTGATAATCTCATTAGAGGAAGTGCGTAGTACCGCCACCTCAAAGTGACATGACTCGTTAATGCCATATGTGGGATGTATAAAGGATGGAGTTAATGATATTATATATGATATTATATATTAAATTATTTGGGAATTATAATATACATATGTATCATTATGTTTTAATTCCGTTAAAATAAGAAATAAAAATGAAAGTAGCATTCATGCGTACGTACGGCTTATCGTCTCCATGAATGGTGCATTTCATTTCTTACCTCTAAATGTTATGTACTATTATTAATACATGTATATTATGGATATATTTGATGTATATCATATCCAAATAATGAATATCATTCTTGAAATAATGTACCTTCTACCACATGAAAAACATGTGATTATAAGAAGTCCATTTTTGACTCAAGTACCAAATATCGACAAAACAAACGTTATTAACTTAAATGATTATATAATGTTTATAACTTGTTAATAAGTGATATAAAAGGAATAATAAACTTGAAAAATGTTCTTAAACATGTGTAAATTAACTTTAGTTTATTATTCAGGAGATTAAATAATGATCGAGTCAAGTCGGACACGAGGTAAGGGACTTCGTCTCAATCTCCTTTCATTGAGGCATATTTTTTTAATACACTACTTTCTTTTATATGTTGTATAAACACCATTGAAATTTCAAAGGGAATATTTATATAAGAAGCATTTTACTAAAAGAAAATAAAGGAATGTTTCTTTTAATGTAAGCGGTGACAATGACCTTTCCGCCGCCACGAGTATTATTTGATCTTTGGATTCCTTAACAAAGAGTAAAGTTTTTAATAGAAAATAAATATCATATACGCTCTTAAGTATTTTGGTATTGAAAATGGTTTTGATAATGGATATGTTATGTCAATATATTTAAATGATATATTGAGATTGAAATGTGTAAATTTTTTCTTTCCTTTATATTTGTTTTATGTATTATGATTTTATAATGGTACTTGGACATTTGACAGGTGGTCACGTGATAAACCAAATGACAGTTGGTGCCGTGAATACCAGGAAGGGTGGTTATGTTATAACCTCTAATTCATTGCGTATGGAAGCTGGCTGTATGGATATTCCATTTAGTGATATGTGTATAAGTTTACCATATGGTTATTCTATTTAAGTATGTTTATGTCCCAAGTTACCTTTATATGTAATGTGTTCTTTATGTGGGTTTTATGGTAATATTTTGGTTACAAAAGGGTATGTGATGATCTTCTATTCAATTAACTATATTTAATACTTCATAAAGGTGAAAAGTATTAATTATGATAAATTATTCATGGTTTACCTGTTGTTTTTAAAAACTAATAGTTTTCCTTCTTTGTGTATCCCTTACTGAGCATTTTATGCTCATCCCAAGTATTTGAAATGTTTTTCACAATACATAATGTGGAATAGGGTCAAGGATGGGATCATGGAAAAGTCATTTTGTCTTAAACATGTAACTAGACATAAATCTTTATTTCCAAAGTTCATGTTTTGTAAAAAAAATGGAAACTGTGTAGATGTGTCTAATTTGTAATCTTTTAAGATATAATAGTTATGTCCTAATTCTCTAATACTCTAAACCTGAAAAAATAATCAATGTGAATTATTCATTTGATTCAATATTATGTAAGGTTTAAGGTCGGATACTTATAATTAGTATATATATATAATCCCCACAATAAAGATAATTCCTTCATATTTTTAATTCAAAAGTTAGGGCAGCTAACTCCAAATCATGATTCGTGAAATTTTTCTCAAGAACCTTCAATTGTTAGGAGGAATAAGCTATTTCCATATCATTCTATATGAGAATGTATCCCATTCCATTATATGATAAATAACTGTAGATTACCAGCCCTTCTCTATTGCATGGTAATATAAGAATATGTTCTTTTAATAACCATATCTTCAGTTCCATGAAACTGTTTTCACATCCATCCTCCAAAAGTAACATGGCTCTTTTAAGAGTTAACTTGGTGATTTTATTAGAGAGTATGGAGAAATTTTCATCATTGAATCAATTATAACCATCCAACCAATGAAAACTATAAATATAATTCACTGTAGTTGGAATAAGCCAACATTAAATAGCCTCTATCTTTGGTGGATCCTTATATATACCCTCCATTGAGATTATTTGACCCAAAAATGAAAAAATATATAGCCAAAAATCCCACATGGGAAAATTTTCATATATCTTTACCTTCATTAGTGTCTTTAGTGAATTCCCCATGTTAAATTCATGATGTTCCTTTCCCTTTAGATATATTAGAATATCTTCTATAAAGAATACCACATACTAATCATGGTAATATCTGAATTCTATTCATTTAATACATGAGGATAACATGGGAATTAGTGTAAAAAAATAGCATAAGTATATATTGAGTGTGTCCATAACCTGTACAGAATATTGTCTTTGGTATATCCCCCTTCTTAACCCATAAATGGTGATATCCAGAATAAATGTCAATCTTGGAAAAGTATTTATATCCTTACAGTTGATAAAATAATTCATTATTATGGGGTGAAGGATACTTGTTCCTGATTGTGATCTTGTTCAGATCCAAATAATCAATGAAATTTCACATCGACCCGTCATTGTATTGAACAAAAATATTATGTGACCCCTAATCTGACACAATTGGATGAAAAAAATCCATTTTTAAAATTCCCTGAGTGTTCCTTATTTAATTTCTATAACCCAATTGGGGTCATTCTATAGGGAGTATTTTTATTAGGTGTTTTACTAGGTATGAGTTCTATTGAAAACACCAATATACAATTTGGTAAAAGAATATGAAACTCTTTTAGAAATACATCATCAGACACCCACACAATAGGAATATCATCATTGTTGAGTTTCTCCCCCAACCATTTGAGAAAAACCCCTTTTTCAAAAGGATTCAACACCCATATAATGGATTCAATTTCCATTTTCTATTCATACTTGTTTCCACGTTGATATATGAAAATAAGTTGGTTTGGAATATCAAATTTTACTTCCCTTTATCAATAATTGATGTTAGGTTAATATAGAAAGACAATCGATTCATAATATAACATGAAATACATCCATATAAACTATTAGAAAATGGGGCTATCCCCATGGAGCTATACCCATGGTTTTCAAAAACTGTGGGTATATCTTGCATGGAGTCTATCTATACCCATGCTTTATGAAAACCATGGGTATAGCCTATCTATCACAATAGTTTTTTAAAAACAATTGTGATTGAGTTCCACAATCTTACCAACCTCCCACCCTTCCCCTTCACTTGTCGATGCACACCCCTAGGTCGATAAGCATTCTAACCCCACCCGATCAACTACAAATACCCCTCCCCCTCTAGTGATCTCTCCATTTTTAGTGATTTTATGATTCTAATCTTATTTTATTTTGAGTTCCAAAACCTTCTAATATTATGATTACTATTTTTTTATCTATGTATAAAACCCAAACCAATATATATTTAGGTTAAGATTATTTATAATTATATGAAATAATGTTTCTTGTGGGTGATGTTTTATTTTTGAGACTTTGGATTAATGATTGTAATTTGGATTATCCTTTAGTATTCGGTTATTATATGTTTTTTGGTGATGCTTTAATTTTCATTTTATATCTATTACGGGAGTACCAGTATATTTGTACCAATGTGTAAGCTTTGTTTACAATTTCAATAATAATTATATTGGTTTTTACTTTTTAATTATCATAAATATATGGTATTGACATGGGTATTTTCCCTTTGGCGATTTCCTAAATTTTATGTTGAGATTATCATGTATATATACCCTCTATTGGGCGGGATTTTTACACTGAAATGTATATAGGTATTATGAAATTTAGTCAAGGTGATGATGATTCCATATATCCTAGAAAATTGAGTTTGTGGTGGATCATTAAAAAAAGTATCATTGTTATTTTAGGCAAGGAGTTTGGTAAATTATTTTTGTGATTTATTCAATATGTGTTTAAATCATTCACTTATTAGGTAAAAAAATTAGGGTTTTTGTTAAATTTCATTTATAGAGGTTATTAATATTTATTTTCAAATTTTCATTTTAAATTTTTTATTATTAACTTCTATAGATTATTAATTTTGATGCCATTGGTTATATAAATTTATTTATTTATTATAAAAAGTTGGAAAATTATTACAAAATCATGAGGAGATCATCGATATTTTCTATTTCTAGGTAGTCTCTTCTATACATGTCATTTTTCAGAATATTCCTATGAAGCGACTATAGTTGATCTAATATAAAATAAATACTTAAATGATTGTATTTGAAAATATTATGTTGGAGTTTTTCTATGTATTTTTTTATAATAATTTTTTTAATGAGTCGGTATATTGAAATAAAAAATATTTTATATTTTTTTCATTATTTTTATTGCTCGTTATTTAGTTTTGTAACCCCTGTGTATTTTAAAATAATTTTTCCAATGTTAATTTATGAGTCTTTAGAGAAAGTATTTAAATATTTTATATTCCTTATTGTATCAAAATGCCTAAAATAATATATATATATATTAAACATGTTTTTTAAATTATTAATGTGATATAGTTATAGAATTTATTCCTTTTATGAAATCTCTTTAAAATTATAATTACATTTGGAATTAGAAATGAATCCCTTCAAATTAGAGATGATTAATTTTTCTAACAATTTGTTTTATATCATTTCATATATCATGCAAATTTGGGCTTCTATATCCTTTACGAAATTTTTATATATTTTAGTTATTTTAAAAAGCATAGTTTCATTGATGAATTTTATATTTAAATTGGTTTTAATAAATTCTATAGTTATTTTTTACATTTATAATTTGAATACAACTTTTTCACCTTATGATAGAATGGATTGAAGATTGATGTATCATACCGATCATATTTTAACTGAGTTTCATAAGAATTTTGATATTGTTTAGATTTTTCATTTAACAATGCTTCAGATAGAGGTCATATAGTGTTTCAAATGTTATAATTTTCTTGGAAGACAATTTTTAAGTTGGGAAGAAGTTATCAACCACATATAGACAGTAAAAAAACTATTATGTTTGGAATCACAATAGTGAGGTGAGACAATCTTTTACTAATCATGAATGGAAAGAGTGAAGTGGTATAGGGAATTTGATATTTGAACACTTTCCATTTTTTCTTTATCATGAGAGAGATTGTATGACAATGAAAAAAGGAAATGATATTAATACACATGAGGAAAATAAAAAATATGATGATATTGAGAGAGTGAAAAAATTAATGGATGATGCTAGAACTTATGTATATTAAAAATGTATTAAAATGAAAATTTTTAAATTCTTAATGTGAATATATAATGGAAAACCCATGTATGGGGTTTCTAAAACAACCTTTTATTATATTCTTACCTTTATGAAGTAAATTCTTCTAGATGGTCTAGATATTCCCTCAAATCAATATAAGGCATGGAAGTTAATTATTTAGCTCAAATTTTCTACTAATATGATTGATGATTGTCTGAAAGAATTTAGTTTATTTTAAGATGAAACAACTGAACATAATGACTATAATGAATGTGGTTCATATCTATAGAAGATAAATGTAGATAGAACACAATATCATGTTCCATAGAATGTCATGTTTCACTTTCTATTGATTCCTATGCCTCAAAATCTATTCATGTATGCAGAAATCTCATAAAAAATGTAATGTACTAATATTTAGAGAATTAAATGTAATGATGTGTTGGTTTATCCTAGAAATAGATTATATTGGATGAAATTTGATTCAAAACCTCCTAATTTTGTAGTTAAGGTGCATAATATCTGGTTGGGTGTATCCTTTGATAGTTTTAATCTGTTTGGTTAGATCCTTACTACTCACAGAATGTGGCCAGTTTTTATTTACATTTATAATCTTCCTCTGTCAACGTATATGAAAAAAAATTCAATTTATTTAATATAGTAATATAGCTACGTTCTAAACCTATAAATTATAATTGAATCTACTTGAACCCTTTAATAAAATATTTGAAGTATCTTTGGGATACTTTTTATCACACATTTGATTCTGCTTCAAAATAATATATTTATGATATGTGATTCCCTTCTATGAACTATAAATGATTTCTATACTTATGAAATCATGTATGGTTGTATCATTCTTGGAAAACTATCATGTCCTATTTTTATTAGTAATACATGCTCAAGGAGAATTAAATATCTTCATAGTTTCAATCTAATTGGGCATCGATAATTAATTCCATTGGATCATCAATATAGGATGAATATTGAGAGGTTTAATAATATTGTTAACACTAAACAGCCACCTCAAACTATGTCATGAAGTTAAGTGGTTAATGAATTGATAGTTCTTAAATTTTTATTAGGAAAATATTTTATGAAATCTAAAACAAGGAAGAATTTTTACATTGAATACACTTATAATTGGAATAAGAATGTTTATTTTTTTAGTTTCCATATTGGTCTAAAATTAGTTGAGTCATTATTTTGACATTATTCACATTGATAAAAATAAATGTGAAATTTTTCATTAAATTATTCTAAATATCAATGGGGAAAACCACAGATGGATTCCCATCTCACTGGGACTTCATGGATTAGGGTATTTAGACAGAACTACATCTTATGTGTATTGATAAAAACAAATGGGATGTTCCTTGTTATTCTTATGTGATAAAAACTTTATAGAAAATTATATTTATGTGTGTATTGAAGAATATGAAGGTTCTAGATGGATATTATAGAAACATGTCTAAATAAGACAATGGTAGTGATTAGAAATTTAATTAATTTAAAACTCATTATTAACACATCCTTCCTCATCAATTGATTCCAATAGAAATCTATAATTTAATATTTAATAATGTATGGTTAATAGTGATTCACTTGTTTCTTTATTTATAGTCCTTTTTAATAAAACTATATCCATGCATTTCTTGATAAAAATTTAGTAGGAGGTGATATTAATTATGTGTGGTTTGAAAATATTCCTCCATCATTTTTCACATGCATGTTTCATTTAATAGTTCATCTTCCAACTAAAACCCTTCTTTGGAGACATATTGAATTTTATTGGTTGTACCCTACAAAAATAAATATGTGCAAAATTAAATCTTATATCTGAAACAAGAAACATCTTGAAGGTTCCACTGTAAGAGGTTATCTGGCTTTATATTGTATGGATTTTTGTTCAGTTTATTTTTCTAATCTAATCAAAATACATAATTATCCAATGAGAAATGATGTTGAGTACTTTGGGGAATTTAGGACCTCATTTACATCTCTTCCCTGAATATGTGGAATTCTTGGGTCATATACATTGGCCACATTAAGCCTTGAAGAGCAGGATATAGTAAATTTCATAGTCTTATTTAACTATGGTTTGAATGATGAAAATATAAAGTATGTAATTTGAATATTTATATGTTATCTCATACTAGTTAATTTCACATATACATTAAAATTTAATTATAAATTTATATAGGTATATTAAAAAATTACAAGTAGAGTTCATCGATCTTTTCCTTTGAGAAGGAGAGAGCATTTTCATAGAAAAGAGTTTCCTACATGTTTGAAATCAAATTATGACATTAAATTAATTAACATAAAATAAAAATATTTATTAAATTGTATTATTCGCATATATTTCCTGAATTGAGATTAACTGCTGACTAAATTTCTCCGGAATCAAGATAGATGGAATTTAGTCCAAATATTTTGGTTCATAAATGTAAATATTTAATAATTAATGGGTATAAATTTGTTACAACTGATCGATCAGTGAAAATGAGAACATATCATGATGGAATTATGTTAACTACAAAAATTTAATGTTATGTCTGTGCATCATATAGTAGGTCTTGATATGAAAAAGTTTTTTATTATAGACTTGTTGAGAAAATATTTTTATTGGATAACTACCCTCATGGCCAAGTCACTATGATGAAATAAAAAGGGTTTGATTCAATAATAAAAAAATGGTACATTTACTGATGACTGTGGATTTATAGTTATTAACACGAGTTGATTCTTGACTACCAATGAACCATACATTTTTGTATAATGGAAAAAAAGTGTTCTATGTGAAAGATCATATGACATCTGAATATAGTTTCAATAATGAAGTAATCCCAAGAAATATCTATCATGATGGTGGGAATGAAATTAAATCCATTTATGCCCCCATTGGTGTTGACCAAAATGTTTCTTTTGATTACTCAAATTGTCCCATTTTTAGAGTTGATTTTTCACAAGAAGTAGTGGTGGGTAATATTTTGAAGTAACCATATATGTTCGTAGTTTATTTGGTTTACCATGACATGGGTTTCTCAGGTTAGTAATACTATAATAATATTAATTTAGTTTCAATTAGGAATTATATGTTTTTTAATATTATTTTTTCATTTCATTTAATTATGTTTATTTCAATTCAAAAAAGATACTATAAAAAAAGTTTTTTTAAAAAAAGTTTAACTCATTTTTAAATTAATGTTTTTAAAACATGTTTTGAAATTGTTTATGGATTCTTTTACAACTAACTTGTATGCATATTTTTAAAAAAAATAATTAAAATTTTTCATTTCATTCTTATAAAGATAATGAAATATATTTTATTATTTTAATGGAAGTGATTATTTGTTAAAGATCAATAGATACACAAGATCGGGTTTCGTCCTCTAGTTCCCTTAATGACTATAACAGTTGTAATATTTTTCTTCAGTTTTATGTATAATTTCATGTTATTATAGACTATAAATTTTTTTATGGAAATTTAGTTCAGAAAAATTCATCTTCTTCTCATCATAATAGTATTTTTCCATGCAGGGGTACTCCTAGAGCCAGAAGGATCACCTGTCATGGAAATTCCATCCTATCCCACCAGTGTACATCCTATCTACTATGCCTTTCCATACTCCACTTGAAACTCTATGGATATTATCTCACATGCCTCTAGTATCATCTCTTTTAACCTATTTTCCCGTAACATTTCTACACCACATCTAGGTATGGTTCAACCTTTACCATATACATATCCTTTGATGTATACCCAACACTACTACACATATCATACCAAGTCAACAAAACCCACATGTCCTAATCCATCCTAAATCTGATGATTTGGTTCATTCAGATTCTACTCTAGTGCATGTAGATCACCCAGTGAATGTATTGAAATAGGAACATCCTTCAATGGAAGTTGATTCATGATATCCCACATATCCATCCGAACATAATGAGTAGCCTATATCTGGATTTTTTTCTTATATTTTTTTCAGATTATATCACATCATTTTTTTGATGTTCTACTATGACATAATTATTCTTATTTTTCCTTTTATGTTATTCAGTGGGATATCCTAATAGGTGGTGTGTACTCACCCATATGCAAGAAACCTGGAATCTCCAAAGACAAATAATGATGGATTATAGTGAAGAAAATTTGTTGATAGGTAAAAATTCCATGTAGTCTAGAAGCTTCCACAAAAACTTAGCTAAGTAAAATTATATCATTATTTTGTAACTAGTCTCATTGAGTCATAACGGTAATGACATTGAAGAGAAAAACTGGAATAGAAATGATCACATATTAGAAGAGTGATGAGTTTAAGGTGTTCTTAATCTTTAATTTTTTGCATATAAAATTAAATTCTTATTACTTGTGTTGATTTTTTTGGGTACCATAAGGAAAAAAGAAACCGAAAAAATATTCAATGATATGTTTTCACACTTTGGGGTGAACTACAATGCCTGAGCATAAGAAGTGATAGGTGATTTAATATGAATATAAATAAAATATAGATTTATTTTGTTAGTTAGTTATATTTTCATGCTGAAATTTATGTTTTATAATCATTAGTCCCTTTAATATAAGGCTCTAAATACCCCTTTCAAATGTCTTGTTGGCCTATTAGCCAAATGGAAAAATATCCTAATAGATTAAAGACCTAATGGCCTAATTTTAAATTGTACAATTGTCCTAAAGGCTTAACTTCCAATTTAACTAATGGCCAAATGGCCATTTAGCCTAATTGCCTAATGTCCTAAATGGAATCAATATCTTAAAGGTCCTAAATGTCCTAGATGTCCTAAATGGCCAATTATCCTAATGGCCTAATTTTCTATTAGACTATCAGCCTAATAAACAATTGGCCAATTTACCTAATGGAGTAATGTAATAATAGTTAATTTTCATAATGTTCAAATTTCTAATTGTCATAATGGACTAATGTCCTAATGGCCTAATTTTCTAATTGGAAAATTGGCCTAATGGAAAATTATTCTATTGTTCTAAAGGAAAATTAGCCTAATGGAATAAGAGAATAAGATCTAATTGGCCTAATGGCCTAATGTAAAAATGTCTTAATTGACAATTCGTCTAATGTCCAATTGGTGTAATGGCCTAATGACCTAATGTCCAATTATCATAATGGACTAGTGGCCTAATTTTCAATTGGCCTAATGTCCAATTTTCCAATTGACATAATGAACTTAGGTATTTGGACTAACTGACTAATTGGGAAATTTGTAAAATGGCCTAATGTCCTAATTCCCAATTGGAATAATTTCCTAAGGGCCTAAATGTATTAAATGGACAAAATCAGTAAAATGACATAATTGACCTAATTATTCTGTTGGCTTAATAGCTTAATGTCCTACTGGTCTAATGGACAATTGGATTTATAGACTAATGTCATGTTGGAATTATGGCCTAATGTCCTAATATCCAATTGGAATAATGGCCTAATGTCCAATTGGTGAATTGTCATAATGTACTAATTTTCTAATGTTTAATTGACATAGTTGACTAATGGCCAATTGGCCAATTGGCCTAGTGGACTACTGTAAAATTGGCCTAATATACTAATAACATATTTTTCTAATGGTCAATTGACCTAAATAACTAATTTTCAATTTATCAATTTTTCTAGTGGACTAATAGACTAATGTAAAATTTTCCAAAAGACTTAATGGCATAATGGAAAACTATCAAAGTGACCTAATTTCAAATGGGAATGTTGGCCTAATGGCCTAATGAAAAATTGGAAAATTGACCCATTTCATTATTTGAAAATTGTACTAATGGTCTAATTGAAAATTGGATATTTTTTATAATTGAATAATGGCCAATTTTATAGTTGGACAATTGGATAATTGTCTTAGTGGTCTAATTTTTCAATTGGCCTAATGGAATACTGGACTAATTGGCCAATTGGACAAATTTACTAATGGCTTAATGGAAAATATTTTTAATGAAAAGTTGCATTATTAACCTAATTCTCTAACGGAATAAGATCCCACTAGCCTAATTTCCTAATGGACTAATGGAATAAGACCCAATTGGCATTATGGCATAATGTCCTAATGCAATAATTGCCAATTTTCCTGATGGAAAAATGTTCAATTATCCTAATGATCTAATATACAATTTTCCTAATGGGTTAATTTCCAATTGGCATAATATCTTAATTGGATAATTGTCCCAATAACCTAATTCCCAATTGGCCTAATTTCCAAATTAAAAATAAGAGTTTTTTCTAATGGTCAAATGGTCAATTAGCCTAAAGGACTAATATCGATCTTTCCAAATTCCATCTATCCTAATAGCTTAATGTTATAATTTTAAAATTGTCCTAATGGCCCATTTTCCTAATGGATTAATAGAAATTTTGATATCTGGCATAATGGCCTAATTACAAAATTATACAATTGTCTTAATGACCTAACTTCCCATTGTCCAATTAGAATAATGGCATAATCTCTAATTAGACTAATGGCATAATTGAAAAATTATCCTAATATACAATTGTCCAATTGGAATAATTGACCTAATAGCCTAATGGACTAAGAGACAATTGGGATAATAGACTAATTGTATAATTGGAAAACTAGATTAGTGGCCTAATGTCCTAATGGCCAATTTCTCTAAGGGAAAATTTAGTCTAATGGCCAAATGGACTAGGATCTTATTTACCAAATGGCCTAATTTCATAATTTCCAATTGGATAATTGTCCATTTGGCCTAATTAACTATTGGAATAACTGAAATTTGTCCAATTGACCTAATGGCCTAATGTCCTGATGGTAAATTGGCATAATGCCCTAATGTACAATTAGCCTAATTACCTGATTATAGAATTGGTATAATGGATTATTGGGATAATGGTCTAATGGAAAATTGGGCTAATGGAATAATGGAATAATGGATAATTAGACTAATGGCCTAATGGGTAATTGGATTAATGGCCTAATGGAAAAATATCCTAATTGGCCAATTTTACAATTTTCCTAGTGGCCTAATTGTCCAATTGGAAAATTGGAAGAATGACCTAATAGAAAATTGGCCTAGTTTCACAATGGAATAATGGACAATTTGGCAATTGGTTGATTAGTCTAATGGCCAAATGGCCAAGTGGCCTAATGTACAAGTACCCTAATGACAATTGTACTAATGTTATAATGGATAATTATCCTAATGGCCTAAGGACCAATTATCCTAATTGAATAATGGCGAATTACCTTAATGGGCTAATGGCCAATTTTCGAATTGGAGAGTTGGCCTAATGTCATAACAGTCTAATGGCCTACTGGCCAAATGGCCAAATGGCTTAATGGTCAAATAGTAAAATGGTCTAAATGGAATAAATGGAATTAATGAACAAATTATCCTAATTGAACTAATTATCCTAATTCAAAACAAATGGACAATTTGGCCTAGATTGTCTTGAATTGGCCTAAATTGGCTTGAATTGGAGTAAATTGTCCTAAATGATCTAATTGGTCTAAATTGGACAAATAAATGGCCTAGTTGTTTTAAATTGTCTCAAATGGACTAAATTCAACAAATAAATGGCCTAATTGGCCTAAATGGAATGATTGGAATAAATGACCTAAATATCTTCATTGGCCTAAATGGGATAAATGGGATAATTGGCCTAATTGGCCTAAATGGCCAAACGAATAGTTTACCAAACAATCTAAACTAAAAATGAACTTAAGGACCAAATGATAAAAATTACCGAGTGACTTAATAACCAAATAATGTAACACAAATATAATTAGACTAAAATGAACATAAAAAAGGAATCTATATCATACACATAATTATAATTCAAATTTGTATGTGTTAATTATGTTATGCCACATTTATTAAATTTCTAAATAAATTTATATTTAGATTATTCGTAACTTTATGGATTTTTTTATTAGCTAAAATTTTAATTTAGTATAGTCTTATCACATTCATAATATTCATTTATGTAGTATTTTACTAATAAATTTCATTTTTTGCAAGTCGCATTGGGCATCTAAGGCCATCTGCCTCGAAAAAAATTATTTTTATCAGGTAAGAAGAAAATGGATGCAAGTGCAGAAAATAAAAAAACACAAGATACGATTGTATTATTTATGTTTGATATTTAAAATATTGATACATATTTAATAATTAATAATATTTTGTATATATTCAATAGAGTTATATAGAGTCCTTCGATGATAAATAGAAGAAAACATCTGAACAAATTATCATTTGAGTGAGTTAATAGGTGAAGATCATCAGGAGAGAGTTTTTGTCGACTCATGAAAAACATAATCCCTAATAGGTATTGGACATCATCGAGAACCTCTCAAATCACTCAGTCCACAAAGCTACAAAATTATTATACAGAAGAAGTTGAGGCCAAAAATTATCTTTAAAGGAGTGAAAGAAGTAAAGTGATATCCAAACACTTCTTGAAAAATGTCAGTTATAAGTCCATCACTTTAATCAGAGGTTGTTACTAATTTTGATTCATTTATTGAATAAATGAACTCTATATGTGATTCCTAATGTTATTACCATAATTTTCCTAGTAGTAGTCAAGCTAATGGTGGTGGTAGTGGTGGTGGTTCTGATGATGATGATTATTATTATGGTGGTGGTGGTGGTAGTGGTGCTCTAGATGTTGTTACTGGTAATGAGGGTGTTGCTAATTGTGGTGATAATGATGATTTTCATGATGGTGGAGATATTGAACGCCTTTATTTTTGAGTTAGTAGTAAAAAAACATGTGAATATTTTTTAATGAATTTAATTGATTTGTTGTATAGATGTATATGTATGTAGTATTATTATAAATGGTTTGAAAATTATTACCAGATATTGTTTTATGATAAATATTCAATATGTGTATTATATTGACTCTGTAATGTGGTTTTTATTTTATTTACTGGTTTAGGATGGGACAGAAGGCCTGTTACTGCCCAATTGGGAGTGGTAGATAAACCCATGGTAAAATGAACCATGTATATATGGGTTTTTATGGGAAAAGTTATACACATTGTTATCCTAACCATTGGTATATATATATATTCCCATGGTTTAACCAAAACTATGGGTATGATAAAATCTATTATTCTATACCCACAGTTTCTATATAAACTGTGGGTATAGCTCTATACTGACGGATCTATCATCCATAGTTCATAACACCATGGGTATAGGCTATACACACTGTTTTATGGGATATTCCCATAGTTATAAACCATGGTTTTAGGCTATGTTTCTGTTACTGAGGGAGAATAAATGATTTATAGGAAGCACATTTTAATAATCATCAATCGGAGATGAATTGTAGACATAAGATGAAACAATAGTTCCATTAGGGTATTTCACTACTAAATCAACATCAAATAATTTAGTAGGTATTTTTATACCCATATAAAATTATTTGGATGTAAATGAGTGGATATATCCATTTTAAAATAAGAAATTATTAGTTCTAGATTGGATGGTATGTGCACCTTTCACCATGTCATTGTCGTACCCCTCAACAGAAATAGTGATTGCATGAGATTTCCCTTTTTCTCTAGGATTAAAAATATTCCAACATAAATCATTTTCACTAACCTTTGGATTTCAAAACCAGATATCATAATTCTCATACACATTTCATTTGAAACATTAGAGTGTGTGTGCTGAATTCTATATAGCTTCCTCTCTATTCATATCATTAACTATCTTTTTCCCATAACTTCATCATTAACCCACTCGATGTCCATCATTCACACTCATAAAAAATTTAGTAGTACCATTGAAATAATTTCCTCCATATTTCCTTCCTCAATTCAAGATTAAAGGAAAGTATAACTACTTCTATCCATTTATTTTGTGTTTCCTTTGAATTTTTTATTTATTTTCTTATCAAAATAATGAGATTCATGGGTAAATGCAATCTATATTTCAACCATGATACCAAATAGAATGATTTTATCAAAGTAACTGATGTTCCTAATGGATAACACCCTTTAGAGACTTAGTTTTAAGGCACTTAAGAATTGATCATCCACATATTCAGGTTGGGTGATAATGATAGAATCATACCATAGAAGTCTCATAAAATTTTCCTCATAGGTATTAACAGATTCATCATTATTCTACATTATCTCAAGAAATTCCTCCTACATTTTCATATAAAGAGTATGAGGAAAATAAAAAATAAAAAATATGCTCATAAAATAATCCCACTTCATAGAATCAATTTCATATTGTTGCCTCAGGTTCATGGAAAATGTCTTCCATTAGAATTCATTACCTTCTAAAAGATATACATCCAAAATGACTTTTCCATAATCTAAACTACCGCAAATATAAAAAATAAATTTAATGGTAGTAATCTGTTGATCAGAAACATGAATATCAGTGGACTAACTAAAAGAATGTAGAAATTTTCTCGTAAATAAATAAAAAGAATATTTTCCCTTCTTTTCTCATTTTATGTTCAACGTAATCCAATTATACATAATGTTGCATGAGAATTGAAAAAATATTGTGCATTAAATCTCCCATAACATTTAGATTATCAAGAGTACAATCAATGAATTTTCCCTAACATTCAATATTAGTGTGATTTTTTTGGGTCTCATCCATCAAATGAAACTAAAACGAATTGAATGATAAGTAATAACCAATATGGAAAACCATGTAATCATGAAAAATAATTTATAGGATTTCTAAATCATGAAATTTTATTTTCAATATATTTTACCTTAGATTTAACCAAAGTCATTTAGGGTAATAATCTATTCAAATACTTTATGATGATATTTAATGTGTTTGTGAATTTCTAAAACGTATCCCTAAGAAGAGCCAAATCAGGTTTGCAGAAAGGCCATCTATTGTGCTCCCACTGATGATCGATTCAAAGTCCAATTTTCCCTTTTACAAGTTATTACACCTTATTACAACAATAAAAGATCCACATACACTTTTATTATCTAGATAGGGATTTAATTTCATAGAAATAACTTTGTGTCCCTTTCACCAAAAATTCTAGGAAGTTTTATTATATTCTTATTTATTCCTATAATTCTCACTAATGCTTTCTCAACATAGATTCCAAAGGTTAACTAAACAATAATCTGATACCAACTATAGTGACCCAAAAAAATTCATACATATATATCACATAATTATAGATAAATATTCATTACATAACAAGACAATTCATGCCTGAATTTTATAGGTCTATTTCATTTGGAAACATGGACATGTATACAACTGGATCATAAGTGAAATAAATCATGTCACACTTAGTTCTTCATAACTAGAACCCTTCATAGAAATATCATTCATAATACCTATCTTCATAACTTGGGGAAAGGAAACATAATAATGAGTTATCTTAGTCACTCAATAATTCTAAACAAGGGAGATATCAACACAACATGGTTATAAGGGTATGAGAACCTGAAAATAACATTTGAAAATATTACCCTAAATTTCATATATTATAAATATGAGTCTTATCATAAATCATGGTAATTTATAATAGATTCATCAATATATAATCAATGGAAATTATCCATAAGGGAATTTCATTGGAATAAGACTTGGATTTTTGGAATACAAATAATCAAATAAAATCTTATCATAGGATTACCAACTAGGACGTTCCTAAAATTTTGGATTTGGATATCCACATATGTACCAAATTTATAGTTGGGATAACCTCTTGTGTAACCTATTTTAAGATTTGGATAACCTCTCTTGTACCCTATTTTTTCATTGAGATAACCTCTCATATAACCTATAACACCCTAGGATATTATGAAATAGTTTTTTTTGAATAATTTTATTTCATGTATATCTTGTGTTACCTGCTTTAGAAAGTCTAAATGAATCATGATATAATATTAGAATAATATTATTATATCTTATCACATAGATATTTGAATGGATGGTATAAATATGATTAAAAATATTTTGAAAATGTATTTCATGCACATTTATAAAATTATTTCATTGGTTATAAATTAATTAGAAATGAAAATAATAATCATTTGAAAATAAAGGAGATGTTTTTCTAAAAAATTGTTTTTTGTGCATTAAGTATTTTTATCCTAATAAATTAAGTTTATCACTATTATTTAATTATTTTAATTTAATTTATATATATATATATTAATTAAACTGTATTAAACATTCATCTATTATTTTTCTAGGCATGGGATAAAAATAAATCGAGCTTTATGATTACAAAAATGAATTTTTCTTCATCTAACGTTAAATTTTTTATTCCAATAGTAAAGGTTAAATTGGGTTAATATTGTTTAAAACTATGTAAAAAGGCTATAATTTTACATATTTAACCTTATTGGATGAATATAATTTGAACCTTATCACTTTACACTCTAAATATTTTTTTAATGGACACATCACATTGAAAATGAAATTTATAATATTTAAAACATTGAAGGTTAATGTGTGTACCTCTGTTAGTTTTAAATATATTTTATGTAATAAAATAGAAAAGAAACTTTTTATTAATTAATATTATAAATAATTCTTATCATAATGAGATTATTTTCATGCTAAAAATTTAATTCTGATTTTTAGTAATTTTATAAGGACCTTTAATGCTCATGAAATGTTGATGGAGTGTATCTTTAATTAATAATAAAAAAGAATAATTGAATTTAAAAATATTAAATGATATATATTTTGATTGATTTAATGTTTTGAACGAATTTTTAGACTAATAATATATATTATTATTATGTTAAATAATTTTTTTGGAATTATAGCTTTGTTTTTATGTTATTATATTTAAATTAAATCAATATTGTTGAAATTGATATTAATAATATTTTATCATAAAATATATTATAAAATTTATTAAAAAACATAAAAATTTTAAATTTGGATAAAATGATATGATATGGTTTAAAATTTTATCCATGTCCATTTATAGTCCATTTTTAACCATTGGGATTTATAATTACTTTATTATAATTTCATATTTTAATAAATTCAAAGCATGTCATGTCCCTCTCTTATAAAAGGACAACCATTTTTACTATTAATCACACCACTTTGAGCCATCTATCTCAGCCATCCCCAAAAAAATTATTTTCAACATCATTATATATTTTTTTGAGGTGATTATCTCACATAAATTCCAAACCTATCATCCTTAAGAAAGGATCAAAATGAGGTCTCCCGAAAGAGAGGTACTTGTTTGACCCGACCTCTTTCAATTTATTTCATCTTATAATTCCACTAAATCTATAAAATTTATAATAAAATAGTAAATTTTTTGTCCTAACAATTATTAAATATTTTTTATTATTATGAAATTTCTATTATCCAACCTCTTTCCATCAAATGGGGAGTAAAAGCATCGCGTGTACATACATATGGCTTACTATCTCCACACAGCGGTACAATTCATTTTCAATAACTATATTTAATGAATGTTCATTATAATGGTATTAAATTTTATATATGATATTTATGAAATAATTATTTACCTATAATTATAATATTTTATCTTACTACTTACCTTCCATACCGATTGAAAATTATAACATCATCGGTGCATACATGTGGACTACCACCTCTACAAAGTAATGTGATTCGTTTTTCATTTCTATTTTACATGAATGGTAAGGAGGATGGATATGATGAATATATAGGATTAATATGATATAATAAGGATTAAATAAAGTATAATTATTATTTACATTTCTTTCATCCAATCTATCAAAAAAATAGAAATGTGTTTATGCGTACGTATGGCCAACTGTCTCGATGAATTGTGTAATTCATTTTCAATCTATACCATTATGTATAACTCTAAATTATTGAATATAATTTATATAAATGATAAAATAATAATTTATGTGATTATTTTATATAATTATAATATATTTAAATATATTATAAAAGAGTTGAGAATGCTTTTGAAGAAAGTGGAACTCAAGGTAACAGATCTGTTTCTCATTTTTTCTTCTGTGTGGTACATGTAATATTCACCACTTGTTTCATTAATGTAGTGTATATACATCCCATGAATGTATTTAATGGTTCTTATCATGAAAATATGTGTTATTTACATATCCATCTAATTTTCTCTATTTCATGAGGTTTTAATTTGAAATATTTTAGAGTGTTAAGGATTTATTTTACAATATCATCATTATTCAGGATTGTTTATGATTATGTTTTAGATGACGAAATATTATGATAAACCTCTCAAATAACATAATATTTTATAATCCTCTATTTATTTATTTAAAATACTTTTTTCCATTAATTTTACTCACCTTATGTACTCAATGTAATAAAATATTTCCCTAAGGAAAATCGATATTATTTTTTTCTATGGTAAAAAAATTCTTCATCTGTATTAATGTTTTTATAAAAATGATCTAAATAATATTTTTAGTATACACCAATGATTCTTAGAAAAAGTTTTTCCAATTTTTGATTATTTAAAAAAAAATCAAAAGGAATCTTCTTTTAATTTTAGGAATTAATTACTTTATGGTTTTTTTTAAAGTGTATAGAAATGTTTTATTTTAAATTATTTGACATGAATTTAATTTCATGTCATCATGAACACTAAATTCATTTAATATTCATTCAAAGTTTTTCATTTTTTTAAAATAAATTTATTCCCATCATATTTTATAAAAAATATATATTTTAAAGAAGTTGTTTCAAAATGTAATGGTTATTTTCCCCATGTAATATTTCAATTGAATTTTCAAAAAAATCCATATAAGATAATAGTAATTGATGTTATCAAAGCCTTATTGGGGTTATGCTCCAATGATACCATCCTTAATATTTTTTTATGGTTTTTGTTTACGATAAGAGGTTTGTGAATTAATTTCTTTTTCTAGATGTTATTGTAGAAGGAAATGATGAATTTTTAATGAAACCTATTCAATTTCCATGGGTAATGTTTCAATAAAATGTTTATGAAACACATTTAATTTCATAGGATTTGATATGATTAATTATTTATGATCTTGTGGAACACATATTTATGATTTTAATTATGTGATGTCTGACCTATATCTCCCGACAATGCATGAGTTAATGATTAATATTCTACGAGATAAAAGTGTACATGGGAGATTGTCCCATACCCAAAAAAAGGTACATACGAGGTTATCCCAAGAATGAAGAAGGGGAATGAACGGTTATACCAAGCCTAAAATTTTATGAATTTCTTTGTGGGTATCATTGACTTATGATTTTCTATATTTATCTATATTCGATGATTCCATGTATTAGGATAATGTTATGATCTCATGGATCAAGTTCATTTTTTCTTTTATGATTCATGTATTATGAACTTCGATGATTTATTCATAAACTTAAGAGTCTAATATATGACATGTGGGTAAGTATTTTAGAAATTAAAATCATGTTCTAATTCCCTTAACCTCATGTTATACTTATGTGGTCATAAATATCTACCTTTCATACCCTTAGAATGAAGTAAAGCTCACCCTTTCTTATGTTTCCTTTTCCCAATGAAGAACTAAGTAGAGTACGATATAGCTCACTAATGAAATGGTTAATTATTTATCCATGTATCAAAAGGAAATATGCCTATACTCATTGAGTGTGTATTATCATGTTATGATATAAATATTCATCTAATAAGTTGTGATTTTATGTTTGAAATGTATGGGTTGATATAGATGGTATCATAGAAAGGGTTTGTCATCCTTTTTAATCTATGATGATAAAAAATTATTAATAACCATAGGTATTTTTCTATATATAGGAAAAAATACTAATATTTTTGTAATAATAACAAATGACCTAGGTTAAACATAAGGTGTAATATATTGAAAAGATGGTGTCATGATTTAGTCATCCTATAAATGATTTTTCATTATTATGTAGTTTCTTTTTATGATTAAAGTTTCGCACACTATTTTTATATGGTTTTAACACAAAGGAATAATGTAAATTATAAATTAAATATAAAATTAAGTTATTATCCTTTTGAGAAATCAAATTTTATGGTAGCTGGAATCCAAAATATCATTTCTATTCTCACACAAAATTCACAACATATAAATCACACAGATCTTTCAAACTAGAAAATATGGGAATTACATTATATTGAATACTTTATGAGGAAATATCTACCTTATTTTAGCATATCCACTAATTCATTAGTAATTTATTATTACTATTGAAAACATATATTTTTTTTCTACTGTTCAGATCATGGAATGTTAATTTTAGATATTTAACATTTGAAAGGTGAAGTAGAGAAATTATGTAATATTGTAAATAACACAAGAGAAGAAGATGATATTAAATCAATGGAATGGTATTACTTTAATATTTTATTTATCCATAATTACATTCTTTGTAATATTCATAAAAAAATTTAGAAGTATTTCCTTGAGTTAATGTAGAAATATAATGAATCCACTGAAATCTATAAGGAAAATTTTACATTACTTGTCAGGTATGCTTCTAGAATTATCTTCCAAATTGAAAGTAATAATGATTGATTATTCAATAGATTAAAACATGGTATAGAAAGGTAGTTATCCATGAGGTACATTAGTAGTTCTGAATAAATAATTTTATGTTCTATAAAGGTGGAAATTGAGATTTCGGGTACCCATAAATTCCATGGTTTTGATAAGAGACAAAATATATAATTCAACAAAAATTATAAAAACCATGGATAGAATAAGTTAATACATTATTTATTATTAATATGTAGAAGGAAACATGGAGTAAATTCTCTTTAAGTTAAATAATAAAAGTTTACAATGTTAAAAGGATGACCATAGAATGGATGAATACCGAAGTTATATAAATAAATTATCTAATGTTATTAAAAAATAGAAATTTTTATAGAATACACCAACCACAATTCATGGTTTCAAATTCTAGGAGTATGGTAATTTTTCTAACTGATTCCCAAATCAAAAATTTAAGGATAATGGATTTTTCCAATAACATTTTATGTATTTTGATAATGTGAAATCCCATATGATCATTATTTATGATGTAGGTCTTAATGATGATGTGTCAAAAGGTACGCAAATCACCCTCTATAGAACAGCTAATGTCTTATTTGGTTCTATATCAACCCACTATATTATTTCTAGGGAATTTTATAAGGGTATTATAGTTTCACCTAAAGGATTTGGTGTTGAGTTATCAGTGAAAACCCATAATGGTACAATGATCATATCTAAACTCTATTATTCTTCTCTAGTTGATTTTTGTGGGAATGTGTTTCATAAAAATATATTTTTCCTACTTATGGTTGAGTTTAATGATATTTTGTGAATGGAATGAATTTATTAACATGAATATCACATCAATTTCTTTGTATGGGAAGTCACATTTGATATTCCAAACCTACATGTGGTCATATATCAGTGTGATGATAAATATGAACTTTTAAGGGAAATAACATACATTGTAAGGGTCGTGATTCCTATTAAAATGGATATTTAACTCGGCTGGTTGGGAGAAAACTTAAAATCAAATATATTCTTATTGATCAGAGGTTTTTCAATATATTTCAGGAATATTTTTTTGGTCTTCCACTAAAGCATGAAGAAGCCTTTTCAATAGAACTCATGCTGGATTTTGATCCTATTTCAAAAACTACACATAGAACATCCGCAATTGATTTTAATGAATCGAAAAATATACTCTAGTAGAATCTTCACAAGGGATATATTTATCCATTTATGTCACATTATGGTTCACTTATTCCTTTTTTCATGAAGAAATATTTATCAATGTGACTCGAAATTGATTACCATGAATTTAACATGATCAATGTCATGAAAATGTATCCTTTGTACTATATTGATGACCTTTTTTATCAACCTTGTAGAGATCAGTACATTTCTAGGACTTGCCTTTAATCTAGATATCATCAATTGATGGTCAAGAATGAGGATATACTGATTTCAACACTTTGAAATAGGTATTGAAAATATGAATATATAGTGATGCATTTTGGTATTATTAAATCCCCTTCTATCCTCAGGGATTTAATTAATAGATACTTTATTGATTAAATTGATCATTTCATGGTAGCCTTTATAAATTACTCTATTATATATTCAATGATAAAGGAAGAAAAATGATATCACTTAAGTATTGAAAATAAAACCTTAAGGAAGGATATGAGAATTTCACAATGAATGAATTTTGGCTATATAATTTTTCATTATTGGGTCATATAATCTAATGTAAGGGTATATATGTGGTTCTATAAATGAAAAAATATGTTGAATGTTCTACCAGACAAAACAGGGTAACTGAGATTCATAGTTTCCTCAGTTTTTATTGATATTATCAAGGTTTTTTTGATAATTTTCCATAGCTATCAAATCCACTCACCAAGAAAACTATGAAGATATCTATGTTTTTTGGACATTTTAATTCAATTAATGTTTCATGTAACTAAATAGAAGGATAGTTAGCCCAATTGTGCTTATATTACCCAATATTGTTGAAGGTTTTTAGTCAATAGTGATTCATAGATGAAGGTATATGGATGTGTACTCAAGAAAAATGATATGGTTAAAGCTTATGCCTTAACAAAATTGAGGTCTCAAGAAAAAAATTACCCAACTCGTTATTTGAAGTTAGTTGCAATAATTTTTTCATTATATATAGGGAGGGATATCATTAAGGGTAAAGGTATGAAATATATATATATATATATATAAGTTAAAAAAATTTAATTATATATTCACTCAAAAAGAGTGTAATATTCACAAAAAAGGAGGTTGGAGATGATTAATGTTTTTTAATACTCATTACATTAACACCATAGAACGTAAACTAGGTGGCTGATACATTGAGTTGAAAGTTTTATATTATCTTTTATATTATTACAATAAAAAAGGATCCAATATTTGAAGATTTTAAATTTAATGTGATAGAAATATTAAAATAAAGAGAATATCAAATCTGGACCAATGAGTGTATAAAAATATATCCATGTAAGGATAAAAGTGGCACGTATGGATGGTGTGGAACTATAGAAGATGGTGAGAAACATTCTTAAGTTTGACCTTGATTGTGATGGTGTGACCATGTTCGGGAACCATATTTGTGTCCCCTCTATATGAGTTTTAATGGAGTATTTGGATGAAGCTCATAGTTCATCATTAAATATTCATCATATATTTACAAAGATAAATAGAGATTTGAAATAGTATTGTTTGTTGTACTACATAAAGACAGACACTATAGAGTTCATATCTCAGTGATTGGTATTTCATAAATTTAAGGATAATATAAAAATGTATAATATATTGTTACAACCATTAACTATACCAGAGTGGAAATAGGAAAATATCACCCAGGATTTTTACAATGTCAGTACACTTCATTTCTAGTTGAGGATATTTCTCTTTTGATAACCTCACTAGGATATATATTATAAAATTAATAATGTTTCATGGAGTAACAAATTATATTTTATCTTATTATCATCATAGATTTACCTTGATATTCTAGTGAAGTCATTAGTAGGGTCTAGAGTGAGAACTAATTTTTAGTATGGTTTATTATCCATAGACCAATTGTTAGTCTGAGTGAACTATTAAAACTATAGAGGACATGTTGAGAGATTTATCTATATAATTCATAGGATATTGGTATGAAAATATTACTTTGGTGGAATTATCATTCAACTATGGAATTTAGATTAACATTCCTAAGGATCCTTTCGAAACCATATATGGTATAAAGTATAGAACTCTAATTTTCTAGAATGATGTTGGAGATAGAAATATACTAGGAACTAACTTAGTGGAGTAAATGGAATAAAAGGATAGATAAATTTATCATCATATAAGTGAATTTGATATTTATCAAAAGATTTATGCTGAAAATTATTAGAATTATTTTGATTTTAATGTTGGTGAAGAGGTGATCCTATAACTCTCTACATGAAAGAGGGTGGTGATATTTGGAAATAAGGGCATGTTGAACCCTTGGTATAGTAATCCCATTCAGATAATGGGTATTTTTTGGATGGTAGATTATTAATTGGTACTTCCACCAAATATCTACCATGTTTAGGATGTGTTATATGTATAACTCTTGAGAAATTATACACCTGATCACTCACATGAAATAAACTAAGAGGTCATAGAGATGGAGAAATATATCTCTTATGAGGAACAACTGTTGGACATTCTGGATTATAAAGAGAGGGATTTCTATGAAACAAGACCATGAACCAGGTCAAATATTTTTGGAAAAACCAATAATTTTATGAAGAAACATAGGACCTAAATATATAATGAAACTGATATATCCTCATATTTTAATATCAAAGTGAAATATTTTGAGAGGGAAATTTATTTTAAGGGGAGTATAATGTAACACCTCACCATTTTGGGGAATTATTTTAATAAAATTTATATATAATATATTCAATTAATTTTTTAAAACATTTTTCTGATAATTTCAAGGAATGTTATAAAAATAAATTTGGTTTTATGCTTAAAAACATTATTTTATTTAAATTAATTTTTATTACATTCTACACACTTATAATAAAATTGATTTTTTCTACTTATATGTATTGAATTTTTCAAAATTAATTCCATACATTGAATTATGAGGTACAAATTTTGTAAATATGTCTCTTTTATTTTTGGGAAATATGAATAGAAATAGTTGTAAAATTTAGCATCTTAGTAAAGGGTAAATTGGGTAAATATCAGTTAAGACAAAATAATAAGGCCCTAAGTTTCCATTTAAATTATTATTGGATGAATAGAATTCAACCACTATCACTATAAGATTGAAATTAATTTTTTTAATAGATACTTTTCCATGGAAATGAAATTTATAATATTTAAAACAAAGAAAGTTACAACGTGTCGCTCTCTTAGTTTTTAATAACATTTATATACACAAATAGTGGGAAACTAGTTATACATGAATAATGATATAAATTTTTAGAATAATGGAATTATTTAAATTATTAAAATTTATTTCTACTAATAAGTAATTATATAATGACTATAAATTCTCATATAACACTAATGTAGTATTTCCCCAATTAATAAAAAATTTAATAAAATTATTTATAAATATTAAAATTTATATAATTTGAGTGATTTAATGTGTTCCATAAATTTATATATGAATATTAAATATTATTTTTATTTTAATGAATTATATTCAAATGTAAACATTTTTTTATGTGAAATTAAATAAATGATGTAAAGATTTATTTTAATGATATTTTATTAAAAAAGTATTTGATTAATTTACATATAAATCATAACAATATTAAAAGTGGACAAATTATATATGATATGGTAAAAATATCATCTCCTTCCCATTTAATTTTCATTTGTTTCTATTTTGATTGAGAATTACATTATTATAATTAAATCCTTTAAGAAAATCAATTTATGTCATTTCCCATCCTTTTAATATGACACCCCTACTTTCTATTTGTCACACCACATTGAGCTAACTAGATTGAGTATCCCCTACCAAATTATATTCTAAAAATATTTTTCCATGTTTTAGGTGTTTATCTCTCCAAAATACAAATCCTATGTTCCTTAATAAAGTATCTAATGGAGGTCTCCTAAAAGAGAGGTAGTCATCTTACCTGACCACTTTCAATTTATTCCATCATACAATTCATATAAATATTTTTTATTAATCACAAAATAATAAATTAAGTATCATAAATATTTTGAAATATTAATCTCATTATGAAACTACCATTATCCACATTCTTTCCATGAAATAGTAAGTGAATGTATCGCTCGAACATATGTACAAATTACCATCTTTAAGTAGTTTTACAATTCATTTTCCATCACCATATTTCAGGGATATTTATTATGATAGGTTTAAAGTTTATATATGTTATATTTATGGAATAATATTTATTCTATAAGTATAATATCATATAAACCTTCTTACAATTCAGTCTGGTGATAAACGATATTGTTTCTCTTGTATATGTGTGGACTACCACCTCCGCAAAGAGATGTGATTCATTTTTTGTTTTTCTACTTTACATGAATGGTAAGGAGGATGGATATGATTAATATATATTATTTATATGATATAATAATTATTTTTTTAATTTTAATTATTATATACCTTTATTTTTCTATATCTTTCAAAAAATGAAAACAGCGTTCATGTGTACAAACGACCTACTATCACTATGAATGGTGTAATTAATTTTCAATCTAAAACATTATGGATGAAAATGAATATATGTATATAATGAATATATATTATATGAAAATAATTTATGTGATTATGGTGTATAATTCTAATAAATTTAAATGTATTATACAATATGTTAGAATAGTTTCAATAATAGTGGAACTCAAGGCAAGGGACTTTTGTTTATCTTTCACTTCTATGAGATACATTCCATATTCAACACCTGTTTTTATTATGTGGTTTATATAATAATATTTAATGTATTTTATAATTATTCTCATGAAAATTATGTAGATTTATATATCCATATAAGTTTTGTCACTTTCATGATGTTTGGATTTGAATGATACCAAAGTGGTAAGGGTTTGTTTCACAATCATATCGTTAATAATATTATTTTTTATTAAGATAATGATAAAGAAATATTGTTATATACCTATAAAGAAAAGTATGGACAATATTATCCCATTTATATTTATTTAAAATAATTTTTTCTCTTTTATTTTCCACACCTTATGTTTTTAATGGACAGAAAATATTTTTTAAGGAAAATCACATTTATTTCCCTCTATGGTCAGAAAAACATTTTCATTCATATCAATATTTTTTAAAATGTTTTAAAAATTATTTTTACCATTATAATATTATTTTTTAGAGAAATTTTTAATCATTTATCTATTTTTATAAAATGTTTCAAATGAAATACTCATTTCTTTTTTTAGATGAGGTAATTTAGGATTTTTGTTTCAAATGGGTAAAATGAATTTTTTCTTTAAACATAGATAATATGAACAGAATTCCCCCCCAAAGTGAGAACTAAATAATTTAAATATTACATTAAATTATTCCATGTATATTTTTAATGAAATTTTTTTCCATAATATTTTTTAAATTTTTAGATTTTAGACAATTTAACTTGAAATTGATAGGTTGTTTTCGTCATGAAATGTTCCAAGTGATCATTCGAAATCATTTTCCATATATGATCACACCCTTTGACAGTACCTAATCCTTACTAGGGTTATTATCTATGGATACCATCCATATTATTTATTTGGATTGTTAATGTTAATAATAATTTAACTCTTTAATTTTCAATAGATTATGAAATGAAGAAATGATGAAATGTTTACGATTTCCATTCCTTTTCCATAGATAATTATTTTATAAAAAATATATCAAGCCCATTTATTTTCACGGGTTTTGACATGATTAATGTTTTATAATCTCCTACTATTATTTTTATTATGTGATGGGTAGGACCTATATCTCCCTCAAATATATACGGTAATTATTAATGTTCTATAAGCACAAAGGGTACATGAGAGTTGATCTCAATCCCAATAGAGTATAAACTGGAGGTTTTCTGAAGCCTAATGTAGGTGCATGGGTTATTAGCCCAAGGCAGACATATTCTGAAAGTCTTGGTGGGTATATTTTACATATGTTTTTCAATACTTATTTATATTCAACAATTCCAAGTATTATTCCAATATATTGTTTTCGTGGCTAATGTTCATTAATTACATTATTATTTATGTCTTATAAACTGCCATGATTTATTCCATGACTCAAGAATATGATCTACGATATGTAGGGCTTGGATTTATGACATTAAATGCATGATCTCATACGCTAATTCTAATGTTATACTTATGTGATCAGATATATCTACATAGTTTACACTTACATATTAATAGGGCTCACCCTTTCTTATATATCCTTTTCCCAGGTTATGAATAAATGTATTATTTATAATATATAAAAGAAGGGTTCTTGATATGAATAACTAACTGGAAGATGATGTAGTTCACTTATTAACTAATTTTCTATGTATCTGTGTTTCTAAAGGAACTATACCTCATGATTCTATAATGTATCATCATTTTATTAAAATAATATTGATCTAATAAAATTTGATATTTATTTTTGAAACATATACATTGCTATATACCAAATTTTTTCGCTAGATAATATATGTGTACCCTTTGAGCTAATAGAACATTAATCATTACGCTATTTATTATAGGGAAACATAATTCTTGGACCACCCATCTCATTATGAAAATCATACATATGTGTGAAGCAAAATCATTCATCATATCATGACCTATGAAAACGAAATCAGTTTCACAAAAAATCATCATTGAATAACCTATATAAAATAAATGTGTTTTATAAACGTTTTCCATAAAAATATGGTCTTCAGGCTATTCGGGGGTAAACAATTTTCATCATAAAATTATACCATAAAAAATAATGGATAAGGATTTTATCAATAATAATATTCCTAGTAAATGATAAGAAACAACCAAGGTTTTAATCTTTAATGTATATAGATACAATTAAAATATCATTAAGTCGTTATTGATAAAAAATCCATTCCATTTTGAAATAAATTTTTTAAAATATATAAATTTCCCAGATATTAATAAAAAAATTATTGTTTTAAACCCTTGTAAACTTGTAATGTAATCTAGAAATAATTGAGTAATCCTGATGGTGATAAATAGTGTTCATGTCGTACATGATAAAACAATGAATAATTTCAAATTTTTAGTAAAAGGTCAAAAGTAAAACATTTGGAAAATGATAAGAAATGTATTTTTAAACTTCTTTAAAAAATCATAAATGTTATAAATTACATTAAAAATTATTTGAATAATAGTATAAATACTCCTTAAAATATTTTCAGAAACCATGGATTTGGAAGATAAAGGATTTATGAGTGAAGAGTGAAATATAGTTAATTTTCTATAAAAATATTATTTTGGATTCATGAGTACATAATGATATTAAGATTAAAGGAAAAAGTGTAATTTAAATAAACAACCAATGTGGAATAAATTTAATTAGTTTCATTATAGATACATCATACATTTTCATCCTGATATACTTTATCATAAAAAATCCAGATAAACAATTAGATTGTAAAGTAAAACCCTTACCACATTGGTAACTTTTGAATTTTAATCACCAAGAAATAAATAAAATTATATGGATATGAATATCCCATAATAATGATATTAATAATAAAAAATACATTAATGGATATTATATACACCACAAAATAAAATCAAGTGGTGTGTAGAACATGTGTCCAACAAAAATAAGAGTGAGATAAAAATCTCTTACCTCATGTCTCGAATTTCATCATAAATGTTTAGACCTCCAGTATAATAAATATATGTTTATTATAAATATATTAAAGAACCATATTCATATAAATAATAATATATATGATTTAATTATAACCTTTAATCACCCATTTATTAAAATTTCATTTTTAAAATAACAGTTTCGGGTAATAATTGCTTCATTTTTAAGGTATGTTTTTGCTCTGAAGTTTTGGTCATCATAAATTGATTTTGGTTCATTCATATGAATAATATTAATAATTATATAAATATTATTTTTATTCATTATATATATATTTATAATCTTCCATAAATTATAGATCTAAAAAAATTATTACACCACTCAAGGAGATGGTCGGTTGTACATACGCATGAACACTATTTTCATTTCTTGATAAATGTAATAAATAAAGGTATATTATTAAATCACATTTATAGAATAATTTTAAAAAAAAGGATAACATATATATTAATTAAATATATTTTCATTACCATGAATTTTAAACTAAAAATAAAAAATATCACATCGCTTCATGGAGGTGCTAGTCCACACGTACGCATGAGCGACATTATCGTTTTTAGTGGAATGGAAGGAAAGAATGTAGATATTATATTATAATTATAGAATAATAATTATTTCATAAATATAATATATATATATATATACAATAAATCCATCATTATATTCATTCATGTGAAGTAGTGATGGAAAACAAAATTACATCGGTTCGCAAGGCGGTAGTTTGTTATACGGATGATCGAAGGTTTTGATACCCATTTGATAGAGGATGATATGTACATATGTTATTCCACTAATAAAATAATATATCAGTATATTTAAGATACTAGTGTTGTTATTTCACTATATTTGGAGAAAATTATATATAGGTTGATGATGAAATAAAATAAAAATGCTCAGTTAGAACGATACCTCTTCTTCAGAAACCCTCTTTAGGTTTGCACCAAAATACATCCTAGGAAAGTTTTCTAATCAAAATAATTCCTCTAGGACATGTAAAGATAAGTATGGAATGGATTTTTGTTATTGTATTATTTTACCAAAGGGCATTTGAAATGTGAAGAGGGAATGAGAGGGTTACCCTTTTATAAGTGGGGGAGAGGACACACCTAAAAAATTTTAACAGGTTAAAAAATAACCATGTTTTAAACAAAAAAATGAATCTAAAATAAACTTTTATAGATATTGAGATTATATAATGTCTAAATATGTATTTCCAACATAAATTTATGAATTTTTTAGGTCATTTTAACCCATAAATATTTAGATTAACCCCTGGTAAAACTATTTTACACATAACTGTTGTAATTAATTTTTACTAGTTTTACTGTTCATTATGAGGAAAAATTAAGTAGGAATTTTTTTCCTAATATCATTTTTTTATTTATAAAAATATAATCCATTTTTTAAAATTCAATTCATATAGGTTGAATAATTTAATATTAAATTAAACATATAGATGTTATGAAAAATCATTTTCGTAATGAAAAAGTTTTCATAATTAAATTTCTTTATATTTTAATTAAACATTCCATTGATTATAAAGACCTAAATTAGATTAATATAATTTAACTAATTTTACTCTTAAACCATTTTAAAAAAAATTAATCTTCTTTAATTCATTAAATGAAAAATTAGTTATCAATATAAACAATCATTTTCTTTATTCTTTGAAAAAATATTTTTTTAAAAAGTTAACAAAAAATCACTATAAGATAGTTTTTAAATTTTAAGTTAAAAATGATGTCATTTTATAAAAACAAATTTTCTAAAATTTGATAAAATTAATTTTAAAATATGTGTGAAGAATAAGAAAAACATCTTTTTATAAATTTATAATTTTAAATAATAAAACAATATTTATTCTTATCTCATGCCAATTGAAAATATTAAAATAATTAAAATAAATATATATTATATTATATTTACATTTCATTAAAATAATTTACTAATAGTGAAAATTTTCAATTATTAATATATAAACATTTTTCACTCATAAAAGCAGTTTTCTAGAGAAACATTTCATTTATGTTCAAATTATTTTTTTTATTTTTATTTCTAATCAATTGATATAAATTAATTTATTTTATTCATCTATAAACCATATAAATTTATTAATTTAGTTTTTCATATTCATACCCTTCAATTTAATGGCTAGGTTATAATGGTGTACTATATTACAGTTCATTAAAACTAGATCTTGAGTATAGCACAAGATATCTAAGAAATTAAATTTATTTAAAAAAATATTTCACAAACTCTTTTGTTGTTACAAAATTTTGGGACCTGAGATGGACCATATTATCTGTTTCATTTAATGAAATTAATTAAAATAATATTAACTTATTAATGGTTATAAATCCTTATATATTTTCCCTATTTATATCTATATCAATTATTTTCTCTAGGTTTAACCTTTTCTAGATGAAAGGAACCCTATAAGGTGTCATAGGCTAGGGAGCCTCGATTTTGGGGGAAACATAGTCATATTAGTGGTGTGGGATAAAATCCATGGTGACATCAATGATTAAAATATTCAGTAATGATGAATGAACCTAAGGTTGTGATGACGGATTGAATTGAATATGATTCACCATGTATACACTGCTTCATTATTTCTAAATTTCTCTAATCATAGTGTATCCCATGTCGAATCACATTTTGAGAACATGGTTCATTGAGGTTGTGATGGGGAGAATTATTTTCTAATTAATATATATAATTTTCATTATATTTCGTAAATATAAGATATTGACTATATTATCCTCAATTGTTACATGATCCATGTGATGTCTTTTTTTAGGTTGAGGAATTTATTTCTGAACATTTTTCATGATTTATATAAATCCAGTGGTGAATTGATGGTTAACACGATGTTTTTACTCCTTCTATCTTCCCCATTATCTACACTCTCCTCTCTCTTACCCCTTTAAACTCGCATGGATAGTTAAATGTGGATCAGTCAAGGCTTTTATATGGTGAGTCCAAATCAGGTAGTGTAAATCAGCACAGTCCAGGGATGATGATGAGAAGGCTAGCAGGGGATAGGTAACTTGGCTTCACGTGGTTTGGTGGTTCCAAGGAAGATGGTGATGAGGGAGGTTTTCTATTCAATTGGAATCATTGGGAAATGGATTGGTATAATAGGGGTTACTGCCACATAAAGGTCAATAATGACATTATTTCTTGTCATAATATGTAGTAGTGAATGTGTGGTCTACTAAAACATAGCAAGAAAGTGTTGGAAGGGGCATGGAATGTGATGGTATAACCTAGATTTTTGATCGCTTAAGATATAAAGGTTACTCTCCCACCACATGGATGTCTGGGGAATAGGGGGTGAAATCTTATGGGCTCGGTCGACCGGTCCGGGTGGGTAGCTCAGGAACTAACCCTAACATCAGTGGTTAGGGTGGGGCATGTCATTTATAGTACAACCAACTTATCCTAGTTAGGTGAAATCCACACATGTGGTTCCATTTTTGCATAAACCTAAATCACATGAGATGTGATTCATTCCTTGTGGCCCTCCATTAACATTCATGGAATGAATTTTGGATCTCCATTATCAGATGTTTATTTTGGGATAGTAAATAGGATATTCTAAGTGTTTATCCATGTACATCATGAAGGTGTGGTCTGCATAATCATTTGTAGCCATATACAGTTATAGATACAGAGGTTTACTCTTTGGATTTATGGGGAATATAAAAGGGGATTAGACATAATGATTTCATAATTATTATCCCACTGATATGGTAAGGTATTCCACTTATATACCCAATGCATGATAGCCTCTATAAAAATTTATGTTTATAGATATGGTTAGGTATTCCCCCTATATACATTGGGATTGGTATCTTCTTTGTTATACTAATGATAAGGCCATATATTCACCCTATATACCTAGATTGAGGGATCGTATATCTGTAGGTTATTTTATAAATAGGGTTAGGTATTTCCCTATATAAAGAGGGGGAAGATCCCCAATCTCATTCTATAAGGGTTTTGTATTCCCCCATATTTCCCTATAGAAATAGATCCTCTTTCTCTGGATTTTCCCAACTTGATAAAGGATTCTTCCAATGGAGAATGGACTACCTATTATGATTTTGATGAGGTTTCACGGTTATCTCATAGTTGGTTTTTTATGATTTCATGGATTAGTATTCCCTTGACTAATACCTATTCATGGGAATGTCATAGATTCCTTATGGGTTTATAGATTAGTGATGTAGGTACGGTGGGAAGTATTGTTTTATTTTTTGATTCCTAACATGATTATATCATTGAGGAGAGAGTAACCCATTTAGTAATATTAACTTGACCATTAGAATAGCGAGTCAAACATTAAAATAGAAATATTACCAATAAAACAATGCAATGGAATGTAAAAAATATATTCCAAAAATAAACTATGTAACATCAATAAAATAACAACATAAAAATAATTATTTAAATTAAGAACCCAAAGAGAGTGTAATTGTATTTATTTATAAATCAAATTTTAACAAATATCATATAAACATTAATTTCACTCTTAATAATTAAAAATATCTAATTTATAGAATTATTTTGAAAAAAATAATTTTCATTTTTTGAATCATAAAAATGGAAATTATTATTGACGAATTTTTGTTAACTTTCTAAAAAGCATAAATTTTTAGTTGAATAAAAAAACACATTACTATATAAACTACATTTTTTATAACATCATCAAGATGTAATAATGAACTAATCAATTCAATATTGTTTATATTAAACAAAATCATATTTAATATGATAAATAATCTTATGGATTTATATTCCAAACCAAAAAAATGTAATTTATAATGTCTAAAAATGTAAATAATTTAATTAGAAACAATTTTTCTTCTTTTTATTTTATTTTTATAAACTAATAAATTTTATTGATAGAGTAATAATTTATTAAAAAAAATTATTTTAAAAAAAATATAATTTATAATGATAAAAATATCATTATTATATGGTTTATATTGGAAATAATAATTTATCAAAAAATTTAACCTAAAAATAACCATCTCCTTAAGAATAAATACAACCTCACCCTTCCCTTTGAAAATAACTTCCCATCCACTTCTCAAATCATAATATCAAACAAATTCTTCTTATCTTAATCAAAATAAAACCCTTAGGTATGTTTTCACAAAATTATAATCCTTCAAGGTGTTATGGTCTTATCAAAGGAGAGGCTACATTAATATAGTAAACTATTCCTTTTTTTCATCCCACTTTTCCTCTTGGATTTTTTAATTATTCGACGCAACTCCATACCAAATCTTCTAAATTCATTTACATATTATATTAACATCTTATTAATAACATTAATATTCCATAAAAATTTTATATACAATGTATGTATATATTATATTTATATCTCCTTCTCTTTTGACATGTCATGTCAATGTTTTCTTTCATGCTTCTATGGGAACATTGTCAATTATTTGGTTACCACAACCTTCATAGATTGTTATTGAATATTTTTTGTTATATTTATAAATTTAGTTTAATTTATTTTAATATTATTGATTTAATTTTAAGAAATGATAAATTATCAAGAATCAAATGAACAAAATAAAAATGATAATTAAATTTTATAAAGAAATTTTTTAATTAAGTAATTTCATCTGGAAAAAAATATAATTAGGTAGATATCAATGGTAATAAATGATAGATAAAAATATGATTTATTATACTATACTTCTAGATTAATTTTTTAATAAATATAATTTTTGTATACAGGATATATAATGGTTACGATATAAATCATGACCTAAGTTAAGAGAAACTCTCAAGCCAAATTATTCTCTTTGGTTTATCTCCTCTTCTTATATCCATTCATTATAATTATTATAAAATTAATTCATATTTTATTAGATTTTTTTATTATTATGTTATTCATTCTTCTAAATCATTGAGAGTATTTCTAATAAACCTTTAATAATCTTTTAAAAAATCTATTTTCCAAAACATATCATTGAATTATATTGAAATGGTTCCTCTTTTCTCTATAAGCTATGTTTTTTAAATGAAAATATTTAATTACCAAATTTTTTCCCCTTATTCATTTTAGAATGACCATTTTTATTAATTGAAATTTTATTTATGACATATTTATGAAACACATTCTTTTTCATGGGTATATTTTGGGTTCCAGGTGCAACAGAATTTCTAGGTTGGGCATGGCCAACTAGGATTTTTATCATAATCATTGAATACTATGAGATGTAAAAAATGGCATAAGTAATAGAATTAATTAAAAAATTATTTTTTATGAATTATTTAACTATAAGATAAGGCTCATAACATGTAGTTTATAATTTATTTATAAAATATCTGGAATTTCCAGAACATGTCCATTTTCATCATTGATAATCTAGTTGAATTGATCTTATATTTTCATCATTACATTGTATGATACAAGTGTTGAATTCATCTAGCATTAATCCACAAATACACCATAACATATTAATATCACCATAGAATTTTCGGGTGGTATCATGATGGATCTAGATTGTATGTGTTATTTGTGTTTGATCATAATAGAATTGTATTTTAGGATAAATAATTCAGGGTGTTATATTTTTGTCTTGAGAAAGGATGAAGAGAGAGTAACATCTTGAAATCTATAACTCTCTCTATGATTTAAGAGAGAATCTCTCTATCAATTCTGTATAAAAATATCTCTTATTTAAGATATATAACTATATATATTAATGAATGTTTAGGTTTCCCAATTTTTATATAATCCCCCATACCAATTCAATAATTCTTCATGAAATCCATGTTTTAATGATAATATAAGTTTTATTTAGATGACATGTTCATCACAAAGGGAAAAATAAATTTCATTTACATCATTTTCAGTCAGACTATTATACTCTGTCTACATATCCTCTTTGACATTTACTAAACCTTTAATAATGAATATTTTTTTAATAAATAAATATTACTTCATTATTCATCAATAAATATAATATAGATTTTATTTTAAAAACCCTACAATGAAATATTTACTGTTATTATTTAACTCAATTAATCTATTTAATAAATTTTCAATAAATTTTATTGAACAACCAATCGTGAAAAAAATTTAAATCCCAAATCATGAAAAATATTTTTTATAAAATGTTAGATTTAACCTTGAATTTAACTGAATTATGGATAAACATATTATGTGACACTCTAGGTAACTTTATCAATGTTAATAGAAATAGGGCCCAAAAATACAAGGTTAACATCAAGTATCATGATAAGGAACCCATAGAGAAAGAATTTAATGGTGAAATTACATGCATACTCTTATGAACACATACTTTGTAATATAATCCCATTATCATAATATCTCTAATCAAGAATATTTCATTCGTGTTTCATCAACCTATATGTTTGATATCTCTTTATGTGAAATTTCTATTAGGTCCATTAGGATAGATACCCTGAGAGGGGGTGAATCAGGGTATGATTGATTAAAACAACTAGCCCTTTGATATTGTTTCATTGTTAGACAAAACTCTCTTCACTCTCCTTCCTGGTGCAGAGCATGAACAAGTATTAAAGCATGCACATGACATAACAGATTTACTTGGTTCACCCTCATAGGGCTACGTCCAAGGATCATACACTGTAAATGTGACAATATACCAAATAATCAATAAGTTCATTATTATTTACATGTTCAAAGTGGACTCACTATCCCTCATGGTTTACAACCATTTACAATATGAGAACTCACCACTCTCTCAACTGAAGTGAGCTCGCTACTTCTTAAGAAGATGCACTCATAGTTTATAGACCTGTAGGTATCTTTATTATCACAAATGAATACATCCTTAGTTATAGATATATTATCTATTGAAGACATACCTTTATCCACTGATGAAAAACACATTGCCTTTGAACACTAGTAAGTCCATTCTGAAACTCTTTCGTTAATCACACTGTCTTTGCAACGCTCCCACTTTTGAAAATCTCAAACAAGTGATTACAATGGTCCAGCCTCTTTGAAAATCTCACACGTTCGTAGAGATCATAGGTTTTCATAGATCAATAGATCATAGAGATCACATTGGACTTTGTGATTTCGCAAAGCAAAAAAAACCTTTAGGAAGCGCATGTCCTCTATAGAGCCAAACTGGCCTTAACGGCACACCATACTTTTGTAGATCACAACTGCCTCTACAAATTCCCTTTTCTTTTGAAAATATCCCTACTCCATGAATCTCCTTCACAATTCAAGAGAATAAGGTTTTTTGTTTGATCTCTCTACTTCTCTTGAGGGGGTTGAGGTCAATTTATAGGTGATTACACCTAACTGAGAACCATCCATACAAAGTCAGCCCCACGTTAGCTCAAATCGAAATGATTCAAAATTACCACCAAAATTTTCTCTATATCATGAAGCACCACATAAATTTTCAGATTGTAGAGATCGTCGTAATCATGGAGCATTCTTCCAATTCTATTGCACTGCTACTGAAATGCTCCCTTGTAATGCTCTTCACCTCTATTGTTCACGAAGCTCATCGTAATCACAGAGAAAACTATTAAAAAACTTCTAGTCTCTAGGAAATCCACTTCATAATGCATATATTATCAAAACTTGTTAATTTTCTATATTTTTATGAGATATTCAAAGAAATACACTTTTTTTATGCTCACCAAATCCTAAATTTTGGAGCCTAAAAAAATTCCAAATACTAGAAAATGGTGCTACCTTATATTTGTTCGTATATACTACCTTTATATATTTCATTCCCTTGTCATGGTTCATTCTCAACATGTATTTTCAACAGAATCTCTAGGACTTGACAATTCACCATGAAAATTATTTTTTGTCAACAAACACAACTGACACAAAAATGTTGCAATGTTACCTCGAGTTATTTCTTCCCAACAATATCCCCCTTTGGGTTTATTAAAAACTCTTATCATAATGATCCTCTTTACATTGATACATCACTAAAGCTCCATCCATCATCTACTGTAATTCACCTATTTCAATTCAGATAGTGACCAAATATTCACTTAACACATACTCTAAGCCCAAATGAGCAATGTTCGGCGTGAGAAACAAGAGTAGTATGAAAATTTCCTCAATGAATCACATCATTTTTGACACCAATTCATGATACGTAACTAATACCATTAAACTAATTTCATCACAAACCTTAGCTATCTTGATATCTAATCTTTGATAGATCACTTCAAGAATATTCAGATTTGATACTATAACTCCCTTTATCTTGTTTCTCCCCCTATATCGAAGCTCCACTTGTCATATTTTCCACATGTCCTTGACTAAGAAATTTTATCCCTTCTTTAGCCACAGTTTCTTTGAATAATACATTTTCTCCCTTCTTTATCCACAGTTTCTCCCCCTTTTTCAACAAACCCATAGGTCACTCCTTTGTGGTCTGCAATGGAGTAGAGAACAGAGATCAACACATTATGAAAAAAACCCACCACACATTAGGGAGAGGGGGTCCCAAATCCACACTTTTCTAGTGTAGGGAGTTGACTGAACTCCCAGAGCTAGTTGATGCCTTTTAAAAGCATCCTTAGGTAAGGCCTTTATCATAATATCTGCAACCTGTAGTTTTGTAGGTACATACTCCAACATCACGATTCCATGTTAAACCTTCTCCTTGATAAAATTATACATTGTCTCAATGTTCTTTTTCCTTTAGTGATGGAAAGGATTTTTGATGAGATTTATTGAACTTGATTTATTATAATGAATTCTGATCGAAGACTTCACTTCATCTCACATATCATCAAGTTGCTGCTTCATCAATAATAACTATGTACATGCTTGAGTGTCCATAGTATACTCAACCTTTATAGTGCTCAATGAAATGAAATCTTACTTCTTGATTTGCAAAGAAATACACTATCCACCAAGATAGAAGTAACCTCCTGATGTAGTTTTTTTTCATCTGCTAAACTGGCCCAATATTCATCTATATATCCGAATAAATCTAACAGAGATCTGTCATTATATATCAAGAAGAATCCCACTATTCACTTGATGTAAAGAATTATTCTTTTGACAGCAAGAATGTTTATTTCCTTGTAATTTCTTTGATATATTTATTATTGGAATGTGGATAATACTACGTTATTCTTATCATGGTCAATTATAGAAAAATACCAATGATTCTCCTATATTTTGTGATGTTAACTACCTTTCCATCATCAACATGGGCAGTTTCATCTAGGTAGAAACCAAATTCATCATCTCTTTGTAATTTTCCACTGAAAATATTCTCATAACTTCCTTATCATTTTTGGATTAATAAATTGAAGTATCATTCCTTCCTTGTGTCACCATTAAACCAAGAAAAAATGTTAGCTCAATGATCATTACCATATCAAACTCATTTATCATGAATTCCGAAATTTTTTTGCATTGTGCTTCATCTGATCCAACGAAGATTATGTCATAGACATAAACTAGAATCCTCATCCTTTTATTACTATCATTATTGAAATAGATATTGTAATGAACTCCATAATTCTGAATTCTAGGCTTCTTCAAATACTGATCATGTCTTGAATACCAATCTCTTGGTACATTCTTCAACCCATATAATGCCTTCTTTAGATGAAATTTTTTTTTCTCATCCTTATGAATTAGAAAACCATCTGGTTGCACAATATAAACTTCTTCTTCCATAACCCCATTCTGAAATGTGGAATTGGCATCCATCTAGAACACATTGAACTTCAATTGCACTGCAAATGGATAGGAATAATTTGTTTGTCTCCAGCTGGAAAAAATGTCTCATAGACATCAATAATCTCAATATGAGAGTATCCTTTTCACACTAGTCATTATTTTTTTTGAAACACTATTACATCTTAATTCATCTTGTTTTGAAAGACCCATTTATTCCTGATAGCGATATTATCTACTAGCCTTGAGACAATCTCCGACGTCTGATTCTTCTCGATTTGATATATCTCTTCATTCATAGCCAAAATCTAGTTTTCATCTTCAACTGCATCAGAAAACCATTTAGGCTCTACCTGAGATAGGAAAGATTTATGATGCAATTATTTCATTCTTTTTGTCTGAACTGAAGATTAATTATCACCAATGATATTTTTCCTATCAATTTCATCTTGACTCTTTGGCTTCTGTGCAGATACAGATTTCACTTCATTGTGCTCATCATCAGTATCTTCTTCTAAATCAGAACCGGTCACTTCTACTCCCCCGATGTTGCTTTCCTCATTATCACATTCATCATGAAATTGTTCACAGGGATGTTGAATTCTATCTTCACTCTCTAATATAGTGACATCATTTCTCTCTACTAATTTTCCTTGCCTCTTCTTAAAACATTTTTATACTTTTCCTTTTCTAGAGTAGCCATGGAATATACCCTCATCTCCTTGTGACTCAAATTTCCTAAGTTTCTCATTTTTGTGAATAAATTACATACAACCAAAGATTAGAAGGTACTTAATTGTCATATTATTTATGTACACATCTCATATGGATTCTTTCCTTCCTTCAGACACAATAGAGATCTATTAGAAATGTAGACTAATGTTAAAATGGTTTCCTTCCAAAAAATTTCCAGTAGGTCTTCTTCAATGAGCATTATTCTGGTAATGTTTTGGATGATCCAATTTCTACTTTCAATGACTCCATTCTATTGGGGAGTTATCACAGAAGAAACATGGTGGATTATCCCATGTTTTTTGAGATAGTCTTCCACCTGACTATTTGTGAATTTTGTACCATTGTGAGTATGAAAAAATAAATTTTTTTCCCAAGCATCCTTTAAAATTATATTAGATATTGTTTTAGGAAACAGAACACATCAGACATATGTGAAATGATGAATACCCATTCCATTCTACTGTATTCATCAATGAAAAGAACACAATTCCTTTTTTTGTCAATGTCTCTTTGCATGATACGTACAAAAATATCAGCATGGACCAATTCAAGCACTCTCGCTGATTTCTTTTCCTTTTACATGAACATATTTATGATGATATTCCCTTTTTGACATGAATCACACATATGTGTACAATAATGTGACAACTTAGGGACGTCTCATTCTATATCATATGTTACCAGATCTTCTAGGGATGGTTATCATTGATTACCAAGTCGTCTATGTCACAACTTGTTTTCTTCCTCTCTGGAGTGAAAGCACATATCTTTTTATCTTCTTACTAGGTTGATATTTCCCTTTATCCTTCTAACCAGATGAACCATAGCACTGTATCTTACTTTTATGACACACATTTTCTTATTAAGATTTATAGAATTACCTGAGTCACATAGCTGACTAACACTAAGATAATTGTGACTGAGACCTTATACTACTAATACATCATCACATCTTATTTCTTTTCCACCAAACATGGCATTTACTGATCTAATATTATTCAGGCCTTCATCATTTCAAAAATTTACAACTCCTTCTTTTTTATATTTTATGCCTATAAAAGAATCCTTATTACCATTCATGTGGGATTTGCACTCACTGTCAAGGATCCAAACACCAGAATGGTCTGTTGCTTTAAGGAAAATTTCAGAAACCACTGCCTTCTCTGCTATTTTCTTCTTGGTCCATATTGTTCTCTTCACAGTCATCACATATTGAGAACCTTGATCGTTCGTAGAGTATGATGGAGAAGATTTTTTTTGCAAGACTGCAAATCTGTTCTGCATTTTCAACTCACCAACCAGTTCCCTGATATGCTGCTTGTGAATAGTTTGGTTCTTGTTTGGGCCATTTCTCTTCATGGCCAATGTACAGTATTATTTATGTTTCCAAATCCGACACTACAAAAACAATTTCCCTAAAAATATATTCTAGATTACCGAGCTCTGTTTTCCTGCCACTATTGCTCTTGTGCTCTTCTGTACCTTTTATCTATGGAACACACATTTTTTGAGTGTCCCATATTTCCAGATCAATAGAACTTAATACAGGGTGCATTCATGTGCATCACTTCTACACCACTTGGTCTCCCTTGGGTTATCTGAATTTTGGTATTCTTCTTCATACCCAAATTCACCTTCAATCTCAGAATGGGTGCCTGTAGTCTGACTTCAACTATCATATCTTTTTGTTTTCGATAAATACCCCCATCATCATTTGTATCTGTAAATAATTTATGGTTCTTTTCTATAGAATCCCTATGCTCCACTTTCATCTTCTCAGTTTTCTGAGTGATCTAGTTTCCTGATGTCACAGTAGGAGTCAAGAGTTTTTTATCCTTAACCTTTTTTCACAAATCTAAAACTTCTCCTTCAAGTTCTTCAATATGCTCTATTTGATCTTTCCTTGTGTTATTCAATCCATTGATCTCCCTTTTCTATTCATCAAACATTATTTTATTCTAACTAACCAATTATGTGTTTTCTAGTGTTTATGACTTTATTTTCTCAATTTATTCAATCAATTAAGACTTCTCTTCTTCTTGCTACTTCATATAGAGTTTGGCATCATGAAATACCTTTTTTCTTTAAATGTGTTAGATCTCCAAAAATATATCTCTTTAAGAGCATCCTCTAACTCAGTTTGCATATCAACAATTCCTTCAACTTATTCTTCTTCTTCTTCAATGTCGGTTTCTTCATTTCTCTAATTACTACCAACAACTTTAACAATAGAATTTTCTCCAAAATATATTCAGTTCTCTATCTCTTCAACATCCTCAGCCTTGGACTCATCAAAACTATCATATTCTTATGAAATAATATTCTTCTACTTAATGATATTTCTATTTAATTGTTTCATTATTTTTACATAGGCTGAAGACTACTTCTTGTGAATTTCAGCTTCATCGACATCATCATCTTCTTAGAACTTTTTGAGACACCTTGGCACAAGATGACCAAACTTTCCAAGTCTAAAAAAGGCAAGTGGAAGTTTCCCTTTAGACTTTCCTTTTGTTTTTTGAAGATTTTATGAATATAATAACATCACCTCATTTCTCTCTTATTATTCATGGGAATCTTCAATACTGAGCTTATTCATGGATTTTAATTCCACCTCTTTGGATTTCCCATTTTTTCAAAACATCATTATCATCATTTCACATTTCATATTCTACAACGGTATTATTCATGTTATATAGTGTCAGCTCTTTTGGATCATTGTCTTCCAATACTGAAACCATTGGATTGAAGTTAGGTGGAAGTTTCTTCAAGATGTGCTTCAGAGTAATTATGTCTTCACTAAATTCACCAAGACCTCACATGTCTTCCACTAAAACATTTACCCTATAGAACAATACATCAACAGACTCATTCAAGTTCATTCTATGATTTTCATAATTATTACACAACACTTGCAGTTATTCTTTATTGAACATTGAATATCTTTCATATATGTTCAAAGGTTTTTCCCACATGGAATTTTATGTTTTTCAGGACATCACCATTATAAAGATAGCATTGTATAGGGAACCCCCTAAAGCATTTATTCCATTGGTTTGATCATCCAATTATCTTCGGTCTACTTCTAATAATTCACCACTATTAATTATGGAATTTATACCAGGCATTGGTACTATAAATGCATCCATTCCCAAATATCAGAAGTAGTGTTGCATCTCAATCTTCTATAGCTGAGAATTTCTCCAACCGAAGATAAGAATCCCTTTATGATTGGTGGCCTCCATTAGAGAGAGAAACACTGATATCAACCTCTTCCACTAATACCAATTGTTAGGTCCACTATACTAGATGCCCTCAGAGGGGGATCAATCAGGGTATGACATATTAAAACAACTACCCATTTGATCTTGTTTTATTGTTAGAAAAAACCTTCTTCCCTCTCTTTCCCAGTGCAGAGTATAAACAAATATTAAATCATGCACATGACACATAAATATTACTTGGTTTGCTCGCACTAGTCTATTTTCACGGATCATGCGCTAGAAATGTTCCGATGTACCAAATCCATTGTAACGGCACTGTTGTTTGTAGGTTCAAAGTGGACTCACTGCCTCTCCTGGTTTACACCCATTCATAATTTGAGAACTCACTACTCACTCAACTGTTGTGAGATCTCTGCTTCTTTAGAAGATCCAATCATAGTTTATTGACCTGTAGGTCTATTAATTATCATAAATGAATGCACACTCAGTTATAGATAGATTCCCTATTGAATTTTTACCTTATCCACTGATGAAAAGCATTTTTCCTCTGAACAATATGAAATCCCTTTTGAAACTCTTTCACTAATCACACTGCCTTTTTGATGCTCTCACTTTTGCAATTCTCTAACCTCTTCACAATGATCAAAGGTTCACAGAGATCAAAGGTTCTTAAGGATCAGTAGATCTCCAAGTTTTCTATATCATATATCACACACTGGTCTTTGAAAATTTTCAAATCCAAACAAGCCTTTGCAAAGCGCACATCCTCCACAAAGCTGAACTGGCCTGTGCAGCACACCTTCCATTCACATAGCTCAATTGCCCCGACAAATCCCCTTTTATTTAATAGATCTCCCTAATCTGAAAATCTTCTTTGAAATTTTAGAGCTTAAGGTTTATTTATCTCTCTACTTTTCTCGATGGGTTTGAGGTCAATTTATAAAATCTACACCGAATCAAGAACTTTCCACGCAAAGTCAGAGACACGTCATCTCAAATCGTAAAGCTACAAAATTACTGCTGAAATTCTCTCTATATCACAAAGTAGCACATCAATTATCATATTATATTTCTCATCATAATAACGAAGCATTACATAAATACCTTTGGTCTTTCATCGTAATGTTCCCTCGTAATGTTCTTCACCTCTGTTGTTTTTGAAGCTCTTTGTAATCACAGAGCTCACCGTCAACATTCTTCGAGTATCTATAAAACCCTCTTCATGAATCCAATCTTATCTAAACACATGACATTGTCATATATTGATGATATCTTCAAGTAAATCCAATTTTTGTGATTCTCACCAAATCACAATTCTTGGACCCCAAAAATATTACAAACACTAGAGAATGGCACCACCTTGTATCTATTCTTTTATACCACCTCCTAATATTCCATTCACTTATCATGGTTCTTTTTCAACATGTATTATCAATTGAATCTTTCAAACATGAAAATTCATCCTGAAAAACCTTCTTTGTGAACAAACACAACTGACACAAAAATGCTGTAATGTTACCTAGAAGGATTTTTGCTAAATAATTTCGAATATGAACTTTCCCACACAACATAATGGACATGGATTTATCCTAGAAGTTCCATTCAAATCCAATGGATTGAGATATCAGCTACTATTAATAGGAAGTGTGGACAAAATATTTTTTCTCACATTATTCATTAAATGAAATATCACTCATGACATACCCAATGTATCCTAGTTTTTTTCAGAATATTTCATTATGGTTTGCATCTATACATCAAAGTACTTGACAGATGATATTCATTACTGATAATATTAAAGTCTAAAAGATAATACAACTGGTCATAAATAGGAATATCCAATGACACTTATGAATATGGATTTCCAACTAGTGTTCCTCATTCTCATAATCTTCTGCCCTAGGGATTACAAATTGAACACACCATGAGAGGGTGACACCAATTTTTATCTGTCTCCACATCTAGTTTCATGAATTATTTTTTCGCATAAAATGAAATTATATGACTATATAATATTAATGTTTAAGAATATTATAGTGGCATATCGAGGTTCACATCATAAAATGGGACATCTATGACCTTTTGTGTGACATATATTCATAGAATATTATCACAAACTATGTTATTCGGGTGGAAAAAGTGATATGATAAAAAATCATTAATATTCATGGAAATTAATATACGTAATAATCATGTACAAAAAAGTTTGTTATAGGGAACTTTCACCCAACATACTCTCAATTTCTCTTGAAAAAATGCTGCCAACCTTTATTCCACTATCTCTCACATGATACTCATACCTCTGTTGAGATATATCCATTATCAAGGGGTCTAACAATTTTCCCTATATGTATACTCTAGACAATGTGACTTCACCTCAATGAAAAAATCCACAAATAGATGAAAATTATGAAGTATATTACTTTTCTTTTTTTATATATTTGACTCTTTGGAAATGGTCACTGCTATTTTTTATCATAGTAAACTATGATTGGGTCTTTAATTATAAGAACCACCTCTACATATTTAAACATTTTGTGATTAAAAACTGCATCCTTATCTACATCTAAAACCACAAACACTCAGACTCCACTATAGAGTCAATAATAACAAGATTCTTCCAACTCTTCCAGCTCATAGATCATCTGTTGAGACAAAATGGAAATCCTCACTATAACTTTATGTCAGACCGATCTACAAAAAATATAAAATATATATAACCCAAGATGAATTTCTCTTAATTTCATCTATATGCTTGGATCTTATCCTTATTTCATCTCAGATAGTTAAATATTTTTTTAACAGCTATCCAATGTTTTCACCTAGATCAGTATGATATATGTCTTCCATTCTCAAAGCATTGGAAACATCAATCCTCGTACATAACATGGAAAACACGATTTATATTAACATAGAAACATATGGTATCTTACTCAATATCATTATTTCATGTTCTTTTTAGGGAGACAATTTCATGGAAATATGTTCACCATGTAACTTTGGAACCAACCCCCTCTTGGATTGTTCCATATTAAAACTCTTTAGTATATGGTCAATTTATATACATTCATGTAGTCCAGGTATCTTATTTGATCTATCACACATTTTTATGATCTTTATAATGTAGATTTTTTCTCCTACATCCATCATAGAGAAGAAAATTCTCAATCAATCTATAAATTCTTTTAGGGGAAATATCTCATTTATAATTAGTAATATTTCATAAACACATTCAATAATAGAAATGACTATAATCCCACTAACCCTATTGTAAATACATGATTCACATTCATTTTTAATGAATCCATTTTCATTTATAGCTTCATCAAACGTACGGTTAAATGAAAAATATTTTGATTAAATATAGAATAGAACTTTCCAGTTATATTTCCATTTTTTAATCACATAGGGTCACAAATCCATCTGGTTGTGTCATATACAAAACTTCCTGAAGAAAACCATTAAGGAAATCAGTTTTCAAACCAAATTACAAAATATCATTATAATGGAAATATCCAATAGAAGTTAGAAATATAATGAATTTAATAATGGAAACTGGATAAAAGGTTTCTTTATACTCTATACACTGATGTTTTCAAACACATTTATCTACTAGCTGTGTTTTATAGGTTATAACCATAAATTCCATATCTTGATTTAGTTTGAATACCCATTTACACCCAATGAGATTTATAAATACTAGTTTATCGATGAAAACGCGCACAGTGTTTTGGTATATGGAATCAGTCATAGAATTAATTTTTTATTTCCATTTATTAACTTCTAATTTTTCTAAAACCTCGTATAGGATAGAGGGTCATTATTTCCAAAAAATAATTAACACCATCTATTATGATAAGAAAACTATATTTTTTCAGTTCTATAACCTCTATGGTTCACCAATGAAGTACTTATGTGGTAGAAACTACATATTTCACATTAAAATGTGGAGTTTTTTTCCATACAAACTCTTCTTTATCATAATAATCAACTTCCAAAAAGTTAATCAAGCTCCCACTATAATCATTAAGATTTTTTCCCTCTAAATTAATATATATTTCATGGGAAAAACTATATAATATAATAGATCAAATTGGAAATATCCTTGTAACAACCCGAGATTTTATGAGATATATTATTTTTAATTTATTTCATATCTTCTTTGGAACTCTACACCAAGATTATCTTGTGCTATATGCATCACCGTATTAGCTTGTAGTATACGCAACACTATTCTTGGATTGTGTTACACACAATTTCAAGTTTGTTTGGTAGTAGTTATTCTACGCAAACATGAGTGTATATATATATATATTCAATGTATAAATGAAATATGGTTGGATTTTTTTATATGAAACAACAAAGGAGTCTTTTACTACACGCAACCCTGATTTGGCTTACATTACAAGCAATCGCGACCTTCCTCAAGAGCGTGTGTAATACGCAATACTGGGTTTCACTAAACAATGATATATTGTTATAATATTATTATAGACTAGATGTTATGAATATTATTAGCTGAATTCTGAATTTTATAACATTATTTTTCATATTACACATTTTCTAGAATATGGAATGAGAACAAAATAAATTATTCTGGTAAAATAAGTAAATTTCAAAAAATGCAGTTTTGCCGCCTTTTGATGGCGCACCCACATTAAATCTAGTTTTTGAAATGTTTATAAGTTCAATTTGACAAAATAAAATTATTCTTTGGAATCAGGATATAAAAATTTACTTTGGATAAAATTTTCATATTATTCTGATAACTTTCATATTTTAATGAATAATAAAAACACGTTATATTTTAATTAAAAACAACTTTTTTCATCTTAATAATTTATATGTTTAAATTATAATATTTATTGGTTTTAAAATATAAATAGAATATATTTTTACCATTTAATATAATTTATGTCATTAGCATTGATTTTACATTGAATTCATTGGTGAAATCATTTCAATCTTTTATAATGTTTTAACTTTTAAAACTCGTTTTCTTAACTATGGGGTTAATTTTAAATTAATTTATGTAACTTCTGTAAATTTAATTTAAAAAAATGGATTCCATATTTGGAATTATTAGGTCCAAATTATTTTAATAGGATACTTTTTATTTTTAGTCATTATGAATAGTAATTACGGTAAATTTTATTTACCATAGTTAAAGGTAAATCGTGTAATTGAGGGTAAATATAATATGATAAAATTAACCTAACACTTGTATTAATATAATTGGATGGTTATATTTCATCCTATGGCATATTTTGGTCGAAATTTAATCCATTGAACCCACTTGGATGTGATTAAGACCATTAATTTATTTTATTGAAATGAAAGTGAAATATGTCTCACTCAAACTTTAATAATTAAACTACTTTTAATATAAGGTTATACAGAATATAAATTCGGTTATAAATACTCATATTAAATATAAAATGTTTTTATTTATCATGGTAATTTATTTGTATTTTTTATGAATTATTTATTTACCTTATTATCTTATACATTAATGATGCAAAAATTATTTATTTAGTGAAAAATCAATAATATAGTTTTTATTGAAATAATAATACACATAAAAAGGCCCAAAAACCTAACCAAGACTTATTGGTAGTGTATATTTAAACCCTAAGCATCTAATGGCCATATTGGTGACCATTTGGATCCTTATATTGAAGATTATGACACTTATATTATTTTATTTTAAATGATTCCAAAGTTGTCACCTTCATAATTTAATAAATATAACAATTTACATGTTGTGATTTTAAGATGATAAATAAGTGTAAAAGTATTATTATAAAATCTATGATATTTATCTTCATCATCAGATTTTATTTTTAATTCTTTTGTAACAAATAATTATATTTAAAAATTATACAAAAATGATGTACTAATTATTTTATTTTGTGATATACCAAATAAATGGTTTTAAAAATATTAAAATAAATATTATATAAACAATTTAATGTTCCCCACGGATTTTCTAGACACAATTCACATTCTAGGAATCTATTAAATATTTTTTTAGAATATATCCTCTGTGTTCATTTTATTTAAATTAAAATAAATAAATAATGTCAAAATTAACACTATTGTTATTTTATAAAGAGTACATATTATAAAATTATTTAAAAATAAAAAAATATTTAAAAAATATAAATTAAAATTTATATGGTCTAAAATTTCATAATTTATCCAATTATAACACATAAGTAATTATTTATAACAATGCAAAAAATTAGAATCATATTACCACAAATACAATTAAATAGAATAAATAAGAATAAATCAAGTTGATAATGTTTAAAATAAATTCCCAACATGTGTAAATTTTATTGGATGATGAGATTACAACCCTATATCATCTAATATTCGTATTTGAGCCATTTTTGGAGGTTTTTAAGTGAGATTTTATTTATTATAAATTAATATTTCTTATGTTACCAAAGGTGCCCCTCTCCTCCCTTATAAAAAGGGCACCCCTTCCCTCTTCTCTTCACACGCTTTTGAGCTATAAATCTCATAAAAACCCTGAAAATGAATCTTCTCAACCTCTATAGTTATATCATAGAGGTTCTGGTATTCTCAAAATACCAACACTAGTGCCCTAAGAAGAAGTTTTAAGGTAGTGCGTCAAAGAAGAGGTAATCTCTTCTACCGATTATTTCAAGTTTCTTTCTTCTTCAACTTCTTCTTACTTAGTTTTTTCAATATAAAATAATTACATCAGTATTACATATATACTTATTTGTTATTATAAATATTAAGCAACCGTATTTCACCTTCTATCCATCCTATGGAAAACGAAATCACCACGCGTGCGTAAGTATGGAATACCTTCTTCACGCCGTGGTGTAATCTGTTTTTCCACCACCACCTTACATGGATGGGTATAACGGTGTAAATAATAAATATATATGTTTATTATAACATCATATTGATTCTGAGATATTATATCATCCACTCCAATTCAATTCAATAATTATGGGAACGATATCATCGCTCGTGCGTACGTACGGATTACCGTGTCCACGACGCGATGAGATTCATTCTCCATGTTAACCATTCAAGAATGATTATATTGTATATATAATGAATAATAATAAAATATATGACTTGATATAGCTAATGGATTTATGTATATATATATTTCATCTACTTACTTCCATTCAAGTCAATAGGGAAAGGAAAACAACGTTCATGCGTACGTACGGCCTACCATCTCCATGAACGGTGTATTTCATTTCATTTATCTATCTATTATATATATATATATATATTGAATATATATGATATATAAATCATGATTTAAATTCCTGAAGTAAGTAAATTAGGGTATAAGTAATAATAATATCAAGAACAACAAGTCCGAACACGTACGATAAATAATACGATTTTGCCCAAAACACTACTTTAACATGGAATTTACAAAAGAACGGGTAATATAAAGACATAAGTGAACCATATATGATATCATAACAATTAATATTATTATTTAATAAGTAAAGTACATTATTTAAATCATTATACAGGAGGTTCGGATACGTATGAAGCATATTGGACCTAAGTTAAGGGATAACTTTTCCAATCTCATTTTTATCCGAGATTGTTTATTCCTAAGTATTTACAAGGGTTATATTTATCATCCATGTCCCTGTTTTCTAAAAATGGTTTCATGTATGTTTAAAGACCTTTTTACCCATTTTTGACTTTTACTACAAGGTATGTAAGTAATCTTTCTTTTGTTTACCATACGAGGTACTTTTTTACTTTTCCGACAAAAGTACAAGAAGAATTTTTTTTAACTTATACGGCATGAATGGGTTCTTACGGTTTCATAACGCCTTATTTTCAAGGAGTTTACTCTACAATATTTCATGATTATTTTCAAAAAAATACTTTTCTTTTAAAATTTCATGGCATTTTGTGAAAAGAATATTATTTTGAAAAGGAAAGGATAGTTTCCTCAAGAATTCATTTCAAGTGTTTTATCATAACTATTTTCCATCTAACATGGAATTATTTAGTATGTTTATGTTTCAAGTATAATGTCTCCAATATTTAAATGGTTTGATTCTTCTTATTATGAATGATATCCATTTATTTTTTTATGGATTATCTTATGATGGGATGATGTTTATGAAACCCATTTTATTCTTTGGGTTATGATGGATGATTTATGTTTATTTTTTGGCACAAGTAAGAATGATTTCATTATGAGATGGGTGGGACCTATATATCCCTCCAATGCATTGGTTAAAGATTTAAATATCATGATATAGATGTGGATGGAACGGAAAGTAAATCCGGTTCAGTAATATAGGGCTGGAACAGCATGTAAACCCGATTCAGTAAGGCACTTTGTCCACTAAGACGGTCTTGGCAGCAATGACTTGGCTACTATGGAAATAATAACATGTGATTAATGGTTTCCAAAATTAAATGTTTTATTCTCATGATATTTTATCATTATTGGTGTTTCATTATGATTTATGCCTTATGTACTACCATGTTTTATGTCATTGCTCAAGATTTTGATGTTTAAACATTATTTTCATGTTTTTAAGTTCAAATGTATATGGTTTGTTTTATTCTCTCCATGCTTACCCTTACTGAGCATTTGAGCTCACCCTTTGTATGTTTTCTTTTCCCCATGATATAAATAAAGGTTTTAGGTATGAAAAAAAATGAAGATCTTTATGGGAGATATTGAAGATCATTCACCGATATTAGAAGATTATATATTGAGTTTCTAATGAAACTAAACTATTACGGTCCTTTGGTTTCTATTTTTTTATTTATTAGATATTACACAAAAGTAATGTAATGTCTATGTACATAAATCTTTGGGCCTCTAAAATCCCTATTTACCTTGGTGTTACCTATAAAAAAACACTTCATACCCTAGGGTGTTAGTTTGTTTCTTGAGTTATCCTTAACAAACACTTCATATCCCCATTCATGAAAATTTAACAAAATATCTTTCTTTTCATTATATAACACAAATGTAATTTTTCTTTACACTTTATTTGTTACTCATTTTAGTATGTATGATTCCATGTGTAATTCATTTCCCAAAAGGATAATATACGGCCTACATGACTCATCATTGAACATAACATGTCCAATAAGTTGTGGTACCTCTTTTTACTCATACTATTATATTTTTGTGTATAAGGATGAGTTAGTTGAGATAAAATCTAATACTCTTAAATAAATGATATAAAATATTTCAAAACATATTCACTACATTCATATGATATAGGTTTCTTTAACTTCATACCAAGATAATTCTAAGATTCATTTTTGAACTCCTTAATCATATCAAAGGATTCAGACTTATACCTCATCCGAAAAATGTTACCATACCTAATCAAGTAATTATAATAATCATAATGTATGAGAATCCACCTCCAGTTTATACATTAAAATACCCACACAAGTTAGTTTGCACCAATTATTGAATCTTTAAGTCTCATTCATCTTGAACAACAATTGGTAATTTCTCTTTATTTACCTATAAACATATTTGAAATATTCCATGTTTTTTGTGCTCAAAATAGTCTAAGTAACTTTATTGATAGAGATTTATAAAATGAATCTCATTTATATGTCCAAGATGGTGGTTCCATAATTTGGTTTGAAATGAGTCGTGTTAATTTTATTCATTATCAATTTCTAATATTTGGTTTTATTAATTTAATGAATTAATAATTTTATTCAATTTTTCTATACCCTAACATTTTTTTCTATATGGAAATAGAATCTCTTCTTCCCAAAAAAATTAAATTAAATCCATTCATTTCAAGAAAATAAATACAGATAATGTTGCTAGTAAAAAAATACACATAATAACAATTATTTAAAACCAAGATCAATCATGTTTTCAATATGTGGTGGCATTCTCCTATGGATCGTGTATCCAACTTCCCCTCATTGGTAGCCCATATATCCACTTCGCCTCTAGAAAACTTCCTAACACTACATGGTTCCTATATTTAGATATAAATATTTTTTAGTCTAATTTATTATTTTATTTTTTATCAATGAGTCAATATGTGATTTATGTAATTCCCCAACCCTAGATACCCAGAGTCGGTGCATTATTACATAACATTGGCATGATCACAAGAAAGATCAATTCTCGAAAGACCGATTAGTTTAGTAGCCTTGGAAACACTAGATATATTCATAAAGTTTACATTACATCAATAAGTGAAAAACTACAACAAAATATTGTCTTCATATCCCATCATACTATCCCAGCATGTCATTCATAAAATACTTCTTCACATCCTGGGAAAAATAAAACATTTCAAGGGGTGAGCTCAGATGCTCAGTAAGGATAACAATATAGCAGAAACTTTCATAAATAAACATAAAAATTCAAGGCAATGTATAACTAAAATAAAAGCCTTTTGAAACTTGAACTTCAGCATAACATGGCAAGTATAAAATGAAATAATTCCATTTAATTATTCACATGGATATTCTACTAGTATAATAATCACATGAAAATATTAAAAACCACATTCATAATGACGGAATGCTTAATGCCAGACTATCATAACCACATAGCCAAGGCCTCATGCCAAGACTAAAAATAAGATTTTGTCAAAGCCTCGTGTCAAGACACTAGTTTGTCTCATTAGACCTACCAATGCATCGAGGAGCTATAGTGGGATCCACCCGTCACTTACTACATCCAATGCATTCCACATATGAGAAGTTTGAAACATAACATAAACATTCGTATTAAAACTAGCATACGAAATGTCAATACTTATCCACAAACCATGAATGGAATAAAAATAGCACATCCACAGTCAAACATAACTCCTTCGATACAATATGGGAGATTTTATTGTATCATATTAACCTCAATCGAGAATAATTAAGGATATTGACATAGATGAAAATAATCATCAAAACTATTAGAGATAAATATCCCCCTTTTTCTTGAAATCATTTAAAAGTCGCACTATTTTTCAAGAAGCCATTTAAAAATAGATTTTTGAATCAAACTGTCCCATACCACTTTTGAACTTTTAAAAGGAGTTTTAATTTGAGAACATTAATGTCCATATAAATAAATTCTTAAAACCATTTTTAAAACCTGGACATTAATGAGAATGATTTAGAAGAATAAGTCTATAAAACATTTAAAAATGATATTTTAGTTAGAGTTTCTAACCAAAAGAGAGACACTTGAATAAAAATAATTAAGGTGATAAAAACTTTGTAATATCATGAGAATAAAGGGATTCTTGATATAATATGTCAAAGTACATTATATACACCATATAAAAGTGATTTGGTGTATAACAACAAAGTAGTCACAATGGAATGTAAATTGAGATTAAATATTTTATAAAGACTGTATCCTTAGGTTAAGGATAAATCAACGACATAATTATGCTTGACAAATATGATTAAACTCAATATTATTGGATGTTTAGTTTAAATCAATCATAGGACATTGACACATATTCTTGTAAAGACAACACCAATGAATTGGATATTTAACTCAACAAATTGAGAATGAGTTAAAATTACTATTATCAAATTCATATCGATGACTTGAGAAATTATCAATGGAGTGATTATGTGTATCAAAAGTATATCCAGAGAAAAGGGGAGTGGAGATTATGACATAAGAAAATGAATAGTGATTCCACACATAATGTTGGAAAAAAATAATCAATGATGTTTGTGTAATGCCGAATAAATGGAAATTGAAATTTCAAATTCCCTTATCGATTTGGTAACTTACGAAACAGACACCCATGAAATAAGTATAATACAATTATGATGTAAATATCCATAAATTAAAGTATATTACACAATGAATACAATCATGGGAAGTACACACACCATATGCAATAAATAAGTGGGGAACAATGGAATTCTCACGGAATTAAAAGTGAGATAAGAAACCTCCTACTTTGTACTTTTTCCTTGGTTGACGGTAGTTTAACCTCCTTTATAATGGTTAAATAATTGTTATTGAATTATACAATAATAATTTACATTAATATGATATCATATATGATCATTTAACATTGATTTGTTAATAATATCTTAGTATTATCGTCGTTTCGGGTGTTAACTTACTCAGTTTCCTTTATATTCATTGTTATGTAAGCCGTGTTTGTTATGGATAGGTTGTATCTTATTCACATCCTGAATTATATCAAGTCCTTAAACATTATTTTTAATCATAAAATGATAATTATACTTGAATGGATACGATGGAGAATGAATCTCATCGCGTTCGTGGAGACGGTAGTCCGTACATACGCACGAGCGACAATATCATTATTTTGATGTTAAAATAATATATAATTGGATGGTATATCATATAGACATAATAAATATCATGTTATATTTATTGGTTACATGAATTACACATCATTATTATACCCATCCAAATAATATTTTATTGAATGACAATTACACCACGATGTGGAGATGGTAAGCCGTACGTACGCATGTATGGTGACATTCCATTCAAAGGATGGATTGAATACTGAATATGGTTGTACCATATTTATAATAACATCAAAGTATATAGAAGATACAGGAGTTATTATTTTATAATATAAATAACAAAGAAAGAAGAAGTTGAAGAAGAAAGGAACTTGAAAGAGGGTGGTGAAAACTTTACCTCTTCTTCGGGTTCTTCCTTTTGATTTGATAAAAAGGGATCCTTAGGTTGGCTTTATGATCAAACTAAGGCCTCTAGGTTGTAGTTAGGGAAGTTGAGAGAGTATTCGGGCAGGGTTTGGCTGAGTCAAAAGGCATTGAATGTGTGAATTATTGAGAAGGGGGATTTCCCTTTTATAAGAGGGGTGAGGGGCACCTTCATAAAAGCTAAAAATATTATTTTATAATAAATTCATATTCGGTTTATAATGGTTCCAAAGTGGATTATTTAATTTTTAAGGTTTTTATGGGTCGAAAACCACTCAACCAATATAATTTAGACAGGTTTGGGTCATTATATTAACCTTATCTTTAAGTATTAACTCTTTGTTAATTAGTTTCACTTTTACAATGTCTCTTTGTATTTTTATATTATATGGTTAATAAACATACTATATACATCCAAGAGACCCCCAAGTGGTCCATTAATGATACAAATATCATGATATAAGTCTACTGGCCGAACCATAGATTTTTGGGAATTGAATATAAATTAATAATATAATATTTATTTAAAAATCTCTTTTATGTCAGTTTTGACACTATTGGGTATTTTGTTTTCGATAAATTCATAATAGAATTATTACTTCGAACACAATTTATATAATCAATCCTAATATGTCATAGTAACCTAGAAAGTTAGTCTAATTCATAAAAAGTAGCAAATTACATTTATTTTAATATTTATAATATCAATTATTTTAATATTTCATTAATTAGGTAATTACTGCATCACAATTGTGTCATAAATAAATTAAATTATTTAATGCCTAAAAATTTTAAATAAAATACCATTATGTAGAAAATCTTTTTATATTTCTAATTTATATTTACAGACTAATTTATCTTATTTATAACCTTATATTAAAAATGTTTTAGTAAATAAACCTTGATTTTAACTCTTTTAACTCTTCTTTGAATTAAATAATAATAAATGTCCTAATCCAATACAAGGGGACCTAAATGATAATATTTTACTCCTAAGGTTGTTTTTGGACGAGATACACTTGTCCAATAGAATTAGGACATGTTTTAGGGTAATATTAATATCATTTTTACCCTTAATTACCCTATTTACTTTTAACTGTGGTAAATAAAAGTAAAAAGTTACTATTCACCAAAAATTATTTTCATCTCATTGAACCACATTTTACTCCTTGATATTAACCGTGTCTCTCGGATTTTCGAAATTCCACTCACAAAAGCGGAAAAATTAAGTTTTATGAAAAATTTAATTTTTTAACTACCACTGAGTGGTTTCACTATTCATCAAAAAATGAAAGTTTCCAGAAAAATATCAAAAATTAGTCCTAAGCTATATTTGATATTATGAATTCAAAAATTATGTCTATTTTACCAAATTCAAAACATATCAGTTGCATTAATTAATTTAAAAATTAATTCCCGTCGTCAAAACAAATAGCGTGTTTTTAAGAGATAATAACTATCAATAGATTGACACTTGTTTATGTATGGTTTAAATGTGAAATCAAATCCAATGAACAACATTGTATTAAATAGTAAAAATATATTCTAAATATACTTTAAACCCACTAAAATTAATAATTTATCACTGTTAATTATTTCGATTAAAAAAGTTTTTTTTAATTAAAATTTTGTAATTTTTACTGTTCATCAAAATAATAAAGTTATCTGAAAAGTACCAAAATTTCACCCTAAGCTAATTTCGATATTAAGAATACAAAAATGAAGTCCATTTCGAATGATAAAATTTATAAAATTTTAAAAAGTAGGTATTACTATTCATAACGGCTAGTTTGATTGGTTGTGGTGTGTTAGAATCTCAAAGTTGCGTACAATGCACGCCATTGCATTATTCAAAGGGAAACGTACTGTGGAAGCATGGGGTGTTACATTCTCCTCTACTTCAATAAATTGTGTCCTCACAAATTTTTTTAAAATTGGGCTTGAGAATATAATGTAAAGTCCCACATCGGAAAAAGAGTCAATAAAACTATCACTTTAAAAGAAGTGAAGAGAGGTATAAAGGTCACCCAAGATAACCCATACTAGGATTCCATGTAGGAAAACATGGATATAGACGATAAACTAAGTGTTATGTTCTGATGGAGAGGGATAGAAAACATGATCAGTATAAAGTTAACAATAAGGAAATCACAAACTTATGTTTGGACATACGGTCATTAGTCTCCTAGTAGGAAAAGTAAATGGACCACATTTTTTGTTTTAAGTTACATTGCATAAGGAAAAGGAATTAATTTATGATATTGACGCAGAACATAAAGAGATATACTTTCTTTTTAAGTAGAGTTTCATTATTTAATAAATTTGTACCACTAACTCATTTTTTTGAACAATGAGTATTCAAGAAGACTTGGTCACAATGGAAGAGCTAGAATAAACTTCTATAGAAATACATGATCCACGTAGGATAAACTATATATTTACCTTGTCTTTAGAGATTAATCAAAACCAAAATGGTTAGTATAATATCTGATGATCCCCCAAATGGATATTCCATTAGAGAAAAAAACAGTAATCTTAATTTCTAAAATTAAACCATCAATACCCCAAAGTTAAATAAATACCATTCAATAATCAATTGTCCTTAAAATCCTTCAATATAATCCAAACTAATATTGAAACCCAAAACATATAAGAATGCAGTCTTCCACATTAAATTGTGTCTCCAAGTGACATTAATTACTCTTAAACTCACATACTTAAAAGTAATTAACCTAATCATTTCCATGAATAACCCAAATCACTATAAATCCACAATAAAAACATAGATAAAAATCCACCATTACTCCTCAAATGAAATCCCATACTATTCTATTTTCTTTGGGCATATAGTATTCACAACAAAGCGAACAACTTCCAAAATAACATTTATCACTTAATCACCATATCATTTTCCTATATTAAGGGTATTAATTTGATAAGACATAAGATCCCAAATCAAATTATTATTGATCAATAAAATCATTTAACTAAAAATAATAGTCACACTAACCAGGGACTTCACGTAGTCCAGTGGTAGGTGATAAATCCCAATCTCACTTTGGTTGTGGGTTCGATTCCCCCAGCTTTGTCTGATGCGATGGGTTGTCACACGGTCTGCGTGTTGTCCTTTTTCAAAAACTATATTTTATAACATTACCAAAATGAGTCAAATTCCTCAAAATAACCATAACATAATTTAACTACAAATCTTATCTCATACCTTGCATTTTCATCCCAAATTATAATAACTTATAATTGCCTCAAACCCAAAGATCATATAATACAAAATGGTAATTTATAACTATATCCACAAGAGAAAAGATAATTCTTCCTCAAGTTTCATTATCACATATAAAACTACAGGGTTAAAAATACAAGAGAAAATTATTCCAAACTAAACCCAACAACAAGGAGCACTAATACTTTTTAAACATTTCTCCAACCATTTATTTCCACATAGCTTCTTCTTTGACCAAGAAAATATCCTATAGAATAGGACATTCACTCGGGTAATGGACAGGTCCCCTACATTTACAGCAAATGATTGTAAATGGTTTCTTGGGACCATTTTTATCTTCTTCCATAGTACTCTTCATTTTTCTTCGGCAATTTTTCACTTTATGTCCTTCCTTCCCACACGTAAAGCATTTCTTTGTCCCATTGAGACACTTTCCTGGGTGTCTCCTTCAACATTTCCTGCATGATGGAAATTGAGGGTTCCTTTCTCCATGGTCTCCACTGCTGGTGCTCTTATCATTCATCACCTTTCTCTTCTTTGTTGAGTCCGGGAATTGGTTAATATATATATTGTTGATCATATTTTTGGAAAATTGATTTGGCATAAAGATGATATCTTTTACGCCTATCAACATTCCATTTTTTTTCTCATTGCCACCACCGTTCCCACCTTGTACATCATTCTCAAAGTCACAAGGACTTCCTTGGAATCCAGCCATTGACTAAAACCAGAAAGAATTATGTGAGTAACAGTAGTCATAAAATCATTTTGAGATAAACATGTCACCATATTCTCAATTTGAAACACATTAGGATTAACCAATGTCATTTACTCTCATCTTATATATATATAATACTTCAAATTAGTTTTTAATGAAAATCTAAATTATCCTAAGTATATCTCGTGGGAGTGTCGTAACCAAGAGTACAGCAAGGCCTGTTGTCATGCACCAGTTCCCATTCGAGCCTAGATCAAAGCAGTGTTTTAGGGGTTTAACCCTAGGTAAATCTGTGCCAGAGCCACCTCTACCTGCTCGTATCCAGACAGGGATGTATTTCTCGGAAAACTCACAAAATATCTACAATACCAAAATTCTAGGAAGTTCTTCTACACTAATCCTCAAAGTTCATCTTAGGTCTACGTGCTCTAATCAAAGTTTATCTAAATCTTGCATCCAAGGTTTGTACTAAAATTCCTATGATACCAACTGTAACGCCCCGACCCTAGATACCGAGAGTTGGTGCATTATTACATAACATTGTCATGATCACAAGAAAGATCAAGTCTCTAAAGACCGATTAGTTTAGTAGCCTTGGAAACACTAGATATATTCATAAATTTTACATTACATAAATAAGTGAAAAACTACAACAACATATTGTCTTCATATCCCCTCATACTATCCCTACAGATCATTCATAAAATACTTCTTCACATCCTGGTAAAAATAAAACATTGAAAGGGGTGAGTTCATATGCTCAGTGAGGCTAACAATATAGAGGAAACTTTTATAAATAAACATAAAAACTTAAGTCAATGTATAACTAAAACAAAAGCCTTTTAAACATGAACTTAAACATAATTTGGAAAGGATACAATGAAATAATTCCATTTACTTATTCACATGGATATTCTACTAGTCGAATAATCACATGAAAATATTAATAACCACTTTCATAATGACGGAATACATAATGTCAGACTATCATAACCCCATAGCCAAGGCCTCGTGCCAAGACTACAAATAAGATTTTGTCAAGGTCTCCTACCAAGACACTATTTTGTCTCATAAGATCTACCGATGCATCGAGGAGCTATAGCGGGCTCCACCTGTCACTTACTAAGTCCAATGCATTCCTCATATGAAAAGTTTGAAACATAACATAAACATTCGTATTAAAACTGGCATACGAAATGTCAATACTTATCCACAAACCATGGATGGAATAAAAATAGCACATCCACAGTAAAACATAACTCATTCGATGCAATATGGGAGATTGTATTGTATCATATTAACCTCAATCGAGAATAATGAAGTATATTTACATAGATGAAAATAATCGTCAAAACAATTAGAGAGAAATACCCCACTTTTTCTTGAAATCATTTAAAAGTCACACTATTTGTAAAGAAGCCATTTAAAAATAGATTTTTGAATCAAAGTGTCTCATACCACTTTGAAACTTTTAAAAGGAGTTTTAATTTTAAACATTAATGTCCATATAAATAAATTCCTAAAACCATTTTTAAAACATGGACATTAATGAGAATGATTTAGAAGAATAAGTCTTTAAAACATTTAAAAATGATATTTTAGTTAGAGTTTCTAACCAAAAGAGAGACACTTGAATAAAAATAATTAAGGTGATAAAAACTTTTTAATATCATTACAATAAAGGGATTCATGAAATAATATGTCAAAGTACATTATATACACCATATAAAAGTTATTTGGTGTATAACAACAAAGGAGTCTCAATGGAATGTAAATTGAGATTAAATATTTTATAAAGACCATATCCTTAGGTTAAGGATAAATCAACGACATAATTATGTGTGAAAAATATAATTAAACTCAATATGATTGGATGTTCAGTGTAAATCAATCAGAGGACATTCACACATATTCTTGTAAAGGCAATACCAATGAATTGGATATTTAACTCAACAAATGGAGAATGAGTTAAAATTACTATTATAAAATTCATATCGATGACTTGAGAAATTATCAATGGAGTGATTATGTGTATCAAAAGTATATCCACAGAAATGGGGAGTGGAAATTATGACATAAGCAAATGAATAGTGATTCCACACATAATCTCGGAGTAAAATAATCAATGAAGTTTGCGTAAAGCCGAATAAACGGAAATTGATATTTCAAATTCCCTTACCGATTTGGTAACTTACAAAACACACACCCATGAAAGAAGGATAATACAATTATGATGTAAATATCCATAAATTAAATTATATTAAACAATTAATACAATCATGGGCAGTACACACACCACATGAAATAAATAAGTGGGGAACAATGGAATTCTCATGGAATTAAAAGTGAGATAAGAAACCCCTTACTTTGTACTTTTTCCTTAATCGATGGTAGGTTAACCTCCTGTATAATGGTGAAATAATTGTTATTGAATTATACAAGAATCATTTACATTAATATGATATCATATATGATCTTTTAATAGTGATTTGTTAATAATATCTTAGTATTATCGTCATTTCGGGTGTTAACTTACTCGTTTTCCTTTATATTCTTTGTAACGTAAGTCGTGTTTGTTATGGATAGGTTGTATCTTATTCATATACATAATTATATCATGTCCTTAAACATTATTTTTAATCATAAAATGATAATTATACTTGAATGGATACGATGGAGAATGAATCTTATCGCATTCGTGGAGACTGTAGTCCGTACGTACGCACGAGCGACAATATCATTCTTTTGATGTTAAAATAAAATATAATTGGATGTTATATCATATAGACATAATAATTATCATGTTATATTTATTATTTACATGAATTACACATCATTATTATAACCATCCAAATAATAATTTATTGAATGACAATTACACCACGACGTGGAGACAGTAAGCCGTACGTACGCACGTATGGGGACATGCCATTCACAGGATGGATTGAATATTGAATATGGTTGTACCATATTTATAATAACATAACAGTATATTGAAGATAATGGAGTTATTATTTTATAATAGAAATAACAAAGAAAGAAGAAGTTGAAGAAGAAAGGAACTTGAAAGAGGGTGGTGAAAACGTTACCTCTTCTTCAGGTTCTTCCTTTTGATTTGATCAAAAGGGCTCCTTAGGTTGTCTTTCTGATCAAAATAATGCATCTATGTTGTAGTGAGGGAAGTTGAGAGAGTATATGGGCAGGTTTGGGCCGATCCAAAAGGCATTGAATGTGTGAATTAGTGAGAAGGGGGAGTTCCCTTTTATAAGAGGGGTGAGGGCCACCTTTGGAAATGCTAAAAATATTATTTTATAATAAACTCATATTCGGTTTATAATGGCTCCAAAGAGGATTATTTAAAGTTTAAGGTGGTGATGGGTCGAAAACCACTCAACCAATAGAATTTAGAATGGTTTGGGTTATTATATTAACCTTATCTTTAATTATTAACTCTTAGTTAATTAGTTTCACTTTTACAATGTCTCTTTGTATTTTTATATTATATGGTTAATAAACTTACTATATACATCCAAGATACCCCCAAGAGGTCCATTAATGATACACATATCATTATATAAGTCTCTTATCCGAACCTTAGATTTTTAGGAATTGAATATAAATTAATAATATAATATGTTTTTAGAAAACTCTTTTATGTCAATTTTGACACTATTGGGTATTTTGTTTTTGATAAATTCATAACAGCATTATTACTTCAAAAACAAATTATATAGTCAATCCTAATATGTAATATTAACCTATAAAATCAGTTTAATTAATAAGAAGTCTCAAATTACATTTATTATGATATTTATAATATCAATTATTTTAATATTTCATTAATTAGGTAATTACTGCATCACCATTGTGTCATAAATAAATTAAATTATTTAATGTCTAAAAATTATAAATAAAATACTATTATGTAGGAAATATATTTATATTTCTGATTAATATTTACAATCTAATTTATTTTATTTATAAAATTATATTAAAAATGTTTTAGTAAATAAACTTTGATTTTAACTCCTTTAACTCTTCTTTGAATTAAATAATAATAAATGTCCTAATCTAATACAAGTGGACCTAAATGATAACATTTTACTCCTAAGGTTGTTTTTGGTCTAGATAAACTTGTCCAATAGAATTAGGACATTCTTTAGGGTAATGTTAATATCATTTTTACCCTTAATTACCCTATTTACTTTTAACAATGGTAAATAAAAGTAAAAAGATAATATTCACCAAAAATTATTTTCTTCTCATTGAACCAAATTTCACTCCTTGATATTAACCGTGTCTCTTAGATTTTTTAAATTCACTCACATAAGTGGTAAAATTACGTTTTATGAAAAATTTAGTTTTTAACTACCACTGAGTGGTTTCACTATTCATCAAAAAATGATAGTTTCCAGAAAAATACTAAAAATTAGGCCTAAGATATATTTGATATTATGAATTCAAAAATGATTTCTATTTTACCAAATTCAAAACATATTAGTTGCATTAATTAATTTAAAAATTAATTCACATCGTCAAAACAAATAGCGTGTTTTTAAGAGATAATAATTATCAAAAGATTGACACTTGTTTATGTCTGGTTTTATTGTGAAATCACATCCAATGACCAAAATTGTATTAAATGGTAAACCTATATTCCAAATATACTTTAAAACCACTCAAATTAATAATTTATCACTATTAATTATTTTGATTAAAAAAGTTGTTTTTAATTAAAATTTTGTAATTTTCACTATTCATCAAAATATGAAAGTTATCTGAAATGTACCAAAATTTCAGCCTATGCTAATTTCGATATTAAGAATCCAAAAATGAAGTCCATTTAGAATTATAGAATTTATAAAATTTCAAAAAGTAGGTATTTCTATTCATAACAGCTAGTTTGATTGGTTGTGGTGTGTTAGAATCTCGAAGTTGCGTACAATGCACACAATTGCATTATTCAAAGGGAAACGTACCGTGGAAGCTTGGGGTGTTACAATTCATGTGTGGAGATAAGGTGATAATTCTTGGATGACTATTATGGATTCAAAAAATGTTATCGGATGACATCCTTGATCAATTAATATTGTTAATTGTGAAGATTATTTAGTTGTGCTTAGGTTCAAAAACATTTGTCAATTATGACGAGGATGAAACACTTTGTGTAACATGATGTAGATCATGAAAAATGTTATTTAGAATGTAGTGAGGATCATGGAGAAAAATAATTCTAAGAAAAACTAATGACCATACAGATCTTTATTTAAAATATTATTTATTAATTTCATGAATAAGTCCCATATATGGAATAATATTTAGTTTCATGACACATAGCTTTTACTATGAATTTTTAGTGTAATTTAATAATAATATCGTTCTGGTCTCAATAAATCCAATAGAATAAATCAATTGTACATGTGGGAGAATGGATCACCAAAAAAAAGATATCCTACTTGGATGGAATGAGGTTGAAGGTGAGTGGGATTGCATTTCACCCATAGGGGGAATGAAAAGGTGCAGTGGGGACATTGTGTGAAGATGTATGATGGTGAAGGGTGTTGGCATGAGTCAATTCCAACTATGGTTGGGATCAGACATGGATACTCACTTTATTGGGGTTGGGGAACAAATTTATTTCATAAGATGCTTTCTACTGAGTGCTAAATTGATGATGGATGAGAGGGATTTAGGCATTGTACATGCACTTGAAAAATTATTCATATAATTCATGTCTTTTGTTTAGAACTTATTCTATGATCCTCCATCCCCCAAATCATCATCCTCAACCCCCACTTTTCAACTACAATTATTTTCTCCTTGACACTATAGGTTCGATTCTACAAGCTATAACCAACATCTAACCATCTCTAATGGTCACATCAAGATATTTAGAGACACTCAATCATCCTGAATCCATGCATGTAATATTCATCTTTCATGAATGATAAATTTCAATTAATATGTTTATCCTAATGATGATATGAAGTTACAGTGATGTACTCACATATCTAAATACAAGAATGATTAATACATGTTATTATGTCAATATGCACATGATATTTCATCAAAAAATAATGATTCGATCATGAATCGAATATTCCACCTTTATCGATGTTTAGTTATTTTAAAGATTAAAGAAATAATGAATGAATAATATAAAAAACATGAGATATCAAGGAGTTCTTAAAATACTCATTACATTATATAATTTGAGAGAGTTTGAGTTAGTTAATTACAGGTGCTAAAGTGTTGTAACCATAGCAATAAATATATTTTAACTGAGATTAAGCGATCCACTCCAATTATAAGAGGAATATAAATTTCTAGATGGAAATAGAGTAATTTGAAACACTAAATTCATGAGGAAAAGAAATCTTGATTCTATTTTCATAAATTAAAAGATACCATAATGATTTTTGATTATGTGATAAAGAATATCTCTCATAACAAACTTGTATGAGGGAAAGGTGATATTATGACTTCTTTCATATTACTATTTTTCTCAAGAGTTTCATGAAGGAAATGGGACACCACATTACTTCACTTTCTATGATGAACTAATCCATGAACCTAATTGTAACACCCTGATAATTTAAAATATGAACATCATATTCGATATCATGTATGACATGCAACATCAAGAATAGAAATAAAAATAACTATAATAACCCTTATCATTATTTCACATTAATACATGATTTATTACATAAAATTAAATTTAATACAACCATGAATATCTATAAGTACAGTTTCTTTGGGAATTAGGTTCATTACATAACAATGTAAAGAAGAAAAACATTATATTTATTGAAAAAAATACTAAACATAATCACCCATAAAACTGGATGGGATAACCTGGGGACATACATAAGAAAGGGGTGAGATATAAAAAAATGGAATAACAATGGAATAAGTTAATATATGTTAGACAATTGTAATATCAATGGATAATAAAAGGAACATTAATAATAAGTCATTATATATCATGATAATCATAACATGGAAAATGTGGCATCAACTTAACACACTACGTCATAAATATAGGTCAATGATAAATGCTAAGAAATCATGATGGAAAAGTCTCATAATGAAATTAGGTTAACTCCATATCCAAAAAAGATGTATCATGATAAAAAACCTTACACAATGCATTATAGTTCTATATAATGATGTGTTCACCAATCACACTTATTTCATTATCATTATTAAGTGTGCCACACATATCATAAAACACTAATTCCTTCATCATAATATTTTATTCCATGATCAAGGATTGTGTAATAAATACACTTATGTCCTAATTAAATTAATTATGTGTTTAAAAAGTGGAACACCATTGATATTAAATGGGAATGGTATTCACTACATATTATTTTGGCATGGAAACTCATGGTGAAATTTCAGCAGCATAACGGTGTCACATAAAAATTCATAAAATGGATTGATGATAGAGAAAGGGATATCTCATAATTTCTAAACTAGTTGGATAATAATTTGGATATGTAATAACATATCTTTTAATAAGGTGATGAAGATAAAATACATAAGTTAAATAAGATACCTGAATAAATATGAGAAAGGAAAAGATCCCTTACTTGAGTGTCTGACACTAAATGCTTGGGAGGAAATTCTTGAGAGGTTTCAGGAACCTTGTGAGGACTCTAGGGAGTGGAGGGTAGAGTAAGGATAGGATGAAAGTATTTTTCGTTAGGATAAATGGGGGATTGGGTGGGTTTATATAGTAAATGAGTGGGGGTTTCTTTAATATTTATCTAACATAGGTTTTCGACTCTATATAATAAAATTACCAAAACCACTAACCTTATCATGATTTTTGAACACATTTTCATCCACATGGGATAGGTTTTAATTATTTTATAATTCCAGGGTCATATATTAAAAAAATATTACCCTATATTATGTGAAGGTGAGTCATTATCTTACAGAAACTAATTTGAAACATTAAAAATATATTAATGGTTGTGGAAGATTAATAAAGGATTTATAAAATTAATAAAATAAACATAAAATAAAATTTTTTTAGACAAAAAACATATATTCGGTCTTTTAAACCCTTTATAGTATTTATTACATCATTTTTTGGTCATTATGATGTCATAAGACACAAAATTTATTTATTCAGTATTTAATTTTTACCCTAAATTTCAACAATCTCAGAAAATTATGAAAAATTTAACATTGGATAATTTTTACATTATTATTCAAAAAAAATATTTATTTTATCTATGTAATTTTTTAAATATTTTATATTTTACTTTGAAAAATAGAATTCACATTTATTAAAAAATGCTGGGTTTTTTGACAAAAACACTTTTCGAACCCAAATAAAAATTACATTTGATTTCATGAAAAAATAAACGATCAATTATATTAGATAAAAATTACTTAAAATTAATATTTTATTAAAATATTATTAATATAAAAAAATACATTAATTAGTTAAAATAAATTCCATATTTTAATATTAATATTACCTAAAAATACTATTTATATTTTATTATATCAAAATAAAAAATAATTTATAAAGTAATAATAATATGATGAATATATATCCATTATTTTTTATAAAATTATGTATATACTCATATATCTGGGGTCTTGATACATAACCCAATAATACACCTGAAAACTCCATAAGAGTAATGTGTGTGTGTAATGACCCGAAGCTTGACTTACATGGACATTACATTACTTTTGCGGAATACTTAGTACATAACAAAAACACACACACAAGGATCGTAATAGTTTAGTGTCTTTGGAAACTCGGAATATAATCTTCTAATCGTGGTGAAAGATCTTCAACATCTCCCATAAAGATATTCCTTTTTTTACCTAAAACCTTTCTTTATATCTTGGGGAAAAGAAAACATAAAAGGGTGAGCTCAAATGCTCAGTAAGGGTAAACAAAAGAAATATCAATCACATCATTTTCATAAGAACATAACATTTTGGAAATCTTAACCTGCAAAAGAGAGCATAATTTCATAACAGGGGATAAATCATAGTAGTGAAATGAAATCCCAATAATCATAACATAAAACATGAAACTTTGTGTCATACACACATAATCATAGAGAATCATATCTTATTAGTCAAGACTCATTTCCAAGACTATCTTAGTGGACAAAGTCCATTTCTGAACCGAGTCACCCTCGTTTCAGTCCTGTTTCACTGAACCGGTATAACCTACCATTCTAGCCTTGTCTATCTCATTAGATATAAAATATTTACCCAATTCATTGGAGGGAGATATAGGTCCCACCTATCTCTTAATGATACCATTCTTATTTGTGCCACAAAATCATAAACCATACATCATAGCATAACCCATGTAATAAAAATGGGAATCTTAAACATCATGACATCATAAAACAATTCATCTATGATAAAGGAATTCATAAAAATAATTCCATCACAACATAATCAAATCAATGTAATAATAGGGATAAAAACATATCCCTTTATTATCTTATATGGAAAATAATTTTGATAAAACACTTGAACTCCTTTCTTGAGGAAAATATCTTTTCTACTTCAAAAACACTTTTCCTTTCTTAACATGTCATACAATTTTAAACTGAAAGAAGTTGATTAAAAATAAACTTGAAAACTTGTAAATGATGCTTCTTGGAAATAGTGTTTTAAAAATACATTCATGTTGTATAAGTTAAAAAAAGAACATTCTTCGTACTTTTGTCAGAAAAGACAAAAAGTTCCTTGTACGAAAAACGACAAAAGATTCCTTTCATATCCTTTACTAAAAACTCACCGAAGGGTAAAATTGGATTTCAAAAATTGTAGGAGGATATAAATAATATTACATATTTAGGAAACATGGATGTGGATGATAAAATACACCCCAGTAAATTTCAAAGTATAAACAATCTCGGATAAAAATGAGATTGTGATATTTCCCTTACCTTAGGTCCGTTTTGCATCGTAAGTGTCCGAACCTCCTGTATAATGATTTAAATAATGTTATTGACTTATTCCAGAATCATACTTATTTTTATGATATCATATATGGTCATATTCTTATCTTCTTAGTAGTAATATTTCATTGCTACTTGTTATTCGGGTGTTTATAACTTTTTGTTCTTATGCATGTCTTGTCGAATAAATTATTATTCTTCTATTTAGGTTATAGATACCTCATTTCCAGAATGGTATTATTATAATATATATAATATCCATTCATTCAATTCATTTATATAATCATTATGAAATGAAGATCATGTAGAACGAGTCGCATCACATCGTGGAGATGGTATTCCGTACGTACACATGAGTGATGATTTCATTCCTATGATCGTGGAATTGTATTGGAGTGTATGTATACTATTTTAGAATCAATATCACTTTATAATATTCATATATAGTCATTATTTACACCATTATACCCATCCAAGTAAGGTGGTGGTGGAAAATAGATTACACCATGGCGTGGAAACGGTATTCCGTACGTACGCATGCGCGGTGATTTCTTTTTCTGTGGGATGGATAGATGGTGAAATAGAGTTGTTTCATACTTATAATAACATATCAGTATATGAGTGATACTGATGTTATTACTTCATAATGAAACAACTAAATAAGAAGAAGTGGAAGAATAAATAAAGATGAAAGAATCGGTAACGGACATTACCTCTTCTTTGAAGTGCTTCTTTGAGACCTTCTTTTAGGGCACTCAAATTCGTCTTTGAAGAATACCAGGACCTCTAGGATGATACTAGGGAAGTGGAGAATAGATTTTGGCTGGTTTTGGCCGATCTTGAATGCTCAAATTGGTGTGAGGATGAGAGGGAGGAGGTGCCCTTTTATAAGGGAGGAGAGGGGCACCTTTGGAATAACTAAAAATATTATTTTATTATAAAGCCAAATTCGGTTTTAAATAGCTCCAAATTGATTTATTTTGAAGATAATGTGGGTATGGGTCGAAATCCTCTCATATAATAGAATTTATACACGTTTAGGTTCCTATTTTAACCTTATAATTTAGATTTAACATTAAGTTAAATAATTTTACTCTAACCGTGTCTTCTGGTGTTCTTACACTATAAGGTTAATAAACTTACTATATCAAGCCAAACGAACCCCAAGTTGTTTATTATTAATATATATAACCTTATCTAAGTTATTTGGCCGAACCTTAGATTTTTGGGAATAAAATAACAATTAATAATATAATATTTGTTTTAAAAACTATTTTATGTCAATTTTGACACTATTTAGTAATTGATTTTTTGAAATTCATAACAGAATGATAAGTTCGAAAAAAGTTAATTAAATCAATACTAACATGTCATATTAATCTATATAATTAGTGGAATTCATAAAAAGTCTCAAATTACATTTATTTTGGTGTTTATAACATTAATTATGTCAATATTTCATTAATAAGATAATTACTGCATCATCTTTGTGTCATAAATAATTTAAATTTTTTAATGTCTAAAAATTACAAATAAAATACCATTATTTATGAAATATTTTTATCTTTCTAATGAATATTTATAGTCGAATTTATCTTATGTATAACCCCATATTAAAAATGATTTACTTATTCTACTGTGATTTTAACTATTTTAACCCTTCTTTAAATAAATTAATAATAAATTTCATAATCTAATCCAAGTGGGCCTAAATGGTCATATTTTATTCCTAAGGTTGTTTTTGGTCTAATTACACTTGACCAATAGAATTAGGACATGTGTTAGGGTAATAATAATATCATTTTTACCCTTAATTACCCTATTTACTTTTAACCGTGGTAAAAAAAAGTAAAAAGTTACTATTCACCAAAAAATTATTTTCATCTCATTGAACCACATTTTACTTACTGACATCAACCATGTCTCTCGGATTTTCGAAATTCCACTCACAGAAGCGGTAAAAAAAAATTTTATGAAAAATTCAGTTTTTTAACTACCACTTAGTGGTTTCACTATTCATCAAAAATTGAAAGTTTTCAGAAAAATACCAAAAATTAGGTCTAAGCTATATTTGATATTATGAACTCAAAAATGACGTCTATTTTACAAAATTCAAAACATATCAGTTTCATTAATTAATTTAAAAATTAATCCCCGTCGTCAAAACAAATAGTGTGTTCTTAAGAGATAATAACTATCAAAAGATTGACACTTGTTTATGTCTGGTTTAAATGTAGAATTACATCCAATGACCAAAATTGTATTAAATTGTAAAAATATATTCTAAATATACTTTAAAACCACTCAAATTAATAACTTATCACTGTTAATTATTTCGATTAAAAAAGTTGTTTTTAAATAAAATTTAGTAATTTTCACTATTCATCAGAATATGAAAGTTATCTGAAAAGTACCAAAATTTCACCCTAAGCTAATTTCGATATTCCGAATCCAAAAATGAGGTCCATTTTGAGAGATAAAACTTCTAAAATTTTAAAAGGTGGTTATTACTATTCATAACGGCTTGTTTAAATAATATTTTAATAGCATATCGTTGTTTAGTGAAACTCGGTATTGCGTACTACACACGCTATTGAGGAAGGTCGCGATTGCGTGTAATGTAATGAAAGTCAAGGATTCATGTTGTGCAAGCTCCTTTTGGTGTAGAGTACAACACAAGACATTAATGAAATTAAAAATAATATTTTTCATAAAATCTCGAGGTGTTACATTCTACCCCCCTTAAAATGAATTTCGCCCTCGAAATTCGTCGGGGTTATAAATGGTTCACTACTCGAAAGTTTCTTTAATAGAAACCCACATCGTAAAAAGGAATACCAAACCCAATATTTAAAAACAAAAGTATGAAACTTAATGGTTACCCAAATAAACTAATCACTGGGTTTCCACATAGGTGAAAATATAGATATAGAAGAGAAATCTAACCATCATGTTCTGATGGAGAGTGGTAGAGAACATGGCTATGGAAAAGCCTGCAATCACAAAGCCATAAATTTGTGACGATCTAGGGTACCATCTGATTCATCGGATATAAGGGCACTTGGACAACATTTTTGGTTTTCAAGATCATTTCCTTAAAGTTGAAGAATTTGAATTAGAATAAATACTTACTTTATTTTGGTACAATCTCACTGTTGTTCGTGCCTTGAACAATTTCCACCTCATCTCTTAAATAAATGAAGTTGAATTTGTTATTTGTGGAGTGTTAGCAGATCATGTGATAGAATGACGGGTCATTCCATTTGTCTTAAACAAAAGGTTATCAAAAGTTATTAAATATACATAAGTCGATCTATAGTGAGATTAATCATATATGGTTCCTAAAATTGATTTATACTTCATATATCATACTTATTAATATAATAAAACTAGTTTCTACTAAACAGGGACTTCCTATAGGCCAGTGGTAGGCGATAAAGGCCAGTCGCACTTCGGTTGTGGGTTCGATTCCCACAGCCTTGTCCGAAGCGATGGGTTGTCGCCCTTCCTGCAGGTTGTCCTTTTTCTAAAACTATATTAATATAACATCCCATCAATAATATCGAAAAAAACTTTTATCCTTAAACAATACTAACTTATTTCCAACATAATCCATTCTAATCATTAGGCTTATCCATAATACTGCAGTCCATTCTCATAATATAGTGAAAACGATTACCAGAGATTTAATACCATCATTGATCCCCATATATCATAAGATATGTCTTGTTGGTCACATTCCAAACATTCGAAGTCCTTAATCATGTATTCCCATGAAAAATTAATACCCATTGAACCTTAGTGAAAACATGAATGCAGTTAAAAGTTAACACATTCCACATACCAAAATCCTCAAAATCGTATATACTCAAACCATGATATCACTTAGTCCTTATATCAATCATGAGCTCATGAATACTATCAAACATATTAGATTCTCTTTATCCCTTCATTATGGGCATATCATCTGCTTTCCAAAAATATTTCAATCACTTTTCATTGTTACCGATGTCATATTCTTATAGAAAACCACAATGGGCCAATACATAGATATTCCAATATACCATAAAAGTACCTCAATAACAATATTCTTGAATACCAATACAAAAACACTTCGAAACATCATCTTCAATGATTGTCCTGAAATAAGTCCTTCCTTAATTAGAAGTAACTTTTTAGGTCAGGGCATTGAGTTGGGTAATGCCCATGTTCTCCACAAATAAGACATTGAACTCCATAACAGTCTGTCACTCTATGTCCCTTTTCTCCACACAGATAACATCTATCCCTCCATTTGATGTATTCCTCAAGGTTCTTCTTCCCTTCTTTAGAAATCTCAGTCTTTTTTCTTTATGCTCCTCAACATGCGAACATGCATAAAAGTCTATCTTCCTCTTATTTGATGAATTAGGCATACCACTAAATTTCACCTTTTTAATCATATATCGCGATGACTGATTTGGCATAATCACAATATCTTTCTCTCTAGGCATTACGCAATTTTGTTGCTCATAGTCACTAATTTGTCCGTTGGATTCAATTCTAACCGAATTCTTTCTGGTTCCCTCCATTGACTAAAACACAAAAAGAATTCTGTGAGAGGCAAAAATCATACAATGAAAATAACATAATCAAGGGGGAGTATCCTCAATATCTAACATCTTAGGTTAAATTCTATGATCGTTACCGTAGTTCTAGGATTGTATCCTATACGTATACTTATCCTTAGGGGCATCCCTAGACATAATTAGAAATATCTCTAGGGATCTCACTAACGTTTTCGCATCCTAGTTTCCAAAGGTTGACTAAACCTTTCCTCTGATACCAACTGTAGAGGTCTAGAATTACTTCCAGTGGACTATAATTGATACCTATCAGGGCACTCCATGGGTGGATACACCCCCTGGGCGGGACACACCACCATCCCCAGTGGCAGCCATTTCCTCATGAAGCCCTTGGGCGGAGAGCCATGCTTCGTCCAACGCTCACATGTGAGAGTTCCCAAGGATCGGATATATTCCTACCTCCTTTGCCTCTGATACCAACTATAATGACCCGAAGCTTGACGTACATGGACATTACATCACTTTTGCAGAATACTTAGTACATAAAAAACACACACACACAAGGATCGTAATAGTTTAGTGTCTTTGGAAACTCGGAATATAATCTTCTAATCGTGGTGAAAGATCTTCAACATCTCCCACAAAGATCTTCCTTTTTTTACCTAAAACCTTTCGTTATATCCTGGGGAAAAGAAAACATAAAAGGGTGAGCTCAAATGCTCAGTAAGGTTAAACAAAAGAAATATCAATCACATCATTTTCATAAGAACATAACATTTTGGAAATCTTAACCTGCAAAAGAGAGCATAATTTCATAACATGGGATAAATCATAGTAGTGAAATGAAATCCCAATAATCATAACATAAAACATGAAACTTTGTGGCATACACACATAATCATATAGAATCATATCTTATTAGTCAAGACTCATTGCTAAGATTATCTTAGTGGACAAAGTCCATTTCTGAACCGAGTCACCCTCATTTCAGTCCTGTTTCACTGAACCGGTATAACCTACCATTCCAGCCATGTCTATCTCATGAGATATAAAATCTTTACCCAATGCATTGGAGGGAGATATAGGTCCCACCCATCTCTTAATGATACCATTCTTATGTGTGCCACAAAATCATAAACCATACATCATAGCATAACCCATGTAATAAAAATGGGAATCTTAAACATCATGACATCATAAAACAATTCATATACGATAAAGTAATTAATAAAAATAATTCCATCACAACATAATCAAATCAATTTAATAATAGGGATAAAAATATAACCCTTTATTATCATAGATGGAAAATAATTTTGATAAAACACTTGAACTCCATTCTTGAGGAAAATATCCTTTCTACTTCAAAAACACTTTTCCTTTCTTAACATGTCATAAAATTTTAAACTGAATGAAGTTGATTAAAAATAAACTTGAAAACTTGTAAAGGAAACTTCTTGGAAATAGTGTTTTAAAAATAAATTCATGCCTTATAAGTTAAAAAAAGAACATTCTTCGTACTTTTGTCGGAAAAGACAAAAAGTACCTTGTACGAAAAACGACAAAAGATTCCTTTCATATCCTTTACTAAAAACTCACTGAAGGGTAAAATTGGATTTAAACAATTGTAGGAGGATATAAATAATATTACATATTGAGGAAACATGGATGTGGACGATAAAATACACCCCAGTAAATTTCAAAGTATAAACAATCTCGGATAAAAATGAGATTGTGATATTTCCCTTACCTTAGGTCCGTTTTGCTTCGTAAGTGTCCGAACCTCCTGTATAATGATTTAAATAATGTTATTGAATTATTCCAGAATCATACTTATTTTTATGATATCATATATGGTCATATTCTTAGCTTCTTAATAGTAATATTTCATTGCTACTTGTTATTCGGGTGTTTATAACTTTTTGTTCTTATGCGTGTCTTGTCGAATAAATTATTATTCTTCTCTTAAGGTTATACATACCTCATTTCCAGAATGGTATTAGTGTAATATATATAATATTCATTCATTCAATTCATTTATATAATCATTATGAAATGAAGATCATGTAGAACTAGTCGCATCACATCGTGGAGACGGTAATCCGTACGTACGCACGAGTGATGATATCGTTCCTATGATCGTGGAATTGTATTGGAGTGTATGTATACTATTTCAGAATCAATATCACTTTATAATAGTCATATATAGTATTTATTTACACCATTATACCAATCCAAGTAAGGTGGTGGTGGAAAATAGATTACACCACGGCGTGGAGACGGTATTCCGTACGTACGCACGCACGGTGATTTCTTTTTCCGTTGGATGGATAGATGGTGAAATAGGGATGTTTCATACTTATAATAACATATCAGTATATGAGTGATACTGATGTTATTACTTCATAATGAAATAGCTAAAGAAGAAGAAGTGGAAGAAGAAATAAAGATTAAAGAATCGGTAACGGACATTACCTCTTCTTTGAAGTGCTTCTTTGAGACCTTCATTTAGGGCACTCAAATTGGCCTTTTAAGAAGACCAGGACCTCTAGGATGATACTAGCGAAGTTGAGAATAGACTTTGGCAGGGCTTGGCCGAGCTTGAATTCTCAAATTGGTGTGAGGAGGAGAGGGAGGAGGTGCCCTTTTATAAGGGAGGAGAGGGGCACCTTTGGAATAACGAAATATATTATTTTATTATAAATCCAAATTCGGTTTTAAATAGCTCAAAATTGATTTATTTAGAATCTAAGGTGTGTATGGGTAGAAATCCTCTCATACAATAGAATTTAGACAAGTTTAGGTTCCTATTTTAATCTTATCATTTAGATTTAACATTAAGTTAAATAATTTTACTTTTACCATGTCTTCTTATGTTCTTACACTATAAGGTTAATAAACTTACTATATCAAGCCAAACGAACCCCAAGTTGATATTTATTAATATATATAACCTTATCTAAGTCATTTTTCCGAACCTTAGATTTTTAGGGAAAAAATAACAATTAATAATATAGTATTTTTTTAAACTATTTTATGTCAATTTTGACACTATTTAGTAATTGATTTTTGTGAAAATCATAACAGAATGATATGTTCTAAAAACGTTAGTTAAATCAATAATAACATGTCATATTAATCTATAAAATTAGTGGAATTCATAAAAACTCTCAAATTATATTTATTTTGGTGTTTATAACATTAATTATTTCAATATTTCATTAATAAGATAATTACTACATCATCTTTGTGTCATAAATAAATTAAATTATTTAATGTCTAAAAATTAAAAATAAAATACCATTATATAGGAAATCTTTTTATATTTCTAATGAATATTTATATTCTAATTTATCTTATGTATAACCCCATATTAAAAATGATTTACTTATTAAACTTTGATTTTAACTATTTTAACCCTTCTTTAAATAAATTAATAATAAATGTCCTAATCTAATCCAAGTGGGCCTAAATGGTCATATTTTATTCCTAAGGTTGTTTATGGTCTAATTAAACTTGTCCAATTGAATTAGGACATGTGTTAGGGTAATAATAATATCATTTTTACCCTTAATTACCCTATTTACTTTTAACCGTGGTAAAAAAAAGTAAAAAGATATTATTCACCAAAAAATTATTTTCATCTCATTGAACCACATTTTACTTACTGACATCAACCTTGTCTCTCAGATTTTCGAAATTCCACTCACAGAAGCGGTAAAATTAAGTTTTATGAAAAATTCAGTTTTTTCACTACCACTTAGTGGTTTCACTATTCATCAAAAATTGAAAATTTTCAGAAAAATACCAAAAATTAGGCCTAAGCTATATTTGATATTATGAACTCAAAAATGATGTCTATTTTACAAAATTCAAAACATATCAGTTTCATTAATTAATTTAAAAATTAATTCCCATCGTCAAAACAAATAACGTGTTCTTAAGAGATAATAACTATCAAAAGATTGACACTTGTTTGTGTCTAGTTTAAATGTAGAATTACATACAATGAACAACATTGTATTAAATTTTAAAAATATATTCTAAATATAGTTTAAAACCACTCAAATTAATAACTTATCACTAGTAATTCTTTCTATTAAAAAAGTTGTTTTTAAATAAAATTTAGTAATTTTCACTATTCATCAGAATATGAAAGTTATCCGAAAAGTACCAAAATTTCACCCTAAGCTAATTTCGATATTACGAATCCAAAAATGAAGTCCATTTTGAGAGATAAAATTTCTAAAATTTTAAAAGGTGGTTATTACTATTCATAACGGCTAGTTTTAATAATATTTTAATAGCATATCGTTGTTTAGTGAAACTCGGTATTGCGTACTACACACGCTATCGAGGAAGGTCATGATTGCATGTAATGAAAAGAAAGTCAATGATGCGTGTTGTGAAAGCTCCTTTTGGTGTAGCGTACAACACAAGACATTAATGAAATTAAAAAGAATATTTTTCATAAAATCTCGGGGTGTTACAGTGTGACAATGATATTTTCATGGGGTGGTTTAGCAGAAATGGTTTGTGTTATAATCATAATGAGATTGAACATATCCCATAAACGGTTTCACTCATGATTAACCTATTGGATCTCAGATTAGGCATGGTCAAGTGAAAATCCTATAAATTATATCTCCCTCAAAAGATCTGAAAAATGAGCATCATGGGGTATGATCCTACTAGTTGAGCTCATCACCTCCTTTGTTTGTGTCAATCAGATTTATTAAAACCTTATATTTATACTATTCATCTTATCACTATTCAACAACTATATTATCAATGGTAATTATGTTTAATGGTCATTTAAATAAAATAGGATAAAAAAATTGGTACACCTGTTTTCTGTAACCATATTATATACTAAGATATTTAATTAAATCATAAGGGAGATTATATTTATAATAGTTTGGGTCTATAAAATCTTTTCCCATTATAAATTATCACCTCATAATATTATTTTCTCATAGTAAACCAGATGAGGGTAACTTTCTTTCATTATACCCTCTAGTTCCCATGTCATTTCTTCAACCATGTAGTCTCTCCATAACACTTGGATAAGGTTCATTGCCTTAATTCATAGAACTTTGTCTCTATGATCAAATATTTTAACCAGATAATCATCATAGGAAAGATAATTCTCTAATGGAACCACCTCTGGATTGATTAAATGTGAGGGTCTGGAATTTACTTTCATAATATGGATACATGTAATATATCTTGTAATTGAGATAGGTTTTGTGGGTTTGCAAGTCTATAGGCCACTCCTCTAATGCGATCAAGGATATCAAAGGGGATGATGTATCTTGGACTAAGATTTACCTTATTACCATAACTCGTTACTTTATTACATGGATATTTGTGGAGGAATAACATGTCTCCATCATCAAACACTAGGTCCCATTGATGATTTTTATCATATCCCCTCTGTTGACTCTGAGCATAATTGATGTGTTGTTGAATGGTCTTAACCATTTCCACCATTTACCTGATTATTTTAGGACCTAGTAGTTTTTGTTCCCCAACTTTATCCCAACATGTGGGTGTTATCCACCCCTTCCCATAAAGGTCGTCATAGGGAGCCATTTGGATACTTGAGTGGGAACCTTTTTTTATGAGAACTCAACCAGAGGAAGATGTTGAACCCATCCTCCTTTGAAGTCAATTAAGCATGCTCTAAATATTTCCTCAAGTGATGGGATAGTATACTCAGATTGGTTGCTATTCTGATGGAGATAAGCTATGGTGAAGTTCAACTCAGTGTTTAGAGAATGTTGGATACATTTCTATAACATTGAGGTGAATATCAGATCTCTATTGGATACAATCGATTGTGGTACTCCATGCATCCTCACCATTTCTCTGATGTAAATCCATGAAAGTCGATCTAGTGAAAATTCTTATCAAATCACAATGAAGTGTGTAGTATTTGTAAGATAATCCCCCACAACCCAAATATCATTGTTTCCACTAGATTTCTTTATATGTCTGGTGAAATAGTTCATGGTGATTTTTTCCCACTTTTATATAGGTATCGGTAATGGTTGTATCATCCCCCAATATTTTTCTTTTCTGCCTTATCTTATAGAAATACAAGACATCTTGATGTATATTATATGATCTATTAATTTATATTATCCCTCCAATAGTTTTCCTGAAGATCTCAATACATATTTTCAATTACAAGATGGATAGAGAAGGTTGACTTATGTTTACTATCCAACAGCCCCTTCTTTAACTCATGATTTTATGGTACAAATATTCGTGACCTAAATGTTATAACACCTTATTCATTTAAATTAAACTCTAATGATTTACCTTTTCTTATGGTTTCCACTTTCTTTTTTATTCCCACATTATCTCTTTGATCGTCCTTTATCCTATCCAGAAGAGTAGTCTGACCAATCATTTCTGAAATGATTGATTATTTTCTTTTATTTATGATTCCCTTTTCCATCCCTTACAAATATGAGAAGATAAGATCCCTCTAAATTCTTAAAAATTATATAATTTTTAGATCCTTTATGATTAGATATTCTACCTCTTAATTTGATTTCTTAGTGTGGTAGTGAACTGAGAAGTCATAATCCTTTATCAGCTCTAACCATCTTCATTGGTGGATATTCAGATATTTCTATCTGAATATTCACTTGAGTCTTTTGTAATCTATATATATTTCACTCTTATCCCCAAAGAGATAATGCCTAAATATTTTCAAAGTGAACATCACTGCATCCAACTCCATATCATGCGTTAGTTAGTTCTATTCATGAGCATTGAACTACCTTAAATCATAGGCTTTGAATTTTTCATTATGCATTAACACAAAACCCAATCCCTTCTTCAAAGACTCGTTGAATACAATGAAAAGTTCACCACTTGAGGGTAGTGTAATCACAGGTGTGGTAATATTCCTCTTATTTATCTCCTTGAATCTCTCTTCAAATTCATCATTCTAAGAAAACATGAATTTTTTATGAGATAGCTTTATTATAGGGTTCGAAAATAATGATAAGATTTTCAAAAAAAGTGATTATAACCATCTAATCCAATGAAACTACCGATATATATCACAGATTTTGGCCTCCTCCATTCTTAAATTACTTCTATTTTTAGTGTTCTAATGATATCCTATGGATATTGATAATATTCCCAAATATTGAGACTTACTTCAACTAGGACTCTCCTTTTTTGTACTTTTCATAAATCATATCCTTTCACATGTTCTTCATAATAGTTATCATATGCTCCTCATGTCCCTCCATTGTTTTGAAGAATATTATAATATCTTCAATAAATTGAACCACGAATTTGTTGAGGTAATATATAAAGAAACTATTCATAATGTCTGTGAAGAGTGATAGAGAATTAGTGAGTCTCAATATAATTACAATGAACTCATAGTTCTCGTACGTTGTATGAAAAGTAATCTTGGGGATATCCTCCCTCATCACCATAACTTGATAATATAATGACCACATATACACCTTGGATAAGTATTGTGCTCCACAGAGAAGATCGAAAAAGTCATCAATCCATGGTATAGGATACTTTTTATTTGTCATTATCTTGTTGATATCATGATAATCAATGAAAAGGTACATTGACCTATCCTTCTTCTTGGAAAAGAGGACTGGTTCACCTCATAGTGAAGAACATGGTCATATGAAACCTTTATCTAGATTCTCATATAGTTGTTTCTTTAGCTCCTCAATTTCCACAAAAATCATTCTATTCAGATTCTAGGATAATGGTAATTCCCCATATATATGTTCAATTGAAAATTAAACCTCTAGGATAGGAGGAATACCAGGAAATTCCTTAAGAAACAAATCTGTGTATTCCATTACAATGTACATGTCTTGAAGGGTTATATTTTCCTCAAACTCAATAATTTTATCACTATACACATTCTCATTGGGAAATAATATCCATGCTTGATATTTTTTGTACTAAATAAGATTCATCTTACTCCTTTCACTTGTATAGAATTGAATGATGATTTGTAATATGGAGAGTGGCTTTTATCTCATGCCAATTTATGTTGACTATATCTAGGGAAATCTAATCCATGCCTATAATTGCATCAAATTCCACAAAACGGAGTATAAAAATTTTAGATGTGATATTGAGCCCATAAATTTTGATAGGGGATGATTTTTATACACGGGACGTAATTATTTTCTGATTTCCCATTTTCACCAACATCTCTACTTAAATTATTTGTGTGAAGTTTTAATAGTTCAAGTAAATATTCATGATTTGATGAAATGTGTAGAAGTAGAATAAAAAAGTATGTTTTCTATTCTTGAATGAATAACTAGTGTACTTTTCACCACTTCATTATCTAGATACACCTCAGTGGTTATGATGGAAAAATCTCTCTGTTGATGCCTTGGAGTTTGTTGTTTGTCTGAGGAAAACCATTAATTAGTGAATTGGTTTCCAAAGTTCATGGGTTATACGCAGTTAATGTAATAAAAAATTCACTAAGGGGGGATCAAATAATTCCCCTCCTCCAACTCATTAGTGGATTTAACCGATTAGAAATTTATAGCTAGGTTTACTTCCTTCCTGTAGCTAAAGCATTTACATTTCCCCCTAAGGAAATTTTTGTGGTTCTTCTTTCAACACCATTTACAAGTAAGATGTTAAAATTTGTTGGCACCGTTAGATTTATCCATAGGTTTACCTAAATTAAACTCTAATATCGAATTATTATCCCTGTTATACCTTTGAGTCCCTCGATCTCCATTTTTACTTTGAGGCCATATCAAAAAATTTAATTACAACTATCATTGTCACATATCACCAGGGCTTTTCCAAGAATAGTTGTTAACCCAGAAAATAAGTGGTCAACCCTAAATTATGAGGTAATGAGAAATTCTGATCCATATCATGAAAGTCTTGGGATTTTTTCCTCATATGACTGGAAATATTCATCGTCTATTCACATAAGTTCAAGGAAATCCCATTCCATTTTAATATAGAGAGTGGGAGGAAAATATTTATCAAAAAACTCTTTCTAAAATTCCTTATACCCCATCACATTGATCTCTTCCTCAAGCTTTGTATTCTTTATCAATGTCCACCACTGATCAGTTTCTCCATCCATAAGATAAATAGCCAGTATAACCTTCTCTAGTTTGAAACATTTAATGATGGAGAAAATATTATTAATGGAGTTGGACCATTGCTCCATGATTAAGGGTTCATAGGATCCATTGTATGTAGGGGGCCTCTATCACATAAAATAATCAATTGAAGCATGTTCATTCATATATGGATTTGGGAACTCCTTATGATCCAAGTTTTTATTAAGAACTTGAGTCATATGAGAGAGCATCATCACATATTTTATTCTTCCCACTCCCATTCGGTTGGGAATCACTTTGGGGAAGTCATCAAATTTCCCATTACATTGATTGTATACTAGATTCCTCCTATTTACAATCATTGTCTAGAATAAACCAAAAATTAGGGATGAGTATTTTTAATCAATTAAACACATAAATCGGAATTTAATGACATTTAATGGATAAGTTATAACTTACATTTATTTCATAAACATATTATTTTCTAAGTTTCAATATATGTTATCTAGGATCTATTTCCTCATAAATATTTCTATACCATTTTTTCCCTTAGTAGTGGTTCACAATGAGATTGTGATTTTACCAAAGTATATCCCCCAAGAGTGTCGAACCAGGTGCGAAATAAGTCTTGTTATCATGTACTAGGTTATACCAAGTTAGACCTAATGCGTGTTGTTGGAGTTATGACCCCAAAGTACATCTATTTGAGAACCAATTCAACTTGTATTATCTAGAAAGGGTTTTATTCTCTTGATAACCCAATTACTCTATACTTACGAAAATTTAGTGATGTTTTCTTATACTTAGTCTTATCCCGACAGTGTGTTTTTAGTGTTTTCTTATCCGAATCTCAAAAATAACTAAATATTTCCTTTTACACAAACTATAACAACTCTTCTCTTTATTTTTCATTAATACATGATTTAATACATAAAATTACACATAATAAAACTCAAAAGATTGATTAGTCTAGTGTATTTGTGAATTAGGTACATTACAAAAAAATTTGAAATCATAAAACCCCCATCTTTATTGAAAACTTCCTTTACATGCTCGCACTTAAAAACATGGGATAACCTAGGGACATACATAAGAAAGGGGTGATCTACAAATCTCATTAAGGGAGTAAGCATAGAATAAGGTAATACATGTAAGATAACAGCCGTATCAATGGGTAATAAAAGGAATGTGAATAATAATGCATGATATAACCTAATAATCATAACATGGGAAATGTGTCAACAACGTAAAACACTACATCATAATCATAGGAAGAGGGTAACATCCAAGACATGATGATGGAAAAAGTCACATAAATTAATCTGGTTCACTTAATATCACAACATGATGTATCATGAGACTTAACATTACCCAATCCATTCGAGTGCTATATAATTTTGGGCACACCCATCAAATTTATTTCATTCTCATGCCTAAGTGTGCCACAAAGATCATAAAACATAGATTCAGTCATCATAAAATTGTATTCCCTGATCAAGGAGTATAGAATTAATAAATTTAGGTCCCACATACATGATATATAAGTGTATAAATGTGAAAAACCTTGATAGTAAATGGGTATGGTATTCACTACAAAAAAAATTTTGCATGGAAATCCTGGTGATATTTCTTCAGCAAAACATCATCACATAAAAATTCATAAAATGTGTTGATGAGAGAAAAAGGGATCTCTAATAATTGGTAAATAAATTATAAATTAAGGGTTATGTAGAATAAAATATCCCATTATATTAAAATGAAGATAAAATAAATATGGTAAAAAGGATACTTGAATGAATATGAGAAAGGAAAAGGTCCATTACTTGTGTGTGTGACACCAAATCCTTGGGAGGTGCTTCGTGAGAGATTTGGGGTACCTTGGGAGGACTCTAGAGAGTTTTGGGAAGATTAATGATGTTATAATAGGATTTTTTGTAAGGAATAATGGGATATTAGTTGAGTTTATATAGGAAATGAGTGGGGTCTCTTTAATATATCTCAAAATTAGGTTTTGGACTCTATATAATAAAATAACCAAAACTACAAACTTTCACAGGGTTTTTTCAATGTTTTCTTCCAAAAGGGAGTTTTTTTCTTTATTTTATTAGTACATGTTCCAAACCAAATAAAATAATACCCTTTATTATGTAGAGGATATTCATACTCTTAATGAAATGATTTTAAAACATTAAAATATATTAATGGTTTTGGAGGATTCTGAAAGGATTTATAAAATTAATCGAATAAATATGAAATCACATTATAATAAAGGTAAAATGTATATTTGTTCATTGAAACCATTTATATTATTTATTACATCACTTTTGGATCTTTATGATGTCATAATACACACCGTCTATTAATACAGTATTTAATTTTTACCTAAAAATTCATCTTTCTCATAAAAGTTTGAACAAATCACCATTTTATAATTTTTATGTTTCTATTCTAGAAATAGTATTCTTTTTATGAAATTAATTTTATAAATATATGAATTTTCACTTTTAAAAATACTTCATTTATCATGAAATCATTGGTTTTTGACAAAAAAATCAAATCATTATGAAAATTACATTTCACTTCACAAACAAATAATTGATCATTTATATTTTATAGACATTATTTAATAATAATATTTTATTTAAATATTAATTATTTCAAAAATATATTAATTCATCAAAAAATATCCTTAATTTAATTTTAATATTATCTAATAGTATTATTTGTGTTTTATTTATTCAAAATAAAATTAGTAATTTATAATGTAATAATAATAGGGTGAATGTATCTACATTATTTTATACAAATTAATGTAAAAACTCATATCTCTAGGGTCTTGATACATATCCCTTTAATACACGAGAAAATTCCTTAGTAGTTAGGTTTGAAATGGTGAGATTTTCATGGAGTGGTTCAGTGAACATGGTTTGGTCCATGATCTCGATAATCTTGAACTTCTCCTGAAAATATTTTCTCTAGTGCTTAATTTGTTGGATCTCATATTCTTCTTGGTCATGGTAAAATGCTATAGAAGTTATCTCCCTCCCAAGATCAAATAAGTGGGCTTAATAGGGTATAATCCTACTAGTTGAGTCCATCACTTCCTTTTTCTATGTCAATAGGATTTGTTAAAACCCTCTATTTATAATATTCTTGTTATCACTATTCAATAGATATATTATCAATAGTAATGATTCATAATGGTATTTCAAATTTGATAGGATAAAACCAAAGAGGTGCATGTGTTTTCTATAACCATATTACATACTAAGACAATAAATTAAATCATAAGGGGGTTTATTTATAATAGTATTTGTCATTGCAATAACATCCTAATACATTATGATATATTTTTTTAAATAAATTCATTCTCTTTGATAGATTCCAATACATGAAATACCAGGTTTGAAGGAAACATGACACACTATTAAAATATGATTATTATAATTATAACCTAGCTATTTAATTTTCTTGTATGAATAATAATAACAAAATATTGAAAAGTATATATATTACACATGTATAAACTAATTCACAGGTTTTATATTGATTTTAAATAAAACATGAATCATTTAAAAGAAAAAGTAATATTTTCTGAAAAAATAATTTTTTTAAAGATAGTTTAGTCACTCTTTTCACACATAACATAAAATTAATTTTTACCAAATTTATAATATTTATTTGATAAAATTAAATTATTTTTTAAATTATAATCTCAAAAATATCTTTGGATAAATTTCTGGTATTTTTCTGAAAAGTTTCATTTTGGAATGAATAGTGGAATATAATGAATTTTAATTGAGAACTACGTATTCATTAAAAAAATTGAAGTAAAATTATATTTTAAATTGGTTTTAAATATAATTTAGTCCAATTATATATCTATTAATCAAATTATGTTCCTTGGGATTTTTTTTCTTGATTTTTGATATAAAAACTGTGTATGTGTTTTAACATTTTCTCTTTAAAAACCTGTTTTCTCGTCACATTTATGGGACTACATTTTAAAAAAATCAAACCATCTGAATTGAATTTGAGAAAAATTATTAAATATTTGGAATCAGAATAATTTATATTATTGAACAATTTCATATTTATTTCTGGCCATAATGAATTTTAAAACAAGTAAAAGATTACTATACTTAAGGTAAAAAAATTACTATGGGGTTACACTAAAATGATAGTGGTTAAAATGACATAAAATATTTTTTTAAATATATTTTATTTTCATATTTTAAACTTATCATGTATATGAATCTAGAATATTCCATTTCGTATCTTTTTGGTAAGTAAAATATGAGGTTACACCTTTTTATTTTCCAAAAATACAAGTATGACACTAACATCACATAAAAAAGGCCACCCCTATCCTCTATTCTTACACCATAAAAAACTTTTGATTAAAAATATAACTAACCAAATAACTTCCAAAATTAAGTACCATCATCATAGAAGCCTTATTTTGTGCAGATATCGAGTCAAGACATGATTTTGGTGAAAACCTAAGGAGGTTACTCGAAGAATATGTTACATTTTTCACTTAGTATTTTTATTTTCTTCATACCGCACCTACTTCAATTATTATTAAAAATATATTATATAATATCCTCAGTATATTCCATATAATGATATTTTTTATGTTATGTGAATACCTATAATCATCCCCACTTCCATCAAATGGATTCTGAAATCATCATTCATGGGTATTATAGATTACTACATCACAAACAAATGTCACTCGTTTTTTCCATTAACACCTCTCATAGTTGGTTAAGATGATGGATAAAAATTATATATAAATATATTTATATATGATATTTATTACTTAATTATAAATATATATTCATTATATCATATATACTTTTTTTCTTTCTATTCTGTTGGTGATATGATAACATTGCATGTGTGTATGATAGACTACCTCCTTTCGAAGTGTTGTGATTCTTCTTTCACTAACACGTCACATGGAAGGTGATAAGGATAATGGTAATTAATATGAAATAATTATGATATTTATGAAATATTTATCATTATAAAATGAGAGTATATCATTTTCATTCTTACACTGACAAATGATAACGGTGTTCATGTATGTTTGAACTACAGCCATCACGACGGGATGTAAATCTCTTTTCATCACCAAAACACATATATGATATATATAATTATATTTAACTAAATAATATCATATATATGATATTATTATCATTCAATATGCAATAAATATTACATACCTCTTTTCCATATGTACGTTGAAAAATAAAAACTTTACTTATATGTATATATGGCATATCGTTACCATGATTGTAACGTAGTTCATTTTACATAAATATATTTCATTATTAGTTTTGAGATTATAATTTATCTATAAATATGATAATTATTTTATTATTTTTATTATATATATATTTAAATAATTTCCTCTTTGACCACATTCAACCTACCATGGTCATTTTTTACACATAATCCAAATAGCATCAAAACAACTGAACTAAACATAATTGACTATGTAATCATATATAACATGTTAATAAGTGAAATAAAAATAATAATAAACTTCAAAATTGTTCCTAATAATTTAATAAATTAACATATGTTTATTATTAAGTATGATAAATAATATATGTGATGATTCAGACTCAAGGTAAGGGACTCCATCCTAATTTCTCTTCATCGAGGAATATTGTAATGTTATGAACCTAATTTATTTTATATTATGTATATGCTACCCATTTTACATATAATATCATGGTTAATTAAGAAATAAATCCATTTTACATTTTCATATCAATTATTTCATCCATGGGAATTAAAATGGAAAATTACAATTTGTTAAAGAATTGCATAACTCAGTTTATTTTCATTGGTTTATATTACATATTCATTGCCTTTGATATTATATGATTATGTGTATATTAAATTTTTACTACATTAATGTTATATATAAAAAAAATTATTTGGATTTACATTTTATACACATAATTTATTCATTGGTCAATTAATATCCCAATATTATTTTCTTTTCATGGGTTTATTACACAATATCACTTTAATGAGGATTTTTTATACTTGAATTTCCATTAAATTAAATTATTCTACCATTGTTTAGTAAAAACATTAATTTTTTCTCCTTAGTTTATACATGATCAACTACATGTAACAATACCAGTTTTCCAAATTTGGTTAAATAAAATTATTGATATTTTTTAAAATCTCACATTATTTCTCTCTTGGTCAGAAATTTGTTTTCATCAAAACCGATTATTTCTAAGAATGATTTAAAAAATATTACCCTTTTAAAAATGTTTTTTTATGTAATTTTTACCCATTTTATCTATCTAAATTTTTCGTTTTTTAAAGTATTATTCATAACGTTTTTAAAAAAGTTGTCGTTTTAATTTTACTGAAAATGTGAAAGGAATCATTATTTTAATGAACTCATCATTATATTAAATTCATATATTTCAAGGACACTGAATAGTTTAAATATTAATTTATATGTTTCAAATATTATTTCCAATGAAAATTATTTTCAAAAGTTTTTGTGAAAATTTAGTTTTAAAAAGTTAATTTCAATATGAATGGCCTCTTTTCCTTAATAATTTTTTAAATAATTCAATTAATCCATGAAAAAACAAATTATTCTTACTCTGATAAGAATTTTTTTGATTGATAGTATCCATTTTTTATATGGATGGTTTATGATCATTTTTACGATTGAAAGCATTGACACTCACTTCCTTGATTTTTTTTGTATTCATTATATTTCCTTTGAAATATTCACTTACATGTGATCATTGGAAATTAAATTTCCTATCAATATACATACTATTTATCATGGAAATGTTTATTTCATAAACCAAATGTTACTTATACATATTTTGTTCTACAACAAATTTAATTTTCTTATCTGGGGAAATTTTTGATAAATCTGTATTCATTACTCAATATGGTTATTTAATGATAAGGCACATTATTAATCATCTGATATATGAGTAATTCTTTAGACATGAAGACACAAGTGGGCCTAGTTATAGATATCCCCTTGATACATCAGTATGACTTATGGGATAGACTATACTAGGTCTTGGTCAAGGATTTACTCATTTATATAAATATCTTTGCAGAATCCCCAGACAGTATTAAATGTCTTGGAACTTGACCTATAAAATATGTTTTAGATTTCCATAATTATTCATTTCATCATTATGAATTCATTTATTGGTATTACATGTTATTATTAAATTATTTAGAATATCTATGGTTAAGTTTCATGATCATGTGGTTATTCATATTGAATTATTTGATCATCATTTATTCCAGTTATATTATTCTCATTTTCTTGATTAAATGGCATGTGTTTTAGTTATTTACCTTTGCATATTTTTATGTCATATTTATTCATAGATTCTATTGTATGCTTACCCTTAATAAGCATCTATGTTCACCCATTTCCTATGTTTTATTTTCCATATGATACGAGGAAGTATTTTGTGATTGATATGGAGGGGTACATTGAGGAGAGTAATGGAATTCTCAAGGAAAATTCATTTTATATTTTAACTTTTAAAATGGAAGGTGAATTTCATGTATGTATCTATTTAAACAAGACATCTAAACTATTTAATACTTCGGGATATGATTCCTTATCTCTTATGTAAATTTAATAAATAATTCAATGGGTCTCGGATAATAGGTTTAGGGTCATGATAGTTGGTATGAGAGGAAGTTTTGTAGAACCCATAAGAACTAGATTTAAGAAATCATATATTAGGTAAAATAATACTATGTTATAATTTTAGGATAATTATATAAGAACATCCTAATTTATTGGTAAGGAAGTGATTATGTGTTTTTTCCTAGAAAATTCATCTATGTCAGGATATTACAATTAGATGTGGCTATGGCATAGATGTGCCTATGGGTAATATCTATAAAAAATGCAACACTAGGATTGACCGGATCATTGTCGGGTGTATAAATATTGTCCTAACTATACATCTAGTTTGACATTTACTTTTGATATTGTTAATATAAATTACATTTTCATTAATAACCATTATAATGAATTTGAAAATAAAGATATCCCTAATGAAACCAAATCAACAATTATGAGGTTACATTTCATAAATTTTATAATTTATGTTAAGTATTTCCCTGGTATTGGGATTTTACATTATGATTAATAATATTATTATCTAATATATAATTTTATATCATATAGAAATATCACATAGAAAATGGAATTTGAATTGTATCAATAAACGTAATCCAAAGAGTATGAATGATTGTTTCATTGATGGGATTAAGATAATCTTTCAAATGGAAATAGTCTCCTGAAAATTCACATCTTATGATTTTATAGTATCATGTTCTAAAAATATTGAGAAATAATTATATAGGTTTTATGGATTTGGAGGGAATAATTATAAGAGTATGATTTTAGAGAAATATAGCTATAGAGAATAAGGGAAAGGATTGATTTTACAACATTTAATCATTGTGGAAATAAACACCCTGGTACATCCTTAAAAAGAATTGGAGTTTTCTAAAATTGAGGATATAAAGGACACAATACTCATGATTTCAAGTAAAATAAAAAGGTTTCATATTTTCAATTCTTCTGTTGTAAATATAAGGGTAACTACGCAAACTCATTCCCTAGTCACTAATAGAATAAACCTCAAAATTAGATAATGATTCATGGTAAATATTTTTCTATTACCATATATGAAGTGTAAGGATTGATGTTCTTTTTTTCAATAATTATATAATTTTATAATTTTATCATTGAAGTTTTAATAATAAGAATTGTGAGATGCATTAGGATTAGATTTCAGTACTTTTTCAATAAGGATTTTAAAGAGTATATTGAATAGTATAGATAAAAAAGAAAAAATCATTCATTGGAAATATGAACGTATTGTAAAAAAACATGATTGATGGAAATATAACCCTTAATACATTCCAAATTTTAAGATAATGATGTTTGGATAAAGATATTATTGATATAGAAAATGTAAATTTGATGGTACTGAAAACCAAGGATCTTATTAAGGATTTGTTGGAAAAGTAGTTTATGATTTATTTGATGGACTTAACATCATTTTTAGAATTGAGAAATATAGCCAATAATCTATGTTTTATTTAAGGAATAAGGAATCATGAATATTTTCAATAATTTTTTATGGTAATTCATGTTATTACAATTTTTAAGGGAATACATTAAGAAGGTATTCGTATGTTTGGTATCTAAGGGTTAATAACTAATTCATTTAATTTGGGGGATTAGTGATAATTTCATTTTGTAAATTTACTAACCTTATTTCAAATTTTTTGGATCATATTAATTTGGAAGGGTCATAAGGTTGACCATTTATGTAATGGTTGAACTTGATGTGGTTTTAAATATTAATTTATTAATTCTCCATATTTTTATTTATGCATATTAGATAAACTATACTAACCAATTTATTATAATATTAACTATAGATCAATGGAATGAATTATCATTCTATTATACATCTTACGATCCATTAAGCATGAATTTTTGTACTTCATACATAAAAATCATTTTTAGATATTCATTTCATAGAGTAAGCGATGAATCTGACATTGATCAAAATGCAACCAATGGATGAAATTTTTGTTACGAAATGGAAATGTATCATGTAAGTATTTTTTTTATGTTATTAGATTTTAAAATCATTAATAAACACTAATAAAGGATCATGAAACAAAATTTTCATCCTATTAACTACATAACCAATGAATCATATAGTAATTTTAATCATTACAGACTTATGGTTTTGAGGTCTATAACATTCCATTATAATTTACCTTCTTTTTATCAATTAACTCTATCATTCTCTGTAATTATTTATGTTTTTCTTCCATGTCCACATCTTCACATTTCACCAATGTTCTCCTATATAGAAATATAATTATGTGCTATCCCATATGACCTTCACAATTCCTTTTAACTATTATTAAAAGGATGTTTTGTTAACCATTTTTTAGATTTTGTATTTGATCATGGGTATTTTCAAATAACAAAACCTTTATTACTGAGGTCAAGATTAAATTATGAGGATGTAATTTACTAAATGGGGTAGAATGTAACACCCTGAGATTTTAAATTATGAACATAATATTTGATAACATGTTTGACTTGGAACATCATGTGTAGAATAAAATATAATGTCCCAATACATTAAAATATTTTTATTTTAAAAAAAATCAATCTCATAGATAGCTTGTAATGTATATAATATTGGGTTTTAATGAAATAGGATACTCTATTAAAATATTATTATTACCATTATAACGTATCCATTCAATTGAAGGGAATTAATAAAAATGAAAAAGTTTTGAAATTTATATGGTCTAAACATGTATAAAAAAATTAATTTTTTAATTATTTATTATGAATAAAATATGAGTAATTTAAAATTAAAATAAATGTTTTCTGGAAAATTATTTTTTTCATAAGACGGTTTAGTCGAACATTGCGCACATGATTAAAAGTTAATTTTTGATAATTTTTGAAAATATATTTGATAAAATTAACTTCATTTTTTTAATTATAATATCTGAATTATATTATGGTGAATTGTTTTGATTTTTCTGAAATGTTTTATTTTTTGATGAACAGGGAAAAATAATGAATTTTAATTGAAAAATTCATTTTCATTCTAATTATATATAATGATAAATTATATTTTAAATTTTTTTTAATGTATATTTTCTTCAATTATATATCTATTAGTATAATTCTATACATTGGACTCATTTTTTTGAAATGTGATATAATAACACTGAGAACTTTTGAACATTTTCCATTTGTGGACCCGCTTTCTCACCACGTTTGAGGGATTAATTTTAAAAATATTGAAACTTATTTAAATTTATTCTGTAATAAGAGAATATATATTTATAAAAAATTAATTTATATTATCTAATAATTTTATTTAAATTTTTTAGTATAAGGAATATTAAAAACAATAAAAATTATTTATAGCGGTTAAGTTAAAAACTGATTTACTAGGGTGTTAATCTAAAATTATAAGGGTTTAAATGGTATAAAAACCTATATAAAAAATATTTAATAGAAATATTTAGACATTATAATGTATTAAACTCTATAATAATAAATTTTAGACCTTTTATTCATGTTCTAAACGTGATTACACATTTTTAAAAAAATTACAAGTGTGGCACTCAGCTCAATTATAATAGGCCACCCCCTCTCTTCTCTTCTTGAAACCTTGAAATCCTTTTTTAAAAATATATCTACCCAAATAATTTACCAGAATAAATAAATTAATTCTATAACCCTCTTTTATTTATTAAATCTATCCTAGGAAGTATTTTGGTGAAAACCTAAGGAGTTACCTAAAAAATAGGTAATGTTCTTTAATTAGTGTTTTTATTTTATTTCTTCCTCCACCTCCATAAATTATTTTTATAACATGATGATATATTTTAATAATTATAATCCATATAATTATACTTTATTATGTTAATTTTATGACTTAAACACATTTCCACTTCCATCAAATGGATTATGAAATAATCATTCGTGTGTACGGTAGACTTCTGCCTCGCGGACCAATATCATATTTTTCCATTAAATCCTATAATAGTTGGGTTTTGATAACAGTTATAAAGTATATATATTATATTTATAACATTATTATAACTATTTATAAATTATATCATATATTACTTTTTTTACTATCCATTCTGTAGGGTATATAACAATATCGCTCATGTATACAGTGGACTACCACCTCACAATGCTATGTGATTCATCTCCCAATAGTTATTTACTTGGGAATTGATAAGGATAATGATAAATAATATTTGTGTTATAAATTAAATAATTATTTTATCCTTGAAATATTTTTCATTTAAATGGATAATGTATAATTTTCTTTATTACACTGAAAAATGATAACATCATTCACGTATGTGTGGACCACCGCCTTCACAAAGCGATGTGAATATATTTTCATCACTTCACCAAATCGATGATATATATATATAGATATAGATATATATACATATATAATGAAAAAATAGGTTATATAAGATACAAATATCATTATTTAATGTTAAAATATTACTTACTTCTTTTCTATAATGATCATTGGAAAATAGAAACGTTACTCATGTGTACATATGAATTTTCATCTCTAAGATTGTAACATAGTGAATTTTTCATAACCATATTTTATTACTGGATTTAAATGTATAATTTATGTATAAATATGATAATTATATCATGATTATTTTTTGGATATGTTTAATAATGACTTCTTTTACCATAGTCAACCCACCAATGTCATTTTCAACACATAATCCAAATATCATTGAAACATCGGATGTAAACTTAATTGACTATGTAATCATATATAATATTGTAATAAGTGAAATAAAGGGAATAATAAACTTGAAAATGGTTATTAAAAAGTATATAATTAACATAATTTTACTCTTCAGGATGATATAGAACCTACATGATGATTTCGACTCAAGGTAAGTGACATTTTCTAAATTTCTCTTTAGTGGTGAATATTGTAATGTTATGGAGCTAATTTATTTTATATAATTTATATACTTCCCATTTGACCTATAATATCATTATTCATTAACAATTTGCGTTATTTTATGTTTTAATTTGAATTATTTCATCCATGGGTATTTTCCTTCAAAATTACATACATGTATATAATTTCATTAGTCAATTTTTTTCATTGGGTTATATTACTTATTAATTGTATTTGATATTATAGGATTATTTTTGTAATTAGTTTTTTCAAAAATATTTTATATATGAACTTTCTTATCATGAAGTACATTTTTTACACTTAATCGATTAATTGATTAATTCTCACTTTAGAATTATGGTGTTTTCAAGGGTTTATTTTCTAATTAAATTTTAATTAGGATTGTTTATAATTTAGTTTCCATTGAAGGAAATTATTTGACCAATTTTTAATAAACCCCTTAAATTTATTCTCCTCTTATTATTATTAAACTTTTTCATGTAATAGTTTCATTTTTCCACTCCATGGTACATAAAATTACTCTGATAATTTTATTAAAAAATTCGACATTATTTTTCTCTTTATTCAGAAAACATTTTTCACCAAAACACATGTATTCTTAAAAAATTTCAAAAAAAAATTATCTGTTTCAAAATTATTTATTAATGAAATTTTAACACATTCTTAACTTTTAAAAAATTCAATGGAATCTTCAAGTCATTTTCAAAAAATGGCCATATGGCTTTTACTGAAAATGTTGAAGGAACCTTTTTTAAAGTACTCAACATGTACATAATTTCTTTCCATCGTGACCCTGCATTGTTTTAAATTTTCCATTATAATTTTGAAATATTTATTTCGATGAAATTCATATTAATTTTTTTTCTTTTAGTTTTCAAATTTCTTTTTCAAAATGAAAAAAATTTCCTCAAGAATGTTTTAATTATTTTTTATTGTATTTATATTCAATTAACAACAAAAAAAACTTTATTATTACTCCATGTAATATATGTTTTATTGATACTATCATTATTAATTCTATAGATTTTTTATGATCATTTTGACCAAGGAATGTACTGAAACTCACTTTCAAGACTCAATGTTTTTCATTTACTTTCCCATGAAATATCCACTTAACTGTGATCATTGGGTATTTAATTTTCCTTAAATATCCATATTATTTATCATGGGTGTGTTTATTTATTAAACCACATATCAATTATAAATTATATATTGAATCTTATTTGTTTATTTTGGAAAATATTGATAAATATGTATTATTTAATCAGTACATATATTTGATTATTAGGTATATGGTTCATGAATTCAATCACTCATTCAATATATAAGGAATGCATTAGTCATGTAGACATGGGTGAGGCCTAGTTATAGATAGAAATTTTATATATCAATAGGTATAATGAGGTAAACTAGATTGGGTTTTGGCCAAGGCCTTGCATATATATATATATATTGGAACAAGTCATAAATGGTATTATATGTTTTGAAATAATTCCACAAAGGTGTGTTTTAGATGCATAGAATTATGTATTCTGTAATTACGAATTTATTTATTAATATTCTATGAAATTATTTGGCTAGTTATAACATCCATGGTTAAGTTTCATGCTCATGAGATTATTTATATCGAAATATTTTACCGTCATTTATTAATACCATATTATAATCCGATTATTGATTAAATGACATGTGATTTAGTTATTCAACAAGACATACTAACTATGCCTTATTTATTGCTATTTTTTATTGTATGTTTACCCATACTAAGAATATGAGCTCATCCCTTTAATATATTTAATTTTTCTCATGATACAATGATGTGTTCTTTGATTGATATGTAAAGATATACTGATAGGAATAATTTCATTATCAAAGATAAATCTTTGAGTATTTTATGTTTTATAATGTAATGTGAGTTTCATGTATATGTATATATATAATTCAAATACTATTATATTATTCATTCCATTGGGATTTGATTTTTTATATCTTACGCCAACGTAATTTAACAAACACTACCTCTAAAATACGTGTCTTGGGGCCACTACACTTATTGAACTTGTGATGGGAACTCTGTTATCTCCCATAAAATTTCTTTATACTCCAATTCCTATGAAGTAAAAAAGATGCATTGTTACTATTGTGCATGATTTCACATATATTAATAAGAACTTGTGAATGATCTCATGCACATGAAAACATGTGAAACACTTGAAATAATCTAGTGGATTTTTTTCATACTAATATGAGGTTGTGAGGTAGGTGATTTTTCAAGGTAGTAAAGAAAAACATTGCATACACATGCATAATAAAACATAAAATAATAAACTATGGAATATTGTGTGTTGGATTTTATAAATATAAGAACCACATACAACACTTGGAATAAGTACACTAGAAAAGTTTTAATCGAGATAGATTTGATATTTTGACAAGATTATTCTTGTAGAAAATAATATTTTGGAATTTTTTTTCCACCACTTTCAAACATTTTGTTGAGGTTGTGACTCCATCAACGTAAGGAAGAATTATTATATGTGAATTTGAGATTGACATCAGGGTAGTGTTTCAATCAAAAGAGATCATTCATACATGAGTAGTCAATGGATTTTGAAATATCGTATCATTTTATGATCAATGGATTATGAATAGGATTTAGTGGATGAGAATTAGTTTCCAAAGGTTATGATGTTTTATAGAAATATATTAGATGATCTAGTTTTCTTTTGGAGATTTATTACATCATTAGGTAGTGAAAATTAATATAGAATATAATATAGTTCTTTCTATTAGTGGATAAATACTTGAAGATAATTGGAAGACTCTAGTTGGTCTCTGGAGTAGGAGAACACATAGTAGAAATCTTTGTTGAACTCTTGTGTAGGTGGGAACATGTGATCTCTAGTGGGAATCTAGAGTAGGAAATTTTTGGGACTTGATGTTAATGGGAATGATTATTTCCCTAGTTGTAACCTATAGAAACCCTATCTTTTCATATATGGCTATGACATTTATTTGGTTTAATATTCATTACATTATTCAAACTCACTCCCGATGACCATAATAGTTTAATGCCTTTAGAAACATGGAACACAATATTCTTAATTCATGATGGATATTCAATTCCTCTCATAAATATCATCCCTTTTAGTACTTCTAATTAATCTCATTCTTCAGAAAATGTTAAAGGAAGCAAAAGAATGGGTGAGCTTTGATGCTTAGTAAGGGTAATAAATAGAGATACATAATAACACACATGAAAATAAGGGTATGAGAGTATGAACAAAACAATTGAAAACTTTTCCAAGAATATCAATGATCATAATCATTATTCATGACTTAAAGATTTAAATTTCATAACGCATTATTTATAAGATACTCAAAGAACAAGATACAAGAGGAAATAAAATTTTCATAAGACATAGAATTGTGATATACACATAAGCATTGATAATCATTTCCTTGTTAGTCAAGGATCATTTCCAAAATATATAAGGGTACTTTATGGGTAGCTACATTTCCTGGGTAAAAACCCACCATCTGTAGTGGTGTCGCATTCCTTAGAGTGGAATGGGTTCACTCCCCAAACCATGATAGAAGTCAAGGTTCACTCCCATGACTATCATAGTGGAAAAAATCTCTTACTGAACTGATTCCACTCCCCATTCTAGACCTATCTATCTTATGTGATATAAATCATTATCTAATTAATTGTATGGAGTGATAGGTCCCACTCATATTTGGATATAATGTAACTACCATCCATCATTATAACGTAATAACCATCACATAATTAAAATAATGAACATTTTTTTCTCAAGATCTTAAAACTTTCATCATAACATAACCTATGAATGGAAAAGGGTTTCATTGAAATTTCATCATATCACAACTTATGAAAAATAACCAGGCATCACAAAAATTCTGTTAGTTAATAATATCATAGCCAATGAAAATTTGATGGATTAATAATAGTTATATCATTGTATAACCCATAGAACAGAAATAAGTTTCCTAAACCCCAATCATCATAATCATAAACCATTTAGAGAATGAATAAGAATGGTATACTTGATTAATATCCCTAAAAAATTATAGATTATATCAACATTTTTTATATGATATGGAGAATTATTTTTAAAGATCATATGGAAAATTTCCTAAGCAAATAAACATTTCTTTGAAAATAACTTTTCAAAATGGAATTTGTTTTCAAAATCTTTGTTAAAAATGACATTAAAAACAAGTAAAGGATGTATAAAAAATATTTAAAAACATTTGTGGGGAAAAAATCTTTTTTGATATGAAAATATATTTTTAAAACTAATTTGTTTTTTTAAAAATCATTCAAAATAAAAATGAGATAATATTCTATCATGACCTGACCCAAGTTGTGGCTCAAACTGAAACTACACCAAGCCTACCTCCATAGGCCATGGGTGGTGACAGGAACTGAAGGCACACTATACATGGGGAGGCCTTTACCTACAAACCTGTACAAACATACCTAGCCAACTCAATGAAAATGTGTAGAGTGAACAAAATTAATAACGAAACAATGATATAAATATAACAGATATGCATGAATATAACCACAAAATAATAGAATAATAAAACAGTGTATACTAAAATAGAAAAGGGAAAAAATACATTCCCAACTAGAAATTTTTTCCAATAAGACAGATACTGGAAAAGAAAAATGATGAGAGATCCCAGCTCAACCTATCTAAGCTCTGACCACCAAACACAGTCCAATTCACGATGTTTCCCTATACTCACTCCTCTGAATTCATCATCAACCTATCCACTATCTTCAAAATACACGACATGTATTGTGAAAATTCCATGTCAGGGTGAGTATATACATACCTAGTATAACTCCTTGAAAAAGGTTAAGGGGGTAGTAAGAGATAGACCTAAAGAGGAAAGTAGTAGATAGAACAAGGTATGATAAAAAGAGTATGGCTCAACCCAAAAATAGAGTGAAAGTAAACTCATCCAAAACCAGGGATCTTGAAACGTTGATAAGATAAACATCTTGTTGAGTCTTCACTGCCTATAGTGGGAGAGTAGACTCATCCATCCAAGAGATGATAGAAATAGAAATCACACGGTATAGCTCGTGTATCTTCACCTCTCCTAGAAGTAAAGTAACCCGGCCCAAAGGAGTGGGTACTTGAAGAGGATATATGTGTGTGTGTGTGGCTGTGTCTGTGTGCGTGCGCTCTCAGTTAAGGAAACCCAAATGATATAGTAAGGGGATTCCCATATCATTGCTTATCCTAAGAGTAAGAGTCACAAACATGTCCAAGGTTAGTCCATCTATGATGCTAATAACCTCACGTGTCTACTTAGGATACACAATTTGAACGGACTCAATCACCACACCTTGATAATATCTTATTTGGGAGGCACGAATGCACAATCACGTTTTTAGGTCGTGTCTCAAGGATGTGACTTTTCGAGTACCCATGACCAACCCATCTATAGGGTGTCGCTCTAGTTTCATCGAGGACCCATGCCAAGCCCATAAGGAGGGTGCCACTTGGAATAGATTGGGGACACGTGCCCTTCCCAAAAGGAGGTTTCCACTCAAAATATCATGGAGGACTCATGCCCATGTCGGCTGGAGGGTGCCACTCGGAATAGTATAAGGAACCATTCCCCACCCAATAAGAGTGTGCCAACATGAATATTATTGATGAACCATGCCCATCCTAGCTAGAGGTTTCCAATTATAAGTCATAGAGGAACTACTCTATCCATAACAACTATATTTTAGCTCTCAGAAAGCATCGAGGAGCATCACTACCCATCCCAACTAGCAGGTAAGCTCAAAAAACTCTGATATGCTTATGTCTGATCAATGTATTTATCGGAAATTTCCTTAATAAACTCACACATGAAACATCTATCATTGTATCTCAAAATCCACCATAAAAGGCACCATAATTTTCTATGTGAAAAAAAACTCAAGATAGGCTAGTATAGGGAAAAAATATGATTCCTAAAGAATGAGAAACAAAAGATAGAACATTAATAATGAGGTACAAAATGTTTGTGGGGTCCACAAGACATGTGACCCCACCTCATAGCCTTGTTGTGTACCTTTCCATACTCAGGTTCTAAAATGTGTACATGTACCCCTATGCATGTCATTGTACTCCTAGACTACATGCCATATATGTCCAAAAGGCTTATGAGTGCATGATGCTCATCATTGGTCCAAATGGAAGAAATGTAATTTCACTGAAATTATTCACCAACCATCCCCAACTAACCCAAGGGATCACACCATTGCAATCCTTGTGGAAAAGCGCATAGGAAAGACTGTTCATTCACCCCAATTGGAAAACCGGTGAAGCAGCTTCATTTTACCACATTGTGCATGAATAGTTCCTTTTGGGTCACACATCATGGTCCTCAAGTAAAATATTAAGATCACATTATTTTGATCTTCAAGTAAAAATGTGTGTAATTGACTATTCATTTGCCTCAATCGGACACCTAATGAAAAATACATTTTTCATTGCATTATGCTCAAAGGACATATCATGGGGAATGTACCTCGATCTTGATTTAAATACTCAATATTGGTCTTGAAACATCCACCTTAATTTTAGGTTTATTATTCCATTGAAATCACATCAATTGGAAATTTTGATCTTGTTGTGCATGTTAAAAAGAATATTCATATCAAATTTCGGTAAAAACCAAATGGGAATTATTTGGAAAAGACATGAATATTCATTCAAATAAACCTATAAAATTAATGTATGGTTTAAATTTTCTTTTAAAAATAAAATAATAGTAATAAAACATTTTTTATATTTTTTAGAAAATAAGGTTTTTAATGAAAATAGATTTCGAATAGAATATACTGATAATGGAATATTTTCTTAAAATTATATTCTCAGTTAATTTAAGAACAAAATAGTGGTAAAATGGTAATATTAGTTGAAAATATAATTAATTACCATATGATAATAAAACACATGATTTTTTTGGATATTTATCATAATATTTTATCATCGAAAGCATATTCATAAACAACCTCGATAATCAATTAGATTGTAATATAAAATCACTACCATTTTATCAAAATTGAATTGTAATCCCTTTTAAAGAATAATCTAATATGTAACATAAAATATCATGGGTATTCATATATTCATGATATTACATGTAAATGGGTATGAATATAATCCTCATGAATTAATATAGGTGTATACCATAACTTTTGTCTCAAAGAAGGAAAATTGAGACCAAAATCCCTTAAAAATAGGTATCTTATGAACCATAAACCCCATGAAAGAGAGTACCTAAAATATATATTTAAATACCTATAATTTTAAGAAGAATGATCATAATATAAAATCATGGTAATTACATACACCATATAAAATAAACATGTGGTGAATACGGATTGTGTCTCACAAAAAATAAAAGTGATACAGAAGTCCCTTATTTTAAGTCTAGAATTCCTTCGTACAAGTTAAAACCTACTATTTAAGAAATATAATTTTATTAGAATTATATTAAGAAAAAAAAATTTATTTAATTCCTTAAATTATTTTCTTATGACCTTTTATTAACTATTCATTAAAAAATCCATGTTAAATTTATGTTTTATATAAGAACCGCTTTAATTTTTTATATGTTTTGATTTATTATATTTTTGTCCCAATTAATTTGATTGTGGTAGAATACTCTGCAGATATATAACCATAATAAAAATCTCATATATATTCAGTATATATTTATTTATATTACCCCATAAATTTTAGTGACTAAAAATGAAATACACCTCCCATGGAGACTGTAAACCATACATATGCATGAACACAATTTCTATTTTCTTGTTGGATTGAAAGAAATAAATTATAATTAAATATTATCCTTCAAAAATAATTTTCAATTCATATAAATAATATATTTTATAACAAACCCACACTTAATACCTTCTAGGTAAAGCCTGAATTAATCGCATCGCTTCGTGAGGTGGTAGTTTGTCGTACATAGGAGCAGTGTTATAATATTTCCAAAAAATAGTGATTTTGAATTTATGTGTGATATTATAATTCCATAAATATAATAATATCATAAATATCATATATAAATAATAAACCCATCATTATGCTCATCCTTGAGAGGTGGTAATGGAAAAATTCAATGATATTGGTTGTTGTGGAGGTAGTTCACCATACACTTGAACGATGATTTCATAGCCGATTTGATAAAAGTGGAGATAGATAAATATTATTCCATAAGATTAATAACATATAAATTATATGAGAGATATTTTTAATTTTATTTTAGGTTTTAAGACATAATTTATGCTTCAAAAAGATGAAATAAAATGAAACACATTTGTTAAGATGATTACCTTTTCTAAGAGAAACCTCATTTGGATATCCTCTTAAGGAATATAAGAACTACATTTTAGGAGGACCAAAAGCTCAATAATATGAATAATGTTGTTTGGGAGATTATTTGGTATGTATTGGTCTAAATAAATTTATTGGAAGGTTTGAAAAAAGAAAAGTGATGTGGTGGCCTCATGTAAGTGGAGAAACAAAACCTAGTTGGAATATACTTGGAAATTTCCCAAAAGACTAATAAAAATAAATCCATTACCATGAAAAATTATTTAAAAATAACATATATTCTAAATTTGTAAGGATAGGTTAAAAATATTTCCCTCAAAAAAGATTTTGAAATGTTTTTATGTCATTTTAACCATTATGTTCTTAGTTTAAACCCACGGTAAACCCATTTTTACCTTAACTGCCATCAATAATTTCTACTATTTTTACTATTATTTTTTGGTACAAAATTACCATATCAGATAATATAAATTATTATGATTCCAAATATGGATTATATTTTTCTAAATTACCTTCAATTAAGTGGAAATATTTAATTTATAATTAATCCCACATATATGATGAAGAAATAGTTTTTTAAAGAGAAAAGGTTCAAATGATTAAAAACAATCTATATCAAAATTAAATATTATATTTATTCTAATGACCTAAATTGTATTAATTTATTTATAATTGAACTAATTTTACTTTAAAACTGATTTAAAATATATTTTTACTTTGTAAATAAATTAAATGAAAATGCAGTTTTCAATTAAAATTTAGTATTTTTTAATATTCCTCAAAAAATGAAACAATTATATGAAATCAAAAAATAATTACCGTAAGATAATTTTGATATAATTATTTCAAAAAACTATTTTCTATTTGGTTAAATAAATTTTCTAAATGTGGAAAAAACTAATTTTAAATTAAGTATGACAATGGCAACAAAACTATTTTTTAGAAAATACAATTTCAAGTGTACAATTAGATTGTTTCTTAACTATTTTCTAGAAAACACATAAGATGAATTTTATAAAATTTATTGAATATATAATATATAAATTTCATTTAAATCATTCACCAAATGTTATATTTTTAATATTTTGAGGTAAAACGCATTTATGTTCACAAAAATAGTTTATTAGAAAACAATTTCCATTGTTTTAAAAAGGTGTTTATTTTCATTTCTAAATAATTGGTCATAAAATAATTGATTATATATAAATTATTAAACCAAATATTTTCATAATTTATTCCATCCTAATCATACCTACCATTGCAATTTCTAGGTGATAACTATCATATAATAATATATTAATTATATGTCAGGTTTCGTATGAACACAGTGTTAAGTGTAACACAAGATAAACATAGTATTTTTTATAACACAAGACAGTCATAGAGTTGTGTGTAAACAAAGTTAAACTACTTTTTAGTTATAACAAAATCCAAAACTAGAGGTTTTTTCACATAAAATATAGAAAAATAAAATTTATTTATTTTTTAAATAATTTCCCAAAATCTCAAGGTGTTATATTCTACACCCTTAAAATGAATTTCTCCCTCAAAATTAGTGTTGTTTGACAAAGGATTAACATTTTAATGTTTCATCAAATAAACTAACATCATACAAATGAATAATAAAACATCCATTAAGAAGGGAATATTGGAAACATAAAGGATACCAAAAGTAACTCATAACCTAGTTTCCACTTATGAGAACATAGGTGGGAATTTAATATTTGGACATGGAATAAAAGAATAAATATGTATATAGAGTGATATATATCACTTATCAAAATAAATTTTGTTATCAAGCAATATTTATTGACTAGAAGACTATATACCAAAGATCCTTGAAAAAGGGTCATTGATATCATCAAAAATGTTGATGAAAGGGCTCCATTTTATTTCAAGAACCATCACTAAATTTTGAGAAATTTTCATGATATGATACACTTTCATGAGTTCATTCTATTTAATAAGAATAATTTCCCCCTTTGGTTATGACATTATCAATTTCCACTTCATCTCATACCTTAAGAAATGGATGTTAACTTTTTATTCTTGAATCACTAACGGGTCATAAGATTCGTATATATAATGATAAGTTATTCCATTTACCTTTAGTTATCTTCAAATCAAAATTGTTAGCACAGGTTATCCAATACTTAGAAATCTACATGTGAATAAATAATACTATAATATCTAAAAACTAATTCAATGTTCAACATAAACCATGCCATAAATGGTTAACATTATGACTCATTTGTGTAACTCCCCAAAATTTTAAGAGAAATATTATTTTTAATTACTTTGATGTCTTGGGTTGTACGCTACACCAAGATTATCTTGCACTATACACAACACCGTATTAGCTTACAGTATACTCCAACACTATTCTAGGCTTGTGTTGCATGCCAAATCAACCTTCCTCGATAGCATGTGTTGTACGCAATACCGAGTTTCACTAAATGAGATATTATTATAATATTATTATGAACTATAGGTTATGAATAGTAATACCCTCTTTTAGAAATTTTAGAAATTTTATCTTTCAAAATGGACTTCATTTTTGGATTCGGAATATTGAAATTAGCCTAGGGTGAATTTTTGGTATTTTTCTGAAAACATTCAATTTTTGATGGATAGTGAAAACACAAGGTTACTATTTAAAAACAAACTTTTTATTTAAATAATCATTTATTTTATTTATTTTAGGTCAAAATAGATACATAATACCTATATAAGTTCAATGTAATCCATTGGAGTAATTTTATAATAATATAGATACATAAAAATTTTATTGAACTTTTTATCGTCTTTTACCCACCTCTTAGAAGCATTTGTAATTATACATAAAACTTAATTTTACCACTTCTGTGAGTTGAATTTTTAAAATCCGAGAGACACGGTTAATATGAAGGAGTAAAATGTGGTTCAATAAGATAAAAATAATTTTTGGTGAATAGTAACTTATTACTTTTTTTTACCACAATTAAAAGTAAATATGGTAATTAAGTGTAAAATTGATATTATTATTACCCTAAAACATGTCCTAATTCTATTGGATAAGTTTTCTTCGACCAAAAACAACCTTAGAAATAAAATATTACCCTGTAGATCCACTTGGATTAGATTAGGACACTTATTATTATTTTATTTAAAGAAGAGTTAACAGAGTTAAAATCAAATTTTAATAACTAAAAAAATTTTAATATAGGGTTTTACATAATATAAATTAGACTATAAATATTAATTAGAAATATAAAAAAATTTCCTATATAATAGTATTTTATTTACAATTTTTAGACATTAAATATTTTAATTTATTTATGACACAATGATGATGTAGTAATTACCTTATTAATGAAATATTAACATAATTGATGTTATGAATACCCAAATAAATGTAATTTGAAAATCATTATGAATTACACTAATTTTATAGGTTAATATGACATGTTAGTATTGATTTAATTAACTTTTTTAAAAACTAATCATGCTGTTATGATTTTCACCAAAATCAATTACCAAATAGTGTCAAATTTGACATAAAATAGATTCTAAAAAAAATATTATATTATTAATTGTTATTCTATTCCTAAAAATCTAAGGTTCGTACAAATGACTTAGATAAGGTTATATATATTAATAATTAAGCACTTGGGGTTCGTTTGTCTTGTTATAGTATGTTTATTAACCATATAGTGTAAGAAAACAAGAAGACATAGTAAAAGTTAAATTATTTAACTTATAGTTAAATCTAAATGATAAGGTTAAAATAGTTTTATAAACTTGTCTTAAACCTATTGGTGGAGAGTATTTCTACCCGTCACAACTTTATATTCTAAATAAATCAATTTTGAGCTATTATAAACCGAATATCAGTTTATTATAAAATAATATTTTAAGTTTTTCATAAGGTGCCCCTCTCCTCCCTTATAAAAGGAAACCTCATCCCTCTTCTCTTTACACAATTTTGAGCTTTCAATATCAGCCAACCACTGTCCATTTACCTTATTCACTTCCCTAGAAACATTATAGAGGTTCTTGTCTCCTCAAAAGTCCAACTCTAGTGCCATAAGAGGAAACTTAAAAGAGGTGTGCCGAAGAAGAGGTAATCTCTTCTACCGATTCTTTCAAGTTTTATTTCTTCTTCAACTTATTCTTATTTAGTTGTTTCATTATAATGTAATAAAATAAGTATAAAAAATATACTGATATGTTATTATAAATATTAAACAACCCCATTTAACCTTCTATCCATCCTACGGAAAATGAAATCACCGCGCGTGCGTACGTACGGAATACCGTCTCCACGCCAGGGTGTAATCAGTTATTCCACCACCACCTTACTTAGATGGGTATAATGGTGTAAATAATAACTATATATAGTTATTATAACATCATACTGATTCTGAAATATTATACCATCCACTCCAATTCAATTCAATAATTGTGGGAACGATATCATCGCTTGTGCGTACGTACGGATTACCGTCTCCACGATGCGATGAGATTCATTCTCCATGTCAACCATTCAAGAATGATTATAAAGTATATATAATGAAATATATGATGTGATAAAGCTAATAGATTTATTTATATATATATTTCATCTACATACTTCCATTCAAGTCAATAAGGAATGAAAAACAGTGTTCATGCATACGTACGACCTACCGTCTCCATGAACGGTGTGTTTCATTTCATTTATCTATCTATTATATATATATAATGAATATATATGATATATAAATAATTTTTTACATTATGTAAGTAAGTAAATCACGAAATAAGTAATAATAATATCAATAACAAAAAGTCCAAACACATATGATAAATGAAACCATTTCACCCAAAACGATGCTTTAACATGGAATTAAAAAAAGAACCGGTAATATAAAGTCATATGTGAATCATATATGATTTCATAAATATTATTATGGTTCTGTTAAAAGTTAATAATTTGTTTAAACCCACTATACTGGAGTTTCGGACACGTATGGAAGAAATTGGACCTAAGGTAAGGGATAATTTTGCAATCTCATTTTTAGCCAAGATTACTTATACGTAAGTATTTACTGGGGTTATATTTTTCATCCATGTGCATAAAAATGTTTTCATAAAGTGTTTAATATTATTCCATGTAAGTTTAAAGTCATGTTTACCCTTATTTTACTTTTACTTTGTGTTATGGAAGGAATCTTTATTTTTATTACCATATAAGGTACTTTTTGACTTTTCCAGCCAAAGTATGAGAAGAATGTTTTTTTAACTTATACGGCATGAATTGATTTTTACAGTTTTAAAATGACTTATTTCAATGAAGTTTATTCTACAAAATTTCATTATTATTTTTAGAAAAATCATTTTCTTTTAAAATTTCGTGTCATTTTGAGAAAATAAAATTATTTTGAAGAAGAAAGGATATTTTCCTCAAGAGTTCATTTCAAGTGTTTTATCAAAACTATTTTCCATCTAAGATGACATTATTTCATATGTGTATGTTTAAAGTATAATATCTCTTTGATTTACATGGTTTCAATTTTCTTATGATGAAATGATATCCATTAGTTTTATATGGATTATGTTATGATGGGATGATGTTTACGAAACCCATTTTTATTCTTTGGGTTATGATGAATGATTTATGTTTATGTTTTGGCACAAGTAAGAATGATTTCATTATGAGATGGGTCGGACCTATATCTCCCTCCAATGAATTGGGTAAAAAAATTTATCTCATGAGATAGACATGGCTAGAATGGTAAGTTAATTCGGTTCAGTGATACAGGACAGGAATGAGGAGTGAACTCAATTCAGTAAGGGACTTTGTCCACTAAGATGGTATTGGAAGTAATGACTTGGATACTATGGAAATCATATCATGTGATTAATGGTTTTCCATAATTACATGATTTATTCCCATTCTATTTTATCATTATTTATGTTCCTTTATGATATATGCCTTATGTACTTCCATGATTTTTGTCTTTGCTCAAGATTTTGATGTTTAGATTTTATGTTCAAGTTTTTTCATTCAAATGTTTATGGATTGTTTTATTTTCTCCATGATTACCCTTACTGATCATTTGATCTCACCCTTTATATTTTGTCTTTTCCGCAGGATATAAAGAAATGTTTTAGGTAAGAAAAAAAGGAAAGATCTTTATGGGAGATGTTGACGATCTTTCACCAAGATTAGCAGATTATATTCCGAGTTTCCAAAGACCCTAAACTATTACGGTCCTTTGGTGTCTGTTTTTTTATGTATTAGGTATTCCGCAAAAGTAATGTAATGTCTATGTACGTCAAGCTATGGGTCTCTACAGTCGGTATCAGAGGAAAAGGAGGTAGGAATAAATCTGATCCTTGAGAACTCTAACATGTGAGCGTTGGACGAAGCATGTCTCTCCAACCAATGGCTTCATGAGAAAATGTTTGCCACTGGGGATGGTGGTGTGTCCTGCCCAAGGGGCATAGCCGCCCATGGAGTGCCCTGATAAGTATCAATTATAGTCCACTAGAAGTAATTCCAGACCAGTTTTTCACAATTACATGTTTTATTTCCATGCTATTTTATCATGATTGATGCTCCTTTATGATATATGCCTTATGTACTTCCAAGATTTTTTTCTTTGCTCAAGATTTTGATGTTTAGATTTTATGTTCAGGTTTTTGCATTCAAATGTTTATGGATTGTTTTATTTTCTCCATGATTACCCTTACTAAGTATTTGAGCTCACCCTTTATATGTTTTCTTTTCCTCGGGATATAAAGAAACATTTTACGTAAGATAAAAAAGGGAAGATCTTTATGGGATATTTTGAAGATATGTCACCAAGATTAGAAGATTATATTCTGAGTTTCTAAAGACACTAAACTATTATGATCCTTTGGTGTCTTTTTTTTATGTATTAGGTATTCCGCAAAATTAATGTAATGTCCATGTATGTCAAGATTGGGTCTCTACAGTTGGTAGCAGAGGAATGGTTTAGTTAACCTTTGGAAACTATGATGCGAAAACTTTAGTGAGATCCCTAGAGATATTTCTAATGTATGTCTAGTTATTTCCATAAGTATAAATATAAATATAGGTTATAGTCCTATAATTACAGTAACGATCATAGAATTAAACCTAAGATGTTATATATTGAAATTAATCCCCCTTTGTTATGTTGTTTTCCTCTCACATTGTTCTTTTTGGGTTTTAGACGATGGATGGAACCAGAAGGAACCATGTTGATCAATGTAATGTACAATGTAATGATATTCCTACTAAACAAACCAATGTTATGGGAGATGGAGTGAAAAATCGTATTGCTATACTTACACAAGCTATGAATCATTCTGTACTTCCAAATGAGCAGATAAAGGAACAATATTCTTTTGAGTCCACCATGAGGCAACGTCCACCTTCTATTAGTGGGTCCTCTGATCCACTTGTTTCTGAATAATGGATTAGTACCATTGAAAATATATTTTCTATAATTCACTGTTCAGAACATGAAAAAGTCATTTTGACTGTTTACCGGTTAGAAGGTGAATCAAACCAGTGGTGGACTCTAATTAAGAATACAAGGCCCCAAGATGAAATTGAATCCATGGAATGGGATGATTTCAAGAACTTATTTTTCAATAAGTACTTCCCTCATATTCTTCGAACAAAGATGGAAGATGAGTTCCATGAGCTTAAGGAAAAGGATGATAAATCTGTTGGTATATACAAAGTGAATTTTACAAGGCTTGAAAGGTATGCATCTGGCATTATCATCCAACCTGAAAGTAAAGTTGATCGATTCTTCAGTAGCTTAAAACTAAGTCTTCGAAGGGAATTATCTATAAGAGACTTCAGTACCTATGAATAAATTTTGAGATGTGCTATCAAGGTAGAACTATAAGTTGTTATTACATATCCATCTCATGGTTTCGACAAGAAACTAAAGATTGAGTTCAAGTAATAATCTCAGAACAATGGTGAAAAGAAGGTGAATGTTTCTTTATGCTCAAAGTGTGGAAAGAAGCATAGTGGGGATTTCCTAAAAGGTACTAGAAAATGTTTCAAGTGTGTAAAGGAAGGTCATCGAGTAGCTGAGTGCCGAAGTAATGGGAAAAATGATTCTAATGAAGTGAATAGAGGAATAAACTACAGTGAATGCTCCACCGACACTTCAATGATTCTAGTGCAAGGAAATGGGGATTTATGCTAATAAATTCTCTAATACAAGGGTTAATGATGATCGACGTGAGAAACCTCTTAAGGAAAAGGAATAAGGGAAGTCACATGTGATCACTATTTGTGATGTTGAGTATGAAAATGATGTTGTGGAAAGATTAAGTGTTTATGTAATGGGATTCCAAAATAATGGTGTAGTATCGTGGAATATTTGAATATTTATGTATTTCTCTATTGTGGTTTCTAATAATTTTATGGTACCGGTAACCATGAAAAGTGATTCAAGTATTTTTGAAAGCAGATGATATGCACATAAGGAATGGATAAGGAGAAAATGAAATATTTGATAGTATTCATGAGCTCATGACTGATATAAGGACAAAGTGATATCATGGTTTGAGTATATATAAATTTTCGGATTTCGGTATGTGGAAAGAGTTAACTTTTAAAATCACTCATGTTTTCACTGAGGTTCTATGGTAATACATGATTAAGGTATTTACATGTTTGGAATGTGACCAATAACAATGTATATCTTACGATATATGAGGGACAAATGACGGTATCCATGTGCTTGTTATGTGACCTTTCAAGTAATCGTTTTCTTTACCCTATGAGATTGGACATATGTATTTTGGATAAGCCTAAAGATTGGAATGGATTATGGTGGATATCAGACAGTATTGTTTAAGGATCAAACTTTTTTTTAGTATTATTTCTAGAATGTTATAATAGTGTAGTTTTAGAAAAAGGGACAACTTGCAGGACGGGCGATAACCCATCGCGTCGGACAAGTATGTGAGAATTGAACCCATAACCAAAGTGTGACAGTCCTTTATCGTCTACCACTAGCCTAAAGGAGGTACCTGGTTTGTATAAACTAGTTTTATTTTATTAAGCGGTATGATAGATGAAGTATAAGTCCATTTTTGGAACCATATACGATTAATCTCACCATATATGGACTTATGTATATAACTTTTTCTAACCTTATGTTTGACACAGATGGAATGACATATCATTCTGTCGCATGATCTGCTATCACTTTGAAAAAGACAAATTCAACTTTATTTCATTAAGAGATGAAGTAGAAATTTTTTAAGGCACGAACAATGGTGAGATTGTACCAAAATCAAGTAATTATTTCTTTTAATTCAACAATTCATCAACATTAGGTAAATGATCTCGAGAACTAAAAACATTTTCCTAGTACCCTCATACCCAATGAATTAGATGGTACCTTAAATAATCACAAATTTATGGCTTTGTGATTGATGGATTTTTCATAGACATGTTCTCTACCACTCTCCATAAGAACTTGATGGTTATATTTCTCTTCCATATCCATATTTTAACCTATATTGTCCTATGTGAAAACCCAGTGCTGAGTTACTTTGGGTGACCGTTATGATTCTAACTTCCATTTTTAAAATTGATGTTTTAGTATTCCTTTTTAAGATGTGGGTTTCTATGAAAGAAACTTTCAAGTAGTAAACCACTTATAACCCCAACGAATTTCGAGGGAGAAATTCATTTTAAGGGGGGTAGAATGTAACACCCCGAGATTTTATGAGAAATATTATTTTTAATTACTTTGATGTCTTGTGTTGTACACTACACCAAGATTATCATGCGCTATACGCAACATCGTATTATATTACAGTATATGCAAACACTATTTTAGGTTTTTCTTGCACACCAGAGCAACCTTCCTCAATAGCATGTGTTGTACGCAATACCGAGTTTCACTAAACGAGATATTATTATAATATTATTATGAACTACCCGTTATTAATAGTAATACCCACTTTTTGAAATTTTATAAATTTTTTCTTTCAAAATGGACTTCATTTTTGGATTCGTAATATCGAAATTATCCTAGGGTGAATTTTTGGTATTTTTCTGAAAACTTTCAATTTTTGATGAATAGTGAAAACACTGGGTTACTTTTTAAAAACCGACTTTTTATTTAAATAATAATTTATTTTATTTACTTTTGGTCTAAATAGATACATAATACCTATATAAGTTCAATTTAATCCATTGGAGTAATTTTATAATAATATAGATACATAAATATTTTATTGAACTTTTTACCGTCTTTTACCCACCTCCTAGGAGCATTTGAAACTGTACATAAAACTTAATTTTACCGCTTATATGAGTTGAATTTTGAAAATCCAAGAGACAAGGTTAATATGAAGGAGTAAAATGTGGTTCAATAAGATAAAAATAATTTTTGGTGAATAGTAACTTTTTACTTTTATTTACCACAGTTAAAAGTAAATAGGGTAATTAAGGGTAAAAATGTTATTATTATTACCCTAAAACATGTCCTAATTCTATTTTATAAGTTTAATTAGACCAAAAACATTCTTATTAATAAAATAATACCATCTAGGTCCACTTGGATTATATTAGGACACTTATTATTATATTATTTAAAGAAGAGTTAAAAGAGTTAAAATCGATGTTTAATAACTAAAATATTTTTAATATAGGGTTATACAGAAGATAAATTTGCTATAAATATTAATTAGAAAGATAAAAATATTTCCTATGTAAAGGTATTTTATTTATAATTTTTTGACATTAAATATTTTAATTAATTTATGACACAATGATGATGGAGTAATTACCTTATTAATGAAATATTATCATAATTGATGTTATGAATACCCAAATAAATGTAATTTGAGACTTTTTATGAATTACACTAATTTAATAGGTTATTATGACATGTTATTATTTATTTCATTAACTTTTTTCTAACTAATCATGCTGTTATGATTTTCACAAAAATCAATTTCCAAATAGTGTCAAAATTGACATAAAATAGTTTTTAAAAACATATTATATTATTGATTGTTATTCTATTCTTAAAAATCTATGGTTCGTCAAAATGACTTAGATATGGTTATATATATTAATAATAAAACATATGGGGTTCGTTTGGCTTGTTATAGTATGTTTGTTGACCATATAGTTTAAGAAAACAAGAAGACAAGGTAAAAGTTAAATTATTTAACATAGAGTTAAATCTAAATGATAAGGTTAAAATAGTAACATAAACTTGTCTAAAATCTATTTGTTGGGATTATTTAGACCCATCCCCACTTTATCTTCGAAATAAATCAATTTGTAGCTTTTATAAACCGAATATGACTTTATTATAAAATAATATTTTAAGTTTTTTCTAAGGTGCCCTTCTCCTCCCTTATAAAAGGACACCTCCTCCCTCTTCTCTTTACACAATTATGAGCTTTAAAGCTCGGCCAAACCCTACCCATTTACCTTATAAACTTCCTTATAAACATTATGTAGGTTCTTGTCTCCTCAAAAGACTAACTCTAGTGCCATAAGAGGAAGCTTAAAATAGGTACGTCGAAGAAGAGGTAATCTCTTCTACTGATTCTTTCAAGTTTTATTTCTTCTTCAACTTATTATTCTTTAGTTCATTCATTATAAAGTAATAACATCAGTATAAAAAATATAATTATATGTAATTATAAATATTAAACAACCCCATTTCACCTTCTATCCATCCTACAGAAAAAGAAGTCACAGCGCGTGCGTACGTACTGAATACCGTCTCCACGTCGTGGTGTAATCTGTTATTCCACCACCACCTTACTTGGAAAGGTATAATGGTTTAAAGAATAACTATATATAGTTATTATAACGTCATACTGATTCTGAAATATTATATCATCCACTCCAATTCAATTCAAAAATTATGGGAACGATATCATCGCTCGTGCGTACGTACGGATTACCGTCTCCACGACGCGATGAGATTCATTCTCCATGTTAACCATTAAAGAATGACTATAAAGTATATATAATGAAATATATGACATGATAAAGCTACTGGATTTCTATATATATATATATATATATGTCATCTACATACTTCCATTCAAGTCAATAAGGAATGAAAACAACGTTCATGCGTACGTATGGCCTACCATCTCCATGAACGGTGTGTTTAATTTCGTTTATCTATATGTTATATATATATATATATAATGAATATATATGATGTATAAATAATTTTTTACATTATGGAAGTAATTAAATCATGATATAAGTAATAATAATATCAAGAACAACAAGTCCAAACACGTACGATAAATGAAACGATTTCACCCAAAACACTGCTATAACATGGAATTAACAAAAGAACGGGTAATATAAAGTAATTGGTGAATCATATATGATATCAAAAATATTATTATGGTTCAGTTAAAAGTTAATAATGTGTTTAAACCCACTATATATGAGTTTCGGACACGTATTGATGAAATTGGACCTAAGGTAAGGGATGATTTTGCAATCTCATTTTTAGTCGAGATTGTTTATACGTAAGTATTTACTGGGGTTATATTTTTCATCCATATCCATAAAAATGTTTTTCATAAAGTGTTTAATATTATTCCATGTATTTTTAAAGTCATTTTCACCCCTATTTGACTTTTACTTTTTTTTATGGAAGGAATCTTTATTTTTTTACCATATAAGGTTCTTTTTGACTTTTCCAACAAAAGTACGAGAAAAATGTTTTTTAACTTATACGGCGTGAATGGATTTTTACGGTTTTATAATGAATTATTTCAATGAAGTTTACTCTAAAAAATTTCATTATTATTTTTAAAAAAATACTTTTCTTTTAAAATTTCATGTCATTTTGATAAAAGAAAATGATTTTGAAGAAGAAAGGATATTTTCCCCAAGAATTCATTTAAAATGTTTTATCAATAATATTTTCCATCTAAGATGATATTATTTCATATGTGTATTTTTCAAGTATAATATGTCTATTATTTGCATGGTTTCACTTTTCTTATGATGAAATGATATACATTTGTTTTATATGTATTATATTATGATGGGATGATGTTTATGAAACCCATTTTTATTCTTTGGGTTATGATGAATGATTTATGTTTATGTTGTGGCACAAGTAAGAATGATTTCATTATGAGATGGGTGGGACCTATATCTCCCTCTAATGAATTTTGTAAACATTTATATCTCATGAGATAGACATGGCTAGAATGGTAAGTTAATCTGGTTCAGTGATACAGGACTGGAATGAGGAGTGAACTCGATTCAATAAGGGACTTTGTCCGCTAAGATGTTCTTGGAAGCAATGCCCTGGCTACTATGTAATCATATCATGTGCTTAATGGTTTTCCACAATTACATGTTTTATTCCCATGATATTTTTTCAGGATTGATGTTCCTTCCTGATATATGCCTTACATACTTCCATGATTTATGTCTTTCCTCCAGATTTTGATGTTAAAAATTTATGTTCAAGTTTTTGCATTCAAATGTTTAAGGATTTTTTTATTTTCTCCATGATTACCCTTACTGAGCATTTGAGCTCACCCTTTATATGTTTTCTATCCCCAGGATATAAAGAAACGTTTTAGGTAAAAAAAAAGGGAAGATCATTATGGGAGATGTTGAAGATCTTTCACCAAGATTATAAGATTATATTATGAGTTTCCAAAGACACTAAACTATTACTTTCCTTTGGTGTCTATTTTTGTTATGTATTAGGTATTATGAAAAAGTAATGTAATTTCCATTTATGTCAAGATTGTGTCTCTGCAATTTGAAAAATAAAAATTATAATGAAGGTCAGTAAATTTACAAGATTAATTTATCATTAATCCCCCAAATAGTATGAAATAGTTATTAATTGTCACTTAACAAACATTGGAATACCTTCATCATGTATTCTCTTAAAAATGGAATTACCATATCACCTCAGTAAAAAAATGCATGATTTATCATTCCTTTAATAAAACCACATATTATTGAATATATTCTACATATCCATTTATTTTTTAAACTTCAATAATGATAACATTAACCACTAAGTCCAAAATACGTTATTAGTTTTGAGGTCATCAATACAATATGATTTACTTTATCCATATCAATAATATTTTTATCCAACCTAAACACCATTTTCTGAACTTCAATAATATATTAAGGTTTTCCTTACCATAATAAAAATATCACCTTTCTATTGACTCACTCTTCCTATCCATCAGCATCATTCAATGTATTATTTCAAATCCTTAACAAAAAAACTTATACTAGGAAATACTTAAATATTTCATGATTCATATAACATAATCATTAAATTTCAATACATAAATACTTCATTCAACCCACTTACTTCTCAAAACATTAATAATGATTCATCATTTCATTCCATAATACCCATTTCCATTCATATTTCATTTTTAGTCTGTTCATCATTAGTAATATAACCATTACTCATACAACATTACTAATTTTCTTCATGATCATTCTCCATAGGACATCTATTTTCATAATTCATATACTTTAAACATTTAAATCATTCAACATTCAATGATATATTTTGGAGAACATTATTATCATATTATTCATTAAGTGAACTTTTCATTTTCCCTTATAAATTACATGGTTTGTGTCCATCTTTTCCATAGTCAAAAAGAATTCATGTACCTCCAGGACATCTGTCTGGGTGTTTCTTCCACCATTATCACCATATAAGAAACAAAATATTCTTTTCTGATATTCAACATAATTTAGGATATTTATAATTTTTATTCAATTTTATTATGTCATTCAAATAATTAATATTTCTTTACCATTCACCTTAAATCCACTTTTTTATTATTAGGGGATAACAATATTGAGAATTTCTTAAGAGGATAAGTAAAGGCCCACTTACCCACAAAAACAATTTCAAGAAAAGAAATCAAAAACATAAAATGAGATATTGTGAACTCCATCAGAGGAAGAAAAGTTTTAAAATTTTGAACATTAGTTCTGAAATCTATAACACATGTCTTAAACCTTTTCTTAAAAGTTGACATTCATATTTTAACACTGGAGTTCCTTGAATTTTGTTATATGATATTTTATATCCGTTATTATAAATTTATTAAACAATGCATTCTCTCAAAATCAACTTAAGTCTTATGTCCAAGATTTTAACACCATAGTTAAAAATTTTAACACTTGGCATCACGATTTTAACTATAGAGTTACATGTTATAATACTAAAATTATATATATTTATAATTTTACAAAAACATTAGGCAATGAAAAAAACATATGACTATTAAAAACAATACATCGAATTATACGATATAAGAAAATATTATTAAAATAAAATTTTTAGTATTATTTTAGTATTTAAGATATTTCTTTACATTATTTTACATTTCATAATCTTAATTTTCGATTTCTATTTTTAAAAAATTATATACGATATGTGATATTAAAAAATTGTTGATATTTTAATTATTTTGAATAAAATTAATAAATATTATATATAATATATTCATTAAGAAATATTAATCAAGTAAATTAATTGGTGTGATACAAAGAATAGTAAAAAACTAGTTAGGGAAGTGGAATTGCTCTATGTTTTTTTGGGTAGATTTATCATCATACATTCTGTCAGTTCTCATTTTAAATCAATTCCCTATACTTCTCTTCAAAAGTAACTCCCCAAAAATTCATCCATTGATCAAGTGGGGGTCTGTTATAACCTATCCCTATGGGGCCCATGTCACGACTCCCTATTCCCACCTCTAGTAGACAAGGGGGTAGTAACTAGCACCGAGAAGGCATATCACTGACATGGGAGGCCTTAGCCTAAGTACGTGTACAGATGCAGACATATCCAAGCCTATACAAATGTTAAAATTTAAAAACCACTCAAAAACCATGAATGTGTACATCTAAATCTCATAACCAGAGTAAAATAAATTGTAAAGAATGTAAATAGGTCCAAATACAAGCCCAACAAAAAGATTCTTCAACAGAAGTCCAACCTAGAAGAGAAAAAGGGCTATTGTCTAGAAGCCGTAGGAACACACCTCAATCTGTTTGGTCTTACAAAGCACCAACTGGTTCTGTTAATCCTATGGATTTGTTAAAAGGGGTATCATCTATAAAAGACACTACATGTGTAATAAAATCTTGTGCATGGGTGAGTATAACAATACTCTATAAGAAACCCTAAAACAAAAAAGCACACAAAAAAGGAAATATAGTCAGCTCCACACAAGTATATGTCCACAACACATATAATAAGAATATCAATATATACTCAAAAATGGCACATAGTCTAGAGTTATTCCACTACCATAGTATACCCATCACAGGATTCCAACTCGAATATTCCACAAATCACTCATTTGGGAGAACGCACTCCAAAGTCTAATATCACTGATGATGTCCTTCTGAGAGGTATTTCTCATCTATTGTCATCATGAGAAAATGAACATGCTGAATTCAAAAAAGAATATGATACAATAGATTAGGATCACTACCAGGTCTATGGGGTGATACCAAAAACTCAATTTGGATTCACCTACTAAGTAGAGGATTGAATCCAAAATAGTGTTGGTCACTGTGATACCATGAACTCCACCTAGGGAACAAGGATAAATAGAGGATCTCCTTCCATGCCTCTAAGAAGAATTATAACAACTATATCCAAGAATTCCTATTGAAGGGATTGTAGTCTTGGATATAGGAAATGATACCATACCTACATTTAGGTAAAGGATAAGGGGAGTCAACCCAAATGAAACTTTTCTCGGATACACAAGACAAGAGATTCAAGCCATGTAGAAAGGAGTATACCATGTGTATAATGGTTACACATCTTGTCCCTTAAACATGGTTCATGCCTGTGTAAATGGACCATGTCATCAAACCATTTCCCTATAGTAGTACGCACCATGTAGGCATCCCATGTACCCTACCCATCTACCACTACACAGCTTCATCCCATGAACCCATATCGATGTTCTAGTACATGGCTTATCCTATGCACTCGGTTAAACCTATGTCTATGTGGGGGATTTTTCACCATTTAGGAAACTCGTGTACTCCACCCCATTTCTGTTTACTTCCCAATTACATGTCGAGTCATAAAAAGGTTACTACATGCTATGTAGTTAAGGACTTCATGTCGTGTGTATTGGGTTTTTTCAAAAACCATTCTTCTTCATCTACACACCTTGTTCAATCCTTTGGATTTTGATCTGTTGACCTCCATGTCTCAAAATTCAAGATTCATCCTCTTATATATCTATGACATCATTTAATCAAAAATACTTAGGCCTTTGTTCTTCCTAGAAAATGAGATCATCACTGTTCTTCTTTACGCACTGAATAACATGAAATTGAGTATCAGCTGTCATTCGATTCATCGCCACTTGCCTTGGTGCACCACCATTATGTCATTCCAATCCTAGATCTACCATTTCATATCTTTGAACCAAGGAATGGGTGAAAATGACTGATTTATTGGGATAAGACGATTCACAGTCCAAATGAATAACACACACAACAAATGATGAATCGGGGAAGAAAGGGAGAAGAACAAATCCATATGAACGAACCTCGATCGATGTTCGCATCGATTTAGCTTCATTACCATTAGAAGAATAATAAAATAATCAACATCTCTGAAAAATATCTGTAATTAACCCCCAAATGAATCCCATCCTATAAGATGATTAAACTGTATATCAATCTTTTTGTTGACTGGTCCATGTGCATCATAGAAATCCAGAACAGGGAAAACCAAATCAAAAATCAATCCCTACCTCGATTCAACTCAATTTATGATGAATAATTATTCTTCGTATTCATCGTCGATATGATCTGTTGAATCTAAGGTCTATGTAAATCATTGATCAATGAATCATCACCATTTTTGTGAGAGGATTCTCTCGATATCTCTCCAACGTCCCTCTGGTATATCCACTATTATGCGGCCTACCCTAGGATTCTGACAGAAAATTATATTTATATATTATTAGTCACTACTTCAACACAAATGAAATAAAATAATTTTATTAAATTATGTTATTAATTTCAGTTCGTGTGATGACTTTTCTAAAAATAACCTGTGTCGACTAATTTTAAGTTTCTCCTAAGTTAATCCTCTTGTTTTAAAATCAATGGTTCCCTTATATTTCTGATATAGGAAAACATTTACAAATTATTCCACTATTTCTGGTAAACTGGATGCTCTTGCTAATAAATATATTTAATATATATCAAAAATTTATTTTGGGCACACCCATCCTCAGAATCACACGCCGTCTCAGAGTCTATTCTCGAAAATATTCCATACAATATCCAAAAAAAATACTTGAAAAGTATTAGACATTACATTCTCCCCACCATAAGGATTTACATCCCTAAAAATCTAAATCAAGTACTACTAAAAAATATGTGGGTATTGAGCACTAGTTTTAGGCTCCCGCTCCCATGTTCTCTCTTGATGATTCTCATGCTGCCACCAAAAATGCACTAAATGAATTTATCACCCATGAAGGATTTTCTATTTCAAATCCTTGATCTCTACTAGGTACACAGCAAAGGTCACACTATCAATGATATCTAGGTCACACCAATCGATAGTGTGTGATGGGTCATGCATGTACCTCCTCAATTGCAACACGTGGAAGATGTCATCTACCCAGTCTAACTATAAAGGTATAGGTATGTAGTATACCACCTCTCAAACTATATAAAATATCATGAAAGTTCTAATGAACCTTGAATATTGGTTTCCACCCCTATCAAATCATCATAATTCATGTCAACAAGAAGAACACAAGGTCTCCTTACTAGAACCGCAGAGGCCTTTGCTGCCTATTAGCATAAGACTTATGATGGATATCTGCAGTCTTCATCTACTCATGGATGATCTACACCTTCTCTATAGTATCTCACACCAACTCTGGGACCATTATTTCCAACTCACCTGTGTTAGTCCATCAAAGTGGTGACCTGTAGGGTCCTCTGTACCAAGCCTCAAATAATTCCATATTGATGGTTAAATGTTATCTTTTTTGTATGAAAACTCCACTAGTGGTAGGTGATCCTCTCAACTGTGGACATAATCCAACATTCAATATCATAGCATGTCCTCCACAACCTGGATGGTTCGCTTAGTATGGTCATCAGTTTGCAGGTGAAATGCTCTGCTCAAGAGTAACTGGATCCCAAACTCTTCACGTAATCCCTTCCACAACTAGGATGTAATGTGAGTATCACGATCAGAAGAAATTCTTGATTGAACTCCCTGGAGTCAGAATATCTCTTTAATGTAGAGGTGTCCAAAGCTCTCTACTGAACTTTTTTCTAGTATATCATGTATGTAAGTCAACGTGGTGATTCGTTCTACAATCACCCAAATGGAATTATGTCCCCTAGACATATGTGGTAGTCCCTTTAGGAAGTCTATTTATATCTCATCACACATCCATTCTGGATCCTCAAGGGTCTGAGATAATCCCGCTGGAACCTGGTGCTCAGATTCCACTTGCTGACAAGTATGGCATTGAGAGACAAACTCTATAACTCCCTTCTTCATCCCTAGCCGCCAAAACTAACATTGGTGGTATTAGAACATCTTTTATACACCAGGATGTATGACCAAAGGGAATATATGAAACTCTCTATAGAAACATCCTCCCACAACATCATTTTTACCATCGTACATCCTCTTAAAAAAATAACCATCTCCCAACCTTTATAAAATCTAATAGGAGCATTCCCTATGGATATATGAGTGTGTAGGGTCTCATAGTCGGTATCCCTATGTTATGCCACTCAGAGTTTCCATAATTGTGGAGGGGTGACAACCATCGATGGGAGGTTATATGCTCCATCACCATCCAGAAAGGATATGTGAAATTTTTCCAACTACTCTGATGCCTCATTTAGAAACATTGAATAAGATCTCCTATTGAGAGAATTTTCCACCATGTTCCCCATCCCAAGAGTATTGATAATCTCAAATTCATAATCTTGGAGGAACTCTAGCCATAAACTTTGTCTCATGTTAAGATCCTTCTGAGATAATATGTACATGAGACACTTGTGATAAAAATATATGATAAACCGCTCACCCATCAAGTAGTGTCTCTATATATGCAAATAAAATACTACCACTACTTGATCAAGATCATTGGTCATGTAGCTCTGCTCGTGTGGTCTCAACTAGTGCAAACCATAGGCAATTACTGCATGCCTCTACATCAAAACACTATAATGTCTTGTCCCTGATGCATCACATAAAACTACATACATGAAACCTTCCTATAGAAATATCATGAATGGAGTACTCGTAAAACTCATCCTCAAAAACTTAAAATACAACTATAACATCTCCTTCCGCAAGAAATTATGCCGCTTTGGAGTCAAAACTATTGTGGGTGTTGATATCCTAGAGAAATAAGATATGAATCTTTGGTATTAACGTATCAACCCAAGGAAGCTATACACCTCCTTCACACACTTAGGTGGATCCCAAGATAACAATTCCCTAACCATAGTCGGGTCCACCGTCATTCCATTCGATCAGATATAATGTCCAATAACATGGACCAACGAAATCTAGAACTCACTCTTCGAGAGATTCCCATAAATCTTGTACTATAGAAGTGATTCTAGAGGAATAATTAAGTTTCTAGTGTACTCCTCCTTGGATACAAATAACACAAGGATATCATTGATGAAGACTACCATGAACCAGTCTAAGTAATGCTAGAAGATCCAGTTCATGATTCCCATGAACACTGTTAGGGAATCTGTTATGAAAAATGGAATCACCGTATACTTATAGTGATTATAGATACATCTGAATATAATCCTAGATATATCCTCATCATGTACTCATAGATGGTGACATCCTGATATGATTTCATCCTTTAAGAACCATCATTCCCCTCTCAACTGATCAAAGATGTCATAAATCCTCGTTACTAGATACTTATTCTTCATGGTCACCTTCTTAATGTGTCGGTATTCCACTAACAACCACACAATTCTATCAACCTTATTGAAAAAAAAGTTGGGACAACCTAGGGTGAAACACAGGGACTAACAAATCCATTCCTCTACTATTCCTCTAACTATACCCTCAACTTGTGAAACTCTGTACGACCCATCTAATATTATTGCAGAGATATTAGTGTCTTCTTGAGGTGGAGATAAATGTTGAAGTCTATATTTATAAGGAATCGGCCTTAAACATTATATAATATTGAATTAAATGAATAATTCACATTGAGGATATTTTCAGGTTTATAGTTTTAGAGATTTAGGAAATAACTATTATATCTCAAAAGATTAAAAAGTAGACACTTCTACACAGCTTCAATTTTTTTCATAAAATAAAAACTCTTCAAAAAAAGAGTCATGTCTACTTCCATGTTTTAGATAGCATGACTTTTCCTTGATCCCATCCTTGACCCTATTCATCTTTAGGACATGTGAAAACATTTCGAAACTTCGGATGAGCATAAAAATCTCAGTAAGGGTTATAAAACAAAGAATGAAAACATTTGTTCATAAATAAATAAAGAACATGAACTCCTTCACTTACCTCATTAAATCATAATATCTTATGAGTAACACATAGAAATCATAAATCATAAAGGTAACTTGTGGCATTCATATCATACATACATTGTAGCTATCACAGCTAATAAGGGGGTTACCTTGGAATACCCATCATAGTATATTCTCTAAATATATTAGGATAAACATTCACATTTACCTCTATCACATTAACCAATTCGTTGGAGAGCTATGTCGGGCTCACCCACCCTAGGTTTATCACGGAACCACTCGTATACGTAAATAATTCCCAAGAACCACAACATGATCATAACACATAACATAAGCATAAAGGAAAGATAAGATTTCCACATTGCAATAACAAAATATCATTTCAATATATTGAAAAAATAAATACATTCTCAACATCATTTTCAATACCAAAATACATAAAAAGAGTATATGGTATTAATTTTGCCTTTTAAAAAAACATTACGGCTTGTTAAGGAAGCCAAAGATCAAATAATACTCGCGGCGGTGGAAAGGCCTTTGGCACCACTTACGTTAAAAAAACATTCTTTTTTGTCATTTATTAAAACACACTATATAAAAAGATTCCCTTTGAATGAAATAAAAAATCAAAGGTGTTTCCACAGCGTATAATAGAAAATAGTGTATTAAAACAAAATATGCCTCAATGAAGGGAGATTGAGGTGAAGTCCCTTACCTCGTGTCCGACTTGACTTGATCATTCTTTAATATACTGAATAATAAACTAAATTTAATTTCTAATTACTTATGAACCTTTTTAAAGTTTATTATTCATTTTATATCACTTATTATGTAACCATTTATGTTATTAATGTTTGTTTTGTCGATATTTCGTACTTGTGTCAAAAATGAACACCTTATATTTACAAGTTGTCCATGTGGTCAATGGTCCATTATATCCAGAATGGTATTAATTATTTAGATATCATATATATCAAATATATCCAGTATATACATGTATTTATAATAGTACATAAAATTTGGAGGAAAGAAATGAAATGCACCGTTCATGGAGACGGCAAGTCGTATGTACGCATGAACGCTACTTTCATTTCTATTTATTATTTTAAAGGAATTAAAACATAATGATACATAGGAATATTATAATTCCTGTATAATATCATATATATAATATAACTAACTCCATCCTTTATACATCCCACATAAGGCATTAATGAATCACATCACTTTGAGAGGGCGGTAGTCCGCACTTCCTCTAATTAGATTATCGCATTTGACCACTATGGAAACCATAAATGCGTTCTATAAATGGGAAGTACTGATGCATAAGGAAATCATAAACATAATATATATATATATATCATATATAAATGTAGTTCCATCACAATGTCCACCATGAGAGGCGGAAGTAGATAATCGAACAACCATCATTTTGTGAGGCGTTAGTTTTCCATCCACATAAACATTATGTTCTTCATCCATTAGATGGTGGTTTGTGTATGTGTAGTTAGAATAATTCTCATAAAAAACATCCTAGTATATTTAGGATACAGGTTTTGTTAAAAAATAATGAATTAAAAAGAGTTTAGGGTTTGGAGAAGTAAAATAAAAGAAAATAATTTAAGAGAAATCGTTACATTTAATTTGGGTAACTTCCTTTGGTTTGAACCAAAAGACTCCTTGAAGTTTGTTCTGCATAAGGTAAGGATTATAAGAATAGGAAAGGGAAGTAGGGAGCTTAATTGGGCAGATATTGGATGATTCAAATGGCTTGATAGGTGTGAGTAATTGGTTAGAAGTGGTCTCCTTTTATAAGGGGGGAGGGGCTCTTTAGGAATGTGTGAAAACATGATTTTATTATAAACATATATTCGGGTTAAAAAGGTCCAACAATCATTAAAGATAAATATAATATGACTCATGGTCGAAATAAAATCATCCAATCAGAATTGGGAATGTTTTGGATAATATTTTAATCATTAGAATCTTATTTATTTAAATCATTTATTAATGTGGTAAATACTACATCATTACGGTGTCATAAATAATTTAATTTATTTGATGTCTAAAAATTATAAAAAAAACACCATAATGTAGGAAATATTTTTATCTTTCCAATTAATATTTATAGTCTAAAAGATAATTTATATAACTCCTTCTAAAAATTAATTTACGAAAAGATATTTTCTTTTGTCATTTTTGCCTTTACTTTAAGTTAATTAATCTAAATTGTCATTATCACTCTCAAGTGGCTCAATGGGGTCCAAAAATCGACCCAAATATTCCCATGGTCGTTAATGACTCATCCAATAAGGTTTGGACAAGTGTTAAGGTAATTTTGAATTATTATAATATTCTTTTTACCTTGAATTACCTTATTTACCTTTAACCGCGGTAAATAAAAGTCAAAAGTTACTATTCACCAAAATTTATTTTCATCTTAATGAACCAAATTTTACTTCTTGATAAAAACCATCTATGTCAGAATTTTGAAATTAAATTCATAGAAGCGGTAAAATTTTATTTAAATGAAAATGTCGGTTTTTTAACTACCACTAAGTGGTTTCACTATTCATCAAAAAATGAAGTTTTTCAGAAAAATGCCATAAAATCTGCCTAATATATATTTGATATTCCAAATTGAAAAATTATGTATATTTTTCCAAATTCAAAATATAGAAGTGGCATTAATTAATTTTAAAATTAATTCTCATTATCAAAACAAATATTGTGTTTTTAAGAAACAATAACTATCAAAAGATTGATACTTGTTTTTATCCAATTTCAAAATGAAATTAATTCCAATGACCAACATTGTATTAAATCGGAAAAATATATTTTAATTTCACTTTAAACCCAATTAAAAAGATAATATAAACATATAAATAGATTAGATTAAAAGGCACTTTTGAATTTAAATACAATATTTTTCATTATTCATTAAAAATGAACTTTATCAGAAAAATACCAAAAATTTGCCCAAAGTAAAATTTGATGTCCCCATTCTAAAGAAGGATTTTATTTGGTCAATTAGAATGTATTAAAGTGACCAAAACTATATTTAAATAGGGTTCACCATTAAAAGGTGGTAAATCGGCCTTTTAATGTAAATTATGCTTAAAATTAGATTCATTCATATTTTAAGCCTCTAACTTTTATTGCATAAAAGTAAATACATTTAAAAAACATTAATAATCATGTTGTAGTTAATTTTGTTCGTTCCTGCCAATGTAACGGCTAGGAGTTAACAACCATTGAAAATAATAATATTATATTATTAGTGTGCAATGTAAGATTTCAAAGAAACTCGTTGTTGCGTATCGGGTACGCTATCAAACATAGAAACCCTTTTAAAGTAAAATTAATATTTAATTAACAAATGTTAATAAATATAAAATATATCTTATTCTTCATTTACTTAGAATATTAAATCCTTTCCCCCTCTTGGAAATTTCATCCTCGTAATTTTTATTCACTTGTCAAAATAAATGGGGGTATTTATCTCTCATGCCATTTTCAGATTCCCACGTTGCCTTCTCAATCATATGGTTTTTATACAAAACCTTTCCCTAGTGAATTACCTTATTTTACAACATTTTCTCTCTACGGTCAAGAATCTGGACTGTTTGTTCTTCATAAGAGAGATTCGCTTCCAACTGAACTACCTCTGGGCTCAAAACATGAGATGGATCTGTCATATACTTTCTCAACATCGAAACATGAAAACCATTGTGTACCTGGGATAAACATGGAGGTGAAGAAACTCTGTATGCAACTTATCTAACTTTCTCTAGGATTTCATAAGGTCCAATGAACCTCAGACTCAACATTCCCTTCTTACCAGAATGCATCACACTTTTCCATGGAAAAACATTGAGAAAGACATGATCACCTACCTAAAAAAGAAATATCCTTCGTCCGGTAATCTGCATAACTTTTATGCCTACTCTAAGCTGTTCTCATGTGCTTCTGAATCAACTGAACCTTATCTACCATCTCTTCTACCAATTCAGGTTCCATCAGCTTCCTTTCACCTACTTTATCCCAAAAAGCTGGAGTTCGACAACGATTTCCATGTAATGCCTAAAATGGAGACATCTGTATACTGGAATGAAAACTGTTATTATATGAAAATTCAACCAAATAAATATGTTGGTCCCAACTTCCCTGATAATCCATCAAGCAAGAACGTAGAATATCCTCTAATATCTGAATTGTTCATTCTGATTTCCCATCTGATTAAGGGTGAAAAGCTGTAATAAAATTTAATTCAGTACCCAATGACATCTGAAGGCCTTTACAAAAGTTAGAAGTAAACCTGGGATCACGATCAGATACAATGGGGAGCGGAACTCCATCAAAAATGAATATCTATTTAACATATAACCGAGAAAGTTGATCTAGAGACAAATTATCTCTAATAGGAAATAAATGATCAGATTTAGTCAATTGATCAACTATAACCCAGATTGCATTATTACCTCGAGATGTCTTTGGTAATCCCACAACAAAGTCCATGGATGTATTTTCCCATTTCCACTCAAGAACTAGTAGAGGCTGAAGCATCCCTTTCGGTAACTGCCAATATACTTTAACCTGCTGACAAGTCAAACACTTCATAATAAAATCAGCAATATCTCTTTTCATTCCATCCCACCAGTAATACTCACAGAGCTCTCTGTACATCTTAGTAATGCCAGGATCAACTGAAAACGGGGAACTATGAGCTTCACATAACAACTCATTCATCAATTGTGGATCACAAGGAAGACATAATCTCTTTCCAATCCTCAATACACAATTATTGTCAACGTTAAAATAAGGTAACTTACCCTTCTGAACCAACTCTACCTTTTTCTGCAACTCACTGTATTCCTTCTGTGCTTGCTTAATTCTGTCTGATAGAGATGATCTCACTAACACCTAAAACAAAATAGAAGAATTTCCTACACTAAAAACTTTTATGCCAAAGTTTATCAAATCAAAAACCAAAGGATCTTATTCCAAATGTAACATGGTTAATGAAAAATTTCTTTTTTGACTCAAAACATAAGCCACTTTATTTGCTTTTCCTGGATGGTAATGAATGGTGCAATCATAATCCTTGATTAATTCCAACCATCTCCTCTATCTCATGTTCAATTCTTTCTAAGTCAACACATACTTTATACTTTTGTGATGAGTATATATTTTTCACACTTTACTCTATACAAATGATACCTCCAAATTTTTAAATCAAAAACAACAGCAACTAATTCCAAATCCTGTGTAGGGTAATTTAACTCGTGAGGTTTCAACAGACGTCAAGCATAAGAAATTACCTGATCATTCTACATTAGGACACAACCCAGTCCTTTCAACAAAGCATCACTGTAGATAAAAAACTCAACATTTTTGGATGGCAGTTCCAAAACTGGAGCATTAACCAATATTCTTTTTCAATTCCTAAAAACAATCATCACATTCTTTTGTCCAAATAAACTTAAAACCTTTTCGAATTAACTTAGTCATTGGACTAGATAACTGTGAAAAAATTTCTACAGACCTCTAGTAATAACCTTCCAAACCAAGACAACTACGGATCTCAATTATATTTGTGGGTCTTGGCCATTCTTAAAAAACTTTTGTTTGAGCAGGATCAACAGTTATGCCATTTTTTGAAACATTGCGACCAAGGAAAGAAATTTGTTGTAACAAAAACTCACACTTCATAAATTTCCCATAAAGTTTCTTTTCTCATAAGGTTTGGAAGATGACCCTTAAATGACTTTCATGCTCCTATTTACTTTTAGAATAAACCAAAATATCATCAATGAATACAACCACAAACTTATCCAAGAACTCATGGAAAATTATATTCATAAGATCCATGAATATAGAAGGTGCATTGGTTAAACGAAAATTCATAACTACAAATTCTTAATGGCCATATCTAGTATGAAAAGCGGTCTTTGGAATGTCTGCTTCCTTTACTTTCAACTGATGGTACCCCGACCTCAAATCAATATTTGAAAAATACTGAGCTCCCTGGATCTGATCAAACAAATCATTGATATGAGGAAAAGGATACTTATTCTTAACAGTGATGTTATTCAATGCTCTATAATCAATGAAAAGTCTCATTGAACCATATTTATTTTTATCAAACAAGACAGGAGAACCCCATGGTGATGTGATAGGTCGAATGAAACCTTTATCCAATAACTCCTAAAATTTCTTCTTTAAATCTAAAAGATCACTTTGATCCATTCAATAAGGGGGTTTTGAAATTGGCTTAGCATCAGGAACTAAGTCAACATTAAATTCAACTTCTCAATCAGGTATAATTCTAGGAAACTCATCAGGAAAAACATCAATGTATTCATTTACCACTAGAACATCATTAATCTGAACAGTTCCTTCATTTTTCAACAATATGTGAAAGGTAACATTCATTTCCATATTTTACTAGTTTCTTAGCTTCCTGATATGTTATCAAAAGTAAGGGTTCATTCTTGTACACAAACAGAAAATCATTCTAAAAAGAAACCCCTTTAGCTCTGCATTCAATCTTAGCATGATAAACAGAAAGCCAATCCATGCCCAAAAGAACATCAAACACTACTAGAGGTAAAACAATAAGGTTTGCAGGTAGATTATTTCGGCACACAAGGATAGGAATGTTCTTATGTTTTCTTTTTGTCTCTAAATTTCCTCCTGGTGTTTTCACCATAAGTTTTGTATTCATATCTTGATATGGAATTCCCAATTTACTAGAAAACATCTTAGAAATGAAAGAGTGTGTAGACCCTGAATTAAAAAACACATTGGCATAATCTGAACAAACAAACAGTGTACCATATACAACTTCATTTGATGTCCCAACATCTACTGAAGTAGTTGCAAAGGATTTCACCACCCCTTTCTGCTTGTATTATTGTTTCTTTCCCTCAGTTGAGTTCTTTGTCAGACACTCATTGGCATAAGGACCCATTTCATTGCACTTAAAACATTTTACTGACTGTAAATCAGATTTTTTTCTTACCATTACCCTGATCTTTTTCAATGCAATTATGAGCCTTATGTCCCATTTTACCACATCGGTAGCACTTACCAAAATTCAAAAGACATTCCCCAACATTCTTTTAACCACAATTTTCACAAACTGTAAACTTAAGTTTCTTACCATCAGACTTTTTTGAAGAGTTCTTCCCTTTCGCCTGTAACCTCGACCTCTTATTCTGTTGTTTGTCAAAGAATACCTGATCATCAGAAAAATCCATTTCCACCTTCTCCACACAATGAACAAGTTTTTTATAAATTTTGAACTCACGAGAAGCAAAATCACTTCGATACTTTGGATTTAATCCTGAGTAAAGATGGTTGATTTTACCATCAAAATCTCGTATGAAATTTTGAGCATACCTTGTCAGTCGAGTGATTTTTTCTTCATAAACAGCCACTAAGTCATCCTCCTGCCTCAATTCTAGGAATTTTTTTTCCATCCTAAGATGAACCACCTTAGGAAAATATTTCTCAAGAAACATACCTTTGAATTCATCCCAATCAATAGCATCAATCACCTCATTATCCCTGATATTTTTCACCATCAACCACCGCTGATCATCTTCACATTCAAAATGGTAAATAGTGAGACTAACCTTTTGATTTTCTGAACAACCCATGACATCGAAATTTTTTTCTAGTGCTTTAATCCACACTTCTGCTAGCACCGGATCAGATGATCCTCTGAAAGATGGGGGATGTTGCCTCATGAAATGATCCACTACTGACATGTTACTCTGTGGTTGATCTAGATGATCTCGTACATGGATACCACCAAAATTTATAGCCTGAGTCAACTATGCCATCGCTGCAAAAAACTGTTCAGTTCCGATTCCAACCATCTCAGGTTTCTGATTTGGATGGTTGTCTTCCTCTTAATGTCGTCCCAACATAGCTTCCATGTTTCCACTATGGAAAACCATTCTGAACAAAGAAATATCTTAGGTGAAGTAACATGGTAATCTGTAAATGCTATATGATATCATTTTAACATAAATTATTTTATTGATATTAATTCAACAATACCATAACTCCTAAAGTTATCTAAACTAATCTCTTATACCAACTATAATGACTAGGCCTTAAACATTACATAATATTGAATTAAATGAATAATTCTCATTGAGGATCTTTTCAGGTTTATAGTTTTAGGTAATTAGGACATAACTAGTATATCTCAAAAGATTACAAAGTAAACACTTCTACACAACATCCATTTTTTCATAAAATAAAAACTCTTGAAAAAAAGTCTCATGTCTAGTTCCATGTTTTAGACAGTATGATGTTTCATTGATCCCATCCTTGACCCTATTCATCTTTAGGTCCTTTGAAAACATTTCAAAACTTGGGATCATCTTAAAAAGATCAGTAAGGGTTATAAAAAAAATAAAGAAAACATTTGTTCATAAATACATACAAAACATGAACTCTTTCACTTACCTCATGAAATCATAAGATTTTATGAATAACACATAGAAATCATAAATCATAAAGGTAAATTTTAGCATCCATATCATACGTACATTGTAGCTATCATAGCTACTAAGGGAATTACTTTGGAATACCCATCACAGTATATACCATAAATATCTTAGGGGAAACATTCATGATTACCTATTCCACATTACCCAAGGCATTGGAGAGCTATCTCAGGCTCACCCACCCTAGGTTTATCCCTTAACCACCCATATACGTAAATAATTCCCATGAACCACAACATGATCATAACACATAACATAAGCATAAAGGAAAGATAGCATTTCCACATTGCAGTAAAAAAATATCATTTCAAGATATTGAAATAATAAATCCATTCTCAATATCATTTTCAATACCAAAATATGTAAAAAGAGTATATGGTATTTATTTTTCCTTTTAAAAAAACATTACAACTTGTTAAGGAAGCCAAAGATCAAATAATACTCGTGGCAGCAGAAAGGTCGTTGTCACCGCTTATGTTAAAAAAATATTCATTTTTTTCATTTAGTAAAATGATTCATATAAAAATATTCCCTTTGAATGAAATGAAAAGTCAAAGTTGTTTATACAGCGTATAAAATAAAATCGTGCATTAAAACAAAATATGTCTCAATGAAAGTAGATTGAGGTGATGTCCCTTACCTCGTGTTCGACTTGACACGATCGTTCTTTGATATCCTGAATAATAAAATAACTTTAATTTCTAATTTCTTGCAAAACTTTTTCAAGTTTATTATTCCTTTTATATCACTAATTATGTAACCATTTAAGTTAATAACGTTCATTTTGTCGATATTTGGTACTTGAGTAAAAAATGAACACCTTATATTTACAAGTTGTCCATGTGGTAAATGGTCCACTATATCTAGAATGGTATTCATGATTTAGATATCATATATATCATATATATCTAGTATATACATGTATTTATAATAGTACATAACATTTGGAGGTAAGAAATGAAATGCACCGTTCATGGAGACGGTAAGTCGTACGTACGCATAAACGCTACTTTCATCTCTATTTATTATTTTAACTGAATTAAAACATAATGATACATAGATATGTTATAATTCCAGTATAATATCATATATAATATCACTAACTCCATCCTTTATACATCCCACATAAGGCATTAACGAATCACATCACTTTGAGGGGTGGTAGTCTGCACTTCCTCTAATGAGATTATCGCATTTACCCACTATGGAAACCATAAAGGAATGCTAAAAATGGTAATTACAGAAGCATAAAGAAATAATAAACATAATATATATCAGATATAAATACAGTTCCATCATAATGGCCACCATGAGAGGCGGTAGGAGATAATCGAACAACCATCGTTTCATGAGGTGTTAGTTTTCCATCCACGGAAACATTATGTTCTTCATCCATTAGATGGAGGTGTGTGTAAGTTTAGTTCGAATAATTCTCATAAAAACATCCTAGTATATTTAGGATATTTTTTTTGTTACAAAAGAAAGAAATAAAAAGAGTTTAGGGGTTGGATAAGTAAAATAAAAGAAAACAATATAAGAGAAATCGTTACCTTTAATTTGGGTAACGTTTTTGGTTTGAACCAAAAGGACTCCTTGAAGTTTATTATTCCTAAGGTAAGGATTCTATGAAGAGGATAGGGATGTAGGGAGATTAATTGGGTAGATTTTGGATGATCCAAATGTCTTGATATGTGTGATTAATTGGTTAGAAGTGGTCTCCTTTTATAAGGGGGAGGAGGGGCTCTTTAGGAATGTGTGAAAACATTATTTTATTATAAACATATCTTCGGTTTGAAAAGGTAAAAAAATCATTAAAGATGAATATAAGATGCCTCATGGTCTAAATAATATCATCCAATCAGAATTGGACATGTTTTGGATAATATTTTAATCATTATAATCTTATTTATTTAAATCATTTATTAATTAGGTAAATACTGCATCATTATTGTGTCATCAATAATTTAATTTATTTGATGTATAAAAATTATTAAAAAAACCCATGATGTAGGAAATATTTTTATCTTTCCAATTAATATTTATAGTCTAAAATATAATTTATATAACCCCTTACTAAAATTAATTTACTAAAACATATTTTCTTTTTTTATTTTCGCTTTTACTTTAAGTTAATTAATATAAATTGACATTATCTCTCCCAAGTGGCTCAATGGGGTCCCAAAATCGACCCAAAGATTCCCAGGGTCGTTAATGACTCAACCAATAAGGTTTGGACAAGTTTTAAGGTAATTTTAAATTATTATAATATTCTTCTTTACATTGAATTACCCTATTTAACTTTAACCGCAGTAAATAAAAGTCAAAAGTTACTATTCACCCAAATTTATTTCCATCTTAATGAACCACATTGTAATTCTTGATAACAACCATGTATGTCGGATTTTCAAAATTCAATTCACAGGAGTGATAAATTTTCATTTAAATGGAAAATTCAATTTTTTAACTACCACTAAGTGGATTCACTATTCATCAAAAATTGATGTTTTTCAGAAAAATACCAAAAATTCAGCCTAAGCTATATTTGATATTCCGAATTCAAAAATGATGTCTATTTTTTCAAATTCAAAACATAGAAGTGGCATTGATTAATTTTAAAATTAATTCTCATTATCAAAACAAATAGCCAGTTTTTAAGAAACAATAACTATCAAAAGATTGATACTTGTTTATATCCAATTTCAAAGTGAAATTAATTCCAATGACCAACATTCGATTAAATGGAAAATATATATTTTAATTTCACTTTAAAAACAATTTAAAATATAATCTAACCATATAAATAAATTATATTAAAAGTCAATTTTGAATTAAAATAAAATATTTTTCATTATTCATTAAAAAATGAACTTTATCAGAAAAATACCAAAATATTACCCAAAGTAAAATTTGATGTCCCCATTCTAAAGAAGGATTTTATTTGGTCAAATGGAATGTATTAAAGTCAAAGAATCTATATTTAAATAGGTTTTTCCATTAAAAGGTGGTAAATCGGCCTTTTAAGATAAATTATGCTTAAAATTAGATTCATTCATATTTTAAGCCTCTAAATTATATTAGATAAAAGTAAATGCATTTAAAAAACAAGTATAATCATATTGTAGTTATTTTTTTCATTCTAACCAATGTAACGGCTATGATTTAACTACCATTTAAAATTATAATATTATATTATTAGTGTCCAACATAAGATTTCAAAGAAATCTGTTGTTGCGTATCGGGTACGCTATTGAACATAGCTACCCTTTTAACATAAAATTAATATTTAATTCACAAATATTAATAAATATGAAATATGTATTATTCTTCATTTACATGGAATGTTATAATCTCTCATTAGGGACTTAAACCTGGATCATGCTCGGGGAAGATGTCCCTATACTATATCATCATTGTAGGAAACTTGGAACTCATAGCATCCACTACACCAAGTTTCAAGCAATCCTAGTGGTGAATAACCATCTTCACCCTCCAATATATTTTTTTGTCATGTGCTATCTTGGTTTACATTTCACCAAAAAATAAGAACTTATTTCCATCACTGAAAACACACCACACACATCACCTAAAAAATTCAATATGGGCGTGTAATGTAGATAAACAATCCATACCACGAATTGCATCATAACTCCATGAATCTACTACCAATAGATTCCAAAAAAAACTATTGCCTCCAAGAGTAAGGTCACACTATCGAACAAGTTCATGATCACTGAGCCATCTCTAGAATGAGACTCCAAGAGTAAGGGTCAAGCCAAAGGTTCAAATGGAATCTGTATGTATCAAATAAGGTATGTGAAGAGAAAGGAGTTTCTAGTTTCTATGTCTATTAGTAGTGTAGTTATGGTAGAAAACACATAGATCATACCTAAAATCATTCACATATCCTATTTGTTACTAGATTTGACTGCCTTTAGTTGTCCCCACCCTTGTCCTCCTACTCCCTAAGCTTGATGTGGAGCACTTGGTTATAGTGGTGGTAACACTACAATGTTTCAAACACCTCCTACTACTCTCCTAGATCCAATTCCATGTTCACCAACCTGAAAATCTACCTGGATCTTATAGCTACCTAAGACTCAGTATCCCATTTACCATTTCCATGTCAGTTTTATGGTAGGTCAGACAATATTGGTAGAAATGTCTCCTCTCATTACATGAGCGGCACCACCTATACCTTGGATTAATGGAACCACCCTATGATCCCTGAACTATTTATCCTTATTCCATGTACCTCCTCTTGAAACATCTCTCGTGTCTAGTTACATGAGACTAACATCAGCTCCCTAATCATGAGGTCTCTACTCCAGTTTTCCCACTATTGAAAACTACTAGTTGTAACTGTTCATCTAAGAAACTCTCAACAACCGAAGGTCTATCTAACACCCTACTATAGGTAAAAATGAACATAGGGATAACAAGGGATTGGATGTTGTTACACAGACCAGACTCAAAGGTCCGAGTACTAATGAACTGATCTTGAACTATATCTATTGTGTATTGGGAGAGCTTGGTAAACCTCGATGAATACTCATATATTTTTGTGATTCCCTACTAGAGCTGAAAAAGATGTTGCATACAAAAATCCCTTAGTATAACATGTGATAACTTCTATATGAATAGACACTTGAAGTATATCCATGAATGAGTCACCTCATCCTAATATTGGGTTACTAGACCCCACCATCGCCATATTGAGCCATGGAGAAGGCTCCCTACTAGGACAACCATGTGATCTGCTGGTGTTCTAACCAGATAGAAAACTCAAGTCACTGCCTCATGCCAGTCCTCATCCAAATGTCTTTCAGGATCACCTTGAAACTTTAGGATTCTTTGTCACAGAAACTTGTGAATCCTTCTCATCCTAGAAACCTTATCCACCTGTACTATAGGAACTACATGTTTCTCTATAGGTGGTGGTATGTCTATTGCAACACCTGGAGGTAGTATCTCAAGAACTCATCCCTATATTGATTCCTCATCACTGAGGGTATCATCCTCATGACAATCATGTTGAATCCTAGTTGGTATATGTCACGAAGGAATCATAAAATGAACATAGTGTTCCATGGTCAATCAGTATATCTAGAGAACGGAATCAAGCAGGGAATATAAACCACAAACCATTCATATATGATGCATATACCATTTATTTTCCTTATAACCAATTTTCTCATGTACTGATTCAAAAATTAGACGATCAATATCATGGTATATTGATACGTTGTTTGCCCCACCAAAACTAGAGTCTCTTTCCTGAAATCCAAACTCAAAACTCTTAACATTATTTCTACAAACCAATCTCCCAGACTATCATTCCTAAAGTACAACCAAATTCTCTAATGCCACACTTTCATGACCTGTCATAGTGGGGCCCATGTCGTGACTCCCCAATCCCACCTCCAATAATCCAACGGCTAGCGACTTGCACTCTGAAGGCATATCACTGATATGGGAAGCCATAGCATAAGTACATATACACATGCACACATCTCCAAGCATATACAAATGTTGAAATATAAAAACCATTGAACAACCATGAATGCATATATTTAAATCCCATAACTAGAGTAAAAAATTAATTAATTAATTAAACATGTACAAATACAATCCCACTACAAAGATTATACAACAAAAGTTCAACCTGAATATAAAAAGGGATTGTTGTCTGAAAGCCTCCAGAACCAACCTTGGTCTATCTGGTCTCACTAAGAACCATCTGGTCCTGTTCCACCTAGGAATCTATCAAAAGATTGATTTTCTATACAAGACATGACATGTGTGATAAAATCCTATGTAGGGTGAGTATAACAATAATCTGTGGGACACCCTGAAACAATAAAGCATAAAACAAAGGAAATGAGGTCAGCAGTACATAGGTATATTTCTACAACACATATAAAAAATATTATCTAGATGTACCCTACAAAGACACATAGTCTAGAGGTAATCAAAAACCATAGTATACCTAACCTAGGATTCTTTCTCAATGATTTCATGAATCACACATCCTGGAGAACAAACTCTTGGGTCTGATAGCACTGATGATGTTCATATGAGAGGTACTACTCATCAGGTCTCGTCCTGAGAAAGAGAACATGATGATTTCTGAAGAGAATATGATACAACATATGAGGATCACTGTCAACGCCGTGGGGTGATACCAATAACTCAATATAGATTAACACGCTAAGTATAGTATTGGTTCCCACATTGTGTTGGTCATGTAGATACCAAGAACTATACCTAGGGCATGAAGATGAATAGAGGATCTCACTCTGGGCCTCTCATAGGGATTCCAATGACTCTATCCAAGATGTCCTACTAAAGGTATCATAGCCTTAGAAATAAGAAATGATAACATACATACCTTTAGGGAAAGGATAGGGGGAACAAACCTTAACGAAACATTTCCATGATTCCAAGGACAAGAGATTCAATCCATGTAGAAAGAGTATGTGGTGGGTATAAGGGTTACATGTCATGTCCCTTCACCCAAGTTCATGCCTGTGTTAACGGCCCATGTAATAAAATAATGTCTTTATAGTTGTACATTCTATGTAGCCATCTCAAGTACCCAACACATTTTCCATTACATGACTTCATCCCATGTAGTCATGTCCATGTTCTAGTGCATGGTTTAGCTAATGTACTTGGTCTAATCCATGTCTTCATGGGGGATTACGTGTCATGTGTGCAAACTAGGTACTCCACCCCATGTACATGTACTTCCAATGTACACTCTATTTCATCAAAAGGGTATTATATTCCATGTAGTAAAGGACTGCATTCCATGTTATCAAATAATAAATGATGTGTTTATCAGGTTTTTCCAAAAAAAAAAACTTTGTTCATTCTCCATAGGCCTCATTCAATCCTCTAACCTATGATCCATTAGCCGCTATACCATGAAACTCAAGATCCAGCCTCATATATCCATTCCATAACCAAATCAACAATATTTATTCCTTCAATCCACTTCAAAAATTAGATCATTTCAATTCTTCATTATGAGCCAAATAATGCGAAATCGGGCATCAACCATCATCCAATTCATCGTTTCTACTATCATTACACCACCATCATGTCATGCCAATTATAGACCTATTATTTTGGATCATTGCACCATGAAATGGGTGTGTGATGATTGTATGATCTGGATATATTGATTCGTGGTCCAAATGAAGAGCATCTATGATAAATGATGAATAGGGGGAAGAAAGTACAAGAACAAATATATAGGAACATACCCCAATCGATGTTCTTGTCGATATAAGTTTGTTTTCATTAGAATAGTAATTGAATAATCAATATCCATGAAACAATCTCTCGATTAAACGACACAATTAATCCCATACCGCAAGAAGATCGAGCCATGGATCAACTTATGTGTTGATTGGTCCGTGTTAATTGTAAAAATCAATAATGGGGAAAAACAAATCAAAACTCATGACTTAACTCAATTGGGTTTGATCACTGATGAAGAACTTTTTTTCTATAAAAACATTGGTTGGATCCATAAAATTCAAGGTGTGTATTATCCATCAATCCTAGATCCACCACTTTTTTTATAAGGGGATTCTCTATATGTATCTCTAATAGTCCTCCATCATATCTTGGTTTATGCGACTGACCCTAGGATTCTAACATAATAATATATTAAAATTATGTTAATCATTGGGTCAATAAAAATTAAATACAATAATTTTATAAAATTATTGTATTCATTTTAGTTTCCAAGATTAATTTTTTACAAAATACTCACTCCAACTAAAGTTAAGTCACTCCTAAGGTAAAAATCTAATTCTGAAGTCAAAGATGCCATCGTATTTCTAATATAGGCACTCATTTAGATGTTATTCCACTTTTTTATGAAAACTATATGCATGTGATATTAAATATATTTAATATATTTCAAACATTTATTCTGGGCACACTAGTCTTCATAATTAAATGTTTTCCCATTGCCTACTCTTGATAATATTCCATATAATATCCAAAAATAATACCCAAAAAATATAAGACAATAGAAGGTCCCTATATTAAATATACTAATGATTTTGGTGGGGAATTAAATGGAAATTTGAGATGATTGGGTAGAAATTCCAACAACTATGGTGGAAACTCTAGCATATAAGATGGAAGAAATTATATATCAAATGGATCCTCTTGTAACTATGATTTAAACTCAATGATCTTGGGTGGAACCACCTACTTATGTGCTATAAAATTATCCTAGATTGGGGAATTTTCTAATAGAATAGTATTTGATGCACTATATTCAATTTAAATTGGTTATAATATTAATTCTTCCATAACTACAAAAGGCTTAATCGTATATATTTAAATTTTGTCCTTAATAACTATATAGGGAAAAGAAAAAATATCCTTATATGAGAATAATGTATATAATTGTCCAAAAAACTTTCATTATCTGATATTTTATATTATTGGTCATGTCCTTGAATTATTATATTTAAAATATTAACTTTTAATGATCACAATGAAGTGATCTAAGTCTAGGTAAAAATCAAACATATGTTTCCACAAGTCGATTCTTATACCACATAGATTATTAAAGGAAAAATTCAATGGGTAATCATTTTATTTATACATATAATCCCTAAAATTTGGATGACTATAATAGAGGAATCAATAACATTATTAGTTGTGTTTTTACCAAAATAGTGGCTGGTCATTGATTGATTTATTCATGGAATAATGCATTTTTTTATATCATCCTATGATTGGGCTACCCAATACCACTTGTTATATAGATTAAATAATTTCTTAATGTATGAATATATCATTGTTTATTTTATTGAAGTTTCTAATCATAAATATTTCCTTGATTAAGGTTTTTCCAAACTATGTGTTATTTCCAAATATATATATATATTTAAGATGAGAGGATATTACAAAATTTTAGGTATCTTGACTAAATAATTTTCATCAATTTAAATTCCAAGGGAACCTATAGAGTTTTTTATGATTCCTCAATAATAGGGAAGTATGACATGGTTCACTTGCTGGACGAGTATAAAGACGTAGTATGATGACTCCACGGAAGAATATGTTCACTCAAAAACAAATGTATCAAACCAAACCAACCAATAATGGTCTATTATGATATAATTAAATCCAAAAATAAATTAATAAAATTTTGAAAAATTATTTTCATTCATTGGATTGTAATTAAATAGAATCAAAGTGAACTAAATATAACTAAAATAAACCAATAAAATAAAAATGAACTAACCCTATTTAAAAAAAATGATTTCTCCCCAACTAAATGAAACCAAATAATATAATCATGTTATGTTGTTATATATTTATGGGTGTGAATATAATAAGTATATCCTAATAAGAAAATATAATTAAGAAAATATATAGATGTAGTGTGAATTTATGAATTTAACAAGTCTTTAATCCCCAATCAATGTTTCTATCTCCCTGGTAATACTACTTGTCATCCTCTAATACAATATTTCTAATTCAATCTCCAAATATGAAACTTGAACATATTGTATCTTAACTAGTGTCATAGGTCATTAATAACACTCTTATGTGTATTAATTTTGTATTATTATTTCGGATCACCAATATATTTAACCCTCCTATAGCTAATATCAGTGTAAAATATTTATCTAGTTTGTCAAAGACTCAATATGGAGATTATCCATATCTCATCACCCTCACGCGACTGTAACCATCTTCTCCTAAAACATAATCCATAGAGTCTGTTAAGGATAATGAAACTAAGATGGTTTTTTTGTATTCCCACACATATTTTAATTTTCAATTAAATTTGAATAAAATTATTAAATTTAAATGAAATTTAATAACACAAAATGATAATTAAAATTTCTTACCCTAATGTTTCTTATATGTTCATTCACATAACCCTAACAATTTTTTGTGGACATTAAAAAAATATTTTTGTCTAATAAGATGACCAACCTCCTTCACCTATATCAAAAAAAGATTATAAAAACAATGTTACTTGATATGGTATACATATATTCTTTAATAAGTTTAATGGTAAAATGATGTCTTATTTCTTAAGAAACACTTTCATCAATTTATATGGTGAATTACTTAATTCTCTTTCTTGGTTGTATTTATCATAGAACACCCCTAAAATAATTAAATATATATAAATATTTAAATTTTCTTAATATAATGACATATAATAATATAGATGATTTCATTCAGTCAGATTATGATTAATAAAATCCTTCCACTAGTCCCTTGACATGCCCTTAGGGACCTTTCCATACAGCTTTTACAAATAAATAAGTGATTCAATAAATCAAAGAAAAAAATCCACTTAAATTATTTACATTTATTTCCTATGTATTTTTAAAATCCATGAATGTGAAATTACATCAAGAACATAAAAATATAACAACACATAAAAATAAAATATAGATAATTTATCAGACTATTAACATTCTAAGGAATACTATTCGATTTAGTCATATATTAATACTTAATTGAGATTTTACTTTTATCTAAATATCAATGAACTCAATATTCTAAGATAATGGAATTTTCCTCCAATCATAATAATGATTGGGTATGGACACTTCTTCACCTGAAAATTGTCATAGAATCTTCCCAAAGATGATTGTACAATCCCTAATGGGGACCCTATATACATTAAATTAGATGGATATCTTTTAGTATATGATATTAAAAAATATATTTCATGTTAATTTTTTTCTCTATTTATTTATTATTTTTATCCATTTAACATATAAAAATATCAATTAATATAAATAATTAATTGACTTATATTATCATCATGAAATATATACCAATAAAAGAAACAGGATCATAGCCTCTCGATGGTAATTTACTCATGGTCTAAATCCTCAATACCCCCAATATCCTCAATAATTTTCGTACATATAAATGAATTCTTAATAGTTAAAAAATATAGTAGAAAATGTATGAAAGGTATGTGATGAATTTTACCCATCGAAAAAACAGTATATCACTTTTACAATACTCACTATGTACTTTGGGTTGTATGAGTAGAATCATTGTCATGTCTAATCAGTGGACCCAATGAAGCATCAATAAATTATTTATCTTGTACTCATTGAGTACTTTGGGCATTGTGAGTATAATGACTCTTATTTGACATAGAGTGTCTCCCATCATAATACCTCTCTAAACATGAAGTTCCTAAAAAAATATCAACAAAAAAATAATTTAATTAAACATATTATTCCACAAAAATTCATTGAATTTATATTTTTTCATTTAAATATTAATAAAATACTTCATATTAGATTATACAATTTGTTTCTTTTTTTAATGTTATTATAAACTACCATTTTTAATATTACTTCTTCATCTTATTTATGTTTTAACTTCCTCACAAGACCAAAATTTTCCATATCATCGATGATAAAAAAAATTCATTAAAATTTTATTAATGGGGTTAACAATAACAAAAAACTTCTCATTTTTCATCCATATCATACATATATCTTGTTTTCGTGAGGAAAATAACACTCCAACCATTATATGTTACATAATTGAAATAATTTACCATTTTTTCTTTGGAACCAAAAATATATGGATCATGTTCTCGAATTCCACCAGTACCAATCATCCAAGATAAGGTGATAGATGAAAATTCTGATGATTCTTTCCTTAGAACCCTATTTATATTGATCCACTTTAAAATGAATAACTCAAATGAATATTTCTCATAATAATTAAACTCAATAATATCAACAAACATTCTGTAGTAACCCTAATTTAAAATGTAAATATAACATTTTTTTCTTTTCAATCCATACTCTTGATCTATAGTAGAAAATTTAAAACCAAAAATATTATAAGATTTGAATCTCCAAAAAAACATTGGACCTCGATATAAATACTTTAAATATTCATGTATCTTTACTCGATTGTAACCATTTGATACCTATAAAAATTTGATATGAAATATAATTACATACATTACATAAGTATCAATATAATTATCTTCAACATATGTATTATATGAAGAACTTACACAATGTGAAAACCAGTCAATAATTTCTAAGTAAACCATTTTTGTTATCACAGTCTAATTTTGAATTTGACTCCTATCATGTGTTTTCTCCTCAATCCCTTGATATATGGATTAATAATATCATTATTGAGTATAACATTTGTGTGTTCATGTTTTAACTATAACCCCATCAATGAAAATGAGGATACTTTTTTATGTTCTTGACCAAAATTAACAAATATTGATGATTTCTATCCTTCTTAAAATGAATTTTATTTTCATAAAAAACATTATATTCGATTAAAAAATTATCTATCAAATCCAAATTCCTCTTGTAAAAGATTAAGAAATATTAATAAATGTAACATTAATTAATAGAACCTTCTATTTAAGCTTTATTATTCATATATAACATCATATAGTCTTGATACCAAATAAAAAACAAATAAATTAATAAAAAACATCATAATTATTAATTTAAACAAATATAATTTATTAAACAGACGAAAAGAATTGTTCAACTTTAGGTGATATATCCATATATAATGTATGGGTCCTCCAATTTGAGCTTTTTAGAACGAATGAATAGTAAAATGAATCATTACAATGAAACATAACATATACAGGACCATATCCTAATGAATTGTTTTTCAAAAAATTCTTTCCAAAAGTTTATAGAACTCAATTAATCTTAAAAACTTCTCAAAAATAAATTTAAAAATTATGGAAAATCAATTTTAACTATAGTTATTTTTTATGGTTAGAAATTATAAACATATAAAGGAATTAACTAATATATAATAATATTTCAATCATGATTCTTCAATCCGTTTAATTTTTTATTACTTTTGTAAATATATCTTGGAATGTTACTTGAATAAAAAATAAGCACATTCACATTTTTTAATATTTTAATGAAACATATTTATTTTGTATTTTCATTGAAAAAAAATCTAATGGATACAACCCATTCTTATTTCCCATAGATCATTATTTATATTTAGTGTTTCCATGTCCTTATAATAATTTTTATGATATTTATGTATTTTCTAATCATTACTAATTGTACAAAACAATTTTTCACTCACATTCTACTCAACGTGAATGAAATAAAGATTGTGACATAAAAATTAAAGTTCTCAATGTGGAAGCTTGAAAAATATGCTCTGATTTGAAAATATGTGATATTTATATTCATCTAGGGACTGATTTGAAATTGAAAAATAGAACACCATCTCTAAACACTTGAAATAATGACATATTTTCTGAGGTGACCTAATCAAAAAAAAATTATTACATAATTAGTTTCTTACTCTTTCAAATTAAAATATAGTAATATAAATATATAAGAATAAAATAATAAATTTTAGTAAAAATAACATGACTCCCATAAATCCAACACCCAAATAATTCATCAATTATTCAAAACACCTATTAAAGGGTAACAATTTGACTATAATAAGCATAGAACAAAATATCAGGAAACAAGTATAACTATACACCTCAACAACTTATAAAAAATCTCTCCATGAACGAAAATAGATATTAATTAAAATTTCCCTTGTTCACCTCCCTTTCCATTGTCAGATTTTTTTCTAATTAGGATCATAAAGAATCGTGAAAATTAAATACTATGATAACAATCATAGGATATAAATACCAACTAAATCGTCTTCCTTGTTAAAACATCATCTCATACATAACATTTAATATAACATATTCTAGACAATGTAGTTGTTCATTTAAATTATGTAAAAATTTAATAGGGGTTATAAGTGTTCCATGTTGGTAAAACATAGAATTATTTTATTCAATTATTCTAAATCATTAGTTATGGATATTATAAAAAATATCTACATAATAATTTATTCGATCATAAGTAACCACTCCATTAGATGTTAAAAATGAATTATAGGCCCATAGTATCAAAATTATAATACACAATCTATGATACAAATATTTTATCCATCCAAAAAAATATAATATAGGCTTAAATTATAATAATATTTCATTTAGGACTGATTTTGGATTTTATAAAAATCCCAATGAATTAAGAAATAATAAGAAAAATAGGTTAAAACCATGATCCATCCATATGGTTGTGGCCTATAGCCACAATCATAACATCCATGTCTATGAATTTTATGGCTATAGAATCAATGATATAGCCATGGGAAAGGAACATGGATATATAATGTTGCTATATGAAATATAATTTGGATCATGGTCTATGAAATTCCTAAATCGATTGGTCCCTTTCATGTGGCTATGTGGTCTAGAAAGACAAAACAATTTTTATTGTCTCTTTACTATGGATATATGGAATTTTCATAATATAAAGTAGGACTAGGATTCAAACCTTGGATTTTTGATAGTCACCTCCCACCTATTGCAATTCAATGAAAGTAATTTTAATAATACATATGTATATATTTCATTATATATATAAGTAAATGAGGGTCCAAAAAATAAGACAGCGGAGGAATTTCAACCTATGACTCGGTGCCCTTAATAGAAGACTTCTTATGTTATGATATGACTAGTATTTAATAGTTATATATAAAAATAATTATGTAAACATATATATATATAAAGAATTTTATGTATAATAGATTTGAGCCTGAGACTCACAGGGAATGTCAAAGGTCCTTTTCTACAACCCTGTGATGAACAACAGCTACATTGGTGTAAAAATATATTCATTATACTTATAAAATAAATTTTAACTATAAAATTGTATCCAAAGGTGGCTATTCCCATGTATATAGAGGTTCTAGAGGGGTATTATAGTCATAGGCCCTTGTGCCTATGAAAATAGGGATTCTTTACGGGGGCGTATAGCCATAACCCCTTTTACCATAGCTATTGTCCCTTTTACACTATGTTTGAGTCAAACGAAATCATGTGTATACACATCAATAAGTGTGTGTGGAAATAGAATACCCTATATCTACGTAAATGTTTTTCCCTATGGATATAGTTGGGTTGTAGCCACAAACATTGACATACGTGGATATAACCACATGGATAAAGCCTAGTGACTATATACATGTTTTCTAGTAGTGAAATCGACAGATAAATATTTTAGTTAAATATATATTGTATGTTTTACCATATAAAAAGATGTCACAAATTGATCTAAAAATCATTTTTGGTTTAGGGATAAAAAATGTAGTGCTAGGAAATAGGGAACCTTTGTGAATGATTGAGTTTTGATTAAATAAAATCCATAGTTTTTTGTCATAATAAATGAAAAATGTTATTTTTTTATATATTAGAACCATATTTAGTCTAGATACCATAATAATAGTGTAATTTTTATATAATTATTTCATGTTTTTAACTCTAAATGAGTTAAAACCAACATTATATAAAAGTTCTTACTTGAAAAAAAACATAAAATAACTAATAAAATTAAGAAAATATCATTAGTGAATAATCCAAATAAGATTATAGGTTGGTTATATGATATGAAAAGGATGGTGTTGCAAGAAATATGATGAAGGGGTGGAGATAATCTATGGAGGATGATCGTAGATAGATTAGGGATTACAGTGGAGCATGGTGATAGTGTGTTGGTTGGTGTTGTGAGCGTGGTGATGGAGGAGTGGAGGCCTACAATAATGGAGGATAAAGGACAGTTTAGGGCTCAAAAAGGGTTGATAATGATAGATAATGGAAAAGGAAGGGGGTATTATTTTTTAAAATATCATTAAGTGGTTTTTTTATAAAAACCACCCCTTAATTTAATTTATTGAAAGTTTTAACAAATAAAAGTACCCTAAACACCTTATTTAGTGATGCTTTTGAAAATATCCACTAAAATGGGTGAAAATTATCATTTTTCAGTTATACTTAAAACTAACACTATAAAACCACTAAAAATTTAATTTAATATAGTTATGGGTAGGTTAAATCAATCACACAGTCATAATAAATTTTCATAATAAAATAATTCTCTCTTAATTACTTATTTTGGATTTCAAGTCCATCAAATAAACCCCATCACTTTTAGTATTTTATTTATTTTATTTAATTTTTTTAATAACTATAATAAATTGTTTTTTGTACTATATCTTAGAGAGAATGATATTTTCCAGCCACATTGTTACACCTAAGAAATAAAAATTTAATTAAAGTGTAAATTTTATGTCACTTGTCAAATTGGAACTCTTGTGAGAAAGGTATTTATTTTACTAGAATTTTTGTAGGTATTTTTTTCTTTTCATTTTATTTCTAATAACTACATTTGTTGTTATTTTTTTAATTTCTATATATTTTTATTTATTTACTTATTCTTTTGGATCATTTATTTTTTTTCTTATTTTCTTTATATTTGGTTACACTTTTTCCTTCTTTTATTTTCATATTTTCCTTTTATTTTTTTCTTTTAGACACTATTTATGGAATCATTTATCATGACATTTTGGTCCTATTTTTTATCCAGTTATTTATGGTATAATTCTATTTTTCTATTTTTTTATCTATACCCTAAGGTTAAACATGTCCTTTATACTTTAATTATATCATCTAATTTTATAGGAAGTTTCAAAATTTAAACATTTTAAAACAACCTTATCATGAACCATACTAGGCTACCCATGAACTAGGCACTCGAGCCAGTCTGGGGTATTTCTTGAAAGATATTCCTGATCCCCAAGGGCTGGAAACTAGTTCCATATCATCATGAATATTCTTAGTTACTATTTTCCAAATAAAATCTCAAGTGGTTCTGAACCAAGGACCAAACATGACCTCTTCGTAACATGGAAATTTGTGGTCTCCAATAAATAGAACTAATAACAATAACTCATAAACATGTTATAATATATGTAAAGTCTCAAAGTTTACCATAAAATCCACATATAAAAATATACAATATCATGCATAATATAACACAATAAATCGAAACAGAAAGTGTAAAATTATACAAAAAATAAATTATTGGAAACAAATGGGAAATAAAATAAAATAAGAAAAAATAAGAAAGAAATGAATTAAATGATTATAACCATATCTATGTGACATGAGGGCTCAGTCCCACAATGTCACCTCCATTAATCCAATGATCCACTAACATTAAAACCATCTGACTCTGATTTATTCCTTGACTTTACCTATATTATCTAAAATAAGGTATATATTAACCCATTAGGTGTATATAGGGTGTGAGGACCACTGTCCCAGCAGTATCCCACCTAGTGTTTCATAAGAAATCATTACTAAAAAAATCAAGAAGGTTTGATTAAAAATAAACCATTTAAAACCATGATTTTAAAATTTTAAAATAATTAAGAAGTATATATAAGGATATTTAATAATTTAAAAGATGATATTAAGATCCAAGTAAAGTGTTAAAACTATGGTTTTATAGATTTAGTCAATTGAATATTTCTATGTGTTTATTTGGATTTATCCTCAGATTTGGTGTGGTGTTTGGGTGTCTAGGGATCCCAAAATTAATATATTAAAAAAATTAAGATATATTAATTCATGTACCTAGATAATTTTATTTTTTTGTATTTCCATTGATTAGGAACTTATATGGAAAATTAAATTCCACGATTTATTCTGATACGAGGGGTTTACCCTAGGAACGACCTAATGTTGCTTAGTGTCAGACGTTCGGTTGAGGCAGCTATTAGTGGGTGTGTTTAATTAATATAAATAAAAAAATTATTTATTTTATTTTAAATTCCCAGGGCATAAATTATAATTTAAATACCCCATTACAAAAAAATATAGGGTTAACCACATAACTCTGATATTATTTAAGAATAGGTTTTTACATTCTTCGTTGGTGGATCATAATTAGAGGAATATGGGTGATAACATCTTGGAAAATCAAGAGGTGGTGAAGGTAGTGAGTCATCTTCTTCACTGGAAAACAAATTCATCACCAATGATCTATCCAAAATCAAGGTAGGGAATTTTATTTGTGTCTTTTCCCCTTTCATTAAAAAAAATTGATAATGGATTCTTATCTTCTTTTTTTTATATGAGTTTTATCTTTCTTCACCTGAGCCCAACAATTTATTAGTCACATTGATTCGAAATAATTCATTAATTTCACATATTATCTCCTTGGATACCCCAATTTATTGAATTTTTTCCAAGAACTTTTTTTCAACAATAGATTTTTTTTATATAATCTTTTCTAGCTCTGTTCTTCACATCCTTTTCAATTATGCCAAAGGGTTTTGGTTTGACATTATCGAGGTAGTTTTTAAGTGTGATCGAACCACCTGATTCATGGAGGGTTTCATGGATTATGGAAGGAATAAAAAATTATATGGATCAATATGAATTGGGGTTACAAGTAAGGTCTCCATTTATCAATGCTCCAGATTTCCAATGGGATAATTGCAGTTGTGATGGGATGGATTCATGTGAGGGCTCATGTGGGTGGGATCCATCCATCAGTGGTGGTTTACGAACAAAGAGCCCTTTATCTTCAATCCCTGGTTTATTTATACGTGTAATATATAGAGTTTTTTGTGTTATTATGAATCATTATTCTTCCCAAGGATTCTATGAAAAACTAGATAGCACTATTGTAGTCTCGGAACATAAAATTTGTATACCCTTCCCCCCTGCCAACTTCAAAAACTAGGGTTTTATGGACGATAAGGATTACATGTCATGTATGGACTATACACATCATTTGAACATGTGTTAGAGGCTTGGTGATTAACCCAAGAGTAGACTCGCATGGTCACAGGTTGGCACATGGGCATGGCCTAAAGTGCACGGGCATGACTAAGTACACAGACATAGCTATTTGTACAAAGGAACTTATGTAGGGACATGGGCAATGGATGAATGAAAACATCCTCACCTCAAGTGGTGAGGAAACACCTTTTATCCACTGTAAATGCTACATATTCCCACATGTCTATCTAGTACATGGGTAAGATAGGACACATCTAGGTTACCTAGAAAGGTTACATGTCATGTGACCCTTGGAACATGTCTTGGCTTTTCATAGAATATTCCACCCTGTGAATCTCCTCCTTCTAGATTCATAATTTTTACCACATATTGAATATCCTAAATATTATTTTTCATAGAGAATGATACTATCCATCATAATGGATTTTGATATATGACATGATATACTGGGAGAGTGAATATTTTTTAGGCATTGCTTCACAGATAATATTGATTGGGGGGATCATCGGAGAGATTTTAGGGTTGGAAACCCCCTATCACACTAGTGAATCGGTTCCCTATATTACTCTCTATCTACTAAGTGGTCCCCCAAAATAAAGTAAGGTGTGGGACTCTATTTATAGAGTCATACTCCCTAAAAACCTAGGTGTGGGTTCTCTTCCTACCTATTGAAACCCCTATCATACTTGGGCACAGGTTCTTCGTTCACTAAGTGTAACCATATTGTCACACCAAGCTGTGAGTATCTTGTTCATTCAATGGTACTTCCTTTTCAGTCTAGATAACATCTCCTCTATCTACTATGTAACACCCCCTTATCATACTATGTCACGGGTCCTCTATTGGATATTGTGTCCTTTCATCATGTAGAGAAGTAGAGTGGTGTGGGACCACCACATGGTTTTCTTGGAGAGAAATGTGAGATGTTTTGAATTGCTTTTGAACCATGGGAGATACAAGAAAAATCATCATCTTATAATGGGATATGAAATACATATCCCCTTTATATCTCATCTGGAGTTTTTAGCATATATATATATATATATATATATTATATATACTATGTTCGGATTACCAATTTCCTTAGGTTGAGTTAACCTTTATTGTATAGTTCTATCACTCCTTTCATAGTTTTCATGGTTTCCTATTAGCTATGTATATACTCACCCATTAATGGGATTTTCCCACACATTTTGTGTCTTACACAGATGACATAAATTTCCATGGTGACATAAGTGTAGAATAGTGATACCTGGGTGCATTTATTACGTATGGTGGTCAGACATGGAGTTCAGGATGAGATGCTGCTCTTAGGGTTTGACATTCAGTAACTATTTCATGAGAAGTATTACCCCCTCATTATTATGATCATTTTTAATCTATGAGCTTCTTGAGCTACAAGTAGGTAGTATGAAAATTTTTGAGTATGCCTCAATATTCACCAACTATATGTTTTACTCCCTTGACATGGTGCGAGATGGTTACTTCTAGGCATAAAATATTGAGAAAGGTATATCTAGAGACATATGCTCCATTGTGGTCCCCTTGTGCATTCTTGCCTATGCTAGAGCACTAGATCGACATATTTTGATATAGATCTTCTTATAAAATGGATTTCAAAAATATGGTTCTAGAAGTGGGCCTCATATAGATGAGTTTTATGCAGTAGATATCAGGATCTAGTTACTAGGGTCTTGGTGTAGGAGACCTTCTAATCATTAGATTCAATCACATAGAATTGTGGCATTGGGTTAACACAAAGGTTCCAATAATCCTAGATAGGAAGAATGTTATGCTTATGAGGAGTGAGGTCATAGGGATTTTCATTTCCCAAACATTCTTTCAAAGGAGGGTGGGTAGGTCAATGATGGACTTCAATGATAAATGTGGCATTTTGATTAGGGATCTCCTTGGAATGGCTAGGACGAACCCTAAGAAGGTCGTGTTGGTAAAAGAGTATGTGTTTCTCTATAGGGAGGAGCTATTGGTGGGGGTGATGTTATGAGTAACTCCCACCACCACCACTATGTGGCCTATTCTAGGCTCATGGATATGGAGGTCTAGGCCGTGGGAAATTGATATCTATCAAGGGATATGAATATGATGAACATGAGATGTTTTTAGGTTTGATCTATGTTTATTCTAATAATACTACAACATTGATAGACACAAGTACGGGTCATTTCTTCATCTAAATTTTTAATATGAAAGGTATTGAGATTGTAGATGATATTTTATCCAAATAAAATTGGATAGAAGATACTATAGGGAACACTTCTTCATTATCTATTATTTTCCCACAGTGTGATATAGTACTCGGTGTAGCGAGTTTTTCATTGGACATATTGGTCATCATGATGAATCCTTATGATATAATTATTGGTATAGACTATTTTCCCATGGTTTGGGACATAATTTTATTTCATCATAGGTGAGTTAGATTCCTTTGGATGAATAGGGTGAAATTATCCTTGGCGGGGGAGAGAGATCTCATGGTTGTGTGTGGGGGTATTTCAATCTAGAAGTATAAATTGATCAACCATCGTTTAGGGAGCTTATCCCCTAGTGTATTGGGCTCTTCAGGCATCTTGATTCCTTCATCATTGGAGGGATTTATGGACATCTTCCTTGAAGATGTTCTGAGAATACCTTCATGGTGGGAGGTGTAATTTTTCATTTACATTCACCTTGGGATCGCATAGATATCTTTTTTAGCAATCAAATAGCCACTTACAAGATCTGAGAGATGAAATTACATTTTGAGACTAATTGAATGGCCCGAAGGCCTAAATTTTTATTTGTTTTTTAGATAAACAACATTTTTAAGGATAAAGGGGGAAACCTCACATGAATTTAAGGATGTACATACCTCAACGTAAATCGAAGGCCACATCCTATAACAATACTACTTAGAAATACCCCTCCCTAGAAACAACATCATTATGGAAAACATCTACCATTATAAGACAGTTCATCTAGTTGTTCCGTGAAAAAGTGTATGGGCCTAGTTCTGATGGAGGATCCATACCCTCTCGATCTTACAAATTTTAATAGTTATACACGGTGAAATCCCCTAATTTTATCCTCTTCTGAAGCATTTCCATAAAGAAGGACAGGAAAAAGCCATCCAAAATCCAATTCCAGATGATACCCCTGCACCCATCTACTTCTAATAAACAGGTTTAATATTCAATTAATTCTTAATTTATTCTCTCTTTAAATCAACTTCAGTGCTTTGGTTCCATGGCATGGTGAAACTCCAAAAACCAACACCAAAAATTCCATGGATCAAGACCACCATTTCCAAAAATACCTTCATAGCTTCACCAACAAGGGCAATCCACCCAAATGGAAACATCACTCATTCACATCCAAAACCATAACACGAATAAAAATAGTGGGAATTCCATTAGATCGATCAGAATCATAATCCAAATCTACGTTGCCACCTCAGATCACCCTGGTTCACATAGAATACTGGAGAAACTTCACTTCCAAAATGGAATCACATGAAATTAATTGCAACCAAAACAAGACTGAATCAAAAAAAAGAAATAAAAACATATAAAAAAAATTAGAATCCACCAAAATTAGAATGGTGGTGCCACAAGGAAGATCCAAAATCATGTTTCTGCCTACAAGACCTCACATGAAGACCACCAAAAACCATTAAATGCACCCATAGCTGACACAAAAATAAGGTTACAACCCTCAGACCATAGGAGAAGGTACTCGACCACTGGAATATTACCATGCCTCCAATGGAAACCCTATCCAGATATCAGTATAGGGAAATAATACAAGTCATCCCTGATTATCATCACTGAGTGGACGAGCCCATGAAGCTGTATGACATCACCACTAAAAGAGGACTCTCAAACCACGAGCATACCGAACATAAGCACTGAGGAGACTGTCTTTTGTCGACCTGAGATAGAGAATATGAAGGCAGTGACAGGTGGAAACCCTAGTTATGCGGAGACCCTTATGGTCTCATACCATTTCATAGGACCTATTTGAGAGCACATTTAGAGGACCTTCAAAAAGAAGGATTTATCCAACTGAGTGTGTGTTACACCCGAATATATTCTGAAATATATGTTTTCAAATAAATTCTATCTTTTCAAAAAATTTATTACACACAATGTTATGTTTATCTTTCATTGAAAAAAATATCTAGTTTATCTTGAAATATACACAACACTGAGTTTTACATCTGTCACATGTGACACAAATTTTAAACTAAACAAGACATACTATTAAAATATTATCATTCAATATGATAATTATCACCTAGTAGTTGTAGTTATGGGTATGAATAGGAATAACTAAAATATTAAAATATATAGTTTACACATGTTTATAAAATAAATTCTTTGGTGACCAATAAATGATAAATGAAAATAAAAAGTATTTGAAAATAAACAGATTTTTTTCTGAAAAACCTATTTCTATGAAAAGAAACATTTTTTTTAATTTTTAATTTAAAAAAAACACTTCTATGGAATTATTTTTAAGGATTTTATATATTTTATATTTAATCAAATATTTAACATTCATCAAATATGTTTTCTGTAAAAGTAATAATAATAAAAAATGTTATATAATTACAAACTATTTTTTCTAAAAATGGTATTGTCCCAATTTTGTGAATATATTCAAAAATTTATTTTTCCATGTTTTAGAAAATTAATTTTAAAAAATAAAATTTATTTTTGAAATCATTATTTAAAAATTATATTAGGGTGAGTTTTTGATAACTTTTTGAGTGTATAAATCATTCAATGAATAGTGAGAAATACTTGTATTTATGGTCAATTATAATTTCTTTTAAATAATTGTTTTTAAATATTATATGTGGTTTTTAAAGGCAATATTAGTTCAATTATATATATATATTAAACTAATTTATTTTATTGGAATCAATTTCATATTTAATTTTGATATAAAACTATTTAATCATTTGAATATTTTCTATTTGGAAAACTACTTTCTGGTCGCGATTGAAAGATTATTTTTAAGATAGATTTTTCCATGTTTTTGAATGAAATTTGTAAAATTTTATTCCATAAATTTAATACATAAAAATAATATTATCTAATAATTTCAATTAAATATTTCACCATAATTAATACTAAAAATAGTAAGAAATATTTCATAGTTAAGGTAAAAATGGGTTTACCGTAGTTAAACATGACCCAAAACCTATCCAACACCAATTGTATGGCCATATTTTGATCGTATTTCTTCTAAGATCTATAATTTCATATTTTTGTGCCTTTTATAAAGTGAAAAACGTGGGAATAAATTTTTCTTTTCAAAAATTATATGTGAACCGGTCACATCACATAAAAAATACCACCTCTTCTCCCATTCTCATCGCAATTTCAAAACCATTTTATTCATAAAATCCATATCCAAATAAATTCCTCACTTAAATACTCCTATACTAGATTAATTATTTCGTTTATACATCCATACAATGTATCCTTATGGTGAAAACTCAAAGAAGTTGTCCAAAAAAGAGATAACATCCCAAACCGATCATTTTATATTATTTCTTCATATACCTCATTAAATTATTATTAAAAAATTATGATATAATATAATAAAAAACATATATATTCTAATATGTTTTTATTTTATATTCATGACATAATATTATCCCCTCTTCAACAAAATTAGATTCTAAATCATCACTCTTGTGTACGACGGACTACCATCTTGTGAACTGATGTTATTTGTTTTCCATCACCACCTCTCACATATGGATATAATGTTGGATGAAATGTTTATATAATATATATGTGAAATTATTATACTAAATTAATTATTATATCTCATTTACCTTCATAATTTTTATTCCATTATAATTTTATATCATTGTTCGTGTGTACGACGGACTATCACCTCACAAAGGAATGTGACTCACTCAATATTTACAAGGAAGTTAATAAGAATTGGTTTAAAAATATGATATATATATATATATGAAATAATAAATGTTATTAAATGGTAATATATTATTTAATTTTCTATAGTTTCATCTGTTGAGAAAATTGAAACTACGTTCTTGCATACATACGACCTACTTTCTCCAAGAATAGTGTATTTCATTTTATACCTGTAAATGTTATGGATTACTATAATTACATATATACTGAATATATATGAAATTTTTATCATAGTTAAAATTATATAGATGATTAAACCATTATAAAAGTTATAGGACCAAAAATAACAAATCAAAATATACAATAAAAAAGTAGTTGTTGCATGAAACATAACTTTAACATGAAAATTTAAATAAATATGTAATAAAAGATCATAAGAAAATAATATCTGGTATGATATACATAATTATGGGTTTTTAATATATTTATAATACACTTATATTTATGTTACATTAGTTTGAATTTGTATGGAGAAATTTGAGACTTAAGGAAAGGGATTTCTGTCTAATATTTATTTTCTATGAGATACAAGTCATATTCAACACATGTTCGTTTTATACAGTGTATTTACATCCCATGAATTTATTTTATAATTATTCTCATAAAAATAATTGGTATTTACATATCCATTTTAAGATCTATTTTTTATGAGGTTTACAGTTCTAATATTTTTAAAGCAATAATAGATATTTGTCTCAATGTTCCTTCTAAGAGAAATATGTTACGTTATTCACTTATCCTAATTTATGAGGTCTATATACTGACCCTTTTTATATTTAATAGAATTAATTTATTTATTCTATTTTTATTTTCTTTTTCATTTAATTTTATTCCTTCAGAGGGCTTACAATTCAAATTTAACAAAGTGGTAGAGATTTTATGTTACAATATCATTGTTTAACAGAATTGTTTATGATTATATTTTTGATGATAAAATATTGTAATACATATCCTAAGAAACACATGTTTTTTCTTCTCTCATAGTTATTCCATGAGAATACATTCTTCCCTTCATTTCCCTCTATCTATTTACTTTAGATTTCATAGGAATGTTTTTAAGAAAAATCATCCTTATTTCTCTCTTCGGTCAAAAACATCATTTATTCTGAAATAATGTTTTCTAAAAGTGTTGTCAAAAAAAACATATTTAACATGGTCCAGATAATTTATTAAATAAAATTTTTACCCATATTTACTATTTTTTTCAAAAAAAATAATCTTCATTTCTTTTTCAATAAAATGATTGTTCTTCTTTTATCAAAAATGAAAAAGGAATATTTTTTTAACATGTATGACATGAATATAATTTTCCTCTATAATGACATTTAATTTCATTAAATATTTCTTTATAATTTAACCATTTTATTTCCAAATAAATGTATTTGAATATTTTTTTATGTTTTAAAAAAAATTAAAGCGGAAATCACATTTTCCTCCCGAAATGTTTTAAATTATTTTTAATTTTTTCTTTAAATATTTCAAAGTTTATTTTCAACAGAAAGGGTTTATGATATTTTTTTGGAATTTTTTAGTTTTAAAAATTTTATTTCAAGGAAATTTTATTTTTCTAACGAAATGTTTGAAATGATTTTTAAATAATGCTTTATAATATTAAATGTTCATCTTCAAAAAATGGAGTGTCAAAAAAAATTATAAATTTCTTAGTTTTAAAAAGTGATTTCAAATTAAAATTTATATTCCTCATGAAAATTTACAAATTATTTTAAAAGAATCATTTAGAAGATTCATTTTTTATTTCCAAAAAAATGATTTTCAAAAGGCTTTATGATTCTTTAGTTTTAAAAAGTTATTTCAAAGGAAATTTATTTTACTTATGAAATGTTTTAAATGATTTATATATATTTATTTATAAGTTTCAACGTCTATTTTAAAATAAAATTATTTTCAAAATATTTTATGTGTTTTAAATTTTTAAATTTTATTTTCAAAGAAAGGTCATTTTCCTCAAGAAATATTTTTAATTATATTCAAATCATTTTCCATATAAGATAACATATTTTGATGTTAACTATTCCTTACTATGGATATTATCCATGGATACCATTCTTATTCATTCTCTAAATGCTCTATGTTTATGATAGCATGATGATTATGAAACCTGTGTCCATTCCACAGGCTATACCATAAAGAAATTCTTATGAAACCCACTTCTTTTCATTGTTTATGCTATGAATAAATGATGTGATGATTATAAAAGTTGTCACTTTTCCACAATTTATGAAATATTGAAATGTTTATGAAACTTATTTCAAGTCATGAGTTATGATGTGACAAATTTTCTACGATCATGTAAAATACATAAATATTATTTTTAATATGTATGGGTGGTACATATATATCCCTTAAATTCATTGGGTTAAGATTTATATCTCATGAAATAGACATGACTAGAATAGGGATTGAACCTAGTAAAGTAAGGGACATTTTCCACTATAATGGTCTTAGAAGTAAACCTCAAAAACTATGATGGTTTTGGGAGAGAACCAATTATTCTATCATATCCTTTTAAGTGATCATTGACTACTATGGAAATGATTTTCTATGAGTATGTGTACACTATAATCCCATGTCTTCTGCTAATGTTTTTCTCTCATGGATCATGTACTTTGATTTCCTTATGATCAATGTCTTATAAACTACCGATCTTTAATCCGTGGTTTAAGATTATGATATTTGATATGCAAGGTATAGTTTTCAAATTTCATTATTATGTTCACATACCCTTATTCTCCTGATATGTTGATATGTCTCTTGTTTACCCATTCTTATCATCTAAGATCTCCCATTATTATGTTTTCATTCCCTGTGTTGTGAAGAACAGTTTTAAGTATAGAATGTATTAGAATAATATTATTTTAGAATATACTTGTGGGATATATAGAATATATTTCAAGAAAAAATAATATTATCTATCTAGTATCCAATGAAACTATAAATTTACAATACTCATGTGTTTTTTTGTGTAATGCAATGAATATTAATAAAAAAAGATGTAATATCTACATATGAGAATCCAAGGTCACTATAATTGGTATTAGATGAATGGTTTATATGACCATTCTAAATTAAAATTAGAAAAAATTATTTAGATACCTAGGGGTACTTCTAATTATATATCAAGGGATATGTCTAAGGATAATTCTAAGTATGATCCAAAGTATAGGAAAATTTCCTATAACTTTGGTTAAAGATAGAGAGAGTAGTTTCAAGAAATTACATATCTATATTAATACTATTAGTGGATGTTTCACTATAAAATAGGTATATAGGGGTAATAACTCCAAAAATTACACATTGAGTTAGACTCGATCATCAACCGATTCATTGAAATGGTCCTTGCTACACACAAGGTTTAACAGTCTTGGGGGGATACACTTTTTAAATTCACAAAATAGTGATGAATCATCATTAAGGATTTAAATATATGAATACTATGAATGACCTAATATAAACTAATTTTTCCTATATTAAAAATAATGTTTCATTATTTAGAAATTATATAAGTGATTTTTATGATTATGTGGTTTCCCAATATGTTTTTTGTTTCTCACACTATGCTTTTTGGTTTTAGTCAATGGAGATAATCAGAAGGAATTGGATTAACATTGAATGTGATAGAAACTATGTTTATGAAAACCCAAATGGGATGATTATTGGAGTGAAGGATATTGTGATTATTCCTAATCATTTTTTGTTATATATATAATAGCACAATACATACACTCCTGGATTCAGTGGTGAAATCATAAACTTTACATTTCTATATTTGATACTAATAAGGGTCACCTATTTTTTCCATATAATAAATTAAACATATAAAGGAAAAATTGGTTTACTTTTATCATATAGGACCTTTTAGCTTTAGAGTTTTAGATAAATAAGACAGACTTCAATTTAAACAATTCACATGAAATTAAACGCTAATTTCTCCCAATAAACCCATATTTTCATTTTCACATTAAGACATCATCATAATTCATATAAAATCTATTCTATACATAATTAATTAAACCCAATTCTTTATAACCTAGGTAAAAGGAAACATAGAAGGAGTGAGCTTAAATTATTGGTAATTGAAAATGAAATCAATAGTAAATTAATGTTATCAGTGAGCGTACATAGGGCACAGGGGTATGATGACCTAATGAAAGTGTGTGAGTATAACATACGAACATTCATACCCTTAAATACTTGGATCATTAGACATAAAAACATAGCATAATTCATTAAAAAATAACAAATGTGTAATATTAAATAATCATGTGTCATGTGATATCAATATTGATCAATTGAAACATATTTAACCAATATAAATCATATATAAGACATATTGGTATCCCGAAACATCATCTAATAAAACCCTTACAGAATACTTATAATTATAATTACCATATGAATTAATTCTAATATAATTCTCCAGATAACATAATCATTACCCAATGCATTTGAGTTCTATCTAATCACACCCATCATTTAAGATATAATGGGCTCACATTGTGATATATGGGTGCACCAATTATATATAATGTCTAAGAACCACAACATTAATAAATCACATATAGAATTAATTTCACCATAACCCATTAAAAACGCCCTTATTATTTTCCAGAAAATATTAACATATAAAAAATAAATAGTTTCTATTATAACTTGTTTTGAAACATTATTATCTCATGGAAAAGAAATCAGTTCCATAATAATATCTTCAAAACATTATTATCCCATGGAGAAGAAATAGGTTCCATAAAAATCTATTTTAAACATTATTAGACCTTAGAAAAAAAAGGGGTTCGATAATAATTTCTTTTAAACATGGTTAACCTATGGAAAAGAAATTGGTTCTATAACAATCACTTTATAACACGGTTAACATGTGGAAAAGAGATGGGTTCCATAAAAATATCTTTGAAATAATTATTATTCATCTAAATAAATAATGATGAATGAATCATTTAAAAATATCCCATTTAATTCATAAGTAACAATAAGGGTTTTTTATGTTAACGAATGTAAATACCATTAAAATATAATTAATGATATTTTGAGAAAACACCCTTTTTATTTTGAAAATCTCTTTTTAAAACATAAAGCATTTTAAAAATATTTTTTATTTTAAAATAACCTTGACATCATATAAATTAATATTTTAAAAATTCATTTAAAAGATTTCTCATGGAATATATCATTTTTTCATGGAAAAATACTTTTAAAAAAAATTACAAAACATGTTTTTTGGAGAAAAATATTTTTCAAATGATAATAAATGTTTTAATAAAAACATTATTTTGAACTATTGAGTACATAGATATAATAAAATGAAGGGAAAACATGTATTATCATTACATAAATAGAGGATAAGAAAATACATGGGGATTATTTAGAATTAAATCCTAATATTTAAATATTGGAGACTTAATCACAAATAATCATGATTAAATATTAGATTATAACATGAACTTTTACCACTTTTGAAACATTGAATCGCAATGACCATGAAATAATCACTGTAAATGAAACATATAATATTAGGAAAATAATTTTATTTTTAATATAACATTTCAAAGGGTCATTATATACACCTTATAAAATATGATAGGTGTATAACATAACAAACGCCTCAAAGAAAAAAAATCAATACAAAAATCCCTTAACGCTTTGATATATTTGGAAATATAAACCCATTGAAAAATATATAATAAAATTGTTATGTAAATCCACATAAATTTTAGTATTATAATAATAAAACACATTCTTAGTAATTATATACACCTCACAACCAAAATAAGTGGTGTATATGGCTTGTATGTCATATAAATAAAAGTGAGGTGATAAAAACACTTACCTTGAGTCTGATTCATCATGCTTGTTCATTATCTTCATGAGTAATAAATTACATTTATTATTTAGTTTCATGATATAGTTTTACAATTTTATTTTTAATTTTATTTAACTTAAATATATATATATATATATACTTAATCATTTAGGTTTAAGTCAGATGTTTTGGCCATATTCGGTTTAACTGTCAAAAATGTCATTGGTAGGTCAACTATGGTGAAAGGGATCATTATTCAAACATATATATAGTAATAATCAGGAAATAAATAACATATTTATAATTAAATTATACTTTTAAACCAGTTATGAATGAAAGTTATGAAAATTAATCTAATTCCACGATCATGGATAGGGTAGGTCGTACGTACGCCTGAGTAGTGTTTCCATTTTTTAATGATAATTATGGAAAGAAGGTAAGTAATATTTATCTTTATAAACTATTAATTATATAATAAAAATCATATTATTTGATTATATATAATTTTAGATATCATTCGTTTCATGTGGTGTTGAAAAATAATGAATAACATCACTATGGGGAGGTGGTAGTCAGTACGTCCACGAATGACAATATCACATTTTTTGTGTGTGAAATAGTAAGAAGAAAATGATATATTATATTTAATTAAATATAATTATGTAATTAATGTCATAATTATTTCATTTATAACATATATATTCACTATATTTACCCTTATTACCATCCATTTAACATTTTAGTGAAAAATGGTTCACATCGCTTTGTGGGGCGGTAGTCCGCGTACACCCGAGCAATGTTATTGTATCCCTTATAGAATGGAATATAAAAAGGTATTATATTATATAATGACTAAATATTTATTATTAAATTATAAATATAATATATATAATATATAAATAGTATGTCAATCATTTTTTTTAACCAAGAGAGGTGGTAATAGAAAAACGAACATCGTTTCACGGGGCGATAGTCCACCATACACAATAATGTTGATTTCATAACCCATTTGATGGATGTGAATATATTTTTATGTTATAAAAATAAAATAACTACATAAATTTTTATTTAGTATAATTATGTCATTATATAATTATTGTATAAGAATAAATGAATGGGTGGTGGAGAAAATTAAAAAAACACTTGTTGATGAATGTTACCTTTTCTTCTGGTATCTCCTTTTGGTTTGCAGAAAATAAATTCCATGGTTCTCTTTATAATAAAACTAAGTATTCTATAATTATAGAATGAAATTGTATAAGTGATTTAGGAAGGTTTTGGCCGAAATATTTGGTTTTTACGGTGTGAATAAAGGAGGAGAGGTGGTGGCCTTTTATAAGTGGGGGATAAGACAGACTTCATATTTTTTCAAAAGAATATTAGGTGAACCATGTTTTTACCTAAAAAAAGTAAAAAATAGTAGAAAATAATATTTCCCAGAATTTATAGGGTCAAAAATTGGAATAAAATGGGTTTTTTATAAGCATATAGGTCATTTTTTCCCTTAAGTTTAAAGTAGATTTACTTGGTAAATTCATTTTTTACATTAATCACTTTGATTAATTTTAATTTTTTTCACTAATAACTTTGTTTAAAAACTTAGTTGAACATACTAGACATTACAAATTATTATGATTCCAAATATTAAATCCCTTTTTCCAAATTTAATTATCATATGTGAAAATTTTTAATTTAATATTTGTCTCGTAGTCACGACGAGACAATGGGTGTTTCGGAAGATCATTTTTTTAAAAGATGATTCTATATTAACTCTATGACTAATAATAATCACTGTATGAAACTTATATTATATTTAATAACTTATATTTTATATATTTAATTTAAAAAAATTACCATTATTGATTACTTACATTAATTAAAAATGAGAATCATTATGCATTTTAAAACAAATTTTAAAAAAAACCCATTTTTGAACCCAAAAATAAACTTATATTATAAACAAATATAAAGATTATTATAAAGTAATGAAATGGATTATGTATAACTTATGTTACCTTAAAAATATTCAAAATATATTAGTACTTTTAAATTGAATAATTTATTGAAAGGAAAAGAATTTTTAAAAAAAATCGGTATTTTTACTATTCACTAAAAATCAATATTTTATGAAAAATACCAAAATTTCACCTAAATTAAATTTTGATATTATGATTCCAAAAATGAATTTTTTATCTTTTTAGAAAAAATTAATGAATGTTATAAAAAAAAATTTAAAATAACTTCACCATAAATAGGAGACGAAAATATTTTTTTCAACTATATTTTTTTATAGAAAATTTTGATTTATCTTGTCTAGAAAAAACATAGGATGAATGTAAAAAAATAGATAGTATATATTATATAAAAATTTAATTAATATAATCTAAATATAGTGATTTTTTAATTTATTAGTATAAAAAATCTTCTTGCATTATAATTGTTTTTCAGGAATAAAATATTTTATTTTACTTTCAAAAGGGTTTTCTTTTTATTTATAATTAAATGGTCACCAAATAATTCATTATATATACATGTGTAAACCATATTTTTATAATTTAGGTAATATTAATCATACCCTCCATTATAAATGCTAGGTTTTAATAATAATATACATCATGGGTCATTTATGTTTGGTGTTGTGTGTTAAATACACCATCAAACATAAAAAACATAAGGTTTCGTGTAATGAAAGATAAACTGATCATTTCTTGTAATTCATGATAAACTATGTGTTTAATATCCTTTATAATAATTAATATCATTTTATTTTTTAAAAATAATTGGGTGTTACATCTTCCCCCATTAAAATATTATGTCCTCAAAATTTGATCAATATCTCAGTAATCAGTCGAATGATAATTGAAAATATTTTTTTTGTAAACCCACATCATAAAAAATGATAATAAATCATCTTATTAATAATATAGAATGGGAATTATAAAGTTTATATATAATAACACATATATATGTTTCCAAATAAGATGAAATATGTGGGAATAGAGGAAAAGCATAAATAATTATAGAGAGTGATTCTGGTTATTGATCACAAACAAGTTAATGGTCAATGGAATGTTAAGGTCCTCAAAAAAATAAATCTATGATGATCAAAAATACCCTCAGTTCATCATAAATGAAGTTATTAGGATAATATTTTTATTTCAATATAATTTCCTTATATTTATGTAATTATCTTTCCATATAGACTAAGAGAATATAGAAATATTATTACATGATAAGTGGAATTTCATCCTTTAATAAAATTCCACCAAAAACTCATTTTTACTCCAAATGATGATTATTCAGGACGAAGTTTTCATTCTTGAATCGCTAAAAATAAAATTTTAATGGATCATGTGACTATAAAATAGATAACAAGTTGTTCCTCTAATATTTAAACATTAAGAAAAAGCAAAATGGATTTCACATTGTAAGATAATTCTGAAAATGTAGAAACCTTCATTTGATACTCAAATCTTAACAATTAAATAGTATTTCCCAAACTTCAAACTAATTTATTCTATAAATAAATATCCCTAAACATCTTCAAGTGTTTTCTCACTATGTTCAAAACCTAATGATTAGAATTATTTGATCATATATACTTCCATGATAGATAAACCATTATTTCTAAAATAAAGTACCATGTTTTTTTGAAATTAACATAATATTTACCTATAAAAATCCATATTAACCAATAAATCCGGTATAAGAATGTTAGGAACGAAACAATTATCATCTTTTGGTTAGGTTTAAGACCCACCACCTTATCTAATGTGATAGGTTGTCAACCAACATATAGCTTGTAATTTTACTCTTTAAAAATGAAAACAAATTCCTCCCTAAATAACTCTTCATGTTGATCCTAGAGGATACAATTAAATTAAAATTTAAAATGCCTCCAAAAATATCATTGATGACCTCAATACTTCTAATATATAAAACCCTCAAATGAGATGTCTAAGACATTGAAATTATTATCAACCTTAATTTAATAGACCAATGATATTATCCCTAACATTTAATATAACCTCACATGAAAACACTCCAATCTCCAGAGTTATCTAAACCATTAATTTGACCCTAAACATAACATCCCAAAACCCATACTCTCAGATTCGGTGCTAAAATAGTAAACTTTACATTTCTAGATTTTATGCTGATTTTAGTGAACCATTTTTTCTTCCAAACCAAACAACATAACAAGGAATAATAGGTTCATTAGGCCTTTTAGGTTTATTGTTTTAGAGAATTATTAAAATCTTCAACAACAAAAATTAACATGACTTTAAATAAGAATTTCTCTGATATATCCAAGCTTTTATTTTTCACATTAATACATCATCATCATCCATATTATTTACCTTCTAAATATATTTCGTTTAATATTTTTTTATAACCTGGTTAAAATGAAACATAAGAGTGGTGAGTTCAAATACTTTGTTCAAAAAAATGTACAAATTAACAAATAAATGTCATCAGTGAACATAAAAAGGGCATAAGGGTATGATGACATAATCAATGTTCATGAGTATAAAATATGAATATTTATACCCATCAATACACAGATCATTAAACATGAAAACATGTTATAAGGCATTTAAAAATAAATAAGTTATAATAATCAACCATCATGGTTCATGTGATAATAATCTTAATCATTGATATATCATAAACCTATAGCAGGCATAGATAAGACATATTGGTATCTTGGAAAATAATCTCATAAAAACATTATATAACCCTTATAGATCAATTATAATAAGAATAACTATACTCCTGACATCCAATATAACTTTCTATAATATAAAATCTTTACCCAAAGTATTGAAGTGCTATCTAGATGCTCCCATTATTTAAGATATAACAGGCTCACCCAGAACTATCTGGGTATACTCATTCTAAATAATATCAAAGAAGGAAAACATAAATAAATAACCTATAGAATTTTTTTCATCATACTTCATTTAAAAACCCATTATCTTTTTTAGAAAATGATTATCCCATGGGAGAGAAATTGGTTCCATAAAAATATCATTTAAATGTGATCAACACGTGTAAAATAAATGAGTTCCATAAAAATATCTTTGAAACATGATTAACCTATAGAAAAGAAATAGGTTTCATAAAAAAACACTTTGAAAAATTATTATCCCATTGAAAAAAAGGTTTCTATAAAAATATATTGGAAACATGGTTAACTCATGGAATATAAATGGGTTTAATAACAATCACTTTGAAACATGGTTAACCTGTGGAAAAGAAATGGGTTCCATGATAATCTATTTGAAACAATGTTTAACCATCCAATGAAAGAATGAGGATAAAATAATTAAAAAAATATCTCCATTGTTTCATAAGTGAATGAAAGGTTTTTTGATTTTGATGAATGGAAATACCATGAAAATATCATTAAATTCATTATAAATAAAATACCCATTTCATTTTTAAAATACTTTTTTTAAACATAAAACATTGTGAAAATAATTTTTATTCTAAAATTACATGGAATGAATATTAAAGAATATATTAAAAATAACTTAAAACATTTCTTGATTAAATTATTATTATTTAGCTAAAAACACTTTTTAAAACATTTTTTAAATAATTTTTAGAAAATATGGTTTTGTAAGAGAAATAGTTTTTGATCGAAAAAGATATTTTTCATAAAAATATTTTTTTGAACTCTTGAGTATATAAAGAGAGGAAAATAAAGGTACAATGTATTATCATGGAATAAAAATAGTATGATAAAATTCATGAGAATAATTTATAGGTGGATCATAATATTTTAGTATTGGATACTTAATCACAAAGAATCCTGATAAAGGATTAGTTGTAACATGAAACTCTTACAACTTTCGTAACACTGAATCATAAGAACCATGAAAGAATAAAATTAATTTAAAATTATAATATCATTAAATAAATTATATTCAAGATATAACATGTCAAAGTGTAATTATATACACCTCATAATATATGATAGGTGTATAACATAAAAATCTTCTCAAAAAAGGATGAATGTGACAAAAATCTCTTACCAGATTGATAACATTGAAATTGTAAACACCATGAAAGAGAGGTCTTAAAACAAATATGTAAATAACAATAAATTTAATTTATATAATAATACAACACATTAATGAGAATTATATATAATATATAAACAAATTGGTGAATTTGTAATGTATCTCACAGAAATAAAAGTGAGATGAGAAAAACCCTTACATTGAGTATGATTTGTCATACTTGTTATTTATCATCATAAATAATATAATTATGTTAATTATTTACATTAATTATAAACTTTTAAAATTTTATTATAAATTATATTTCACTTATAAACAAGTTAAATGTAATTACATATTCAATTATTTTTAAGTTAGATGTTTTGACCAGATTCGTTTTATGTGTTAAAAACATATTTGGTAGGTCGAATATTGTCAAAAGAGTCATTAATTAAACATATCCATAATAATAATAGTTTAATAATTATAATATTTATACAAAAATTATATATTTAAAACCAATTATGAAATATTTTTATATAAAATTAACTAACATTATGATTGTTGAGATAGTATGTTGTATGTACACGTGAGTAATGTTTCGATTCATCATGTGATCATAATGGAAAAAAAGTAAACTTTATCTTTATTTAATTATAATTATATATTAAATACCATATTATTTAATTATATATACTTATATATATTATCATTGGTATTTTTTGATGAAAAAATAATAATCACATCGCTTTGAGGAGGCGGTAGTCCACACAGCTATGAATGATGTTATCACTTTTTTAGTATGTGAAATGGTAAGAAAAAATTTATGTATTTTATTTATAGAAATATAATAAGGTAATTAATATAATAATTAATTCTTTTATATTATATATATATTCATTATATTTTCCATTGTTACCTTCAGTGTAACACGTAAGTGAAAAATTCTTCACATCACTTCACGAGGTGGTAGTCTGATGTACACACGATTGATGTTATTGTATCCCTTACAAAAATAGAATATAAAATAGGTGTATACGATATAATAAATCTGGATGAATTATTATTTTATTAATATAATAAATATAATATATAAATATTATATACATCATTATTCCCAACCATTAGTGGTGGTAATGGAAAAATGAATCAAATCATTTCACGGGGTGGTAGTCCGTTGTACAAACGAATGATGATTTCATAGTCCATTTGATAGATGTGGGTGTGGGTGTAGTTAATAAAACAATTAAAAAACAATATAAAATACATTTATGATACTTATTTTAATATATAATCATGTTATAAGATGAATTTATGGTGGTTTAGGAGGAAATATAACAAAAATGCTTGTTGATGAATGTTACCCCTTCATCAGGTTTCTCCTTTTGGTTTGCACCAAAGGCCTTTCATGGATGTATTAATTTCCAAAGTAAGGAATATAGGTTGATATTAGGAAATATTATAAGTTATTTTTTTAGATTTTTTATAAATAAATTTGTTTTCAATGTGCAATGAGGGGAGGGGAGGGTGGACTTTCAAAATAGTGGAAGAGGACATAATTGGTATTTTTCAAAATAAAGTTCGGTGAACCTATTTTTCTAACTAAAAAAGTATCTATTAATGAAAAAAACTCCAGAATAGAAGTTATAATGGATAAGTATTTTCACAAAATGGGTAATTTATATTTTTATAGGTCATTTTTCCCCTAATTTTAAAGAATAGTAACTTGGTAAACTCATTTTTACCTTAATCATTGTGATTAATTTTAATTATTTTCACTAATTACATTGGTAAAAAATTATGTTGAAATTATAATAATTTATAAATTATTTACCTTAAAAATATGGAATCCATTTTTAAAAATTTAATTCATAGTAGTGAAAAAATTTAACTTAATATTAATCTCATAGTCACGACGAGACATCGGGTTTTTAAGAAAAGTATTTTTCTTAGAAAAATATGATACTATATTAACTCTATGACTGATAATAATTATATTATGGAACTAAATATAAATTTAATAACATATAATATATAAATTTCATTTAAAACATTACCCAAAAGGTATTATTTTAATTAATTAAAAATTAGAAAAATTATGCATTTCAAATTGTTTTTAGAAAACCCCGTTTTTGAACCCAAAAAAACATATATTAAAAACTAATATAAATTAGATTAAAAAGTAATTAACTTTTTTATATAAAACATATATTATTTTAAAACATATTAAAAACATATTTTTACTTTTAAATTACATGATTTATTGAAAATAAAAGAGTTTACAAAAATCTGTATTTTTCATTATTCACTAAAAACCAATATTTTCTAAAAAATCCCAAAATTTCACCCAATGTAAATTTTGATATTAAAATTAAAAAATGAAGTATATTTTTTTATATATATTTAATTAAATTTTTAAAAATTATATTTCACATAACTTCGCTATAAAAAGGTGAGAAAACTCTTTTTTGACAAATATGTAGTTGAAAGCAACAAATTTGATTTATCATGAATAGAAAACACATAGGATGAATTATAAACATTAAATTGAATGTATTATATATATAATTAATTAATATAATAATAAAATAGTTGTTTTTTAAATTTATTAATATAAAACACACTTGTGCTCATTTAAATAATTTTTCAGAAAAATATTTCTTTTTTTTAATTGATTTTATTTTCATTTATAATTAATTTCTAGGAAAAAGAATTCATTATATATACATGTATAAATCATATTTACATAATTAAATTATTCATGTTCATACATTCCATTCCAATGACTAAGTTATAATGGTAAAATATATCATGGGTTAGTTATGTTTGGTGTTGTATGTTGAATACCCCATCAAACATAAAAATATAAGGGATTCATGTATCACAATCTAAATTGAGTATTTCATGTAATTCAAGAAGAACTCTGTTTTGTGTGTCCTTTATGATAATTAATATAATTTTATTCTTTTAAAATTTCTAGTTTTTACAATATATGATTAAAAACTTGAACCTTGACCGACTCTCAGACTCACCAAAGAAGAGACAGATATGTTTCATTGAGAGTTCAGGTGGTAAAGTCCATGTAGGAAAGAAGAATGAGGTTTATATATGTCCTGAATGTGGGAAAAATAACTCTAGTTAATTTTTAAATGGAATATGAAGTTTTTGTGAAAAAAATGACCAAAAGTATGTAATTTTATGGAAAAATTGAAATGTTCGGTTAAAAAAAATGGATGAGAATATTGGTTTCCCTAATATATCATTGAAAATGAATATTTCAAATATAGAATGTATATTAATTATGAAAATCAATATCTTAAAGGGAAATATATTATATATAATATGAAATATGGTATAAATAATGGTTATACTAATGATTATGAAGAGAGCATAAACATCATATGAAATGTATGGGATTTTCTAATAGTATTGTTCATGTCAACCTTTAGAAGCATTATTAAATTGAGGTTAGTGAATTTTATTAAATGGTTTATATCTCATATTATTGGATAGAGTTATTAAGTAATAATATAGTTAATCATGTTTAATGGTTTTAGAAGGAATTGGGTTGATTGAAGTGTTTATTTATTGGAATTAAATAATTATTTTTTATAAATAATGAAATATATATGGATTGTTTAGTATATGTTTCTCATTAAGTATTTCTAAGACTATGTTGAATAATATGGATGACCAAGAAAATTAATTTAATGGCATGATTACATTCATGGAAAATAAATGATTAGGGGAAATATAACCCTTAATATGTTCTTGAGGTTGAGATAATGATGATTGTATAAATAGATGACTCATATGGATAGGTTAAATTGGATATTACTAATTACCTTGGAACAAATTAAAGATTTAATGAAAAAGTGGTCTATTATATCATTTATGGAGTTTATAACTTTTTTAGATTAAAGTAATATAACCAATGATCTTTGTTTTATTTAATGAATAAGGAATAATTTATTTCTTAAATATGGTTTAATGTTAATTCAGGATATTACCGTATTTCCAGAGAATACATCATGGAGGTATTCACTTGTTTGGTATGTGAAAATTAAGAGATACATCATATTATTTGGGGATTAATGATAGGTTTATCATGGATAATTTAGAGACTTATTTATAATTTTTGAATTTTGGATGGGTTATAAGGTTAACCATTTATGGATTGGTTTATGATGAACTTTGGATGATTTTTTATCGAGTAATGTATTATTTCACAATATGAATATTTATGCATATTAGATAACTTCTGCTAACTGTTTTCTATAATTATAACTAAATATTGACTCAATAACTTTTCATTATATTATGGATCTTCTAATTCGTTACTAATCTAGTATTAAAAAATTTATATTCATCTCTTATAGTAAGAGATGATGTGGAAATTAATTTAAGTGAAACCAAATAAATAAATTATTCTTATGATATAATAGAAAGTTAATCACTGTCTTTATGGGTCCATATGATTTTATTGATCATATAAGAATTGTATCTTATCAATTGGAGCATCCAATGAACCTATCTCAAGTCCATGATGTTTTATATGTATGTCTTCTAAGAATGTACATACATAATCCTTCACATTTACTAAAATCAAACGTCATACCATTGGTACATGATCTTTCTTATGAGGAACAACTAGTGGAGATTCTATATTGAAGAGATAATGTTCTGAGAAATAATACTACTCACCTGGAAAAAGTTTTTTTAGAGAAACCACCAGCTGAAGATTTAATGTGGATACGTGAGGATATAATATGGCACAATTATCCTCATTTTTTTGTACCAAACATTTGAATTCTGAAGGAAAAAATTATTTAAAGGTTGGTAGAATGTAACACCCTAAGATTTTGTGAAATATATTTTCCAAATAAATTCAATATTTTTGATATTTTTCATTACATGGAATACCAAGTTTATCTTGTGTTACACAAAACACTGATTTTAGCTTCTGTTACATGCAATAATGAGTTTAGATTTTGTTACACATAACATCAAGTTTAAACGAATCGTGACACACTATTAAAACAGTATAATTTGATATGATAGTTATCAACTAGATTTTGGAATAAGGGGTATGAATATTATTAGTTAAATTATTAAAATATATGGTTTAAACATGTATAAAAGAATAATTCTTTGGTGACCAATTAATTATAAATGAAAACAGAAACTATTTGAAAACAATGGGAATCTTTTTCTGGAAAACAATTCTTATACAACGAAATTTGTTTTACCTAAACAAATTAAAAAATAAATTTTGGTAAATTATTATTTTTAAATGAATATATTATATATTAAATCAAATGTTAAACATTAATCTTATGTTTTTTCTTTAAAATAGTTAAAAATAAATCCAATTTTATGATTATATCTCTATTTTTCTAAAATGAAATTTTGTCGCAATTTTCCAAACTTATTTTGAAATTAATTTTTCTAATTTTATAAAAACAATTTGAAAAAGTAAAATTCAATTTCTAAATCATAATTTCAAAATTATCTTAGGTTGAATTTTTGAGAAATTTTTTTTAAGTTAAATTTTTCAATGAATAGTGATAAATATTGGTTTTTATTATGAATTTTCATTTGTTTTAATTCATTAAAACACCCAAAAAATAGTTTCAGACAGATTTAAATGTAATATTAGTTACATTATATGTCAATTAATCTAATTTAGGTCATTTTAATCAATTTAAGTTTTAATTTTCATATAAAATAGTTTTAATGTTTTAAATATTTTTTATTTGGAAAAATGTTTTCTCATTATAGCTAAGGGACTAATTTTAAATTTAATTTTCTTGACTTCAATGAATTAAATTTGAATAAATATATTACAAAATTTTAATCAGAATAATTTATTTTATCTCATAATTTTAACTTAATATTTCACAATGATGACTATGAAAAACATTAAAATTTATTTATCATAGTTAAAGTAAAAAAATGGGTTTATCAGTTATTTAATCTAAAAAGACTACGGAATAAGATGACACAAAACATTTCCAAATCCAAGTGGGTGGAAATATTTTAAACATAACTATTATAGGTTCTATAATTTACCATTTCTATGCCTTGTGGAATGTGATAATCATTATTAAAACATTTTAGTTTAAAAAGTTTCAAGTGTGACACTCACCTCACTTATAAAATGTCACCCCTTCTATTCTCCACTTCAAATTTTCAAAACCCTTTTTTCCAAAAACTAAAAACAAAAATAAAATCCATACTTCCCTCCTACCATCCTATAATAAATTTTTTTTCATAAATCCAACCTAATGATCCTTTTGGTACAAACATAAAGAAGTTATCTAAAAAATAGGTAACACCCCTAACCGAGCATTTTATTATATTTTTTCCACCACCTATATAAAATTGTATTAAACCATGATAATATAATAAAATTAGTATATTATATATACTATCATTTTTTTATGTTAAGTTAGTTACCTAAAATAATATCTTCTTACATCATGCGGAATATGAAATCATCATTCATGTGTATGGTGGACTACCACCTCATGAATAGATGTTATTTGTTTTCCAAGACCACCTCTCATGAAAGGATATAATTATTAATTAAATTTTTATATAATTATATTTATTCTATTACTATAATTTTTTAATTATTATATCACATATTCCTCCATACTTTCCAATCTATGGTAATACGATAACATTCTTTTTGTGTACGATGGACTACCACCTCGTGAAGTGATGTGATTCATTCATGCTTTACATAGGTAGTAACAATGATGGCTTTGAGGAAAATATTTTATATTAATGAAAAAAATTATTATTTATTGGTAATATATAATTTTATTTTATTTTGTTTCATCTAGTGAGAAAATGGAATCAACATTCATGTATACGTATGGTCTACCATTACTATGAATAGTGTGTTTCATTTTCTGTCTATAAATATTTTGGATTCCTCAAAGGACATATATAATGAATATATATTATATTTATTTCATGGTATAAATTATAGAAATTATGGAACCAAGATCAATTTAATAGGAACAAAAATAATAAATCATAACTTACACTAAAAATATATTAGTTATATTCTGAAATGTGTCTTAACATGGAATTGTTAACAAATGGGTAAATAATGGTAATAATAAAATCATATATGTTATGATATATATAATTATGGTTCTATAATATATCTATAATAAACTTATATTTATGATACAGGAGGATCAAACATGTACGAAGTAAGTCAAGACTTCAGGTGAGGGATTTCCTTCTAAGTTTTATTCTTTATGAGACACGCACCATATTAAACGCAATGTTTTTTTAAATGGGGTAATACTTCCCATGAATTTATTTTATGGTGATTATAAAAAACAATTTTTATTTATATATCCATTTTTTTATCTCTCTATTAATGGTTTTACATTTTAAAATTTACTAATATAATAATAGATTTTTGTCTCCATTTTCCTTCCCTGATACATATTTTATGTTATGCACCCATCTTCTTTTATGAGGAGTATATTCAGGACCATTGAAATTTAATATCACATTATTCCAATTATATTTTATGTTTCATTTAATTAAATTTCTTCATAATTAATACGATTAAAATTTACCAAGTGGTAAAGATTTTATGTTACAATATCACTGCTTCTCGAGATTATTTATATTTATGTTTTCGATGATAAATTCCTATAATATATATCTCAAGAAACTCAAGAACAATATTTTCCACTGGTTAGTTCATGAGAATATATATTTTCACTTTATTTTTCTCTCTTTATGTACTCAATAGTTCAAATTAATATTTTTATGAAAAACATCTTTATTTCTCCCTTCGGTTGAAAACTATTTTTCCTTCCAAATCCATGTTTTCTGAAAAAAATCAAAATTTTCTTTATCATTTATAAAATGATTTATTAAATACAATTTTACCCATATTTTAATTTTTATAAAAAAATGAATGTAATTTTCATGTAATTTTTCTAATAATGCATGTAATGATTTTATAGAAAATGTAAATAGATTCCTTATTTTAACAAGTGGGATATGAAAAAAAAATTCTTACCTTCATGTCCAATATTTTCATTGAATATTCCTTTATATGTTTTCAAGTTTATTTCTAAAGAAGAGGATGTTAAAAAAAATTATGTTTCAAATGGTGTTTTCCAAGAAAAAAATATTATTTTCCTCAGTAATGTTTTAAATTATTTTTAAAGATTATTTTATAACATTAAAAGTTTATTTCCAAGTAAAAGAATTTCCAATATGTTTTTTGAATTTTTTAGTATCCAAAATTTATTTTCAAAAAAATATATTTTTCTCAAAAAATGTTTTAAATTATTTTTAAATATTCCTTTATTTGTATCAAAGTTTATTTTCAATGAAATGGATTTAAATAAATGTTTTATGCTTTTTTTAGTTTTTATAAGTGATTTTAAATGAATGTTATTTTCCTCATGAAATGATTTAATTTTTTTAAAAAAATCGTTTTTTATTTTAGAAAATTATTTTAAAAAAAAAAGGATTTCCCAAAAAATTATGAGTTTAAAATTTTATTTTAAATGAATGGTAATTTTTCCCATGAAATGCTTTAAATAGTTTTAAGGATACCTTTATAATTTTTAAAGTTTATTTTTAATGAAAATGAATTACTAAATGTTTTATGATTTCTTTGTTTTAAAAAGGGATTATCAAATAAAAGTTATTTTCCTCAAGAAATATTTTAAATGATATTTTAAAATTATTTTCCATATAAGATAAAATCTATTGATATTACTTATGCCTTACTAGTGATATGATATAAGGATACCTATCTTATTCATTCCTTGAATGGTTTAGTTTTTTGATGGTGTAATGATTATGAGACCTGTTTATATTCCATAGATTATACCATAAGGAAATTTTTATTAAACCCACTTCTTTTCATGGTTTATTCTATGAAGAAATTATGAAATGATTATGAAACCTATCTTTTTTTCATAGGTTATGATATGATGAAATTTTTATGAAACACATTTCATTTCATGGGATATGATATAATGAATTTTTTATAATCTTGCAGAATACATACATATGATTTTCATTAGGTGAATAGTGGTAGATAAATCTACCTCCAATGTATTAGTTAAATATTTAAATATTATGATATAGATATGATTGGAATGTGGAGAAAACTTAGTTTAGTAAGGGACTTTATCCACTAATATATTCATGCGAGTGAACCTTCATTACTATTATTTTTTTGGAGAGTGAACTAATTACACTAGGATAACTTTGGTAGTGAGACTTTACAACTATGGAAATGATTTTATATGCTTATGGGAATTCATATATTCCATGTCTTATGCCAATTTTATGCTAATATGTCTCATGTTCTTTGATTTCCTTATGATCGATGTGTTTTGAAATACCAATATTTATTCCATCACAAAATATTATGATCTTTGATATGTAGGGTATTGTTTTCAAATTTAATTCTCATGTTCCCATACCCTTATGCTCATGATATGTTAATATATCCCTTTTTTACCCTTTCTGGGAATCTATGCTCACCCTTTATTATGTTTCAATTCCCTAGGTTCTGAAGACTTGTTTTATGTAGGGATTTCCTAAGAAGGGTACTATATGGGAAGACCTTAAGGGGAGATGTCAAAGATTCTTCAATAAATAAGAATATTTTGTGTTTTATCTCCAAAGACACTATGAATTTATGATCCTCATGCATTTTTTTTGTTTACTCTAATGATTACTAATATAAAAATATGTAATATCAATGTTTGATAATCTTAGGTATCTATAGTGTGTCCCCTTGGGATGTCATAATTTTTTCTATGAAAAAGGTGGAAGAGAGCCTGAGGATTTTGTTGGATATTGTTTCCTAAACTAGGTAACGATAAATAACAAGTACCCCTTCCCAAGGACTGAAAAACTCTTTGAAAAGTTGAGATGTACGAGTTAGTTCTTGATGATCGATATTAGGTATGGCTATAACCATTTGAGGGTTCATGAGGTTGATATTCGGAAGATATAACTTTAATGCTACTATAGACGCACTGAGTTCCTGGTGACACCTTTCGGTGTGAAGAACGCCCCCTCTATGGTTATGGAACTTATAAATCACATTTTCTAGCCATACGTGGACTGATTTTTGGTTTTCATCATAGATGAGATACTCATTTACTCTATTCTATATGAGGATTATGTAGAGTTTTTAAGTGTGGTACTATAGTTACTGTGGGAGCACCATCTTTATGGTATGCTCTCAAAGAATTAGTTTTAGATCTACGAGTTTCACTTTATGGGGAATTTCAATTCTGAGAATATTTTACCTGTTCACCTAGATAATATTGATTCAATTCTTTCTAGTGATATACCCAAGAGTGTGGTGTAGGTGTAGATTTTTCATGGTCTATTAGTTTATTACATGATATTTTTGGTAGACTTATCTTGGAATCCATTCCCTTTGACCACCCTGACATATATTGGATAAATATTTTAATAGAAATTATAGTAACGTTATTCTACCAATGATTTGAGGCTAAGGTGACCAGTTATCATGTGTTGAGACTACCGAAAGGGGGAATATAGTATATAGAGTTTTGTGATGCCTCTGGAGTTGGAATCAGCTATGTGTTGATGTTGTGGAAAGAAATAATCACATATGGGTATAGTAAATTGATCCCCCATAATCAGAACTGTAACATCCCAGGTAAATAAAGAATATGAAATTTTTCAAATTTATTAATATTTTTTAATTAAATATTAATTTTATTTTAATGTTGATGTTATGTCTGATAGCATACTAAACAAGCAACAACGGGTTTCATTGAAATCTTATGTTGCACACAACTTTGAGTTATACCAAAAAATAATATATTATTATTATTATTTTTAAATGGTAGTTACCACATAGTCGTTGTATTGGAAGGAATGAACAGAACTAACTAAAATATTATTATACATGTTTTTTTAATGTCTTTATATTTATCCAACAAATTTTAGAGGCTAAAAATAAGAAATAGTATGACTTTATGTATGAAATAATCTAATATTCTTTAAAAGGTCGTTTTACTTCCTTTTGATGGCGAACCGTTTTTAAATCTTGTTTTTGTCTCTTTTATATTTTCTATTTAACAAAGTAAAATTCTTCTTTAGAATTGGTACATCAAAATTAACTTTGGACGAAATTTTGTTAATTCTCAGATAATGTTCATCTTTTAATGAATAGTGAAAAATACTATATTTTAATTCAAACCCGCCTTTTAATCTAATTTATTTATATGGTTAGATTATCTTTTTAAATTGTTTTAATTTGTAATTAGATTATGTTTTTACCATTTAATCCAATTTTTTTCATTGTATGTAATTTCACTTTTAAATTGGACATAAACAAGTGTCAATAGTAGGATAGTTATTATTTATTAAAAACACTGTTTTTGTTTTGACAGAGGAAATTAATTTTAAATAAATTTTTTCAACTTCTGTGTTTTTAATTTGAAAAGATAGATTCTATATTTGAAATCAGGAGGTCCAAATTTTGTAAATAGGTAACTTTTATTTATAGACATTATGAATATTTACTTCGGTAAATATTTTATTTACCATGGTTAAAGGGTAAATCCGGTAAATAAGGGTTAACAAATATTATTATAATAATATTAAATGACCCTAACATGTGTCCTAATCTTATTTTCTAATACCTTTCTTACCATGACCATCTTTGGGTTGATTTTGGAACCCCATGGAGCCACTTGGGAGTGATAATGACACTTTATTTTACTAGGGGTTATATAAGTTATATCTTCTTCAATAAATATTCATTTTGAAGATACAAATATCTCCTAAATCATGGTATTTTATTTTTAATTTTTAGACATAAAATAAATAAAATTATTTATGACACAATGATGATGCAGTGATTACCTTAATAATGAATGATTTAAATAAATGAGATTATAAAAATTAAAATAAATATCCAAAACCTATCCAAATATTATTGGATGATTTTATTTAGAACAAGAGTCATCTTATATTCGAATTTAATGTGTTTTAGACGTTTATAAACTTAAAATAATTATAAAATAAAATAATATTTTCAAACATTCCTAAAGATCCCCTCCTCACCCTTATAAAAAGACCCCATCTCTAACCCATTACTCACACCTCTCAAGCCCCGTGGCTCATCCAAACTCTATCCAAATAAGTTCTCAATATCCCACTCGTCTACCTAGAATCCTTACCTTAGTAAGAAGGAACTTCAAGTAAACATTTTGGTTCAAACCAAAGGGAGATACCTGATTTAAAGGTAATGCCTTCTCTTAAGTTATTTTCTTTTATTTTACTTCTCCAACCCCCTAAACTTTTTTTATTCATTTCTTATTATCAAGACCAGTATCCTTAATATACTAGGTTATTTTTATGAGAATTAATCGAACTACACTTACACACACCTCCATTTAATGGGTAAAAAACATATTATTTCTGTGGACAGTGAACTACTACCTCACAAAATGATGATTGTTCAATTATGTCATATGGCCTCTTATGGTGGTCATGATAATGGAACTATATTTATAAGTGATATATAATATATTTATATTGTTTCTATGCTTCTGTATTTTTCATTCATAGAATACCATTACGGTTTCTATAATGGGTAAATACAATAATTTCATTTGAGTAAGTGCGGACTACGGCCCCCTCAAAGTGATATGACTTGTTCATGCCATACGTGGGACATAAAAAGGACAGAGTTAATGAAATTATATATGATATTATAATGGAATTATAATATACCGATGTATCATTATGTTTTCATTCCAATAAAATAATAAGTAGAAATTATAGTAGCATTCATGCGTATGTAGGGATTACCATCTCCATGAACGGTGCATTTCATTTCTTATCACCAAGTGTTATATACTATTATAAATACATATATATTTTGACAACTGGGACCTGGTGACAGCACATACACCCTACCTTAACATGGTCGTCAGGTCCTGACTGCCCCTTGGCTCATCCAACCTTTGCCCAAATAAGCCTCTCAAGATCCCACTCTTCTACCTAGAAGTCTTACCTTAGGCAGAAGGAACTTCAAGTAATCCTTTTAGTTCAAACCAAAGGTAGATACCCAATTTAAAGGCAACGCCTTCTCTTAAGTTCTTTTCTTTTATTTTACTTCTCTAACCCCCTAAACTCTTTTTATTCATTTCTTTAATAACAACACCATAATCCTCAATATAATAGGTTATTATTATGAGAATTATTCGAACTACACTTACACACACCTCCGTCTAATGGGTAAAAACATATTGTTTCTGTGGACGGTGAACTACTGCCTCACAAAACGATGATTGTTCCATTATATCCTATGGCCTCTTATGGTGGTCATTATGATGGACCTCTTTTTATATGTGATATATAATATAATTATATAGTTTCTATGCTTTTTTATTTTTCATTCATAGATTTCCATTATTGTTTCTATAATGGGAAAATACGAAAATTCCATTTGAGTAAGTGCGGACTACCACCCCCTCAAAGTGATATGACTTTTTCATGCAATAAGTGTGACATATAAAGGATGGAGTTAATGAAATTATATATGATATTATAATTAAATTATAATATACCTATGTATCATTATGTTTTCATTTCAATAAAATAATAAGTAGAAATTAATGTAGTGTTCATGCGTACGTAGGGCTTACCATCTCCATGAACGGTGCATTTCATTTCTTTTTTCCAAGTGTTATATAATATTATAAATACATATATATTGTGAAAACTAGGTCCTGGTGACAGCACAGACACTCTGCCTTAACATGGTGGTTAGGTCCTGACCTGTTAGGTATCCACCAGTTGCCCCACAGACACGTGGTCCCCACCCTGGGGCTCACCCACTTGCCCGAACTGGTCATCTAACTAATGATAGTCCTGATAGGCCAACACATGTCCTTTCTCGTGTGCTTTTTCCTCACTCACACACACCCTGGGACACTTCCCAGAAGGTCACTCATCATGATCACTACTCCATACCAAGCACGCTTAACTATGAAGTTCTAATCAGGTAGGCTCCTGAAAAAAAAGGTTCACCTTGTGGACATGAGTCATATCGTTTAGTCATTTAACCCTTTATCATTTGGGGGCATTATAATCACCCCTCTTTAGAGAACAATGTCCTCATTGTGGGCCCTACATCTCAACCAAACATCTCAACTCAGGTAGTGCACTGCACTTAAGGTTCGGTACCACCTCTGATACCAAATGTGACAACTCGGTCCTAGTGACAGTATAGACACCCCGCCTTAACATGGTTGTCGGGTCCTGGCCTGCCAGGTACCCACCAGTTGCCCCGCAGACACGTGGTCCCCACCCTGGGGCCCACCCACATGCTTGAACGAGTAATCTGACTAATGAAAGTCCCCACATGCCAACACATGTTCTTTCCCATGTGCTTTGTCCCCACTCACACACACCCTGAGAAAATTCCCAGAATGTCACCCATAATGATCACTACTCAATGTCAAGCATGCTTAACTATGGAGCTCTAATTAGGTAGGCTCCTGAAAAGGAAGGTTCACTTCGTTGACATGAGTCAAATCATGTAGTCATTTAACCCTTTATCATTTGGGGGAGTTACATATATAATAGATATATATGATATATAAATCATGAATATAATTTTGTAGATAATGTAATTTTGACCACCGGGAAAACTTGTAATTAAAAGAAGTTCATTTTTTACTCAAGTTCCGAACATTGAAAAAATGTCTGATATAAACTTAAATAATTAACTAAATATTATAGAGAGGTAATAATTTATATAAAATGAATAATAAACTTGGAAAATTTCCTTAATAAAGTATAAATTAACTTAATTTTATTATTCAGGAAGAAAAAGGAACATACAATACAAGTCGGACTTGAGGTAAGGGGTTTCTTATATCACGTTTAATTCCATGAGATTTGCATTATCCACCACTTATTTCTTTCATGTGGTGTATTTTGTACTGACATTTGATATTTATTATCATGATTCACTTTATATTCATTGTATTATGTGAGTAATTTGGTGGTTATTAATTTTTGGTCATACCAATTGATTGATTTCTACGTGGTAAGGGGTTTTCAGTTCACTTTTTATTCCTGTAAGATTCAGGATATATTTGCCACTATTTTTATTTTGGTGTATGAACTGCCCATTATTGTTTTCATCATGTAATATAATTTAATTTATGGGTATTTAATTCTTCATAGTATGATCCTTCTTCTCATGGGGTGTATGATTCTGAAGTTACCAAATCGGTAAGGGAACCTTTCACCATCCCCTTTTTAAAGGACTTATTTTTATTATGTCTTTTAATTTACATCTTCTTATATTGGGATATTTTATTCTATATCCTTATTTTTATGAATTTTATGTCCTTGTGATGAGATACCCTTTTCCCTCTCATCAACTAATTTTCAAAATTTTAATGTGAAGTTGTTAGGCTACCGAATTTCTATAATAGAACTTGATAACCCAATTTTAATTCATTGGGTTAAACATCTTCTTCTTGATTATGTCATGATATAAATATTTGGGAATGAACTTTGATTGTTTTTACACTTAATATCCACTTATATTGGGTGTATTTATATATGTCACACATAATTATGTCATTGATTTATCCTTAATATAATGATATAATCTATGTAAGGGAATACGTCTCAATCTCCATTAATTGAGGAATATCTTGATATTGTGAACCTTTATTATTTTATAAGGTGTATATATAACCCTTTTGACATTTTAAATCATGAATTTCTATATTCACATGATATTATATGAATTTTTTAATATTATTATGTAATTATATTTATTCAAGAAGTTTCTCAAGTGGTAAAGGATTCTTTAACTAAAACATCATTTTAAATGTTTTAAAGATTTAATCTTATAAATACTTCTCTTTAATGTCCATGTTTTAGAATTTATTTTAAGGATTTATTTAGATAGAAATTAGTGTTTTAAAGTGAAAATTTCTTTCAAAATTTTTAGAGTTGTGTGGGACACTTTGATTCAAAACTCTTATTTTTTAATGTCTTAAATGAATTGATTATTTCAATATCAGGAAATGATATATTGTGAATGCAATGTGTAAATGTTATATTTAATTTATGCTTGTTTTATGTGTTATGAAAATTTTATGGTTCTTGAGAATTGTTTACATATACTGGTGGTTTCGTGATAAACCTAGGGTGGTTGAGCCTGAGGTAGCTCTCCAATGAATTGGGTAACATGATAGAGGTAATCGTTAATGTTTCTCCTAATAGATTTAGGGAATGTACTATGATGGGTATTCTAAACATAACTCCCTATCTGTGAAAGATATAGTGTAAGTATTTTATATATGCCATAAGTTACCTTTATGATTTATGATTTCTGTGTGTTATTGATAAATCTTATGATTTCATTAGGTATGTTATGATTGAAAATTATGGTTTCATTGATTTGTATTTATTGATGGGACAATGTTTTAATTCCTTATTTTATAACCATTACTAAGCATTTTATTTTCATCCCAAGTTTTTAGAATTTTTTCCATAGTACTTAAGGATGAATAAGGCTCAGGGATAGGATCAAGGAAAAGTTATTCTCTCTAAAACATGGAACTAGACATGTTTCTTTTTAAGAGTTTTTATTTTATGAAAAAGAATTTATACTGATTAGTAGTGTCTACATGTAATATTCGAGTTGATATGTAATAGTTATGGCCTATTATCTAAAACTTTGAACCGGAAAATATCCTCAATGTGAATTCTTTATTAAACTCAAGATTATGTAATGTTTATGGTTGGGTCCTTATAGTTGGTATCAAAGGTCAGTTTAGACAAATTTAGGGATTATGAGTTTTCGTTAAACACATGGTTAGTTCCTATTTCTATTATTTTAGTTAAACCCTTGTTTTATAACTTTTTCAGATCAAGGAACATCAGTTACATATGGAAGGAGGATGATCTCAAACAAAATTCTTATCTCTACCTAACTACATGCTTGCAATAATTATTGCAAAGTCATGTTCAGATCATTGTGAAACTTTTTCTAACATACAACTCATTTGAATTAAATTATTTGAGATATCAAACACCTCCACTATACATTGATATCATTGTGGATCATGGGTTTTTTTAATCAAATCCTATTTTCAAAAAAATCATATTTTAATGAAAGATAAATATTATCAGGGAATTTTCAAATATTTCACCTTATCACACGATTTTGAAGCGTATTTTGATTTTAAAAAAGGTAATGAAGAAGGAGACCCTTGTAAAACCTATTTATATTTTCATTTACAATATAGTCTCTCACCACATACAGGAAGTATTTTAAAAAGAACATTTATTGAAAGTTTCAACTCAAATTCGGTCTGACTGCTTTATAAAAATCTTGTTTTATACGATGTTTTGAAATTATATGTCATAGATGATTATTTTATAAAACTATTTTTCTAAGAACACCCATATGACCCATGTTGTACAAGGTTTATTTGGATGAAGGAAGCGAATGATTTTGAAGGATCTAAAAATCATTGTTTCAATGCATGGACCATCTACCTATGTGAACAAGATGACGATGAAACCATATGGACACCGTGATTAAGGTACGATGTTATTTCTATTAGGAATAGTTTTATTTTATCATATGGAGGTGAAATGAAAAAAGGAAAATATATATAAGTCTTTATGAATTAATATTTTAAGGTCTTAATGTGATGGGATGAAAATGAAAGGTATAAGAAAACCTTTGAGGTTAAAACATGTTAGGGTTATTTTTAAGTTTTATAAAATGGACCACCAATAAGAGGGGTGACAACCCCACACATCTGGAAAGGCCATGGTAATCAAACCCAAAATTGAAGGGCGATAAGGGTACATCACCTACCACTAGCCTATATAAAGTCTGTGGTTAGTATGACTTATTATTTTTGTTAAATGGTTTTATAGATTAAGAATAAGTTGATTTTGGGAAATTATGTTTTATCAAATGGATATCCATAGTATTGGAAAATGATTTTGTAATTAAACGATAAATTTTATTTTAGAATATTTTTTCTCTTTTAAAACATTATATGCTTAAGGGAAATATAACACTATGGGATCTCATTTGTGGAGTAACGGTTGAAATTTTATTTTGGAAGAATCAATATTTTTATTGTGGATATATGTAGATTTGTGTTATTTATGGAAATGATTAACCTATCATAGAGAATATGTTATTAGGTTAATTACACTTTAGAATGAGACTTTTAGAGTACTTGATGTTATTTGGAGATAAATGTTAAGATTTATCATGGAAGACTATGTGATAAAATCCTTCTGAATTTTGGGTTTCAGTCTTAGTTTGGATTATTTTATTTAATTTTAAGGGAAATTGTGTATTTAATGGTCTTTCTTGAAATTTGGGTAATTTTTATTGTATTTTGGAGATTAAGAGTAGTATTTATTTAAATAAAGGATTGTCCTTTTTGGGGATTATCTGATCTCGTACTAACAATTTTTTGTTTTTGTTAATTTCTAAAGATATGGGAAATATATTGTTCTTCTTTTTTGGATTATGTGATTCTATAGAAGTTGATTCTAGTGCTTCAAGTGTGACAATGTCGTCATGAATACTCATCATTTGGATAAAAGATGAGCTTTTGGAAGAAATTTATTATGGGATGAAACTATACATGAAAGGTAAGAATATTTTCTTATGTTCTTAGTTTATCTCATTAATAAATTAATTAAATTTATGAAAGTTAACTTAAAAATCATTTTCTGTTAACTTTTCCTACTGGGGAATCAAATACCATTTAACCCATCAAAAGTTTATGGTTTTCATATTATTAACTTTCTCCTGAACATGTTCTCTATCACTATCCATCAGAACATGATGGTTAGTTTTTCTTCCATATCCATGTTTTATTACATGGAATCCTAGTATGTGTTATCTTGGATGACCTTTTTATTTATCTTTATTTCTTTTAAAGTGATAGTTTTATTGACTCTTTTCCAATGTGGGACTTTTAATGAAGTTTCTCAGAACAATTTTAAAATTGCGAGGATGTAATTACCAAATGGAAGAAAGGATGTAACATCCCAGGTAAATAAAGAATATGAAATTTTTTATATTTATTAATAATTGAGAATTAAATATTAATTATAAATTAAATGGTATGGTATTTCTGATAGCTTACTCAACACAAAACAACGGGTTTCTTTGAAATCTTATGTTGCACACAACTTCGAGTTGTACCAAAAAATAATTTAATAATATTGTTATTTTAAATGGTAGTTAACACATAGTCCTTGAATTTGAAGGAATGAACAAAATAACTAAAATAATAGAATAAATGTTTTTTTAAATGTCTTTACATTTATCCAATAAATTTTAGAGGCTTAAAATAAGAAAGAATCCAATTTTAAGCACGAAATATTCTAATATTCTTTAAAAGGTCATTTAACAGCCTTTTGATGGAGAATCATTTTTAAAATCTAGTTTTTTACTTTTATATTTTCTATTTGAAAAAATAATATTCTTCTTTAGAATTAGGACATCTAAATTTCATTCGGATGAAATTTTGGTATTTTTCTAATAATGTTCATTTTTAAGGAATAGTGAAACATACTGTATTTTAATTCCAAACTGCCTTTTAATATAATTTATTCATATGGTTAGATTATCTTTTTAATTGGTTTTAAAATGTAATTAGATTATGTTTTTACCATATAATCCAAATTTGTTCATTGTAAGTAATTTCACTTTTAAATTGGACATTAAAAAGTGTCAATCATTTGATAGTTATTATTTCTTAAAAACACACTTTTTGTTTTGAGAACGGGAATTAATTTTAAATTAATTTTTGCCACTTATGTGTTTTGAATTAGGAAAAATTAATTCCATATTTAGAATCAGGATATCCAAATTGGGTAAATAGGAAACTTTTATTTTTAGACATTATGAATATTCACCTCGGTAAATATTTTATTTTCCATGGTTAATGGGTAAATCTGGTAAATAAGGGTAAAAATATTATTATTATATTAAATTACTCTAGCATGTGTCCTAATCTTATGTTTTGATACATTTCTGACAATGGGCATCCTTGGGTCGATTTGGGACCCATGGAGCCACTTGGGAGTGATAATGACACTTTATTTTAATTAACTTAAAGTAAAGACAAAAATGGCATAAACATATATATTTTAGTAAATAAATTTTTACATGGGGTTATATAAATTTCCTCTTAGAATATAAATATTACTTTGAAATATAAAAATACTTCATACATCATGGTATTTTATTTATAATTTTTAGACATCATATAAATAAAATTATTTATGACACAATGATTATGTAGTAATTACCTTAATAATGAATGATTTAAATAAATGAGATTATAAAAATTAAAATAATAATATCCAAAACCTGTAAAATTATTATTGGATGATTTTATTTCTAACAAGATTCGTCTTATATTCTAATTTAATGTGTTTAGACCTTTTGAAACCAAAAATCATTATATAATAAAATAATATTTTCAAACTTTCCTAAAGATCCCCTCCTCCCACTTACAAAAGGACACCACCTCTAACCCATTAGTCACACCTCTCAAGTCCCTTGTATAATCCATACTCTACCAAAATATTCTATCGTTATCCCTCTCTTCCACCAATAAGCCTTACCTTAGGCATAAGGCACTTCAAGTAACCCTTTTGGTTCAAACCAAAGGGAGATACCTGATTTAAAGGTAATATCTTCTCTTAAGTTATTTTCTTTTATTTTACATCTCCAACCCCCATTAAATTTTTTTGTTTATTTATTTTATAACAACACCAGTATACTCTATATTCTCGTTTTTCGTTATTAGAATGATTCGAAGTAAACTTATACCCACCTCTGTCAAATGGGTAAAGAACATATTGTTTCTGTGGACGGTGAACTACTGCCTCATGAAATGATAATTGTTCAATTATCTCATACCACCTCTTATGGTGGCCATTATGATGGAACTGTATTTATATGTGATATATATTATATTTATATTTATTCTATGCTTCTATATTTTTCATTCATAGAATACCTTTATGGTTTCCATAATGGGTATATATGATAATTTCATTTGAGGAAGTGCAGACTATCGCCCCGTCAAAGTGATATGACTCATTCATGCAATACATGGGACATATAAAAGATGGAGTTAATGAAATTATATATGATATTATAATTGAATTATAATATACCAATTAATCATTATGTTTTCATTCCATTAAAATATGAAATAGAAATGAAAGTAACGTTCATGTGTACGTAGGGCTTACCGTCTCCATGAACGTTGCATTTAATTTCTTATATCCATGTGTTATTTACTATAATAAATAGATATATATACTAGATATATATTATATATGTGGTATATAAATCATGAATATCATTCTGGAGAGAATAAAATTTTGACCACACTGACAACTTTTAATTAAAAGAAGTTCATTTTTTACTCAAGTTCCAAAAATAGACAAAATGTACGATATGAACTCAAATAATTAACAAATTTTTATAGCAAGGTAATAATTGATATAAAAGGAATAATAAATTTTAAAAAGGTTGTTAATAAAGTATAAATTAACTTAATTTTATTATTCATGAATAACAAGGAACATACAAGACAAGTCGGACTTAAGGTAAGGGGTTTCTTATCTCACTTTTAATTCTGTGAGATTTCTATTTTCACCACTTATTTCTTGCATTGGTGTATTTTGTACTGACATTTAATATATATTATCATGATTCTATTTATTTTCATGGTATTTTGTGAATCATTTTGTGGATATTAATTTTTGGTCATATGACTCGATTGACTGCTACCTGGTAAGGGGTTTTCATCTCACTTTTTATTCCCATGAGGTTCATTCTATATTTGACACTATTTCATTTTGTGTGGTGTATGTACTGCCCATTATTGTATTTTTCATGTAATATACTTTAATTTATGAGAATTTACATCTTCATATTATGATCCTTCTTCTCATGGGGTGTATGTTTCATATGTTACCAAATAGTTAAGGGAACCTTTCCCCCTCCTCTTTTTAAAAGACTTCTTTTTGTTGTGTCTTTTTATTTACATCTTATTATGTTGGGATATGTTCTTATATATCCTTATTTATGTAAATTTTAGGTCCATTTGATGATATTCCATTTTCTCTCTCATCAACCTGTTTTCTAAATTTTAAAGTGACGTTGTTAGGCTGTCGAATTTCTGTAAGGGAACTTCTTAACTCAATTTCAATTCTTTGGTTTAAACTTCTACTTATTGATTATGTTGTGCTATAAATATGTGTGAATGAACTTTGATTTATTTTACACTTAATATCCAATTACATTGGGTGTATTTATATTTTTCATGCTTAATTATTTCATTGATTTGTCTTTAATCTAATGGTATAATCTTTGTTAGAGATTATGTCTCAATCTCCTTTTATTGAGGCATATCTTGATATTGTACACATTTATTATTCTATTAGGTGTATATACAACCCTTATGAAATTTTATATCATGAATTAATATATTCTCATGATATTATATTCATTTTCTAATGATATTCTGTAATTATTTTTATTCAGGAATTTTCTCAAGTGGAAAAGGAATCTTTAACTAAAACATCGTTTAAAATGTTTTAAATATTTAATCTTCTAAATCCTTATCATTCATTTACATGTTTTAGAAATGATTTTAAGTATTTTTTTAATATGTAAATGAGTGTTTTAAAGTGTAAATTTATTTCAAACGTTTCAGAGTGGTATGGGACACTTTGATTCAAAACTCTTATTTTGGAATTTTTTGTATGAATTGATTATTTTAATATCTTGAAATGATATATTAAGAATGAAATGTGGAAATGTTATCTTTCCTTTACGCTTGTTTTCTGTGTTATGAATATGTTATGGTTCTTGAGCATGATTTATGTATACGGGTGGTTCCGTGATAAACCTAGGGTAGGTGAGCCCAAGATAGCTCTCCAATGCATTGGGTAACATGAAGAAGTTAAATGTTAATGTTTATCCTAAGAGATTTTTGAAATTTACAGTGATGGGTATTCCAATATTAACTCCCTATGTAGTTTTTAAAGCTACAATGTAAGTATGTTAGGTATTCCACTAGTTAAATTGATGATTTTTGATTTCTGTGTGTTATTAATAAATATTATGATTTCATGAGGTATGTTATGATAGAAAAGTATTGTTTGAATGATTTGTATTTATTGACAGACTAATGTTTTATTTCCTTGTTTTTTTTACCATTACTGAGATTTTTATGCTCATCCTAATATTTAGAAATGTTTTCCATAGGACATAAAGAATAGTAAGGGTCATGGATGGGATCAAGGAAAAGTTATGTTGTCTAAAACATGGAACTAGACATGTTTCTTTTTAAGAGATTTTATTTTATGAAAAAAAATGGATACTGAGTAGTAGTGTCTAAATTTAATATTCAAGTTGATATGCAATAGTTTTGGCCAAATTCTCAAAAACTCTAAACCTAAAATGATCCTCAATGTGAATTCCTAATTTAACTCAACATTTTGTAATGTTTAAGGTTGGTTCCTTATAAGAACGATTCTACTAATGACCTAGAGTGGCCAGTTGTAGTCTTCACTCAGAATATATTGAGAACTATATTCTAAATGAGCATTTTCATGTTTTTTCGGACCACCAGAGTCTTAGAAATATCTTCACCCAAATATATCTTAACCTTAGATAGATGCATTGGTGGTTTTTCTATAAGACTTTTACCTTGATATATTTTATTCTTGTTATAGTATATTCTTTACCAGTCTATTAAATTTTAATTTTGGGGGTTGAAGGTGTTTCTTATTTGGTTTCATGGTGGTTGGATGTGTAGTAGATCTATAGTTGTAAATTCACATCATGAAAAGGTTATATGTTGTGAATGGATTTTTCTTGGCTTTTGATTTTGGAAAAATGAGAATTCGCATCATAAATGTGTTACATGAAGTGAAAGTTTCAAGTTCCGGGTTATTTTACAACCATTTCATCATATTTATTTTCAATTATCCATACATCTCCCTATCATCTTCTCGACAAAACCTAGGTTCCCTAAGGAGGGAAACTAGACCACTCTTACATTTCCTCAATCCTAGAGTTCTTGTGGATTAATGTTAGAAATTCATGGTGAGTAATCCTCATTTCTCAAAATTTTTTCCTTTATATCTTCTTTAGATATCTTCTATGGTGGTGAAATTTTGGTTTGAGGTGTGATTGGGTTTTGTTTATGACTACACTTTTGTGCATTGTTGGTTGATTCATGAGTTCCTTAATCCATAGTGGTTTCTAGGTTGTTTCTTATTTTTCCTATGGTGTATAGTGATATCAAAATGATTCTTTGAGGTAGGGGATACCCATTCACCCCTACCTATATGTTATGTGTGAGATTAACATTCTTATACTTTAATTAGATGAATAGTAAGGGTCAAAGTAATGAGATAATTAATTTTCCTATCCAAAATTTATGGGTATTTTGATTTATCACATTCTTTACTAGTTTGATATATGTTGTTTATTTTATTATTCATTCTCATTTCCAACTCTAAAAAATTCTAGCTATTGGGAGCCTTGTTTATGCTATATTTATTATGTTGTAATGACCCTTGTTGTGTATTTTTATGATCACTCATTGAATAAAATGTTACAGAACATATATTTGGAAAATAATTGGTTTTGCCTAGACATTATTATTGTGTGATAATACCCATTTTATGTAAATATGACATGTGATTATGCCCTATAATAATTTTGGAAGATGATCTATGTTTTTATTATGTGTTTTTTATTGTGTTTACCTTACATGGTTTGGGATGTTGTGTGATGATTCTTGTTACCAACACAGTTTTGTTGTGTGTGGGGAAGTGACATGGTTTTTGGTTATCATGGATGGATTGTGGGAAGTTTTGTGATGTGGCATAGTTTTTTGGGAGAAATGGTAGTGGTACAGTTATTTTTGTACATGTAATATGTGGTTTTGTGATGGATGAGATGTGTTTTTTTTTGTGGTGAGATAGATTGGGAGAAGTGATAGGAAGAAGACGGTGGATGTGTGGTGGTGTGGTGGTGTTTTTTGTATGAGTTGTGCTAGTTGTATCATGGTTTGGTTAAGATAGTTTCTTGGTTAGCCATGGCATGAACTATGACTATAAACAAAACTAAATAGGTCAGTTAATAAAAAAGGTGGATAGAAAACAGATATGTGATTAATGTATTAAAATGAATTGATTGAATGAATTTGTTGTGAAATGTGAAATGAAATCGATAATAGAAATATTTTGTGATATCAGTAACTAAAAGTGTAAAATGTTGTGTGGCTTGTGTGATTGTTTCATGGTGTCACATATAGTTGTGGTGGCAGTTGTGATGGTTGATGTGGTATAAGTGGTGGTGATGTGTTGTGTTCTATTTTTGTTGATGTGAGACCATAGATTAGGTGTTTTCTGTTATCTATATACAATTTATATTTATGTAATTATATATTTTCCCCACCTGAGTTACATAACCATACAAACACACATAGGTGCTAAATTCTGGGTGTTTTCCCCAACATCGAGGATGGTATTGATATGGATGGTTGGATACCCCCTCTCCCCCACTCTTCCATCATTAGTTGTGATATGAATTATTGTTAGATAATAAGTAGTAATGATGAGTTGTCCCAGGTGTCTTTGGGTGGGAATTGATGCATTGCTTAGGTATTTACAGGCAGGATGTGATGTGATATTATGTGTTAGAAAATGTTTTTATAGGTTAGGGATGATTTTATATAATGTGGAATAGTTTGGAGACAATTTTTGGTACGAGGATATAATAAGGTTGAAATATGTCATTCTCATGATACCATACTTCTCTAGTGATGGATGTAATGTGTTGTGTGGCGCAGGTGTTTGCGGATGGGATGTGATGCGATGTGGTGTGTTGACCATGTGTCTTAGGGTGGGATGTGTTGTGATATGATGTGTTGAACAGGTTTCTCTATGTGGGATGTGATGTTATGTGATTTTGTATGTGTGTAAGGGATTTGATAATAATATTTTCGAAATTAGGATGTGAGAGAAGAAAAATAGTGGGGTAATCGACTGTATGGAACTTTGATTTATTATAAAGTCAATTCTATATTATTATATTGGATGTGTGATTTGGAGAGCGAGCCAGGGTGATGATGGGTTTGGTTAGATGACCTGTATTGGATATTCTTGGTTCTTCTATTTTTTTACTGGTTTATCATCTTTCTATTTTCACATGTTCACTTGAGACCTTGGTTATTCCCCAATTGAGTATACTTGTTATTAAAACCCTATAAATATAAACTACTTTCGGGTTTCTTGAAGAACTTTGGGGACTGATATTGACATTACTAACTGGGTTGGAGGTGTTGTTGAGTCTCTACCATAGACCATTTTTTACGTATTTATGTTATAGAATCTTATATGTATCATTTTTACATTATTCAAGCATTATGGATGGTTTTTAGTTTACCCAAATATTGTATTATGGAGTTTTGTTGTGGTAGTTCATCCTATCTATTGATCGTTTTTAATTTATAGTGTAATGCCTCCAATAATATGAGATTATTATAGCTTCAGTGCTTATCGCCAACCTGGGGCCTACAAAAGGCGTAAATCGGGGGGTCATCATTTATCTCTCCTCATTGTCGTATCTTTGGAAAGATTGGGTCCTGAAAATACTCCTCATAAGAGAATCGTGGTGAATTATTCTCTTAGTAATACGTCTCGTTTTTGCTTAGTGGAGGAGTTTTATGGGTAGTTTGATTTATTGCAGTTGACCCTGGAGAATGAGAGGGGTGAAGTTTTTCTTCAATAGATGGTGGTGAGTTCAACACTTATCCATCATGTGATAGAGGTTCCGTTGGTATACATATATTGTGAGTTTATACATGACTAGAAATCTTCTGGATATTCACATGAAGGGTTTTCTGATGAAGGAGAGCATTCCATATTTTACCAGGGGTGGACCATGGTTCTAGTAATTTTGTGTGAGGTGGTGATGAGGGAGCTTCACACTTCCCACTTGGTTGTATATCCTACTTTGGACAAATTTTACTATTACCTTTAGTGGTTGTTTTGGTAGGATGGAATTTTGAATAGTGTAGCTGAGTCATCTCTCAGTGTCTCATAAGTTAGTAGGTAAAGGTAGTTCCCTATGTCTTAGTAGGATTGACATTGCCTCTAGAGATCCCAAAGTGGAAATGGGATGACATATCCATGGACATCATGAGAGGGATTACATGGATAATGATAGGAAATTATTCTATTTGGGAGATTATTTATTGATATAAAATTCATCACACTTATTTTCCATTATGGAGGAGAGTTATTTTAAGATCTTAGGGTTGTTGTACATGGATTATATCATCCAACTTCATGGGGTACCCTCAAAGATTTTCTCTGACTGTGATGCTCAATTCATATTACGATTTTGGACAAGACTACCAGATGAATTCAAGAACCAGTTGAGGATTAGTATAATGTTTCACCCCCTAAATAGATGGCTAGACCGAGTAGACTTTGTAGGTGTTGAAGGGTATACTATGGTTCTGTGTGGTATAATTTAGTCTGATCTAGGAGGGTCACTTTCCATTGGTAGTGTTTCCTTATAATAATAAATATAATTATAATGTTATCATAGAACCTTTTAGGACCTATACATGAGACCCTAAAGGTTACCCTTATGTTGGACTATGTTTGTTGAAATATCTTTAGTTGGGCTAGAGATAGTGCATGCGATGATGGAGAAGGTTTAGGTCATCTGTGAGCATATGAGGACAACCCAAAGCAGATAGAAATCATGGATAGATCGACATCATAGGACCCTAAATTTAAATAGGGGAAACCATGTTTTCATAAGAGTCTCCCTATGATGATAATTATAGCGGTTAATAAAGGTATTAATTTTATCCTCGAGGATCATCAGGCAGTTTGAGCTCCTGTATAGTGTTTGTGAGGTTACCTACTAATTAGACCAACCCCCACAGTTAGACCAGGTGCATGAAATCATCCACGTGTCTCATCTAAGGAGATACATGAATGATCTTATGAATTTTATTTATTGGGGTGTTCAAGACAAGAAGAAGGGGACACCTTCATATAGTACCCATTGAAAATTGAGGATCATCATAAGTGGATCCAATGATGATGGTTCATTCCTTTGCCTCATGTTCTTTGGCTGCATAAGAGCATGCATGAGAGTTCATGGGGGTGATAAATACAGATGCCAATTTTTTACCAGAACCTCTTTGTGTAGCATGTTCATATTTGGGAGAAACTCCTTAAAATAGGGGATAATTTAATGACTATAGTCTTGTGAATTTAGTCCTTTTTATATTTCCATTTTTATATCTGGATTTATCCTTTGATTCGATGTAGTGTTTGGCTGTCTCCGGATTCCAAAATTGACATATTAAGAATATTAATATATTTTAATTCATGTGCACGCATCATTTCAGCCTTTATTGTTTTTTTTATTATTTAGCACCATATATGGGAAATCCTAGAAAACATGTTATTCTATAACATAGGGTTTACCCTAGGCACAACCAATGGTTAGTTAGAACCAAACGTCCAGTTGAGGCATTCATTGGTAGATACATTTAGTTTAAATGAAGAAATAGATTATTTATTTGATTTTAAATTCTCATGATCTAAATTAATTTTAAATACCCCTTTATAAAAAATTTCTGTGGATTTCCTCATAAACTTAATAGGATTTTAGAGGAGGTTATGATGTTCTACATTGGTGGAACAGAATTAGAGGAAGAGGGGTGATTGGATCGAGGTGGATCAAGAGGCAATGAATGCAACATGACATCTTCTTCACTGTAAAACACATTCTTCATCAATTATCAATCCTAAATAAATGTATGAATTATTATTTTTAGTTTTTTCTACTTTTATTAAATGATTGAGCATGGAATCTTGTCTGATTTTCTTGATCTATGACATATTGTTCATCGAATGAGCCCCTTAATTTATTTGTTACTTTAATATGATATAATTCTTCCATTTCAACTATTACAACACTAGATACCACAATTTATTTATCTCTATCTAATAATACATGGATAATTATGGATTCACATTGATTATGTTCTTTTCCCCCTCTTCTCTTTGTGTTGTTCATAGTTGGACCATGGTGTTGCGGTTCGACATTACTGGGGTGGTTCGAGTATAATCGAACCCCCAGAATTCATGGTGGTTTCTTGAATAACTAATGGATTGGTGATTTATGAATTTATCAGGAAGAGTTTAATTTTTTTTGTGACCCTCATGGATCTTGGATTTGGAGTGGAAATTGGATAATTATGGAAGCAAATGGAAAGAGTCATGTGATGGATCAAATAGCCAAAATCCATCCCCTAGAAGTGGATCGGAAATGTACCACCCTATATCTACACTCCCTAATGTGTTTGGAGGTGTAAAAAATAGAATAAATTGTATGGTGATGATGTGTGAATAATTCAATTGTTTCAATGGAAAGCAATACTATGTGAAATATAGTATAGGAACACATTCCTATATCCCCCCTATTATACTGGCTAGGGTTTTAATGAAGATAAGGATCGAAGATTTTGTATGGACGATATACTTAGTGTGACCCAGTAATGATGGATCAAAGTGTAATCCAAGATTACACAGTCATGGGTATGGGATAACACATGGGCATGACCTAAAGTACATGAGCATGGCCAGGTACATGGGCATAACCAATTGTACACAAGCATGAGTGGAGGTAAACAAGCACAGTTTGAACAAACGTACAAGGCCAAGCCCTGCATGGTAAAAACACATCATGTACCACATGTACAGGATTTTTATTTTCACATGGATATCGAGTCCATGTGTAGGAAATGACACGGCTAGGTGACTAGGTGTGGTCACACAGCATGTGACTCCTGGTACATGCAGTGTACTTTACTTGATAGTTTCCACCTTGTGTATCACCTCTTTTTGGAATCAGATTTTGGAATGTGATTATCCAATCCTGAGCAGTTTTCCATTTATAATTAAATGCTATACTTGGTAATAGATTTCATTATAAGAGATGATTTTGTGTGAGCATGATGCTTCTTTTGTGGATAGCTGACTGATAATGTTGATTGGTCAATATCAATTGAGATATTACAGTGATGGAAACCCCACTTTCACATTGGTGTATGAGTACACCATATTCCTCTCTATATACAAATTGGTTCTCCCATGACTCACTAGGTAATGGGTCCTTTTTTTATATAATGTTACCAATATGATAGACCATGGTGCAGGTCATCTACTTTCTGAGTGGCATCCCCCTATCGCACACATGTTCTATTCAGCCATTCCCTGAGTGGAAGACCCTATTACACTAGAGAGTGGGTCCACAATTCACTAAGTAGTACCCCCTATAGTACTAGGGTGTGGGTACCCTATATATTGATTATAACCCCCTTATCATACTAATATTAGTGTCTTTTATTGGATATTGTGCCCCCTCGTGCTATGGAGTAGTGTCAAGGTGTGGGTCCTCCACATGTATTTCTCAAACAAACGAGTGAGATACTAGAAATAAGTGACGGACCTTTAGATATATAGGTAGACTCATCATCCTAGTATGGGATATCAGATGGATATCTCCCCACTATCTCATCTTTGTTTCTTTTTAAGAATATATATAGGGTTTCATTTTCATCTTTCTTTGGGTTGATCTGACCTTTTCAATATCTTTTTATTACTCTCTCTAGATTTTTCAAGGATTCATATGAGGTATTTATATACACACCCTAATATGGGATTGGTTTCATGTTTCGTTTCTTATGGATAGGATAGATAATTAATTTTTGGCATTAGTATATCATAGTTATACCTGGGTGCGTTGACCACATACGGTTGTCAGACTTGGAGAACAAGAGTTGGGCTCTCACCATTCTCCTTTATTCGTGTTTTTTCAAGTTGGGACTTAATTTTTGGTTGGTTATATATATTCCCCTTATTCACATTGGATTTATTCTATCATACTATGATTCAGTCCCTAGAGCTTATTGCATTAATGTTTTTAATCTACATTTAAAATTCATTATATTATTCTTCTTCACTTTTCATGGAGATGGTTGGTTGCGTGCATACAGGTGCATTAAGAAAAATCATCTAATTTTATTTATTCATTCCTAGAACTTATCACAAAACCATACCATAATAGAGAAAGGATTGGGGATGGGGTATCTTGGTTTTCTGATATCTAGGTGGGCCTCTATGGGTTGAGTTATTACATAAAAAATATTTTAAACACGTTCAATGCGAAATACCTAAGGATTCTATGGGTAGGAGAAACCCAGGATCCTTGTAGTATCTCATTGGTTGATAAAATCAAAATATATTTAATTGTATCCTTCGAGAGAGTAATATAAATTCCAAGTGGAAAGGGATAGCCCAGGAAAGGGACACACTATATATATCCTAAGATTTTATATTTATCATGGAAACATAATCCATGGTTTTGTAGATCCTAGATTTCCTAGTTGTTCTTATTCTATTCCCCTAAACTACATACCTATTCTCCCAAGTGTTACACCATATTCCAAGAGTTACCATTGTATCATTTATAATTTTTTTTCACATTAAAGGTTAGTTACATAAAAAGAGTGTATCCATCAATTTCATATATAAATAATTCCATTCAAATCCATTTGATTTAAAATATCAGGTGAAAAATATTTTAAAAACAATTATATAATGTATATTGACATTCAATGATTCTATAACATTCTTTAAAACCATTATATTCATTCCATTAAAAAAATAGCAATGAAGGTTAATATAACAAAGATAAATTATGAAATTACCGACCTCTACCAATGTAACCGAGGTGAATCCACTTAAAATGTGATAAATGGATCCCTAAAAGGTAAGATAAAACCCTAAAATCCTTTCATTATTTTCATCAAAGACAAACCCTAAGTCATAATGACCTTATTTTAAGGAGAAAACCAAAGAGGAAATGAGAATAAAACCACATGAGGTATAAGTAATCACTTAAATACGTTTTTTTATTGAACAAACTTGAGATAATCCCACCAAGATCAAGTTAAGTAAGAGAGTTGGATAAGAATCAATATTAGTGAGGACCTACTGTTGGAAATGGGGATAAATAATAGGCTTTGATTTATTAAAATGAGAAGGGGGAATAAATTAATTTCACATATTTAATAAAACATGGCAATCCTTATGGTTTAGAATCATGGTTTTATAAATCATTCTACAACTATATGGTTCACACGAGAATCCCAAAGTGGAGATGCGTGATTTAGAAATTCATTCACTAACCGTGTGATAACGATTGAGTTTTGTGTAGATCCTTGAATGGTTGATCCACATGGTTTACAGTAACTATGTATAGACCATGTGACATCCAATTTCTTCCCAAAATTTTTAAATTTCATATTAAACAACTCTGAAACAAATTATAATAATAAAAATAATTTGATAATGAAATCCATTCATATAATTGATATCATGGATGACAAATTTCTCTATTCTAGAAAACATTAAACTAGTAACATATATCAATCTGACTCAAAATATAAAACAATGAAACCAAATAATATTAACAAACATGATTGAACTATTTGAGAAATTACTTCACAAGACATCAACTAACTACAAAATGCATTCAATATCACAATTTGGAAAAGGAAATTGAACTCAAATCTAAACATATAAAATTTCTGCCTAAAATTATTGGACTATCTAAAGAATACCCAAATAAACACTTTAAACAATTAAATTTAGTTTATTATTAAATGAAATAATGAAACATTCCAAAAGGAAAAGTCAAAATAAGGGAATTCTCTTTATAAATTTAAGGAGTATTGAGGGATTGGATTTACTACATGAAACCAAATGGTGTAACATTTTGGAATTATTTAAAATGTATTTTTCTTTATATATTTTTTTATACACCAAGTCCATATTTATTCAAAAATATATATTTTATATTAAGAAAATATGAGTATAATTAATATATGAGGGCATGGAGGGAATCAATAAATTATTCTCCTCCAATCCATATCACCAATTTAGTTAGAAACACTTTATACATTAAATTTATGAATGTCTTATAGACATGGAGAGAATCTTAAGGGATACTAAAATAGGAGGTGTATTGGTTTAAAAACACCAAAATCATCTTAATAATTGATTGAAAGTATGGCATAAAACTCCAAAAAAACATGGTGATCAAGATACACCTACTCTGAGAGGGTCACATTAGGTAATTCATTCTACATTAAACAAATATTTAACTAATAATATGTTGGATAAGTTTACTATTCTTGGGAGAAAATTTTCCTTGGAACAAGACATATTATGATCCACTAATTCTAATCTTTTTATAATGTAGATCAAGCTTAACCATTCTATATATTGTTTTTGACATCTCTATGAGATGTAGTAGTATGTTGGTGTCCTTCCAATGTGACTATATTACCAACCACTACAACCAACACCACTTCAAAATAATTATGTTACCATGTTACCAATATACACTTTAATATGGAAATATCATACAAGACTCATTTATGGTATAAAAATATTAAAAATTACACTATTTAAACTAAACTTTTAGTATCCTCTTCCATACCGATAAGTTTTGAATAACCCCCAAATTTATTATAAGACCAAGAGTTAATAATAAAATAAAAAAAGGTTATTCTGAACCGAAGGTGTATTTTATTATTAGTTATACTTTCAAATAAAATTCTCTTAATCAAAATAATGAGCTGAAGAGTCAGGGTTTAAAATTGAGGTACAAAATGATGTAAATGAGACAAATTTCCCCCACCCTCCATGAATTGGTATAAATGAAATTTGAACATATTCCTCAGAAACCCACTCAAGAACTTATAGGGAATTTTTTTTCAATAATATTGGGGAGTGGGAATAAAAAACTTGATACCTCTACTCTTACCTAACCACCAATATTTACCCTATCTACTAATAAGTCATAGTCAAGTCCAATATATGAGATTTAAAAGGAGAAAGACAAATTTAATAAAAATATTGATTATATTCCTCTTAAAACCCTTATATTTCTTAATAGTGTTGTGAAAACATATAATATTGTAGAAGAGTGAATGAAAAAGTGGTTTTGGGCACATTTAAGTGAGTTGAGATCAACATACCTGTGTTGAGGAAATCAATAACATTCAATGTAAAGAAAAATTCATAAAATAAATATTTATGAATAGAATAGGGATAAATAAAAATGAGTTAATCAACCTTGGGACGAATTTTTGAACACTCATCTCATCCACATTGATGATTCCTATTATGTATATGGACCAAAAGATGATTATAATACTAAGAAACATAATGAAGTTTCAGTTCATTGATGCTTTTTTGGATTTTTTTCAGTTACATTAATTTAATGACTCACTCCCTTTTCACTTTTTTAAAAAAATTTGAGTTAAATCTAATAAGTGTGGAGGTGAAATGGTAAAATAAGATTATGAAACATATAAAAAGATTACTATATTTTTTTCTTGTTTGATTAAAAGTAATTATGTAAGAAAAAGTCTCTAAAGAGTTTTTTTAGAGTTTTTGTGAAGGGTTTTGTGATAATACATGTTGAAAAAATTATAGACTAATGAATCTAGATACATGCAGGAATATTTGTATAAGGCCCCGGCCTTAAACCTTACTTAATATTGAATTAAATGAATAATTCACATTGAAGATCTTTTCTGGTTTAGAGTTTTAGAGAATTAGAAAATAACTATTACATCTTAAAAGATTACAAAGTAGACACTTCTACTAAGTTTCCATAGAATAAAAAAACTCTTAAAAAGAAACATGTCTAGTTCCGTGTTTTAGATAGCATGAATTTCCCTTGATCCCATCCTTGACCCTATTCCACATTAAGTCCTGTGAAAAACATTTCAAAAAAACTTGGGGTGATCATAAAAAGCTCAGTAAGGGATACACAAATAATGAAAACTGTTATTTTTTTCAAACATCAAGTAAACCATGTATATCAAAGTAATACCTTCACCTTTATGAAGTAGTAAAAACTCTTCACTGAATAAAATATGATTACTTACCCTTTTGTAACCAAAGTATTACTATAAAACCCATATAAAGAACACATATTATATAAAGGTAACTTGGGACATAAACATACTTAAATGGAATAACCATACGGTCGACTTCCACTCATATCACTTAATGGAATAGCCATACGGCCGACATCCATACATACTTAATGGAATAGCCATACGGCCGACTTCCATACCCAATGCATTGGAGGTTATGACATAACCACCCATCCTGGTATTCACGGCACCACCCATCAAATGGTTTATCACGTAACCACCCGTCAAATGTCCAAGTACCATTATAAAAATCACAAGACATAAAACAAATATAATTGAAAGAAAACATTTCCACACTTTGATCACAATATATCACTTAAATATATTGACATAACAAATCCATTATAAAAACCATTTTCAATACCAAAATACATAAAAGAGTATATGGTATTTATTTCATTTTAATAAAAACATTACGGCTTGTTCAGGAAACCAAAGACCAAATAATACTCGCGGCGGCGGAAAAGTTCGTTGTCACCGTGTATGTTAATAGAAACATTCCTTTTTGTCGTTTTGTAAAACAGTTTGTAGAAAAATATTCCTTTTGTATAAAATTAAAAGTCAAAGGGGTTTATACACCGTATAAAAGAAAGTTGTATATAAAACGAAATATGCCTCAATGAAAGGAGATTGAGACGAAGTCCCTGACCTCGGGTCCGACTTGACTTGATCATTCTTTAACGTCCTGAATAATAAACATGAGTTAATTTTTACTTGCTTAAGAACCTTTTTCAAGCTTAATATTCCTTTTATATCACTTATTTCCATGTTATAAACATTATGTAATCATTAAGTTAATAATGTTTGCTTTATCGATATTTGGTTCTTAAGTCGAAAGTGGACTTCTTACAATTACATGTTGTTCGTGTGGTCAAAGGTTCTGTATATCCAGAATGACATTCCTGATTTAGATATCATATATATAATTTATATCCAGCTTGTACATGTATTGATAATATTACATAATCATTTAGAGGTAAGAAATTAAATGCACCGTTCATGGAGACGGTAAGTCGTACGTACGCATAAACGCTACTTTCATTTCTTTGTCACATTAATGGAATTAAAACTAAATGAGAGGTATGTATATTTTAATTCCAGAATTATATTCATCATTTAGATGTATCATTAATCATATATATCCATTATATACATGTACTTATAATAGTACATTACATTTGGGGCTAAGAAATGAAATGCACCGTTCATGGAGACGGTAAGCTGTATGTACGCATGAACGCTACTTTCATTTCTATCTCATACTTTAATGGAAAGAAATAATAATGATATAGAGGTATATTATAATTCCAGTATAACATCATATATAATAACTTTAAATCCATCCTTTATACATCCCACATATGGCATTAACGAATCACATCACTTTGAGGGGCGGTAGTCCGCACTTCCTTAAATGAAGATATCGCGTTTACCCGTAATGGAAACCATAAAGGTATGCCCAAAATGAAAAATACAGAAGCTTAATGAAAACATAAAAATATTATATATCATATATAAATATAGTGTCATCTTAATGGCCACCTTTGAAGGTGTTACAAGAATGTTGAACAATCATCATTTCGGGAGGCCGAAAGTTTCCATCCACGGAAACAGTATGTTCTTTAACCATTAGATGTAGGTGTGTGTAAGTGTAGATCGAATACTTCTTATAAAAACATCCTAGTATATTGATGATACTGTAGTTGTTACAAAATAAATGAATAAAAAGAGTTTAGGGGGTTGGAGAAGAAAAATAAAACAAAAGGACTCAAGTGAAGACATTACCTTAAAATCGGGTAACTCCGTTTGGTTTGAGCTCAAAGGCTTCATTGGGAAGACTTCTTCCCAAATTTAGGCTTAACTGAGTAAGAGAGGGAAGTGTAGAGACAAAATGGGCAGGGTTTGGCTGAGCCAAAGGCTTTGGGAGTGTGGGTAAGGAGGTAGAGGTGGGGGCCTTTTATAAGAGGAGAGGAGGGGCACTCTTGGAAAGTAAGGAAAAGTCACTTTATTTTAAAATGATATTCGGATTTAAGAGGTCCGACATGGATATAATTCTATGATAAGGTGATAAGGGTTCGAAATACACTCATCCAATAGGTTTTGGACATGTGTAGGTCTTATATATTACATTATCTTTCCATTTTATTTAAATTGTTAAATAATGAGGTCATCGCTACATCATCATGATGTCATAAATAATTTAATTTATTTAATGTATAAAAATTATAAAAAAATACTATGATGTAGTAAATAGTTTTATCTTTCCAATGACTATTTATAGTCAAAAATATGACTTGTATAACCCCATGTAAAAAATTTTTTATTAAAACATTTCATGTTTGTGTCATTTTTTACTTTTACATTAAATAAAAGGTATTTATGTCATTTTCCATCCAAAGTGGATCCATGGGGTCCCCAAGTTGACCCATGGATTTTCTTGGTCGTCCATGACACATCAAATGAGGTTAGGACATGTGTCAAGTTCATTTCATATTATTAAAACATTATTTTTACCTTAAACTACATTAATTACCTCTAATCACGATTGAAAACTTAATAAGTTACTATTCACCAAAAAATTATTTTAATCCCATTGAACCACATGTTACTTCTTAATGACAACCATGTATGTCGGATTTTTGAAATTCAAAACACAGAGTTGGTAAAATTTCATTTAAACGAAAAATCAGTTTTTATAAGTACCACTTAGTGGTTTCACTATTCATCAAAAATTGAACTTTTTCAGAAAAATACCAAAACTTCACCCTAAGATATATTTGATATTCCAAATTCAAAAATGAAGTCCATTTTACAAAATTCACAACATATAAATTGCATTAATTAATTTAATAATTAATTCCCGTTGTTAGAGCAAATAGCATGTTTTTATGAAACAATAAGTATCAAAAGATTGACACTAGTTTAAGTCCGATTTTAATGTGAAATTAATTCCAACGACCACTATTGGATTTAATGGTAAAAATATTTTATCATTTCACTTTAAAACCATTCAAATGATAATATAATTATATAAATATATTATATTAAAAAGAGGTTTTGAATTAAAATACAACATTTTACACTATTCATTAAAAATGAACTTTATCCAGAAGATACCAAAAATTACACAAAGTAAATTTTGATGTCCCGATTCTAAAAAAGAGTTATATTTGGTCCAATAGAATGCATAAAAGTGACCAAAACTATATTTAATGACGGTTCGCCATCAAAAGGTGATAAGTGAACCTTTACTAAAAATTTGGGTATAAATGCCTAAAATTGAATTCTTTCCGTATTTTAAGCCTTTATATTTTATTGGATAAATGTAAGTACATTTAAAAAACATATATAATCATATTTTAGTTATTTCTATCCATTCCCGCCAATACAACGGCTACATGTTAACTGCCATTTAAAATAATATTATTATATTACTAGTGTGCAACGTAAGTTTTCAAAGAAACTCATCGTTGCGTATCGAGTACGCAATGGAACATAGCAACCCCATTAAAGTAAAATTAATATTTAATTCGTAAATATTAATAAATATGAAAATGTTTTATTCATTATTTACCTGGGATGTTACATCATTCCCCCCTTTTGGGAATTGCGTCCTCGCAATTTTATTCACTTATCAAAATAAGTGGGGGTATTTATACCTCATAGCATTTTCAGATTCCCACATTGCCTCTTCAACCATATGGTTTTTCCACAAAACCTTTACCTAGTGGATTACCTTATTTCGCAACACTTTCTCTCTTCGATCAAGAATCTGGACTGGTTTTTCTTTATAAGATAGGTTCTCCTCCAGCTGAACTACCTCTGGACTCAAGACATGAGATGAATCTGGAATATACTTTCTCAGCATCGAAACATGAAAAACATTGTGTACCTGAGATAAACTTGAAGGTAAAGCCACTCTGTATGCAACTGATCCAACTCTCTCCAGAATTTCATATGGCCCAATGAACCTTGGACTCAGCTTTCCTTTCTTACCAAATCGCATCGCACTTTTCCATGGTGATACCTCGAGAAAAACATGATCACCTACCTCGAAAGATAGATCCTTCCTCCAGTTATCCGCATAACTCTTTTGCCTGCTCTGAGCTGTTCTCATGTGTTTCTGAATCAACTGAACTTTTTCTGCCATCTCTTCTACCAATTCTGGTCCCATCAGCTTCCTTTCACCCACGTCATCCCAAAATGGTGGAGTTCGACACCGCTTCCCATATAATGCCTAAAATGGTTCCATCTGTATACTGGAATGAAAACTGTTATTATAAGAAAACTCAACCAAAGAAAGATGTTGGTACCAACTTCCCTGATAATCCATCGAACAAGCTAGTAGTATATCCTCCAAGGTCTGAATTGTTCGTTATGACTTCCCATCTGATTGCGGATGAAAATCTGTACTAAAATTTAATTCAGTACCCAACGACTTATGAAGGCCTTTCCAAAACTTAAAAGTAAACCTGGGATCACGATCGGACACAATGGAGAGAGGAACTCCATGTAACCTGACTATCTCATTAAGATACAAACGGGAAAGTTGATATAGTGAAAAAGTATCTCGTATAGCAAGTAAATGAGCAGATTTAGTCAAGCGATCAACAATAACCCAGATTGCATTATTACCTCGAGATGTCCTCAGTAATCCCACAACAAAGTCCATGGATATGTTTTCCCATTTCTACTATGGCACTGGTAAAGGCTGAAGCATCCATTTTGGTAACTGACGCTCTACTTTAACGTGCTGAAAAGTCAAACACTTCACAGTAAAATCAGCAATATCCCTTTTCATTCCATCCCACCAGTAATACTCCTGCAGATCTCTATACATCTTAGTACTGCCAGGATGAACTGAAAACGGGGAACTATGAGCCTCACATAACAACTCATTCTTCAACTGTGAATCACGAGGGACACATAATCTCTTCCCAAACCTCAAAAGACAATCATTATCAATGTTGAATTCAGGCAACTTACCCTTCTGAACTAGCTCTACCTTTTTCTTCAACTCACTGTCTTCCCTCTGTGCTTGCTTAATTCTGTCTGATAGGGATGATCTCACGGATACCTGAAACAAAATAGAATAACTTCATGCACCAACAAATTCTATTCCAAAGTTCATCAAATCAAAAACCAAAGTATCTCGTTCCAAATGTAGCATGGTTAATGAAGCATTAGTTTTTTGACTCAAAGAATCGGCCACTTTATTTTCTTTTCCCGGATGATAGTGAATTCTACAATCATAATCCTTGATTAATTCCAGCCATCTCCTGTATCTCATGTTCAATTCTTTCTGAGTGAATATATACTTTAAACTTTTTTGATCAGTATATATTTCACAATTTACTCCATACAAATGATGTCTCAAAATTTTTAAAGCAAAAACAACAGCAGCTAATTCCAAATCATTTTTATGGTAATTTACCTCATGATTTTTCAACTGACATGAAGCATAAGCAATTACCTGATCATTCTGCATAAGGACACAGCCAAGTCCCTTCAACGAAGCATCACTGTATATAACAAACTCACCATTCCTGGAAGGAAGTTCCAAAACTGGAGCATTCACCAATCTTCTTTTCAACTCCTGAAAGCAATCATCACATTCTTTTTTCCAGATAAACTTAACACCCTTCCGAGTTAGCTTAGTCATTGAACTAGATAACTGTGAAACATTTTCAACAAAACTTCGGTAGTAGCCTGCCAAACCAAGGAAACTACGAATCCCAGTTACATTTGTGGGTCTTGGCCATTCTTCAACAACCTTCATTTTTTCAGGATCAACAGTTATCCCATATTTAGAAACAATATGACCAAGGAATGAAATTTGTTTCAACCAAAACTCACACTTGCTGAATTTTCCAAATAGTCTCTTTTCTTTTAAGGTTTGCAAGATAACCCTTAAATGACTTTAATTCTCCTCTTTACTTTTAGAAAACACCAAAATATCATCAATAAAAACAACCAACATTTTTCACCTTAGTCAACTAAGCCATCACTGTAACAAACTATTTAGTTCTGATTCTGACCATATCAGGATACTAATTTGAAAGGTCATTTCCCTCTATATGCCTTCCCAGAAAAATTTTTATGTTTCCTCTATGAAAAAACATTCTTAACACAGAAATATATTAGGAGAAGCAACATGGTTATATTTAAATGCTATATCATTTCATTCATACCATAAATTAACTTAAAATTTAACAATTTTCTAACTCCTAAAGTTGTCTAAACCGGCCTCTGATACCAACTATAAGGCCCCCACCTTAAACCTTACTTAATATTGAATTAAATGAATAATTAACATTGAGGATATTTTCAGGTTTAGAGTTTTATAGAATTAGAACATAACTATTACATATCAAAATATTACAAAGTAGACACTTCTACTAAGTTTCCATAGAATAAAAAAAACTCTTAAAAAGAAACATGTCTAGTTCTATGTTTTATATAGCATGACTTTCCCTTGATCCCATCCTTGAACCTATTCCACATTAAGTCCTGTGAAAAACATTTCAAAAAAAACTTGGGTTGAGCATAAAAAGCTCAGTAATGGATACACAAATAATGAAAACTGTTAGTTTTTCAAACATCAAGTAAACCATGTATATCAATGTAATACCTTTCACCTTTATGAAGTAGTAAAAACTCTTCAATGAATAAAATATCATTACTTATCCTTTTGTAACCAAAGGATTACCATAAAACCCATATAAAGAACACATAACATATAAAGGTAACTTGGGACATAAACATACTTAAATGGAATAACCATATGGTCGACTTCCACTCATATCACTTAATGGAATAGCCATACGGCCGACTTCCATACATACTTAATGGAATAGCCATACGGCTGACATCCATACCCAATGCATTGGAGGTTATAACGTAACCACCCATCCTGGTATTCACAGCACCACCCGTCATATGGTTTATCACCTAACCACCCGTCAAATGTCTAAGTACCATTATAAAAATCATAAGACATAAAACAAATATAATGGAAAGAAAAAATTTCCACACTTTGATCACAATATATCAATTAAATATATTGACATAACATATCCATTATAAAAACCATTTTTAATACCAAAATACATAAAAGAGTATATGTTATTTATTTCATTTTAAAAAAAACATTACAGCTTGTTCAGGAAGCCAAAGGCCAAATAATACTCGCGGCAGCGGAAAAGGTCGTTGTCACCGTGTACGTTAAAAGAAACATTTCTTTTTGTAATTTTGTAAAACTCTTCTAGAAAAAGATTCCTTTTGTATAAAAGTAAAAGTAAAAGGGTTTTATACACCGTATAAAAGAAAGTTGTGTATAAAACAAAATATGCCTCAATGAAAGGAGATTGAGACGAAGTCCCTCACCTCGGGTCCGACTTGACTCGATAGTTCTTTAACGTCCTGAATAATAAACATGAGTTAATTTCTACTTTCTTAAGAACCTTTTTCAAGCTTACTATTCCTTTTATATCACTTATTTCCATGTTATAAACATTATGTAACCATTAAGTTAATAATGTTTTCTTTGTCGATATTTGGTTCTTAAGTCGAAAGTGGACTTCATACAATTACATGTTGTTCATGTGGTCAAAGGTTCTGTATATCCAGAATTACATTCCTAATTTGGATATAATATATATCATATATATCCAGCTTATACATGTATTTATAATATTACATAATTATTTAGAGGTAAGAAATGAATAGCACAGTTCATGGAGACGGTAAGCCGTACGTACGCATGAACGCTACTTTCATTTGTTTGTCATATTAATGGAATTAAAACTAAATGAGAGGTATGTATATTTTAATTCCAGAATTATATTCATCATTTATATGTATCATTCATAATATATATCCATTATATACATGTACTTATAATTGTACATTACATTTGGGGCTAAGAAATGAAATGCACCGTTCATGGAGACGGTAAGCTGTACGTACGCATGAACGCTACTTTCATTTGTATATCATACTTTAATGGAAAGAAATAATAATGATATAGAGGTATATTATAATTCCAGTATAACATAATATCTAATAACTTTAAATCCATCCTTTATACGTCCCACATATGGCATTAACTTATCACATCACTTTGAGGGGGCGGTAGTCTGCACTTCCTTAAATGAAGATATCGCGTTTACCCATAATGGAAACCATAAAGGTATGCCCAAAATGAAAAATACAGAAGCTTAAGGAAAACATAAACATATTATATATCATATATAAATATATTTTCATCTTAATGTCCACCTTTGAAGGTGTTAAAAGAATGTTGAACAATCATCGTTTCGGGAGGCCGAAATTCGCCATCCACGGAAACAGTATGTTCTTTAACCATTAGATGTAGGTGTGTGTAAGTGTAGATATAATCATTCTTATAAAAACATCCTAGTATATTGATTATACTGGAGTTGTTACAAAATAAATGAATAAAAAGAGTTTAGTGGGTTGGAGAAGCAAAATAAAACAAAAGGACTCAAGTGAAGACATTACCTTAAAATCGTGTAACTCCGTTTGGTTTGAGCTCAAAGGCTTCCTTGGGAAGACTTATGCCCAAAGTGAGGCTTCAAGGAGTAATAGAGGGAATTGGAGAGACAAAATGTGCAGGGTTTGGCCGAGCCAAAGGCTTTGGGGGTGTGGGTAAGGAGGTAGAGCTGGGGGCATTTTATAAGAGGAGAGGAGGGGCACTCTTGGAAAGTAAGAAAATGTCACTTTATTTTAAAATGATATTCCGATTTAAGAGGTCCCACGTTGATATAATTCGAGGATAAGGTGATACGGGTTCGAAATACACTCATCCAATAGGTTTTGGACATGTGTAGGTCTTAGATATTACATTATCTTTCCATTTTATTTAATCGTTAAATAATGAGGTCATCATTGCATCATCATGATGTCATAAATAATTTAATTTATTTAATGTTTAAAAATTATAAAAAAATATAATGATGTAGGAAATATTTGTATCTTTCCAATGACTACTTATAGTCAAAAATATGACTTGTATAACCCCTTGTAAAAATTGTTTTAGTAAAACATTTCATGTTTGTGTCATTTTTTACTTTAACATTAAATAAAAGATATTTATGTCATTTTCCAACCAAAGTGGCTCCATGGGGTCCCCAAGTTGACCCATGGATTTTAATGGTCATCCATGACACATCCAATGATGTTAAGACATGTTTCATGTTCATTTCATATTATTACAACATTATTTTTACCTTAAACTACACTAATTACCTCTAATCACGATTAAAAACTTAATAAGTTACTATTCACCAAAAAATTATTTTAATCCCATTGAACCACATTTTACTTCTTAATGACAACCATGTATGTCATATTTTTGAAATTCAAAACACAGAGGTGGTAAAATTTCATTTAAATGAAAAATCAGTTTTTATAAGTACCACTTAGTCGTTTCACTATTCATCAAAAATTGATGTTTTTCAAAAAAGATACCAATACTTCACCCTAAGCTATATTTGATATTCCGAATTCAAAAATTAAGTCCATTTTACAAAATTCACAAAATATAAGTTGCGTTAATTAATTTAATAATTAATTCCTGCTGTTAGAGCAAATAGTGTGTTTTTATGAAACAATAAGTATCAAAAGATTGACACTAGTTTAAGTCTGATTTCAAAGTGAAATTAATTCCAACGACCACTATTGGATTTAATGGTAAAAATATTTTCTAATTTAACTTTAAAACAAATTCAAATGATAATCTAATCATATAAATAAATTAGATTAAAAAGAGGTTTTGAATTAAAATACAACATTTTACACTATTCATTAAAAGATGAACTTTATCCGAAAGATACCAAAAATTACACAAAGTAAATTTTGATGTCCCGATTCTAAAAAAGAGTTATATTTGGTCCAATATAATGTATAAAAGTGACCAAAACTATATTCAATGATGGTTCTCCATCAAAAGGTGATAAGTGAACCTTTAGTGAAAATTTGGGTATAAATGCCTAAAATTGAATTCATTCCGTATTTTAAGCCTTTATCTTTTATTGGATAAATGTAAAAACATTTAAAAAACATAGATAATCATATTTTAGTTATTTCTATCCATTACCGCCAATACAATAGCAGCATGTTAACTACCATTTAAAATAATTTTATTATATTACTAGTGTGCAACATAAGTTTTCAAAGAAACTCATCGTTGCGTATCGAGTACGCAATCGAACATAGCAACCCCATTAAAGTAAAATTAATATTTAATTCGTAAATATTAATAAATATGAAAGTTTTTTATTCATTATTTACCTGGGATGTTACAATTTGGCTTCAAGGATGAATTTATTTTAACAAGAGTAGAATGTAACACCCATTATTTTTAATTTGTATATTCCTTTAAATAAATAGTTTTTTTGTTAGATTTTGATACCTATAATGCAAAAACAAATGTAAAATTATATGTTTTCGTACAATATATATTAAATTAAAATGAAATGAAATGAAACTTAATTACTAAAATTACTAAATTATTGAAACTAGAAGAACAAAAAAATATTATATGATTGAATATTTCATCATGATGATCTTCTATGAAGATCGTATCATAAATGAAAACTATATAAATAAAAACCCCATTTAGAAATTTGATAAAAATATTGATGATGAAATTAATGAATCAGATGAATTATTTTAGAGATGTATGTAAGGATATTTATTGGAATGTAAAATAATAGTTATGTATGGTTATTAGACATAAGGTTATTAGATATATTATCATTGGATATATAGTCATTGGATATACCTATATCCTATAAATACATTATTATTGAGTAATTTCTTATAAAAAATTATAAATAATGTAATTCGCACATAAAAAATAATTTTGGAATGAAACAAAAATATAATAATTAATAAAATTGATTTATGATAAAAAAAATGAATTATACTTATTTAAATAATAATAATAATAAATAATTATTTTGTGTTTATAAAATAGTTAAACAATTATTCTAATAAAAATAGACTTCTAACATTTAATAGTTATGGGATAAATAATGAATGGGTTGTGTTGAAAATCATTTATTGTTAAAAGAAAAATTATTCAAAGAATTATTTTTTCTATATGTTGTATTATTATAAATTAAACTAATGTCTATTTATGATTGATTTTAATAAAATAATATATATATATATATACACATGTAAATCACTAATCATATAATTATTAGTACATTGTAAGGAATAAGAATGAATGTCTATTAATGATCAAAAATACATTTATCAAAAAAAAACACATTAATGCATTATGTGTTATTATATTAAAATGAATCAATATTAATTTTAGAAATTTAATACAATAAAATTTATTCCATGCTTTTAATCATCATTTAAAAAAATATTTAATAAGTTCAATTTCATTTTCATGCATTCAAATAAGTTATTGAGGTAAAAATTGAGTTATCGTGGTAAAGTTTAAATAAGGTAAAAGGGTTTAACAAAGAGGTTAATACCAAAATTATAATAACAAAATTATCTCTAAGTTAGTTTATTTGGGAATTATCAACATACTCTTATCCTATATTCACTAATTTTCATCAATGGATCCACTTTCCTTGAGAAATTACATTACTTATTCCTTAAAAAATGGGTATTTGTAAACATGCCACTCAAGGTCACCTATAAAAGGACCCCTCCACTACCAAATTCAACCCTCACCATTACAAAATTTTATTCATTAATACCTTCTTAAATTCTATCATTAATAATAATTTACGATGCTTAGGAACCTATGATAAAAATAAGGAGGCCCAAATCCCTCAAATCTAAGAGGCTCTCTATCAGAAGATTCAAATCTTTAATGTAAGTGTTATCATATCCTAAATCATTATTATTTATCTAAACCATCTAAATATTCAAAAATATTATATATCAAATTAATAAAATATTTTTTAAATCATTTATCATCTACAAAAAATGATATATTTATTATACAATATCAGGTTATTACTCATTCATTCATTATAGTATGTTCTTGTCTACATCGATTTTATTAGTTACATAAGTGATTTTATAATAATTACATAATTACTGACTAATAAATCACAATTACTTGTAATATTATGTAATAATTATATATTTAAAATTTTCTCATAATTCAATATTCATAAAATTCCAATGTATATTCACTAATAAAATCAATTCTTTTGATGATCAAATAATCACTGAAAAATATATTTTTTATCATTCAATTCGAGTCTTCAACACAAGTTTCATGAAATGAACATGGGACTCCAAAACTGTATCAACAAAATTTAATACAATTCATTAAAATATTGTAGTATTTGAATTGATAGTTAAGGATTATGGACTAGAACTGACAAACTGAAGCATGCGTGGAAATATAGAACAATTAATACCTAAATATTACTTTTAACAATAAAAATTAATATATAGATAATATGGAATTATAAATGAATAGTATTAAGTAAAATAAATATGAATATAGTTAATATAATTATGAATAATAAACCTAAACTTATTATACACTAATTTTTAGTGTGTACAACAAAGTGGAAGTTTAAGAAAAAGTTTCTTTCTAATCTCACATCGAAATCAGGATTGATGGGGAATAAATTTATGTTGGGGAAGTTATATATTTTTTCTATTTAAATACCCATATAAATTTCCTTATACTATATTTACTTTTTCATTTATATGTCACCTTAACATTTCACATCCATTGGTTTCACAATTTAATCAAAAGGTTTCTTGTATGTTGATCCAAATTTATCACTTCTTTCTTATTTTGAATTTTTCTCCTCCATGTATATGATTTTAATTTTCCTAATTCGTGTATTTATCACTAGTTATATGATTTCTTAGAGTAATTCCTTCTTGAATTTAAATTTATTTACAAATTTTTTAATGATATATTTTTTATTGTTTTCTATATGGGAGTATCTCATTTCTATTTTGTTCAGTGTATCATATGAAGAATCATTTTCATGTATTCATAATTTATTAAAGTAATTTTTTTAAAAATTTCTCAATATTTTTATAAAAAAATGGTCTAAAATTTTTTTCCATTGAGAAAAAAGTTATCAAAATGTAAAGTCTCTTTATTCTTATTTTTAAATGAAATTTTCTAATAATATTATATTTTGTGTTTTCATCAATGTCAATAACCTCTAATTTTTTTTATGTTTCACTGTTATTATATTTAAATAGAATCATCCCCTTTTATTTTTATGCCTTGTTATGATTATTAGGAAACCCATATATTTTTCAAGGGTTAATTATGCTATTATGGAATTATGAATGTTATCATGTTCTTTTGATACACATATATATGGTTTTTCCTAGCATAATAGGTGGGAATGGAATTATATGGCCCTATAATGCATTGGGTAATGTTTTATAACCCATGATATGATATGGACTAGGGAATGAACCTGGTTCACTCTTTGAGGGGTAGTCCCATAATTATATATCCCTCCTATGCATTGGGTTAAACATTTTATCACTGGCATGGTAAGGATAATAGAGTGAACTAAATCCACTATATGATAAGTAGGTCTAGAATAATATAACACTCCCATGAATTTGGTAATTATTTATATCTCATGATATGATATTTAATTATTAGTGAATTTAAACCCCATTAAGACTCTAGCACCAATGTTTATGGAAATGGGGAGTGAACCCCAACCCCTAAAGAATTATGTCTACTATGATTATGGAAATAGAGAGTGAATAAAAAACCATATATGAATTTTTCCACTATTTTATTATTTTATTGGTATGATGTGTTGATATAAGGAATTATTGTTATTAATTATGTATATTCCATATTCCTATGTCTCATTTCTCATGTGAGAAAAATGCATAAAATTTAGGATTAAAAATTTATGATTTAGGTTTCACTAGGTATTATTTCATTATGTTAGTGTCATATACCTTTTTTATGTTATCATACCCACATGTGCATCATTTAATCACCTATGATATTTTATTTATAAAATATTTTTTGCCCCTTTATATGAATCTAATATCACCCCTTATTATGTTTTCACTCCCTATGAAATAAATAGTATTATTATGTATGATCTATCTATAAGGGTATCACATGAGATGATTATTGGTTAGAGATGTTAATAATGTTTGTAAAATAATTTTTTCATTTATTTAATCTTAAAATTCACTAAAACTATAAATTTTGGGATATGAATTATTGTGAGATGTAATTAATATTAATGTTGAGTGATATAATATGTATGTACATTAATTTTCAGTCATATTTTAGGGTATCAAATTATGGATTGGTTTTTCTAATTTAGGTTATGTAGAATATAAGGATTGAATTTAAAATAACCTTTTTAAAATCAAAAAGTTATTTATCCTGAACCTAAAATATCATAGGTTTTAATAAATGTGTCTTGATTTAGGATATCCTTGGATTGATTTACCTTATATTTTGATCACTTACACTGGTTATTGTTATTTAATAATCACACTATCCTTTTTAGTTTTACTAAATTACTATAACCATGAGGTACCAAGTATAAAAAAAGAGTAATTGACAATATAATTATTATCCTAATGGTAAACTAAACAGGATGGGTCCAATGGTGAACAATATCATGGAAATTATCACCCAAAATTTTTAAGCTTTAGAAAATTACCCAAACCATACTGAATTACCAAACACACGAAGGAAGGAATAACTCTCCATTATTCCTTCATGTAGTAACATCTACCATCCATTAGTGGGTCATTTGAGACACTAATTATTGAAAAGTGGATCAATATAATAGAAAATATATTCTTCTTTCAATAGTGATTTTATAGTGAAAATTTTATTTTATACATTTCATGATTATAATGAAATGAAGATCAATGTTGTTCTATAGTCAATAACATCATGAAAGTGGAAAAAATCAACTACATAGAATGGGAGGAGTTTAAAAAGGTATCTTTAAATTAATATTTTCCACAAACTCTTCATATTAAAATAGAGAGAGAAATAATTGATCTGAATAAAAATGATGATGAATCCATTATTACCTATAAATAAAAAATTAAAATAAATTGAGGGTATGATTCTATTTTTATCATTAACCATGATATAAAAATAAACCATTTCATTGGCGGTTTAAAACCAAGCATTTAAAAAAATGTGAATAAGGGACATTGGTATCTGTAATAAAATTGATAAATGTACTATCATGGTGGAAATGAAAATTGATGATTCCCATTATTCTCATTGTTTTGTGTAGAATAAAAGTAAAATATATCTTTTTGGTAACACAAATGATAAAACCCATAGTGGAAATAAAATTCATCTTCATTCATTAAAAAAATGGGAAGAAACATAGGGGGAATTGACTATGAGGAATTAGTAAATGATTTTAGTTTTTAAGTTAAGGTAATGAAGAAAATGAATTCTAAAAATATATAAATAGTATAAATAATGAAATTTATAGAAAAACTAACATCCAAATGCCCCACACAAACTCCAATTCATTAATTTTCTAGTGTTTGAACATTAAGCCTATTAGTGCAACAATCTAAGAGTTAATGATGAAAATCGATGTTAGTAATGACCTATTCCAAGAGATAATGGTAAATGATATGAAATCAAAACTACTAAAGTTCATAATTAAAAAAATTGGGGAAAGGAACACTCATCAACCCCTGAGGAACTGAAAATTTCATATTTTATTCCTACTCTACCCACTGATTCAAATCTATAATGATTCCAAAGATAATAAAAGCACTACCCCAATTAATATATGTTGAATTATTAGAGAAAACTCTTATTGGTAAAATTATTCCAACCCATGATTATAACCCCCCAAATGAAATATATGGGAATGTTCTTCCTCCAAATCTTATTATTCTTCATATAGTCAAATTTTATGTGATTTTGGGCATTGATTAACTCTCTATACATATAGACATTTAATTACATGGATATAAAAGTCATATTTCATATCCCAAATCAACTTATGATCATATACCTATGATATTATTACTATGAACTCCCTATTATAATCTCTTCCCTTATATGGGTCATAATATGCAATCACAAGGGGTATTTTTCTAAAATTATTTAGGAGAAACTCAATATTGAGGATATGTTGACTTTAAATGAATGCATTGATTATTTTATGTTTAACTTTATTGTAATTACCCCAGATAAAGAGGTTGAGTTTTCTATAGGAATCATACCTAGTTCTTCACCTATAAAAATGACTGTATATATAATTGTCATGATTGAGTTGGAGGAATTGAATTTGAAAATCTAAGGTAATGGGAATAAGGGTTTTGTATGCACTAGTGCTTCACTATGGGGTTTAACAGTCCTATTTTTTAAGAATATATATATATATATAATTTTTTGTTATTATTTATTATTATAATACTTTGAGTTTATGAATAAATAAAACAAATTTTGATAGTGTATACAACATGAAACACAAAGCCCATACAAACCATAATTATTTAAATTTGACCGTTATAACCTAGCTGTTAATTGGTGGGTATGAATAGGATTAACTAATTTATGAAACATAGAAAAATTTCCTAGTCAATATATATTTATTGATAATTTACTCCGAAATAAGAACTCATTTTTAATCAAGACGTTTTATTTTTTCAAATAAAATACATTTTCTTCAAAAAAATTGATTTTTGTTGATTTTTGTGAGAAAATATTATTATAAATTTTTTGACCATATATAACTGTTATTTAATAATATGAAAATAATTTTTGGAATCAATATATTAAAATTAATTTAGGTTTTAATTTTGGTATTTTTCTAAATTGATTGATTTTTCTATGAATAGTGAGAATTATCGATTTTTAAAATTCTATAATTTCAATTAATTAAATAAAATTATTTAGAATTCACATAATATTTTATATTTAGTATTAAAGTAAAATAATAAATATTTCATTTATAGTAATCTAATTAATTTCGTTTTAATATTCAATTTTCATGATTTTGGAATAAGTTTCATTTTATGCCTAAAACATGGTTTTCTACAAACTCTTTTTAATGTACATAAAGTATATCCATATTAATTAATTAAAAAATCCCCTAAAAATAAATATTTAAATGAAATGTATAGATTATATATCTATTTATATAAATTTAAATTTATAAAATGATTATTTCTAGTTATAGAGTCAATATCATATCTTCTATTGCTTGAAAATGCATTTCCTGAAGAAAAAAAATCACTTTTCGTCACTTATTGGAGGTTTAATTTCATATTAAATTATTCCACATATATTAATTAAATTTCAAAAAATTTATTCCATATTTTGAATCATCATAATTAATATTATTCAATAGTATCAACTTAATTTTTTGCCATAATGAATAGTAAAAACAAAAATAAATAATTACTGTGGATCAAGTTAAAATAGGGTTTTGTGTGTTAATGTGCTTGTGTTAAAATTAATATTTAAATCTAATATGTTTTTTTTTATAAATTTTATTCAATATTTATAATAATTTATTCCTATTTATCTAATAATTCATTTTATTTTTAGGCTTATAGGATAAATTACCTTGGAAAAATACAACTTACCAAAGTGAAAACTAAAATAGAAAAAGTGAGGAATCATAGAGATAAGGAGGATGAAATGTTTAAAATAAGATTATTTTTAGTTTAATAGGTGTTTATGGACCTTATATTCAATAAAATATATCATTTATTAATTTTTGAGGTAGTTGGATTGAGAGTGACTACCCATTATTGAATAAATTTGGGTATTTATAAAAATGTAACTCCTTTTCTATTATAAAAGGGAACCTCCTCTATACTTTTATTCACACTTAAATAGAATTTTTGTTCATCCAATATCTACCAATATACCTTACTTACTTTCATTATCACATTCAAGTGGTATTTTTTTATTATAAAACCCTTATAGGAAGGCTTTTGGTGCAATCTCGTAGTTGGTGTCTGAAGATGGGATGTAATTCTTAACCATGTATTTTATTTTTATTTATTCTTACACCTCCTTTAAATATTATTTAACCTTTATGATATAATAACATCAGTATGTACCATATTATAATATGTTGTTATTTTAATTTAATAGCATACATCTATATCAAATTCCACCAAATGGGAAATGAAACCATTTTTCATTTGTATGGTGGACTACCACCTCACAAAATGATGTAATTTTTTTTCCATCATCACCACACATGATGATTTATGGTGATGTATTTAATTTTTATATGTGATATTAATGAAATATTTATAGTTCTGGAAAATTATTATATCATATATTTTCTTGCCTTTCCCTTCATAGAAAAATGATAATGGAATTCATGTGTTTGTGTGGATTATAACCTCAAAAAAGTGATGTAATTTTTTTTTCATTATTGCATCACATGGATGGTATATATAACTATATTTAAATAAATAATATAAAAAAATTTATTGAATGACCATTATTGATGGATTAAATAATACATATATTTTTAAATATTGATCGTTGAAAAATGGAAATGTTACTCATGCATGTTTATGACCTATCGTCTCCACGAATGAAACATAGTTCATTTTTTATAACCATATTTCATGGTGGGTTTTAAAGGAATAATTTATGTATAAAAATTATAATTGGTATTATATAGTTTATGAAATAGTAATATTTTTAACTTTAGTCAACATGCCAAATTGATTTTGAACATATGATCCAAATAATATCAAAAATCCAACATGAATCCAAATGAATAAGTAATTGAATATAACATGATAATAAATAGATAAATAGAATAATATAAGTGAAAATGGTTCTTAATAAATTAAATAATTTATATATTTTTATTATTCATGATGATAATGAATGCACATTACATGTCGGGATCGAGGTATGGGATCTCTCTAAACCACCCATTTCTTTATATTATGACCATTCTCTATCTAACTCACTTTATCTCTATATTTTATGTTATGTAATGACTAAAATTTCATTATATTTGTCTCACACTTATATACCAAGCTTATTATCACTTTATTTTATGGGGTAATACATTCCTTATGTTTGTTTATCAAATTCCTTCATTATAAAATTTACGTTGATTATAATATGTGGCATGATTATGAAACACATTTTATTTCCATGGGTAATTATATGTTTATACCTTAGGATTGATTTTATTTTTTATCGCACCATAAATTAGGAACATTTTATGATGTATGAACACATATATAACTCCAATGCATTACGGAAAACATTAGTCTCATGAGTTTTAATGTACAGGAATAAGGATTAAACCTAATCCATTATGGTACTTTGTCCACCATGTGATATTGTCTAGGATTTTTTCCTTGAAAAAGTTTTATGTCATATTATATATTTATACCACATTTACTATGTTAACATTATCTTATGATACCATGTTCTTTATTTTATTCTCCCATGTTATTACTTATCAAACTTCTATTTTATAATATCATGTTATATCTTTGACTCACATGTTATATTTTCTTTCCATGTTTATTATCTTAATGGATTTTTAGCTCACCCATTTAATTTATATATTCTATAGTTTATCCTATGTAGTTTTATGAGCTCAGATGTATTTAGGATCTCATTATGGATAATAAAATATTGATGTCAGGTTTTAGTTACCTTTTGATGTATTACGAACCTAGTATTCCAAATACACTTGGTATTTTCAATCCAAGATTTTTATTAATGGAAATTTTTGTTTAGAATTAATTCATTAATATGTGTAAAAATAATTGGGTTATAATAATTATCATGAAAATAAGAATGTAATAGAAAAAAATAATTATCCTCTACCCCATATTAATGACATGGTTGATCAACCATGATGGGATAAATATTAAAGATTAAACATCCATAGAGATATCATCAATTATGGGTGAAAATAGAGGATACGACAATAAAGCCTTTTGTACAAGTTGTAGACACTATGATTTCATAGTGATGTCATTCATACATATAAATTACCTTCCTATCCTCATAGAACTAATAAAAAATATTCAAAGATTACCTTGATCAATTTTGCGTAGTCTTTATAGATGATATTCTCATATATTACAAGATAAATTAATAGTGTAAAAATTGTTAGTAGATATTTTTGAAGACTATGAGAAATGATAAATTGTATTTTAAATTTATCTAGGGTTAATTCTAGAAACAGAAAGTATCATTCATGGGTTATGTAATCAAAATAGTGGGTATATTTATATATCCTTTAAATGTTGAGCTAATTGAAGAATGGATATGAATAACCTTTATAACAAGAATCCATAGTTTTCCAACATTATTTGGATTCTATAAACCATTTTTAAGAAATTTATCATGTCTATCATATCCACAAACCATGTTATCTCATAAGTGAGTCAAGTTACTCTAGATAGATTAATTTGAAGTTAATTTTTAATATATTAATATAAGGTTAGTCACTTCATTTGTACTCACACAACCCTAAAGTAGAGAAGGGTTTTTTCTATAAATTGATGAATTAATGAATGGATTTTGGTGTGGCCACTTATAGAATTACATGACGGTAACATATTCCCTATATCAATCAAATTTCCATGAGAAAAATTATGAAACACGTGATCTAGAGGTATAGTTGTAATATTTTCATTAAATATATGGAGGCATTATCTATATAGTGAAAAAGTGATATATATATATATATATATATATATTCTGATCATAAGAGTATAATGTAAATATTCACCTTAAAGGAGTTGAACATGAACTATAGTTGATAGTTATAGTTGATCAAATACTATGACCACAGAATACATTCAATAAAAATGAATTTATTTTTACCAATATAAATTTACTAAAACCCAATATATAAATTGGTATAAATTAATACTTGAAATAGATATTACGTTTTATAGGTATTAAATTAAATTACCAACATCTCTTTTTACCAAAAAACATATTTTTTATTATTAACTGTTTAATACCAATAAATAATTTTCTAGAAATTAAATTTGTTACTTTATCATATTAAAACCAACATTTTTTCGAATAAATGAATCCATTGTTATTAATTATTATTTATAACATTTTATTGTCCACATATAAATCTATTAATAGTATTTATTCACATTTAATAATTGTTTACAAAAAAATAATTTTACTATTATAAAAAATATACTGATATCAAAATTAGTCGTTCAAGAAAAGGAAAAATAATGAAAAAAAAATATCCCCCCACAACGTGATAGCCTCCTAATATTCATCACTCTCCACCCATACAATAGTGATCCCCAACTATTCTCACACTCCCAGTTCATCACACCCCACACCCACACACTTGATTATCTACAAATGCTCACAAACATGTCCACTGATGTTCGATTATTTTTTCCTCTTTCAACTATAAAGAAAAGGTGTGGGGATGGGAATGGTAATAATCATTTTTCTCATTCAACCCCTCCATGTTTGGCCCTATTTCCATTTATGTACTTCCTCTATTAACGTTTTGAATCCTAAAATCATGGGTACATATTATTTGAATTTAATTGAATTTCTGTTATGGTTTTAGTGAAATTAAGATTAAACAATATTTCATGTTCTTTTACTTTTTTTAGTGACATTGGGATATTCTAATTACATAATTCTCTAGATCCACTCTAAATCAAATAAAATTTCATCATTTATCGCATCACATAGAAAATTTTTGTATCCCAAATTTGATTTATATTCTCATGGAGAGGATTCATTCAGCTTCCATGACCCTGCTAGAATTATTCTCTCTAAGAAATAATCTAAGATGAATCCTCACATAGTTGTTTTTATTAGTTCTGCGAATCCTGGAAGGGAAAGAAAGTTGATATTTTTCAATTTAAAGCTAGGTTACATTATTCTATTTCCATATTAAGGAGAAAATAATGCTAATTTGGATGACATATCTTAAAATCTTCATGATTTATTGGAGAAGAAGCAATAATGGTATACCTACTAGTGAATTTTTTGGTTCTCTCGAATAAAATTTTCTATAGTTGGATGGGAATAATTATCTCATGAATTTGTTAGCATAGAAATTCATACTCAATCAGATTGTTCACTTAATCTGATGAATCAAGTGAGAAAGTAATTTTTTTTAGATAAATATATGAATGGGGATGTGAGGAACACATTGGATGTGAAAACATGAAAACTTTATTTCATGATTACCCAATTTTAGGCTTGACTATTTATTGAATTCTTCTATTTTATATTTCCTCACTTAAAGATAAAAACCTCAGTATAGTCATCATAAAAGGGATTAATCCATTCTATATAGTAGCTTTAATACTAATATATTGGTCCCAATGATAACGAACTTTTTACATAATAAAATTACTTATTGTATATTGTCTTTGATATTAAATAAGAGTAACGGTCCCATAAAGATGAATGTGTGTTTTATTGAAATCTACACTGACTAAAATCCTTTTTAAGTCATATTATATGTTTAAATTCTATTATAAAAATACTAAAATGCTTATATTCTATACATTTATGTAAAAAATACAATCCACATTGAAATTTTACACCTTTAATTAGTGGATTTTGAATGTTTAACATCCGAGTGCATCCTAGATCATCTAATTTGAAGGGGTTTTTTCTTACTTCTGTGAATAATTTTTGTCTATTTTGAATCTAGTTACAATTAATTTTCTGATTTGGTATGTGGAATGGTTCAATGTTTTTCCTTTTCTTTATTAATTTATGATTCTCATTATATGTGATATGAAAATTCATTATATTCCTTTTTTTATATTAATTATTTATTGTACTATTGAATTTGATATTAAGAGTATATACTTCAAGGAGTATTTACAATGCATTCCTTATGTTCAAAGATTAATTAGTTAGATTGTGTATAATATTTAATATCTATACATAATTTAATTTATATTCTTAACATCACAATGATACATTTATTTGGTTATAAACTAATGTTTCTTCTTGTTAATGAATCATAGTTTATTTTAGTATTTAAAATTAATTACTCTATATGTTATTTGAAAGTTAGTTTCATTATTAATATATAGTTACAAATTTTTAGTAATTGAAGAGAAATATTATGTCATTAAATTTCCATCTTCATATTAATTGATAACTTATTGGTATTTCTACATTAATGTTGGAATACATTTCATAATTCTCATATTTTTACATATGATGTATTGTTGTAAGTGTCCATCTAGGACCTGAACATAAAAAAACAAATATGGGTTGGTGAATCCCTCATTAAAGGATAAATATTTAACATCCTCTATTTGACAAATAAAAATGTCATATACATAGATCTTGAATGGTCAATCTATAAGGGATTCTTGTGATAGCTCATTGTTTTTCGTTAATTACATTATCAACATGTTTATACTACTCCATTATTTTGATAATAAGAAAACCTTATTATAAATTAGTTCCTATATATAGCTAATTTAAGAATTTAATATTCTCTCTTAAAATATTTACCCCTCTATTAATTAATATCAGTATGGCTATAATATCCTATTTTGTTAACATGCTTCTCAAATGGGTTCTAATCTAAAATGATTTGTGTCATTGTGAATTTTATGGATTAGCATTGCTTTTATCACTGGTGTACTATGTTATTGTATTTTGGATGGTGGATCTTGTGCTTCTCTTATTTTTCATTCTAGATCAAGTACTTGCAACAACTACTAGTTGTTTGATTAGTTTCGCTTGTGTTTCACGATGAATTTGTTATCTATTTCATTTGTGTGAGATTTTTATTTCATGAAGATTGAGTTGTGCATGGATTCCAAAATTGTTTTTGAAAATGCACCGGGTCAGATGTTTATTTCATAATATTTAGGCCTATCTTGAGTGTTTTTTGGTGCATTCTAACTGTTATTTTCTACGAGATTGTGAATTCCCATTAGGATTTTAGGAAGTAAAGTCAAGATTCAGTCTGGTTGTAGGTTCAAATATTTTTATATTGTTGCATTAGTGCTACAAATGATGGGTTTTTTTATTTTATGTTTGTTTTTTCTTTTCATGTTTTTTCTATAGTTTATTGGTGCTAATTTAACCCTCATAGTGTTTCATTGATAGTCATACAAGGTTGTGTTTTGTGTGTATTTTTTTTTGTCTGCATGATTCCTGGTAAAAACCTTTTTTGTATCCCATTAATCTACGAAGTGGTTTGTTTAAAAATAATAAAATAATGGATAGATTACAGTATTTACAAGCAATTTTTATGATGGATAACTGACTAAAAAAATATATCATTTCCATCAGTTTACTTAGTAGTACATAATATATTATTTAGTATATAATAAACCTATATTTTGGAAACACATTTGTTAAATTGTATTTCATCATTCATGTTTGTTAACAAATCATTCCAAATAGGAAAACAATATAAATAATTTCAATCAAACATATAACTTACTGATTATATACATACAGTTTAATAGACATACAAATTTAATGAATTTTCCTTCATTAATCATTTTTGATATATAGTTTATACCGTTTCTTGAGGTTACACACTGAATATCCCCCTATAGACACTGATCATTTTTCTATCATGTTCACCCCCCCCCCCCCGACACATCGCCATCACCCACACCCAAAGTCACACCCCTTCGATTTTGTACCATAACCTTCACCCCTCATTTATCAATCCTTGATTAATTTTTTCCATAATAAACTATAAATATGATGTGTTGGGAGGAGAATAGACATAAACCCATTTCTCATTCAATAAGTTGATTATTGAGCATCTTATCATTTATGCACTTTTTTATTCATGTTTTAATTTATTGAAATCATGGGTGTCCTATGTTTAAATTGAATAGATCTAGAGTTTCAATTGAATTCTAATGAATTTTTTTCTGGTTTTTGTTTCTCTATAGGAACTCTAGTTTTTTGATTCAATCCTCGGTGCTTGTGAGCATCAATTTTCTTTTCAAGTTCTATTATATTCACTAGTCATGGAAATATAGTGATTAACCATAGTACATAAGAAGGTACATCATTGGCTTCATTCAACACTCTTCTTTTTCTAATTTTATATCAAGATATTTTTTAGTTTATTTTTGGGGCCTTATATCATCTATACTATCAAACCGGTGCAAAAAATATAGCTAGATGGATAGATAATATGATAGACAACCTACTACAATACTTTATTCCACCATTTTAATTACTATTTCCATATCTGCAATATATATTGGTATGTGAGAGTCATGTGTTTATAAGATAAAAAATATAAATTAATATACCATCATTCATGTGATTTATTTATGTTTTTGGATGTTTCATCAATATAGAGTATTCTTTTAAAAACTTATAACACTGGTAATTTTCCTTTTTCATTCACACTAAAGATCATTTTAGGTGTGTTGATGTCTTGTATGTATACCTAGAATATTTTAGAATCTATTACTGAGATCACTAATGTAACGCCCCGAACCTACCCAGAGTCGGTGCATTATTACATAAAATTGTCATGATCACAAGAAATATCAAGTCTCGAAAGACCGATTAGTTTAGTAGCCTTGGAAACACTAGATATATTCATAAAGTTTACATTACATTAGTAAGTGAAAAACTACAAAAACATATTGTCTTCATATCCCCTCATATTATCCTTGCAGGTCATTCATAAAATACTTCTTCACATCCTGGGAAAAATAAATCATTGAAAGGGGTGAGCTCCGATGCTCAGTAGGGATAACAATATAGCGGAAATTTTCATAAATAACCATAAAAATTTAAGGAAATGTATAACTAAAAGAAAACCCTTTTAAATTTGAACTTCAGAATAATATGGCAAGGATAAAATTAAATTATTCCATTTACTTATTCACATGGATATTCTACTAGTCGAATAATCACATGAAAATATTAATAACCACTTTCATAATGATGGAATGCATAATTCCAGACTATCATAACCACATAGCCAAGGCCTCGTGCCAAGACTACAAATAAGATTTTGTCAAGGCCTCGTGCCAAGACACTATTTTGTCTCATGAGACCTACCGATGCATCGAGGAGTTATAGCGGGCTTCACCCATCACTTACTAAGTCCAATGCATTCCTCATATGAAAAGTTTGAAACATAACATAAACATTCGTATTAAAACTAGCATACAAAATGTCAATACTTATCCAAAAACCATGAATGGAATAAAAATAGCATATCTACAGTCAAACATAACTCATTCAATACAATATGGGAGATTGTATTGCATCATATTAACCTCAATCAAGAATAATGAAGGATATTGACATAGATGAAAATAATCGTCAAAACTATTAGAGAGAAATATCCTCCTTTTTCTTGAAATCATTTAAAAGTCGCACTATTTTTCAAGAAGCCATTTAAAAATAGATTTTTGAATCAAAGTGTCTCATACCACTTTGAAACATTTAAAAGGAGTTTTAATTCTAAAACATTATTGTCCATATAAATAAATTCTTAAAACCATTTTTAAAACAAGGACATTAATGAGACTGATTTAGAAGAATATGTCTTTAAAACATTTAAAAATGATATTTTAGTTAGAGTTTCTAACCAAAAGAGAGACACTTGAATAAAAATAATTAAGGTGATAAAAACTTTGTAATATCATGAGAATAAAGGGATTCATGATATACTATGTCAAAGTACATTATATACACCATATAAAAGTGATTTGGTGTATAACAACAAAGGAGTCTCAATGGAATGTAAATTGAGATTAAATATTTTATAAAGACTGTATCCTTAGATTAAGGATAAATCGACAACATAATTATGTGTTAAAAATAAAATTAAACTCAATATGATTGGATGTTCAGTGTAAATCAATTAGAGGACATTCACACATATTCTTGTAAAGACAACACCAATGAAATGGATATTTAACTCAACAAATGGAGAATGAGTTAAAATTGCTATTATCAAATTCATATCAATGACTTGAGAAATTATCAATGGAGTGATTATGTGTATAAAAAGTATATCCATAGAAAAGGGGAGTGAAAATTTTGACATAAGAAAATGAATAGTGATTCCACACATAATCTCAGAGTAAAAAAATCAATGAAGTTTGTGTAAAGCCGAATAAATGGAAATTGAAATTTCAAATTCCCTTATTGATCTGGTAACTTACGAAACATACACCCATGACAGAAGGATAATACAATTATGATGTAAATATCCATAAATTAAAGTATATTACACAATTAATACAATCATGGGAAGTACACACACCACATGCAATAAATAAGTGGGGAACAATGGAATTCTCACGAAATTAAAAGTGAGATAAGAAACCCCTTACTTTGTACTTTTTCCTTGGTAGATGGTAGGTTAACCTACTGTATAATGGGAAATAATTTTTATTGAATTATGAAAGAATCATTTACATTAATATGATATCATATATGATCTTTTAACATTGATTTGTTAATAATATCTTAATATTATCGTCATTTCAGGTGTTAACTTACTCATTTTCCTTTATATTCTTTGTTACGTAAGTCGTGCTTGTTATGGATAGGTTGTATCTTATTCATATCCATAATTATATCAAGTCCTTAAACATTATTTTTAATCATAAAATGAGAATTACACTTGAATGGATACGATGGAGAATGCATCTCATCGCGTTCGTGGAGACGGTAGTCCGTACGTACGCACAGGAGACAATATCATTCTTTTGATGTTAAAATAATATATAATAGGATGGTATATCATTTAGAAAGAATAATTATCATGTTATATTTATTATTTACATGAATTACACATCATTATTATACCCATCAAAATAATAATTTCTTGAATGACAATTACACCACGACGAGGAGACGGTAAGCCGTTCGTACGCACGTATGGTGACATGCCATTCAAAGGATGGATTGAATACTGAATATGGTTGTACCATATTTATAATAACATCATATTATATAGAAGATACTGGAGTTATTATTTTATAATATAAATAACAAAGAAAGAAGAAGTTGAAGAAGAAAGGAACTTGAAAGAGGGTGGTGAAAACATTACCTCTTCTTCGGGTTCTTTCTTTTGATTTGATCAAAAGTGCTCCATAGGTTGGCTTTCTGACTAATGGAAGGCCTCTAAGATGAAGTGAGAGAAGTTTAGAGGGTATTTGTGCAGGTTTTGGCCGAACCAAAAGGCTTTGAAGGTGTGAATTAATGAGAAGGGGGAGTGCCCTTTTATAAGAGGGGTGAGGGGCACCTTTGGAAAAGCTAGAAATATTATTTTATAATAAATTAATATTCGGTTTATAATGGATCAAAGTGTATTATTTAAATTTTATGGTGGGGATAGGTCGAAAACCACTCAACCAATAGTATTTAGACTGGTTTGGGTTACTATATTAACCTTATCTTTATGTATTAACTCTTAGTTAATTAGTTTCACTTTTATAATGTCTCCTTGTATTTTTATATTATATGGTTAATAAACTTACTATATACATCCAACCGACCCCCAAGTGGTCCATTAATGATAAAACTATCATGATATAAGTCTCTTGGATGAACCTTATATTTTTAGGAATTGAATATAAATTAATAATATAATATTTTTTTTAAAAACTCTTTTATGTCAATTTTGACACTATTGGGAATTTTGTTTTTGATAAATTCATAACAGCATTATTACTTCAAAAACAATTTATATAATCAATCCTCATATTTCATATTAACCTAAAAAATTAGTTTAATTCATAAAAAGTCTCAAATTACATTTATTTAGAAATTTATAATATCAATTATTTTAATATTTCATTAATTAGGTAATAACCGCATCACCATTGTGTCATAAATAAATTATAATATTTAATGTCTAAAAATTATAAATAAAATACCGTTACGTATGAAATCTTTTTATCTTTATGAATAATATTTACAATTGAATTTATCTTATGTATAACCTTATATTAAAAATGTTTTAGTAAATAAACATTGATTTTAACTCTTTTAACTCTTCTTTGAATTAAATAATAATAAATGTCCTAATCTAATACAAGTGGACCTAAATGATAATATTTTACTCCTAAGGTTGTTTTTGGTCGATATACACTTGTCCAATAGAATTAGGACATGTGTTAGGGTAATATTAATATCAATTGTACCCTTAATTACCCTATTTACTTTTAACTGTGGTAAATAAAAGTAAAAAGTTACTATTCACCAAAAATTATTTTCATCTCATTGAACAACATTTTACTCCTTGATATTAATTGTGTCTCTCGGATTTTCGAAATTCCACTCACAGAAGCGGTAAAATTAACTTTTATGAAAAATTTAGTTTTTTAACTACCACTGAGTGGTTTCACTATTCATCAAAAAATGAAAGTTTCCAGATAAATACCAAAAATTAGGCCTAAGCTATATTTGATATTATGAATTCAAAAATGATGTCTATTTTACCAAATTAAAAACATATCAGTTTCATTAATTAATTTCAAATTTAATTCTCGTCGTCAAAACAAATAGCGTGTTTTTAAGAGATAATAACTATCAAAAGATTGACACTTTCTTATGTCTGGTTTAAATGTGAAATCACATCCAATGACCAACATTGTATTAAATGGTAAAAATATATTCTAGATATAATTTCAAACCACTCAAATTAATAATTTATCACTATTAATTATTTCGATTAAAAAATTTGTTTTTAATTAAAATTTTATAATTTTCACTATTCATCAAAATATGAAATTTATCTGAAAAGTAACAAAATTTCACCCTAATATAATTTTGATATTACGAATCCAAAAATGAAGACCATTTCGAAAGATAAATTTTATAAAATTTCAAAAAGTAGGTTTTACTATTCATAACGGCTAGTTTGATTGGTTGTGGTGTGCTAGAATCTCAAAGTTACGTACAATGCACGTCATTGCATTATTCAAAGGGAAACGTACCATGGAAGCTCGGGGTGTTACATTCTCCCCTCCTTCAATAAATTGCGTCCTCGCAATTTTTTTAAAATTGGGCTTGAGAATATAATGGAAAGTCCCACATCGGGAAAAGAGTCAATAAAACTATCACTTTAAAAGAAAGGAAGAGAGGTATAAAGGTCACCCAAGATAACCCATAATAGGATTCCATGTAGGAAAACATGGATATGGATGATAAACTACGTGTTAAGTTCTAATGGAGAGGGATATAAAACATGATCAGGAGAAAGTTAACAATAAGAAAATCACAAACTTATGTTGGGACAAACGGTCATTAGTCTCCTAGTAGGAAAAGTAAACGGACCACATTTTTTGTTTTAAGTTATATAACATAAGGACAAGGAATTAATTTATGATATTGACTAAGAACATAAAGAGATATACTTACTTTTTAAGTAGAGTTTCATTCTTTAATAAATTTTTACCACTAACTCTTTTTTTTTGAATAATGAGTATTCAAGAAGACCTGGTCACAATAGAAGAGCTAGAATAATCTTCTATAGAAATACATGATCCACTTAGGATAAACTATATATTTACCTTGTCTTTAGAGATTAATTAAAACCAAAATGGTTAGTATAATATCTGTTGATCCCCCAAATGGATATTTCATTAGGGAAAAAAGCAATAATCTTAATTTCTAAAATTAAACCATCAATACCCCAAAGTTAAATAAATACCATTCAATAATCAATTGTCCTTAAAATCCTTCAATATAATCCAAACTAATATTGAAACCCAAACTTATAAGAATGTAGTCTTCCACGTTAAATGGTATCTCCAAATGACATCAATTACTCTTAAAGTCACATACTTAAAAGTAATAAACCTAATCACATATTCTCTATTATAGGTTAATCATTTCCATAAATAACTCAAATCACTATAAATCCACAATAAAAACATAGATAAAAATCCACCATTACTCCTCAAATGAAATCCCATTGTATTCTATTTTCCTTGGGCATATAGTATCCCCAACAAAGCGAACATCTTCCAAAATAACATTTATCACATAATCACCAAATCATTTTCCTATACTAAGGGTATTCACTAGATAAGAAATAAGATCCCAAATCAAATTATTATTGATCAATAAAATCATTTAACTAAAAATAATAGTCACATTAACTAGGGACTTCACGTAGTCCAGTGGTAGGAGATAAATCCCAATCGCACATTGGTTGTGGGTTTGATTCCCACAGCTTTATCCGACGCGACGGGTTGTCACACGGTCTGTGTGTTGTCCTTTTTCAAAAACTATATTTTATAAAATTACCAAAATGAGAAAAATTCCTCAAAATAACCATAACATAATTTAACCAAAAATCTTATCTCATACCTTGCATTTTCATCCCAAATTATAATAACTTGTAATTGCCTCAAACCCAATGATCATATAAAACCAAATGGTTATTTATAACTATATCCACAATAGAAATTATAATTCTTCATAAAATATCATTCTCACATAGAAAACTATAAGGTTACAAATACAAGAGAAAATTATTCGAAAGTAAACCCATCAACAAGGAGCACTAATACTTTTTAAACATTTCTCCAACCATTTATTTCCACATAGCTTCTTCTTTGACCAATAAAATATCCTATAGAATAGGGCATTCACTTGGTTAATGGCCAGGTCCCCTACATTTATGGAAAATTACTGTAAATGGATTCTTGGGACCATTTTTATCTTCTTCCATAGTACTCTTCATTTTTCTTCGGCAATTATTCACTTTATGTCCTTCCTTCCCGCACATAAAGCATTTCTTTGTCCCATTGAGACACTTTCCTGGGTGTCTCCTTCCATATTTCCTGCATGATGGAATTTCAAGATTCCATTCTCCATGGTCTCCACTGCTGGAGCTCTTATCATTCATCACATTTCTCTTCTTTGTTGAGTCCAGAAATTGGTTAATATATATATTTTTTATCATATTTTTGGAAAATTTATTTGGCATAAAGATGATATCTTTTACGCCTATCAACATTCCATTTTATTGCTCATTTCCACCACCATTCCCACCTTTTACATCATTCTCAAAGTCACTATGACTTCCTTGGAATCCATCCATTGACTAAAACCAGAAATCATTTTGTGAGTAACAGTAGTCATAAAATCATTTAGAGATTAACATGTCACCATATTCTCAATTTGAAACACATTAGTATTAACCAATGTCATTTACTCTCATCTTATGTATATAATACTTCAAATCGGTTTGTAAATAGAATGTAAATTATCCTAAGAATATCCCCCGGGAGTGTCGTAACCAAGAGTGAAGCAAGGCCCATTGTCGTGAACCAGTTCCCGTTCGAGTCTAGATCAAAGCGGTGTTTTCAGTTTTTAACCCTAGGTACATCTGTGCCAAAGCCGCCTCTACCTGCTCGTATCCAAACAGGGATGTATTGCTTGGAAAACTCACAAAATCTCTACAATACCGAAATTCTAGGAAGTTCTTCTATACTAATCCTCAAAGTTCATCTTAGGTCTACATGCTCTAATCAGAGTTTATCTAAATCCTTCTTCCATGGTTTGTACTAAACTTCCTCTGATACCTACTGTAACGCCCCGACCCTAGATACCCAGAGTCGGTTCATTATTACATAACATTGGGATGATCACAAGAAAGATCAAGTCTCGAAAGACCGATTAGTTTAGTAGCCTTGGAAACACTTGATATATTCATAAAGTTTACATTACATCAATAAGTGAAAAACTACAACAACATATTGTCTTCATATCCCCTCAAACTATCCCTGCAGGTCATTCATAAAATACTTCTTCACATCCTAGGAAAAATAAAACATTGAAAGGGGTGAGCTCAGATTCTCAGTAAGGATAACAATATAGAGGAAACTTTCATAAATAAACATAAAAATTTAAGGCAATGTATAACTAAAACAAAAGCCTTTTAAACTTTAACTTCAGCATAATATGGAAAGGATAAAATGAAATAATGACATTTACTTATTCACATGGATATTTTACTAGATGAATAATCACATGAAAATATTAATAACCACTTTCATAATGACGGAATGCATAATGCCAGACTATCATAACCACATAGCCAAGGCCTCGTGCCAAGACTACAAATAAGATTTTGTCAAGGCCTCATGCCAAGACACTAGTTTGTCTCATGAGACCTACTGATTCATCAAGGAGCTACAGCAGGCTCCACCCATCACTTACTAAGCCCAATGCATTCCTCATATGAAAAGTTTGAAACATAACATAAACATTCGTATTAAAACTAGCATACGAAATGTCAATACTTATCCACAATCCATGAATGGAATAAAAATAGCACATCCACAGTCCAAAATAACTCATTCGATACAATATGGGATATTTTATTGTATCATATTAACCTCAATCGAGAATAATGAAGGATAATGACATAGATGAAAATAATCGTCAAAACTATTAGAGAGAAATATCCCCCTTTTTCTTGAAATCATTTAAAAGTCACACTATTTGTCAAGAAGCCATTTAAAAATAGATTTTTGAATCAAAGTGTCCCAAAACACTTTGAAACTTTTAAAAGGAGTTTTAATTTTAAAACATTAATGTCCATATAAATAACTTCTTAAAACCATTTTTAAAACATGGACATTAATGAGAATGATTTAGAAGAATAAGTCTTTAAAACATTTAAAAATTATATTTTAGTTAGAGTTTCTAACCAAAAAAGAGACACTTGAATAAAAATAATTAAGGTGATAAAAACATTGTAATATCATGAGAATAAAGGTATTCATGATATACTATGTCAAAGTACATTATATACACCATATAAAAGTGATTTGGTGTATAACAACAAAGGAGTCTCAATGGAATGTAAATTGATATTAAATATTTTATAAAGACCGTATCCTTAGGTTAAGGATAAATCAACGACATAATTATGTGTGACAAATATAATTAAACTCAATATGATTGGATGTTCAGTGTAAATAAATCAGAGGACATTCACACATATTCTTGTAAAGACAACACCAATGAATTGGATATTTAACTCAACAAATGGTGAATGAGTTAAAATTACTATTATCAAATTCATATCGATTACTTGAGAAATTATCAATGGAGTGATTATGTGTTTCAAAAGTATATCCACAGAAACGGGGAGTGGAAATTATGACATAAGCAAATGAATAGTGATTCCACACATAATCTCGGAGTAAAATAATCAATGAAGTTTGCGTAAAGCAGAATAAATGGAAATTGAAATTTTAAATTCCCTTATCGATTTGGTAACTTACGAAAAATAAACCCATGAAAGAAGGAGAATACAATTATTATGTAAATATACATAAATAAAAGTATATTACACAATTAATACAATCATGGGCAGTATACACACCACATGCAATAAATAAGTGGGGAATAATGGAATTCTCATGGAATTGAAAGTGAGATAAGAAACCCCTTACTTTGTACTTTTTACTTGGTTGAAGGTAGGTTAACCTCCTGTATAATGGCTAAATAATTGTTATTGAATTATAAAAGAATCATTTACATTAATATGATATCATATATGATCTTTTAACATTGATTTGTTAATAATATCTTAGTATTATCGTCATTTCGGGTGTTAACTTACTCGTTTTCCTTTATATTCTTTGTTACGTAAGACGTGTTTGTTATGGATAGGTTGTATCTTATTCATATCCATAATTATATCAAGTCCTCAAACATTATTTTTAATCATCAAATGAGAATTATACTTGAATGGATACGATGGAGAATGAATCTCATCGCGTTCATGGAGACGGTAGTCCGTACGTACGCACGAGTGAAAATATCATTCTTTAGATGTCAAAATAATATATAATTTGATGTTATATCATATAGACAGAATAACTATCATTTTATATTTATTATTTACATGAATTACACATCATTATTATACCCATCCAAATAATAATTTATTGAATGACAATTACACCACGACGTGGAGACAGTAAGCCGTACGTACACACGTATGGTGACATGCCATTCAAAGGATGGATTGAATACTGAATATGGTTGTACCATATTTATAATAACATCACAGTATATAGAAGATACTGGATTTATAATTTTATAATAGAAATAACAAAGAAAAAAGAAGTTGAAGAATAAAGGAACTTGAAAGAGGGTGGTGAAAACATTACCTCTTCTTCGGGTTCTTCCTTTTGATTTGATCAAAAGTGCTCCTTAGGTTGGCTTTCTGACTAAAGTAAGGCCTCTAAGATGAAGTGATGGAAGTTGATAGTGTATTTGGGCAGGTTTTGGCCGAACCAAAATGATTTTAAGGTGTGAATTAATGAGAAGTGGGAGTGCCCTTTTATAAGAGGGGTGAGGGGCACCTTTGGAAAAGCTAGAAATATTATTTTATAATAAATTCATATTCGGTTTATAATGGCTCCAAAGTGGATTATTTTACGGTTATGGTGGTTATAGGTCGAAAACCACTCAACCAATAGGATTTAGACAGGTTTGGGTTACTATATTAACCTTATCTTTAGGTATTAACTCTTAGTTAATTAGTTTCACTTTTACAATGTCTCTTTGTATTTTTATATTATATGGTTAATAAACTTACTATATACATCCATGAGACCACCAAGTGGTCCATTAATGATACACCTATCATGATATAAGTCTCTTGGCCGAGCCTTAGATTTTTAGGAATTGAATATAAATTAATAATATAATATGTGTTTAAAAAACTATTTTATGTCAATTTTGACACTATTGGGTATTTTGTTTTTGATAAATTCATAACAGCATTATTAATTCGAAAATAATTTATATAATCAATCCTAATATGTCATATTAACCTAGAAAATTATTGGAATTCATAAAAAGTCTCAAATTACATTTATTTTGATATTTATAATATCAATTATTTTAGTATTTCATTAATTAGGTAATTACTGCATCACCATTGTGTCATAAATAAATTAAATTATTTAATGTCTAAAAATTATAAATAAAATACCATTATGTAGGAAATAATTTTATCTTTCTAATTAATATTTACAATCAAATTTATCCTATTTATAACCTTATATTAAAAATGTTTTAGTAAATAAACTTTGATTTTAACTCTTTTAACTCTTCTTTGAATTAAATAATAATAAATGTCCTAATCTAATACAAGTGGACCTAAATGATAATATTTTACTCCTAAGGTTGTTTTTGGTCGTGATACACTTGTCCAATAGAATTAGGACATGTGTTAGGGTAATATTAATATCATTTTTACCCTTAATTACTCTATTTACTTTTAACTGTGGTAAATAAAAGTAAAAAGTTACTATTCACCAAAAATTATTTTCATCTCATTGAACCACATTTTACTCCTTGATATTAACCGTGTCTCTCGGATTTTCAAAATTCCACTCACAGAAGCGGTAAAATTAAGTTTTATGAAAAATTTAGTTTTTTAACTACTACTGAGTGGTTTCACTATTCATCAAAAAATGAAAGTTTCCAGAAAAATACCAAAAATTAGGCCTAATCTATATTTGATATTATGAATTCAAAAATGATTTCTATTTTACCAAATTCAAAACATATCATTTGCATTAATTAATTTAAAAATTAATTCTCTTCTTCAAAACAAATAGCGTGTTTTTAAGAGATAATAACTATCAAAAGATTGACACTTGTTTATGTCTGGTTTAAATGTGAAATCACATCCAATGACCAAAATTGTATTAAATGGTAAAAATATATTCTAAATATACTTTAAAACCAATCAAATTAATAATTTATCACTATTAAATATTTCGATTAAAAAAGTTGTTTTTAATTAAAATTTTGTAATTTTCACTATTCATCAAAATATGAAAGTTATCTGAATAGTACCAAAATTTCACCCTAATCTAATTTTGATATTACGAATCCAAAAATGAAGTCCATTTTGAAAGATAAAATTTATAAAATTTAAAAAATTAGGTATTACTATTCATAACGGCTAGTTTGATTGGTTATGGTGTGTTGGAATCTCGAAGTTGCGTACAATGCACGTCATTGCATTATTCAATGGGAAACGTACCGTGGAAGTTTGGGGTGTTACAACTACCACAAAACTGGGCAAGGTAGGTGCCTTACTTTATTAACGCTAACAGAAAAGCACTGATAAATGTGTATAATTTTATCAGCGCTTTAAATATTCCTTTATCAGTGCTTTTCTTAGCTCTAATAAAGGTGACATTTATCAACGCTTTTCTAGCGCTGATAATGTTAAATGTATACATTAAATATAAAACACATGTTATAAATATATATATATATATATAATTAAATAATTATAAGATTAATAATAAATATATTTATTATATTTATAATATTTATTAGATTTATAAATTCATTATATTTATTAGATTTATTAATTCATTATATTTAATATATATATTTATTTTATTTGTTTATATTTAATGTATTTGTTTTATTTATAAATATATAACACTTTTTAATATATATTTATAATTAAAATTATTGAATATATATGTTTTTTCCAATGAATTGGGGTCAATGAATATATCATGCGTATATGTTATGTGATCATATATGTTCATGAATAATGTTCATTTATAGATTATAATTACATATCACGGTGATGTGTTATTGATTTATAATTTATTATGTTACCCATATAATATATATATTCTAAAAAATGTACATTTTTAATTAAAATTACATTATATTTAAAATATATATATATATTTTATTATATTGTCAATAAGATATATATAAATATACCTTTCAAATAATTTTATAAGTATAAATAAAGATATATTTATATAGAGTTATAATTATTAATATATATATTTATATTTATATTTATCATAAATATCATTTTAAATAAATATATAATAATATAAACAAATTATTAATTATATACATTTATCAGTGCTTTTATTAGCGCTGATAAAGTATGGATTTATCAGTGCTACAAAAGCGCTGATAAAGTGGCTCTTTATCAGCGCTAAAATGAAAATTGATGATAAAGACACCCTTTATTAGCACTAAAAAAGCACTGATAAATTCCTACGTTTATCAGTGCTTTTTACTAGCACTGATAAAGGTCCCCGTGGGATTTATAAGTACCATCGGGTCCTCCTCCTCCTCCCCGCACCCTATCAAGCTTTCAGGGAAGCCCTACCATGCGCCTCCGCCGCGGCCTCCTCTCCACTGTGGCCTCCTTCTCCTCCTCCTCTGTCGCGGCCACCACCTCCTTCTCCTCCTCCAACACCTAATTCTCCTCCTCCTCCTCTTGCCACGGATCCTCCTACCCTCTGCCGCTGCCTCCTCTCTGATGTCGCCTCCTTCTACTCCTCCTCTACCATGGCTGCCACCTCATCCTCTTCCTCCTCTTGTCACGACTCCTCCTCATCCTCCTCCTCCTCCATCACGGCCTCCTCATCCTCCTCCTCCACCTACTCTACTGCCTCTGCTTCCCCCACTGCCTCCGAGCTACCTCTACTGCTTCCACTACCTCCGCTGCCTCTGCGCTGCATCCGAGCTGCCTCTGTGCTACCTCCACTGCCTTCACTACCTAAGTTGTCGATGCCTCCTCCTCCTCCGCCACCAGATCCTCCTCCTTGAGGTGAGTAAAAATAAATTTGCATGAATTAATTATGTTTTAATTTATTGTCAATATTGAGATTAATTATTATTTTGCGTGATTCGTGTGTGTGATGCTTGTGTGTGTGACACATGTATATGTGGTTGGTTACTTGTTTGATCTTGATTATCTCTCCCCACTATAGACTTGTTATAGAGACCTGGATAGAGACAGTATTTTTTGTGAAAGTTTGTTACACTAGATTAGGATTTCATTCCGTCTAGTGGCCCTTAGTATGGATCTTTTTCTGATTTTGGATACTACCCAATAGTTAGGCCAGGTAGGGTTTGAACCGTCCTTGTTGGTGAATTCTTATCATCGGGTGAGTCATGCCAACGGGATGAGACATATGTTTAGTACGTTCTATATTGTACACTATATTTTACACTATTCTCCTTGGGTTTGAAAAAAATGAACCTTAATAGGGTTTCTACCAATTCCTGCCCACTGCCCACTCTCTCTGGGTTGGGTCATATACCAATTTAAATATCACATCCTTTCTTCTAACATAACAGTTCCACCAACCTCTCACATTTAGTGTGATTCACATATCCTCTAATTCCACAACATAGTAGTTGCTCCCCTCTCGCTTACAGTGGGTCTCACCATCACATCACATAAAAAACAATTTGAGGAGGAATTCTCTATAGACAACCTCTCACAAAACTACTCCAAACCAATATTATGTGATCCCCATTTCTATATCTCACATCATATTATCATACAAAAAATGATCTAAGGATAGAATCACAATATCCAACCTCTATCACAAGTCAACATGCGGCCGCTTCCTCCTTCTCCTCCTTTGACACCTAATTCTCCTACTCCTCCTCTTGTTGTGGATCCTCCTACCCTCTACTACTACCTCCTCTCCATCGCTGCCTCCTTCCCCTCCTCATTTTTCGTGGTTTCCTCCTCACCCTCCTCCTCCTCTTGTCGTGGCTCCTCCTCCTCTTCCTCCTCCTCCACTATGGCTCCTCCTCCTCCTCCTATGTCGCGGCTCCTCCTCCTACTCCTCCTCCTCCACCTCCACGGCCTCCTCATCCTCCTCCTCCACCTACTCTGTTGCCTATGCTGCCTCTGTTGCCTCTGATCTGCCTCCTCTACCTCCACTGCCTCCGCACTGCCTCTGCGCTGCCTCCACGCTACATCCACTACCTTCGCTGCCTCCGTTGTCGACGCCTCCTCCTCCTCCGCCACCGTTTCCTCCTCCTTAAGGTGAGTAAAATTTAATTTCCATCAATTAATTATGTTTTCATTTATTTTCAATATTGAGATTAATTATGATTTGTCATGATTCTTGTGTGTGATGTTTGTGTTTGTGACACATGTATATGTGGTTGGTTACTTGTTTTATCTTGATTAGATCTCCCCGCTATAGCCTTGTTATAGAAACCTGAATAGAGAGAGTATTTTTTGTGAAATGTTGTTACACTAGATTAGGATTTCACTCTGTCTAGTGGCCCTTAGTATGGATCTTTTTCTGATTTTGGATACTACCCCATAGTTAGGCCAGGTAGGGTTTGAACCGTCCATGTTGGTGAATTCATGTCATCAGGGGAGTCATGCCAATGGGATGAGACATATTTTTAGTATGTTCTATATTGTTGACTATATTGTACACTATTCTCCTTGGGTTTGAAAAAAAACAAACCTTAATAAGGTTTCTACCAATTCCTGCCCACTGTCCACTCTCTATGGGTTGGGTCATATACCAATTTAAATATCACATATTTTCTTATAACATAACAGTGCCATCAACCTCTCACATTGGGTGTGATTCACATATCCACTAATTCCACAACATAGTAGCTGCTCCCCTCTCACTTATGGTGGGTCTCACCATCACATCACATAAAAAACAATTTGAGGAGAGAATCTCTATAGACAACCTCTTACAAAACTACTCCAAACCAATACTAAGTGATCCCCATTTCTATATCTCACATCATATTTTCATACAAAAAATGATCTAAGGAGAGAATCACAATATCCAACCTCTATCACAAGTCAAAATGCACCATCAATAGGTGGAGCCCATGGAAGTCACACACCAATCCCCTTTGACCAATGCCTTCTCACTCAAAGTAGGTTTCTACCAACACCTTATCACTTAAATAAAGGCCATCCATCTTGTCTCATGCAACATAACATATAAATATTTATCTAATGAGGGTATCTAGATAGCCGACCTCTCATACTAGCTAAACCACATCATCAATAGGTGGACCCCATGGATGATCATACTTCAACTAGGTGAAAGTCATATGAAGTCCCAATCTATTACTCGGTCTGACCATAAATGATAAAAGTCACCATCCATTTAGCCTTTCATAATAATCTCCTTAAAACCATATTGGTTATACATGAAAATTATTCCCAACCTATCAACATTCGTATTCCGCCTATTAGGTAATTTACTGGGTTCTACAAACCTAACACATATCTACTCATTGATACCAACACACACTCATCTCTACATGGTAATGTCACAACCCACATGCTATACTTGATCTAGGCCTCGATATTCTAGTCTATATCATCTTCTAATTCCCACATTAAAACTCATTAAAAATAAATAATGACCATCCTAAGAAACTCACACTAAGTGCGTTGGATACACTATGCTAAGTCATCCAGACAATTACCATGACCCTCACTTAGGTACCATATCATATCTCCCCTTGGAGATCTCATAATCCAATTATAAGGAGGAAATCCTCTATGTCACACTTCACCAATCCCTATATGGAATATCCTACTCATCACACACACCATGACTCTTATTTATCCTTAAGAGGGTGTTCCCCATCATACGTGATATATAAAACTATATTATCCATCTTCTTTAGGCATAAGACTCTAATACCTATCAAATATCCTTAGAAAACCTAACTAGGCTATAAAAATCTCATGCCAAACCCGATCCTCTCATAAACACAACTCGAAACCTCACCTCCATGGAGACATAATCTCTGTATGATCACAAAATCACAAACATTCAATAGAACCCTCACTCTATCTCTTGGTGGATCAAAAAACCCTATTTATTTACCTAGTTTGTTCTTGATTTCTATCCCTTTCACTGGAACACATATACTCGTGCATGAATGCACAATCATGCATAAATTGGAACATGGTTTTTTATTATAGGGTCCACCTACCTCAAAAAATTGAGTAACCCCCTCACCAAGATTAACACATCCTCAACCAAGACTATACATGCCTTATCTAATCTTGTGCCAATGATTGAGACCCAATATCAAGGCACAATTCCCAAATAATTAATTCTAGAAACTTATAATTAATTATTCACCTTAATATAATTAGGAATAATCTTTTACAAGATTACTGGGAAACACAACACCACCTAAACCACACAAAACATGGTGTGTTCATCATATGAGGATAACCTCTATCCAATACAAACAAAATCTACATCATCTGAATTGATTTGAAGATGATATAGTGAAATCATCACACAGATCCTAGTTAAAATCATCCCAAATCATAGGGAAATAAAGGATAATAGTATTGGATTATGTATGAGTTCATAACTCACTAACGCACTATAAAAAACTCCCAAGAACCACCCCTCATCTAGGGGATCGAAGAGAGGAAGAGAATGGATGAATCCCAAGAACCACCCAATATTTACTATTAATAAGAACTCCCACCACCATTTTTGAAGTATCTTGTTTTTTATCTAAATTATACTCATATTACTTCTCCTATAACCTATATACCCATCCTTTGTATTTAAAATAGGATGAATATAAATAAATAATGGATGAATGTCAATCTGTCGACAAAAGAGTATGAAGAAGGCGTGAAAGAGTTTATCAAGTTTGCAAAAGATCATCTATATGACCCTTCTCAAGTCCATTGTCCGTTTTTAAGCTATTGTTATTCAAAAACAATTCACCCAGAGGAGTTGGAATAACACTTGATCTATCATGGAATAGATCATAGTTATACATGTTAGAATAAAAATGGGGAAACAACGAATGTAGGTAGTGGCTGGGATAACACTGCATTTTATGGATCATCTGATATGATTACAATTATGAACAATTAAGATGATCGTATGGAGTATGTGATTACATATTTGAATTATGATGAGGATTGTATTGAAGAAATGAAATGGACTGTTGAAGATGAACTTCGTGATTACAAAAAATTGTTTGAGAAGTTAAAAAGTTGTGCAAAGACACCATTGTATGCTGGTTGCACTAAATATAAAGCACTGTCAGCCATACTGAAGCTGTATAATTTGAAAGCAGACAATGGGTGGAGTGTTTCTAGTTTTACGGAACTACTTTCTCTCCTGAATGACATGATCCCAGAAGATAATGAGCTCCTGAGCCAAACATATGATGCCAAACGAATGCTACGAGCGATGGGTATGATCTATGAAAGAATATACACCTGCCCAAATGACTGTATATTGTTCATCAAGGACCACAAATCACTTAAATAATTCCCAAAGTGTGGTTCTTCTTGATACAAGAAAGATGAATCCAGTCCTACTAAAGTTGTATGGTACTTTCCAATCATTCCATGGATTAGGCGCCTATATGGAAGTGAGGAGACTCCAGGAAAGTTGACATGGCATGAAAATACAATAATTAAAGATGGGAGACTACATCACCCGACAGACTCTCCTCAGTGGAAGAGAATTTGTCATGAGTATCCTGAATTTGGAAATGAGTCGAGAAACCTTCACCTTGTGTTATCTACAGATGGAGTGAATCATTTTGGTTTTCAAAGCAACAGTCACAGTACATGGCCGGTTATGTTGGTAAATTATAACTTACCACCGTGGTTATGCATGAAATGAAAATACATCATGTTATCTATGCTTATATCAGGACCAAAACAACCGGGTAATGATATTGATGTTTATTTAGCTCCATTGATCAAAGATTTGAAAATATTTTGGGATTCATGTGTTACATTGTATGATGCTTACAAAAAGGAAGATTTCACTTTGAGAGCCATGTTGTACCGGATGATAAATGACTTCCCTTCTTATGGAAATTTGTCAGGATATAGCATTAAAGTATCTCAAGGGTGTTCCATTTGCGAACAAGGAATACAATCAATTAGGTTGAAACATTCATCGAAAACTGTGTTTCTAGGACATTGCAGATTTCTACCCTGACGACATAATTACCGATCTTGGACGACATCATTTGATGTATGTTCAGAAGAACATATAGCACCATCTCCACTAACAGGCGATCAATTGTTTGAGAAAGTTAAAAATGTGGACACTACTTTTGGTAAACTGGCTTCGAAAAACCTTACAAAAATCGGTTGGAGAAAGAGATCAGTTTTTTTTTGAATTACCATAATGGAATTGTCTGTATGTCAGACATTTTCTTGATGTTATGCATGTAGAAAAAAATGTATTTGATAGTGTCATCAGCACATTGCCAAAAACACCTTTCAAAACAAAAGATGGGATTAAGGCTAGGTTGGACATGGTTGAGATGAGAATACGAGAAGAGTTGGCACCAGTGAAGGGTGAAAAATGAACATTTCTTCCTCCTGCTGCCTACACTCTTTCCAAGAAGGAGAGATATCAGTTTTTCAGCATCTTGAATAATGTAAAGGTTCAAGAGGGGTATTCATCAAATATCAGGAACCTCGTTTCAATGAGCGATTTGGAGTTAAAAGGTCTGAGATCATATGACTGCGATGTTTTGATGCAAGATCTCATTCCTATTGCTTTACGTTGCATTTTTTCCAAGAATTTCTACCATACATTAATGAAACTGTGTTTCTTCTTCAAAGCCATATGCAGCAAAGTTATAGACCCTGTGAAATTGCCAACTATGGAAAGAGAAATTGCCATCATATTATGTGAATTAGAAATGTTCTTCCTGCCTTCATGTTTTGATATGATGGTTCATTTAATGGTCCACTTAGTGGGAGATATTCAACAATGTGGTCCTGTACATTACAGATGGATGTACCCCCATTGAATGGTATAGGAAGATTGTGAAAGGGTATGCCAAAAATTGAAGTCAACCAGAGGGTTATATTGTAGAGAGATATATTGTTGAGGAAGCCATTGAATTCTATACCGAATACCTATCTGGTGTGGAAAGCATTGGCCTACCGAAATCTCATCACACTGGGCAGCTTGAGGGTGATGGAATTTCTGGAAGATAGGTTGTCACAATCAATATTACAGATCAAGAGTAGGCCCACCTTTATGTTTTGCATTATAATTTCTATGTTGACCCATATGTTGAAACCCACAATAAATTTCTTAGTAATTTGAATCCATCTAGGGCTGAAAAATGGATATCATGTACATATAATCGATAGTTTATTTGATGGTTTCGAGACTATATTTTTAAGAAGACAGATGAAAATCTAGAGTCAATTTCATACCGACTTCGATGGCTAGCCGGAGGACCAAGTGTGTATGTATTATCTTACAATTATTATGTAGTTAATGGTTATAAATTTTATACTAATGAACATGATGAAGACGGTACCATGCAGAATAGTGGGGTTACACTTGTGGCTGAAGCGATGCTTGTTTCTGGTGCTAAGGATAGAAATCCAATTTATAAAAATATGTCATACTTTGACATCATCAAATAAATATGGGAGTTGGATTATAAAAAATTCCCAGTTCTGATTTTTCAATGCAAGTGGGTTGATAATAGGAGTGATGTTAAAATAGATGAATTAGGATTCGTGAAAGTTGATTTCAGTAAGGAAGGGGAGAAAGATGAACCATTTATAATGGCATCATAGGTAGTGAAATTATTTTATGTTCTAGATCCCGCAAACTGAAACCGGTCAATTGTTTTGTTATCGACCAAAACAATTGAAGGGTCAGATGAAAATTCAACGGAGGATGACCCTCTCATTGGGACTTCGCAATCATTTCACAGTGGTCCCAATGTAGATGATGTTTTGTATGTCAGAGGATACCACAATGAAGGCATATGGATAGTCGATAGAGGGGTCAAATCCCTTCAACCTTTAATAAAAATATATTTCAATAATCAGGTTATTTTTTTATTACAATATAGATTGTGTTACATTATGTTATTATCTGTTCGCTGCTTCTTTTATGTGATCTAAATTAAATGTTAAACCACTTCTGCAGAAAATGACTTCTGCACCTGCTAATGCACCCAATCCCGAGACACAACAGGTTTCTCAACCTGTTGCAAATGGTCCCACTGCTAAGGTACAATAGGTCCCTCAACCCGTTGCAGTTGGTCCCACTGCTGAGGTACAACAGGTTTCTCAAACTTTTGTTTTTGTTCCCATTGCTGAGGTACAACAGGTTTCTCAAACTATTGTTATTGGTCCTAGTGTTGATTCTAGAGCTTCAGAGGAACATAATGATGATGCAGAAACTGAGGAAATGGTAGGCAATGAAACCTCGGTGGCACAAAAAAACAGGAGCGCCATAGTTTTACAGTTTTATCCAAAATCCTTAAGGGAAAAGCAAAAGGCATCAAATATGAGGTGGGATGGAATAAGTGATGCTAGCATGTAAACTCCAACAAAGCCATGTTTAGTAGCTACATTGGAATCATCACTTAGCAATTCGTGCTGGTTGATATAGAGTCATGGAACCATGTTGTTAGCAGGCTGAAAACATTAATGTGGGAAGTGATTATGGTAACATTACGATATCATTTATTTAATACATTATAATAAAATAAAATAAAATACTGAAATATTGACTAACTCTACATCATCTCTTGCAGAGTGAATTTATAGTAGATTTATCGCATAAAGGATATGTATTAAGACTGGAAGGAAGGGTTCATAGAGGCTTTCGCACCATTTTAATGAAATGTCATCTGAAAGATGTTGAAGGGAAAATCAAGCTACACCCACCTCCTCTTTATGCACACTTGATATCCCAAGGATCATGGGATGCATTTTGCAACCCTCCTGTGGAGTAGACTTTTCAGGTACATTGTGTTTGGTAACACGTTGTTTAATGTTTCTTGTATTCATCACTTTGATTGACATTTTTTTATGAAATAGAAACTGAGTGCTGAAAATAAAGAACGGGCGGCAAAACCAGCGTACCCCTACCATAAAGCAAGGTTGGGGTACACTTCAATTGAAAAACAATTGGTATGTATTTTAAAAGTACTTTAATACTTTTATGTGACATAAAAAAACATTGTAACCATGTTTCTCTTTTTATATTCAGTTTGATGATTTAAAATCACAAGCCACTTCCATCCCATGCCATGTTCTATGGAAGGAGGCTTGTGTTAATAAAGAGGGGAAACTGGTAGATGAAAACACAAAAAAATTTGTGGGAAAAATGTGTATGTATGACATAATATAAATTTGTTTTGCTTTAAATCACTATTACATAACGATGATTACTTATTTTCCCATATTTTCTATTTTTCATAGTCATAGGAATCAATAACACCCGCACCGGATGCAGACATACTTTTAGCAGCCTTAAAACAGCTAGAACAGTATGACCGTGTCAGAGAACAAACTAAAGAAATTAAAATGATGATAGGTAGACTAGCTACCCTTGAAGAAATTTTCCAGAGTCAGGGAGAGTTGCTAGAAACATTGATGGGGGAGAGGTGAAGAGAAAAAACAACTCAAGAACAACCTGCCCCACCCCCCACCAGCTTTGAGGCGAGCCATTCCCCCTCAAATACCTGACTTAATAGAGGTAATCAATATTCTAATATTTGTTTTTTGAAATGCAAATCACATAGACACTGATACCTTTCTTGTAATTATATTCTACAGGGTGAAAATTATTGTGATTTATATTTGTCAACTCCCACCCATCGCCTTGTAGCATGGGCTACGGTGTTCAATATGTAGATTGACATGCTACACTCCAGACCACATCCAACTGGTCATGTCAAAGTGTTGATTAACGTATATCATGAGCTGAGCGCCAAGCTACCTATGCCAAATTATGATGACAACATTCATACGGTGGAAAAAGATGTTGTAACATTCATTGCATGGCCGTAGAATCTTGTAAAAAAACATGTCAACCAGGAGGTATTCATTTATAATTCATTTTTCAAGAAGTACCTTTAACATTTAATTAGAAAAGGGATAAACCGATGAATGGTATTATAGAAGGACAAAAGGAAGGAGATAAAATGAAATAAAATCTCAAAAGGATTAACCAATCGACCAAAATGACCTATTGAGGGAACCATCACCCCTCCCGTTCTATATCCACATTTAATATTATTGCAAGATCATGTGGATACGAAAATGAAAGGCAGAAATAATCATGCAAAAGTTTGTGAAAAATATATGTATGGAGAGGAAACATTAGATTTAGTTAGTGCTGACGGTGTAGCTGAAATCATCACATATGACTGGCTAGGTGCCTCAGTTATAAATGTTTACATGAGGTATGTTTTCATGATTTTATTTTACAGAAGCTGATATACTCTAGTAATTATGAATAAATACATTTCATATTTTTTTAGGAGTATAAATGAAAAACAATTGAAGGTATTTTCACGTGAAAACAAGTTTGGACTCATTAGTCCTCACACCATGTCTACACAACAGAAAGAAATAGATTCCGATTTTTAGGCTGAATTAATGTCAAACATGCTCAGAACGTTTCAATGCAAAATTATGACTAACAATCTCTTTTAAATACCAATGTTGTAGGGGTAAAACTCTACATTTTAATCATATCAATTATATTTTAATTTCTATCATTACTTATTCCTTTTTCTGTTTTTAGGCAGCATTAGATGCTCATTGTAGTCAATTTGGATACTAAAAAGATTTATTTTCTGGATTCACTGCATGGATATCCAACAAACTGACCACACATGATGGTGATTGTCAATTTATAATACACTTGATCTAGAATTTTAGAACTAAATATCTAGTTATATAATTTATATTATTATTTAATGAGGATTCTGTTATGATTGGGCAGTTTGTGAATATCATCTAAAGGCTGGAATGAATCCAGGGTCTAAGGACGACAAGGCGCACGAGATCTAAAAATGGACAAGTATCAGGGTATATATAATTATATTTTACTATCCAAATACATATCAAAATAGATTACTTATTTTTCTCGATGTTTTTATGGTGTTCGAAACAAACAAATAGAAAGGACTGCAGTTATTATGTTTGTAAATTTATGAAAGAGATCATATTTCACGAACAAACTAGCATCCTTAAAGAGGTATTTTTGAAAATAATTACTATCTTATTTAAAATATTTTTAAATCCTTTGTGTATTTATATTTTTTCAGTACTAATATGACTATCGCAAAAACTCCTACTCACAAGATGATATAGATGTGTTTAGAAACGAATGGGTAGTGTACCTGATGGAAGAATGTAAACAAAGAGGACAATGAAGGTGAATTCATACTACTTATGTTATCTTTATATGATCATTGATATCTCCATTTTTTACACTTATTGAGAATATATGATCACCCTTTCTTATGTTTCTTATCCTTAGATTATGAAAAATGGTTTTAGAAATGATTTGAGTCTCTAGTAAAGAATAACTTAATGAGAGACTCTTATGAACTACTGACATACAGAAAACCAAGAAAACGCATTCAGATTGTTTTGATACTTTAGGAAAACTATCCATGAGTCATTTGTGACATGTACGAATCAACCGCACCTCAATCTGACGCACGGTATGACCGGTATGGCTAAAAGTGTCAGATATCAGTTAGAAATTGGCATTAACCTTAGAAAACGACACAAGTGACATAATTAAAATCGAACAAACGCATTCGGATTGTTTTGATACTTTATGAAAACGATCCATGAGTCATTTTTGAGGTGTATGAATTGGATGCACCTCAATCCGACAAATGGGGTGACTGGTATGGCTAAAAGTGTCTGATATTAGTTTGAAATTGACATTAACATTAGAAAAAAACACAAGTGGCATACAAAAAACTAATAAAAACGTTCATATTGTTTTGATACTTTAGGAAAATGATCCATGAGTCATTTTTTATGTGAAAAAATCAACCGCACCTCAATCCAACGCATGGTGTAACTGGTATGGCTAAAAGTGTATGATATATGTTTGAAATTGACATTAACTTTAGAAAACAACACAAGTGACATACACCAAACCATGAAAAAACGTTCGGATTGTTTTGATACTTTAGGAAAATGATCAATGATTCATTTTTGACATGTACGAATCAACCTCACCTCAATCTGATGCATGGTGTGACTGGTATGGCTAAAAGTGTCTGATATCGGTTACAAATTGACATTAACTTTAGAAAACAACACAAGTGACATACGGAAAACCGAAAAACCACATTAAGATTGTTTTGATACTTTAGTAAAATGATACATGAGTCATTTTGAGGTTTACGAATCGACCTCACCTCAATCCGACACATGGTGTGACTCGTATGGCTAAAAGTGTCTGATATTAGTTTGAAATTGACATTAACATTAAAAAACAACACAAGTGACATATGGAAAACCAAGAAAACGCGTTCGTATTGTTTTGATACTTTAGGAAAATGATCCATGAGTCATTTGTGACATTTACGAATCAACCACACCTCAATCCAATGCACTTTGTGACCGGTATGGATAAAAGTGTCTGATATCAGTTTCAAATTGACATTAACATTAGAAAACAACACAAGTGACATATGGAAAACTAAGAAAATGTGTTCGTATTTTTTTGATACTTTTGAAACACGATACATGAGTCATTTGTGACATGTAAGAATCAACCGCACCTCAATATAACTCACGGTGTGACCGATATGGCTAAGTTCCTGATATCAGTTTCAAATTGAAATAAACTTTAGAAAAGAACACTAATGACATACGGAATACCGAGAAAAAGATTTGGATTGTTTTAATACTTTAGGAAAATGATCCATGAGTCATTTGTGAGGTATAAAAATTGACCGAACCTCAATCTGACGCACGGTGTGACCATTATGGCTAAAAGTGTCTGATATCAGTTTGAAATTGACATAAACTTTAGAAAACAACGCAAGTGACATATGGAAAACTGATCAAACACATTCGGATTGTTCTAATACTTTAGGAAAATGATCCATGAGTCATTTTTGATGTGTACGAATCATCCTCACATCAATCTGACACATGGTGTGATCGGTATGGCTAAAAGTGTCTGATATCAGTATCAAATTGACATAAACTTTAGAAAACAACACTACGGACATATGGAAAACCAAGAAAATGAATTAGAATTGTTTTTCTACCTTACAAAAACGATCCATGAGTCATTTTTGACGTTTAAGAATCGATTGCACCTCAATACGACGCACTGTGTGATTGGTATGGCTAAAAGTGTCTGATATCAGTTTCAAATTGACATAAACTTTAGAAAACAACACAATGACATACGGAATACTGAGAAAAGGAATTAAGATTGTTTTTATAATTTAATAGAACGATCCATGAGTCATTTTTTACGTGTATGAATCAACCACACCTCAATCTGATGCATGGTGTGACCGGTATGGCTAAAAGTGTCTGATATCAGTTTGAAATTAACATAAACTTTAGAAAACAACACTACTAACATATTGAATACTAATCTAAATCTTTAGGATTGTTTTTATACTTTATAAAAACGACTGATGAGTCATTTTTGAGGTGTACGAATTGATTGTACCTCAATCCAAACCATGGTGTGATCGGTATGGCTAAAAGTTTCTGATATTAGTTTTAAATTGACATTAACTTTAGAAAACCACACTACTGACATACGGAATACTGATAAAATGCTTTAGGATTGTTTTGATACATTAGGAAAATGATCCATGAGTCATTTTTGAGGTGTAAGAATTGACTACACCTCAGTCTGACGCACGGTGTGACTGGTATGGCTAAAAGTATCTGATATCAGTTTGAAATTGACATAAAATTTAGAAAACAACACAATTGACCAACGGAAAACCAAGAAAACACATTTGGATTGTTTTGATACTTTAGTAAAATGATACATGAGTCATTTTTGACATGTAAGAATCAATCAAACCTCAATACGGCGCACGGTGTGACCGGTATGGATAAAAGTGTCTGATATCAGTTTCAAATTGACATAAACTTTAGAAAACAACACTACTGACATATGTAAAACTGATCAAAAATTTTTTTATTGTTTTGATACTTTAGGAAAACGATCCATGAGTCATTTGTGACGTGTACAAATTGACCGCACCTCAATCCAACGCATGGTGTGACCGGTATGGATAAAAGTGTCTGATATCAGTTTCAAATTGACATAAACTTTAGAAAAAAAAACTACTGACATATGTAATACCAAGAAAATGCGTTTGTATTGTTTTGATACTTTAGGAGAACAATCCATGAGTCATTTTTTGACATATAAGAATCAACTGCACCTCAATCCGACGCACGGTGTGACCGGTATGGATAAAAGTGTCTGATATCACTTTGAAATTGACATAAACTTTATAAAACAACAAAAATGACATGCTAAATACCAAGAAAATTCTTTTTAATTGATTTTGTACTTTATTAAAACTATCCATGAGTCATTTTTGAGGTGTACGAATTGACCTCACCTCAATCCGACGCACGGTGTGACCGGTATGGCTAAAAGTGTCTGACATCAGTTTCAAATTGACATTAACATTAGAAAACAACAAGTGACATACGGAAAACTAAGAAAATGCATTAATATTGTTTTGATACTTTAGTAAAATGATCCTTGAGTCATTTGTGATGTGTATAAATCAACTGCACCTCAATCCGACCCACAGTGTGACCGGTATGGCTAAAAAGTTCTAATATCAGTTTCAAATTGACATTATCTTTAGAAAAAAACACTACTGACATACAAAATACCGATAAAATGCATTTGTATTATTCTGATACATTAGTAAAATGATCCATTAGTCATTTTTGATGTTTACAAATTGACCTCACCTCAATCTGATGCATGGTGTGACCGGTATGGCTAAAAGTGTCTGATATCAGTTAGAAATTCACATTAACTTTAGAAAACAGCACAAGTGACATATGGAATACTTAGAAAACACGTTAGTATTGTTTTTATACTTTAGGATAACTATCAATGAGTCATTTGTGATGTGTACGAATCAACCGGACCTCAATCCGATGCACGGTGCGATAGGTATGACTAAAAGTGTCGGATATTAGTTTGAAATTGACATAAACTTTAGAAAACAACACTACTGACATACAGAATATTGAGCAAACGCTTTTGGATTATTTTCATACTTTAGGAAAATGATTCATGAGTCATTTTTTAGGTTTATGAATCGACCACGCCTCAATCCAATGCACGGTGTGACCGCTACGGCTAAAAGTGTCTGATATAGTTTCAAATTGGCATTATCTTTAGAAAACAACACATGTGACATTCGGAAAGCTGAGAAAACGTGTTGCTATTGTTTTGATACTTTATTAAAATGATCCATGAGTCATTTTTGATGTGTCAAAATCAATAGCACCTCAATCCGATGCACGGTGTGACCGATATGGCTAAAAGTGTCTAAGATCAGTTTCAAATTGACATTAACTTTAGAAAACAACACTACTGACATATATAATACCGAGAAAATGCGTTCGGATTATTTTGGTACTTTAGGAAAATGATCCATGAGTCATTTCTGACGTTTATGAACTGACCGTACCTTAATTAGATGCACGGTGTGACCGGTATGGCTAAAAGTGTTTGATATTAGTTTCAAATTCACATAAACGTTAGAAAACAACACTACTGACATATGGAATACTGAGCAAATGAATTTTGATTGTTTTGATACATTAGGATAATGATCCATAAGTCATTTTTTAATGTGTAAAAATCAACCGCACCTCAATCCGATTCATGGTGTGACGGTATGGATAAAAGTGCCTGATATTAGTTTGAAATTGACATTAGCTTTAGAAAACAACACAGGTGAAATACGGAAAATTGAGTAAACGCATTAGGATTGTTTTGAGACTTTATTAAAATGATCCATGAGTCATTTTTGAGGTGTACGAAGCGACCGCACCTCAATCCAACGCATGGTGTGACCGGTATGGCTAAAATTGTTTGATATCAGTTTGAAATTGACATTAACTTTAGAAAACAACACATGTGACATACGGCAAACCGAGAAAATGCGTTCGGATTGTTTTTATACTTTAGTACAGTGATCCATGAGTTATTTCTGATGTTTACGAATCAAATGCACCTCAATCCGACACACAGTGTGATCGGTATGGCTAAATGTGTCTGATATCATATTGAAATTGACATTAACTTTAGAAAACAACACAAGTGACATACGAAAAACCGAGCAAACACGTTCGGATTGTTTTGATACTTTAGGACAAAGATCCATGAGTCATTTATGACATGTACGAATCAACCGCACCTCAATCTGATGCATGGTGTGACAGGTAAATCTTTTCATTTGATAAAGAATCAGTATTTATTAAATGAGATAAATCATCCAAAAACATATTGATTTTACATTATTCCATTTCATTGTTATCAAATGAAAACATTTGAGTTTATCATTTCCATATTTTAGTTTCACATTTCCATATTAATGTATTATTACATATTGATGTTTTAATTTATTTCATTATTGTATTAATAACATAATATTTGTTTTCTTATATAGGTTAATTTTTTCCTTGAGTTCAGATGCTTTTTTCGGCAACAAATACCATGGACGACAATTTTTGAGAGAGGATCATAGATATAAAAGGATGAAACATTAAAGTTTATAACTGTTGCTGGATAATTGTAATTTTAACCATGTAAAACATTGTTTTAAATGTATATAGCAGTGTGTTTTTTTATATTCATTATGTTAAGTAAATGTATATAGTATTTTTTGTCAAAATATTGTGTGCGGGTGCTATTTTGTGCAAGTGTTCAGGTGCTATTTTGTGCAGGTGTGCAGGTGCGGGTTTGTGTAGGTGTTCAGGTGATGGTTTGTGCAGGTGTGCAGGTGTGTAGGTGCTGGTTGTGCAAGTGCAGGGGAAAGTGCCTTTATCAGTGCTTTTTTGAGTGCTGATAAAGGGCTACTTTAACAGTGCTAAAAGAGCACTGATAAAGGGCCCTATTATCAGCGCTAAAGATAGAGCTGATAAAGGGCCCTTTTATCAGTGCTAGAAAAGCGTTGTCAATGTAGGTTTTTAGCACTGATAAAAGGCAAATTTATAGTTGTGGATTGACAAGATAATATTTAATGATAATATGCCTCCATCCATTTTAAATTAAATATCACTAACACCATCTTATATGTCACATTAAAATATCTTTATAAGAAAACGAGCCTCAGTTTCCTGTATTGCAAGGTTTTTTAAATATGAATATTATACCTTATTAGAGATAACTATTATATTTTGGTCAATTTTTACTTAAAACATATGATTCAGTTGGTCATAGATCTAATTAATAGGTTCGACTCATTCAGTACACCATGTATAGTTTTGTATTTACATGTATTTACTTATTTACATTTTTTAAATAATCTTGAATATACTCATAAATTTATAGTTGACATATTTTTTTATCATGTTAAATGTTGGCATACAAATTTCTCAAATAATTACTAATGTTCAATCCTAACAATCTATTTATGGAAATATCCAAATCCTGGTGATATATTCTATGCAAACTATTTGTTTAAATTATGCATAACCAATTATCATAAAATTGATTATTCATCTTCCATAGATCCAGTTTTACTAAATAAAATATTATATAAACTATTCATAGTAATTAAACATATATTTTTTTATTAATGGTTTTCTATTTCATTTAAACACCTTAGTCATCTTCCCAACTTATCAGTCCAACATCAACAACATTTGTGACGGCATATTCGACTCTACAAATATTTCATAACAAAAAATCATTATTTTAGATTAGTATATGTTTTGAGGTATCTATTATCATCATGAATTTTTATATTTTTATATAAAATTAAGAGTTTTAATTATTTATCATTCCATTTTTTACTAATATCACTTTTCTATAACATCTTCTAAAAAGTTTATTTGAATTAGTAACTGCTACAAGAATTTCTGGTTAAGTCATTTCATATAGTTTTGTTTCTTAATGAAAAAACTATTTATCTACCATTATTTCCTAACTTTATATTGATATATTTGTTTTTGGCCACTTAAATTAGTTTTAATCTACATTTTAATTACAATTGTTTTAGGATAAATATAAAAAACACCATTGATTTTTTATTTTTTTTTCAAAATGACTACCAATGTATTGACCTATGGTTTTAAGAGTTCTACAACAATACACAAACTATTTTTTATGATTTTTTATGATTTTTTCAAGGTTTCATAGACCAAAATGGATTCTTCACACTTCTAATAATTTTTTAATTCTCAATAATTCTTTGTTTATTTAAATATAAGTGATGCCAAAATAGGCTAAAGATAATGTTTTTAAATCTATTTATTAATTATTTAGTTCTATAAAAGTTACTTGGTAATATATGAGGTTTATAAAGGGTGAGATCTAGGTCTGATGGGTATGTTCACTATAGGATATTGGAACTAAACTGTAGAATATAGATCAACAACCTTTAGCTTCTTCCAACCATCAAAAAAATTATAAAAAACACTATATAAGTTTGATAGATCTATGAACCATGAATTTGAAATATTTCAAAGTACTCTTATGTGGATATAAATATCTTCAATGAACTACCACTGAATCCTTTATTCCAACTTAATCATTAAATGAATCTTTCACTGTTGGTATACTTTTCTTTGATGTAAAATAAGAAATCTATTTTTTATAACATTTTTTTATCCAACATATTTCTCATTAGATTGAACATAAAAATGATTTTTATGAAAATAATTTAAATTAAATTTTCTTTCAATTATTATCATACTAATTTTATTATTCAAATTATATAAAAGTGGTTTCATTTGAATTCTAATAACACCCTAGATACACAAATTATACAAAAATTGGTTACCCTAAGCAATCACAACATCAAGACTAACAAAAATTATTAATTTGAATACCTTAACTGTAGGATCACATGTGATCCATTGATGTCACGACCCGCCCTCGGGGTCCGTGCCGTGACTACCCCAAGCCCGCCTTCCATAGGCCAGGGGCTGGCGACTAGCACCAAGGCGTAAAATCCCGATAACTGGGAAGGCATTGCCTTTATAAAGAAAACAAGCACTACAGAGTACAAGCGGAAGTAAAACACTAAGTACAAAAAGAAGAGCTGAAAAGTAAAAAGGGGCCGGAAATACAAGCCCAACTGTAAAGTACAACTCGAAAGGGAAAACAGCGACTGAAAAGTAAAGCTGCTACGCTGAGATGTCCACTGGAAATCCCACCTGAAGGGTGGGTACAGATAGCTCCTCTGCTCCTCGGGTCCCGCCATCCGCTCCGAGTATGTCCCGCCCAGTGGTCCACCTCCGGGTACCGCCTCGTCGTATAGTCCACCTCCAGGTACCGTCCAGTCCTCGAACCTTCGGCTTCTGTCAGCACTGTCCGTCGTCTGCAACCAACACAACGAGGTGCGGGCATAGCCCGTGCAGGGGTGAGTATAACGATACTCAGTAGGGACCCCGAGACCCTCAAGGTCTCACTAAAACCAATCAAGGATAAACACAAGAAGATCACAACAGATAAACTCTACTTAGGTATATGCCCATACATATACCTAAGTTATCAAGTAACCCATCTCAGTCATGAGGAAACACAAGAATCATGAGATCAACGGATAACCACTACCCAGGTATATGCCCATACATATACCTAAGTTATCAAGTGACCCATCTCAATCATGAGGTTAACACAAGGTCAAAAGTCTCAGCTCAAACCAGGATTTTCATTATCGAAACCGTAACTGCTGAAGAGCTCCGTCTCTAGAGTGTACAGTGGTCCTGTCACGACTCCGAGGCTGCCGCTCACTAACCTAGGATTGCTGAAGTACTCCTCCTGTCGAGTACTGCGGGTTTGCGGCCAACTACCTGGCGCTCCGTCCGCTGAGGGTCTGTCGCCAAATACCGGGCGCTCGCCCAAATAGCCTACTGAGGTACTCCTCCTGTCGAGTACCGCGGGTTTGCTGCCAACTAACAGGCGCTCCGTCCGCCGTGGGTCTGCTACCAACTACTGGGCGCTCCGTCCACTGGGCTAGTCGACTCACTCCAAGTCGAGTCGGTCAAGCAGTCGTCAGGTCTCAGCCGGCTACACGGTCTCCGTACTCTGCACGCTCGTCTCCGGGAGGGTCCGCTCCACGAGCTACTGGTCGATACTCCAAGTATCACAAAGTCCCGCAAAGAAGTGCCTCAAAGAACCGTCTCGTCACAGGGGTCTCAACGCAACAGACGGCGCGTCGATCGGACGCCCGGTCTGTGAGTTATTAGCCTTTTCGTCCCAGGGGCCCGGTTGGTTTCGTGAGCGAAACCAATCCCGGCCGTATCTCAACTGTACCCCGAACTCCCATAGGGTATACTCAAGGGACCGTTACTCAACGTAACCACCAACGTCGCTGACGGCTCGTCAAGAGGACGTCCTGTCTGTAAGATAACAGCTTTCCCGTTCCAGGGGCCCGGTTGGATTTCGGGTACAATCCAACCCGGCCATACTCCGACTGTATCCAAAACTCGGGCGGAGTATGTCAAAAGTTCCGTCTCATCAAGAGGAAGTCAACGAAACAGACGGCGCGTCAATCGGACGCCCGGTCTGTGAGTTATTGGCTTTTTCGTCTCCGGGGCCCGGTTGGTTTTTAAGGCAAAACCAACCCGACCGTACTCCACCTGCGTCCAAACCTCGGGCGGAGTATGCCAAAAGATCCGTCTCATTAAGAGGAACGCAACGCGACTGACGGCGCGTCAATCGGACGTTCGTGGCTCAAGATATGAGCGTTTCCGCTCCGAAGGCCCGGTTGGTTCCGTGAACGAACCAACCCAGCCGAACTCAAAGTAATCCGAAACCTTGAGTGCGATATACCGAAACGACCGTCTCGATCCAAGGATCGCGTTGCCGCAGACGGTTCGTCATTCGGAGGTCCGAGGCTCAGGTTATGGGCTAAAAACCAAATCAGGTTCGAAACGGGGGGGTCCGGGTCCGGGCCGACCCGGCCCGACCCCCCCCCCCCCCCCGGGGGGAGGCGCGGCGGCGGCGGCGCGGCGGCGGCGGCGCGGCGGCGCAGCGGTGGCGGCGGCGGCGGGCCGCGGTGGCGGCGGCGGCGGGCCGCGGTGTCGGCGGCGGGTCGCGGCGCACGCGGGGGGCTAAGCCCCCGGTTCTTCAAGTGGCGCGGCCTATGTGCCGCGCCGGTTTTATTAAAACCGCCCCCCCCCCCCCTCACGTGGGGGGGCCTGCTGGCGCCGAACCAAGGGGGCGTTGCCCCCTTCCCTCAAGAACCGCCCCCCCCTCATTAAGAGGGGGGTTTTAATGGATGGCCGGGGGATTAATTCCCCCGTTTTTTTTAAGACATCCGGCCGGCCAGCTGGCCGGCCGGTTTTCTCAAACGGGACCGGAATTTCCGGTCCCCTTCTTCGGCATCCGACGCCGGCGGCCCGGCCGCCGGTCTTTCCTTCCGCCGCGGCCCGGAACCGGCCGCGGTCTCCTCGTCCCGCCGCGGCCCGGAACCGGCCGCGGTCTTCTCGTCCCGCCGCGGCCTGGAACCGGTCGCGGTCTTCTCGTCCCGCCGCGGCCCGGAACCGGCCGCGGTCTTCTCGTCCCGCCGCGGCCCGGAACCGGCCGCGGCGTTCGTCATCCGGCGCGGTGCGACGGCACCGCGTCCCTTGGCCATGCTTTGATATTATTCAACGCGGCGCGACGACGTCGTGTTCTTGTTGTTTCTTCCAAGGTGCGTGCGACGGCATCGCGTAAGATATTCGCACGTTCATCCGCGTGGTGCGACGGCACCACGCCTATTGCTTTCCTCCGCAAAATAATCAAACAAGAACGATGGAGGGGGATTCGGCCGTGTTCGTGCGGTCCGGCCCCCCTCACGTTAAAATAAAAAAAACGCAACTTAAAATAAATCAAGTCACACGTTAGTCTTGATAGAATCACGATCAAGAATAAAATAAGAAAACCAAAAGAAAACGACAACCCCTACCTCGGGTTTAAGATTCGAAGAATCGTCTACGTCCCGCGGAAGACGGCGTCGCGGAGGTCGGGCGTCGCGGTCGTCGTTCGTCAAATCCGTTGACGAAGTGTTATGCCCGAAGAGACACGACGTTGGCGGATCTTCGTTTGCCGACGAAGAAGGTCCGAGGAGGAAGAAGAGGTCCGAAGATACCGGGTCGCCGAGTCGATGATCCTTGACGAAGTGTTGTCGTTCTTCGTTGAGGATGAAGACGTTCTTCGTTCTTCGTCAGAGCTTGAAGAGGAGCTCTCAAAAAGCTCTCAAGGGAAAAAAACCAACAACCCATAAACAAATAAGATTACATCTTATTTTATTAACACATAACTCAAAAGAATTTCAAAGTTTTGAAATTCAAAAAGACTTAACTCCCATAAATTAATTAAGTAACTCAAGTTATTAAAATAAGGAAGAGTTACATAATTAAGAGGGGGTTTAGAGGGGTTAGGGAATTTGAAAAGAAAAAGGGGTTCGTGTGGGCCCCACCACACTTAATCCTCCCAAGGGAGGTTAAGTGGGTGTGGGTCCCACTTCCAACCTCTTTTGGTAGGTTTTTTAATAAGTTAAAATAAAATTTGTCTTACACAAATTTTATTTAACTTAACTGAAAAACCCCAAAACTAACTTTCAACTCGCAACAAACGCAACTCCCGAAAAGGTCTCTTTAAGTGAATATCGGCGCTGCGAGTTTATCGGTAACCTCGGATTTCAATTCCGAGCACCGGATCAAAAGTTAGGAATTCCCGCTCGTTCGTTCACTGAACGTACCCGAGCCAAACTTCGGAACTTAATTCCGGGCACTCCGGGCCTCGGAATCAGGTGCCGTCTGAAACCGCGCTCTTGTAAAATTCTAAAGAAAATTAAGAAAAAATTTCCCTTGAATTTTACGGGTCTTTACATTACTCCCACCTCAGGGCTTTACGTCCCCGTAAAGATACATCAAAAACTAGGGAAACAAAGAGGGTACTGAGCACGCATCTGAGCCTCCCGCTCCCATGTGCTCTCCTGGAGATTCCCGTGCCTCCATCTGTTGCGCACAAGAGGAATCGATCGCCCATGTAGGACCCTCTCCTGTCGATCCTCTATCTCCACCGGGACCTCCGTAAAAGTCGCCCCATCGTCAACGTCAAGCTCCCCATGGTCAAAGATGTGCGTCGGGTCGTGCACGTATCTCCTCAGTTGAGACACGTGGAAGACATCGTGCACCCGGTGTATCTGAGGTGGTAGAGCCAGGCGATAAGCCACCTCGCCAACCCTGCTGAGGACTTGGAAGGGTCCGATGAAGCGCGGAGACAACTTGCCGCCTCGGCCAAATCTCCGAATACCACGTCGAGGTGAGACCCGCAAGAAGACGTGGTCACCATCCTCGAACTCTAGTGGCCTCCGCCTCCTGTCAGCGAATGACTTCTGCCGGCTCTGAGCTGTCCTCATCCGCTCCTGGATGACCTGGACCTTCTCTGGTTCCACAAGAGCTGCAAGATTTCTTCTTTGCCGATAAGAGAAACCTGGTCTCATCCCCTGGATGAACCACATTCTTTGCCTAAAACAGTCAATCCTAACATGGATGATACTAATCCATACCAAGGATGACGTCGTAAGGCCTCGACGCTACTACTAAGTGATTCAACCGTTACTCTCGCCTCCAAGGGTTGAGTCACACTGTCGGCATCAGTGTGTGGTAACTGGGTCTCTTCCAGAAGATGTCTCACAAGTGAGGGTCAAGTCAACAGTCAACTGGAACCTCTTAGTAACATCACAAAAGAGGACAGGAATGAAAACATCACAAAGGATGCGTCTTTTATTATTGCAGCTCATAATACAAGACGCTACACAAAAGCAACATCAACATGGAACTAGAAGTACTAAGGACGTATCCACTAGTTCTGCTCCTGTCCACCTGCTCCCAGAGCTCCATGATCGTAAGCTTCAGCTGCCTGAAGCTGTGCTCTCGCATGTTCACCTACTCCCTGTGGTCGGGGTGGTCCACCTAGTGGTGGTGGTGGAAGAGCCTCAAAGCGTCGCCCACCACCAGCTGCTCGTCCAGCTCCTCTGCCTCGTCCGCCTTCTCCCTGCGGACCGCCACGGTCGAACCTCTGCCTCTGCCTGGGAGGTTCTTCACTTAACTGCTGATCATCAGCATGGCAGGTCGGACAGTCACGAGCCATGTGACCCTTTCCGCGGCATGAGTAACACAACCTGCTCCTTGCACGGCTAGCTCTGTTCCCACTCCGGGTGCCCTGCACCACTGGTCCTAAAACCCGAGATCGCCCAACTGCTGGTCTGGTCCTCCTGGACCTCTGCATCATCTGTCTACTTCCCACAGATGACTCGGCTTCTGATCGAAAAACACGCGGCAAAGGCAGAATCTCCTGTACACGCTCGGGGTGTAGAGATACTGGCACAAACTCCACCCTGAAGAAGGTCTCGAAGTCTTCCCATGCGAAGTCCATCTCATCGCAAAACTGAAACAAGTGGCTCCACCACCTACCTGCTGCTGCGTGTAGGAGGCTGGTAGCAAAGATCACCATGAAGTCTGCCGGCGTCCCCACTAGCCTGAAGACTCTCACCACAGCCTCCAGCCAAACCTCAGCCGCCTGCGGGTCCGTCTCTCCCCGGAACCTGGGTGGCCTCTGGCGCTGGAACTCATGCAGTGCGCTGAGGCGACGTGCATCGTCAGCGGCTGCTGCTGGAAGCATCGGGGGCTCGGCGGGTAGAGCTACCGCCGGTGCCACTGCTGACAAAGGGCCCTGCACCGAGGCCTCGTCGCTCGGTGGGCTGTCGTCACGTTCGATTCTGGAACCCTAACTGGCTGCCGTCGTGGGGCCATCCTGATAGAAACAACGTAACGCGATCAAACGATTATACCTGGTGAGCTGACCTGGTTTGAGCTGTTTTAAGGGGAAAAACCTTTGAAAACACACACGCAATCAGTGTTTTCGTGCACAAAGTCGGAAATCAGTTGTCAGGGTCCTGGTGTATGGATACGTCGGCCGCCCGCACCAACACTGGACTCCCTGAACTGAAAACCACACTCGGTACCCTTAACACTATCGCTTCACAGAAAGAAAGATCAGAGTTATAAGTTCTGCGGTAGAACCGAACTCCTCTGATACCAATTTGTCACGACCCGCCCTCGGGGTCCGTGCCGTGACTACCCCAAGCCCGCCTTCCATAGGCCAGGGGCTGGCGACTAGCACCAAGGCGTAAAATCCCGATAACTGGGAAGGCATTGACTTTATAAAGAAAACAAGCACTACAGAGTACAAGCGGAAGTAAAACACTAAGTACAAAAAGAAGAGCTGAAAAGTAAAAAGGGGCCGGAAATACAAGCCCAACTGTAAAGTACAACTCGAAAGGGAAAACAGCGACTGAAAAGTAAAGCTGCTACGCTGAGATGTCCACTGGAAATCCCACCTGAAGGGTGGGTACAGATAGCTCCTCTACTCCTCGGGTCCCGCCATCCGCTCCGAGTATGTCCCGCCCAGTGGTCCACCTCCGGGTACCGCCTCGTCGTATAGTCCACCTCCAGGTACCGTCCAGTCCTCGAACCTTTGGCTTCTGTCAGCACTGTCCGTCGTCTGCAACCAACACAACGAGGTGCGGGCATAGCCCGTGCAGGGGTGAGTATAACGATACTCAGTAGGGACCCCGAGACCCTCAAGGTCTCACTAAAACCAATCAAGGATAAACACAAGAAGATCACAACAGATAAACTCTACTTAGGTATATGCCCATACATATACCTAAGTTATCAAGTAACCCATCTCAGTCATGAGGAAACACAAGAATCATGAGATCAACGGATAACCACTACCCAGGTATATGCCCATACATATACCTAAGTTATCAAGTGACCCATCTCAATCATGAGGTTAACACAAGGTCAAAAGTCTCAGCTCAAACCAGGATTTTCATTATCGAAACCGTAACTGCTGAAGAGCTCCGTCTCTAGAGTGTACAGTGGTCCTGTCACGACTCCGAGGCTGCCGCTCACTAACCTAGGATTGCTGAAGTACTCCTCCTGTCGAGTACTGCGGGTTTGCGGCCAACTACCTGGCGCTCCGTCCGCTGAGGGTCTGTCGCCAAATACCGGGCGCTCGCCCAAATAGCCTACTGAGGTACTCCTCCTGTCGAGTACCGCGGGTTTGCTGCCAACTAACAGGCGCTCCGTCCGCCGTGGGTCTGCTACCAACTACTGGGCGCTTCGTCCACTGGGCTAGTCGACTCACTCCAAGTCGAGTCGGTCAAGCAGTCGTCAGGTCTCAGCCGGCTACACGGTCTCCGTACTCTGCACGCTCGTCTCCGGGAGGGTCCGCTCCACGAGCTACTGGTCGATACTCCAAGTATCACAAAGTCCCGCAAAGAAGTGCCTCAAAGAACCGTCTCGTCACAGGGGTCTCAACGCAACAGACGGCGCGTCGATCGGACGCCCGGTCTGTGAGTTATTAGCCTTTTCGTCCCAGGGGCCCGGTTGGTTTCGTGAGCGAAACCAATCCCGGTCGTATCTCAACTGTACCCCGAACTCCCATAGGGTATACTCAAGGGACCGTTACTCAACGTAACCACCAACGTCGCTGACGGCTCGTCAAGCGGACGTCCTGTCTGTAAGATAACAGCTTTCCCGTTCCAGGGGCCCGGTTGGATTTCGGGTACAATCCAACCCGGCCATACTCCGACTGTATCCAAAACTCGGGCGGAGTATGTCAAAAGTTCCGTCTCATCAAGAGGAAGTCAACGAAACAGACGGCGCGTCAATCGGACGCCCGGTCTGTGAGTTATTGGCTTTTTCGTCTCCGGGGCCCGGTTGGTTTTTAAGGAAAAACCAACCCGACCGTACTCCACCTACGTCCAAACCTCGGGCGGAGTATGCCAAAAGATCCGTCTCATTAAGAGGAACGCAACGCGACTGACGGCGCGTCAATCGGACGTTCGTGGCTCAAGATATGAGCGTTTCCGCTCCGAAGGCCCGGTTGGTTCCGTGAACGAACCAACCCGGCCGAACTCAAAGTAATCCGAAACCTTGAGTGCGATATACCGAAACGACCGTCTCGATCCAAGGATTGCGTTGCCGCAGACGGTTCGTCATTCGGAGGTCCGAGGCTCAAGTTATGGGCTAAAAACCAAATCAGGTTCGAAACGGGGGGGTCCGGGTCCGGGCCGACCCGGCCCGACCCCCCCCCCCCCCCCCCGGGGGGCGGCGCGGCGGCGGCGGGCCGCGGTGGCGGCGGCGGCGGGCCGCGGTGGCGGCGGCGGCGGGCCGCGGTGTCGGCGGCGGGCCGCGGCGCACGCGGGGGGCTAAGCCCCCGGTTCTTCAAGTGGCGCGGCCTATGTGCCGCGCCGGTTTTATTAAAACCACCCCCCCCCCCCCCCCTCACGTGGGGGGGCCTGCTGGCGCCGAACCAAGGGGGCGCTGCCCCCTTCCCTCAAGAACCCCCCCCCCCCTCATTAAGAGGGGGGTTTTAATGGATGGTCGGGGGATTAATTCCCCCATTTTTTTTAAGACATCTGGCCGGCCAGCTGGCCGGCCGGTTTTCTCAAACGGGACCGGAATTTCCGGTCCCCTTCTTCGGCATCCGACGCCGGCGGCCCGGCCGCCGGTCTTTCCTTCCACCGCGGCCCGGAACCGGCCGCGGTCTCCTCGTCCCGCTGCGGCCCGGAACCGGCCGCGGTCTTCTCGTCCCGCCGCGGCCCGGAACCGGCCGCGGTCTTCTCGTCCCGCCGCGGCCCGGAACCGGCCGCGGCGTTCGTCATCCGGCGCGGTGCGACGGCACCGCGTCCCTTCGCCATGCTTTGATATTATTCAACGCGGCGCGACGGCGTCGTGTTCTTGTTGTTTCTTCCAAGGTGTGTGCGACGGCATCGCGTAAGATATTCGCACGTTCATCCGCGTGGTGCGACGGCACCACGCCTCTTGCTTTCCTCCGCAAAATAATCAAACAAGAACGATGGAGGGGGATTCGGCCGTGTTCGTGCGGTCCGGCCCCCCTCACGTTAAAATAAAAAAAACGCAACATAAAATAAATTAAGTCACACGTTAGTCTTGATAGAATCACGATCAAGAATAAAATAAGAAAACCAAAAGAAAACGACAACCCCTACCTCGGGTTTAAGATTCGAAGAATCGTCTACGTCCCGCGGAAGACGGCGTCGCGGAGGTCGGGCGTCGCGGTCGTCGTTCGTCAAATCCGTTGACGAAGTGTTATGCCCGAAGAGACACGACGTTGGAGGATCTTCGTTTGCCGACGAAGAAGGTCCGAGGAGGAAGAAGAGGTCCGAAGATACCGGGTCGCCGAGTCGATGATCCTTGACGAAGTGTTGTCGTTCTTCGTTGAGGATGAAGACGTTCTTCGTTCTTCGTCAGAGCTTGAAGAGGATCTCTCAAAAAGCTCTCAAGGGAAAAAAACCAACAACCCATAAACAAATAAGATTACATCTTATTTTATTAACACATAACTCAAAAGAATTTCAAAGTTTTGAAATTCAAAAAGACTTAACTCCCATAAATTAATTAAGTAACTCAAGTTATTAAAATAAGGAAGAGTTACATAATTAAGAGGGGGTTTAGAGGGGTTAGGGAATTTGAAAAGAAAAAGGGGTTCGTGTGGGCCCCACCACACTTAATCCTCCCAAGGGAGGTTAAGTGGGTGTGGGTCCCACTTCCAACCTCTTTTGGTAGGTTTTTTAATAAGTTAAAATAAAATTTGTCTTACACAAATTTTATTTAACTTAACTGAAAAACCCCAAAACTAACTTTCAACTCGCAACAAACGCAACTCCCGAAAAGGTCTCTTTAAGCGAATATCGGCGCTGCGAGTTTATTGGTGCCCTCGGATTTCAATTCCGAGCACCGGATCAAAAGTTAGGAATTCCCGCTCGTTCGTTCACTGAACGTACCCGAGCCAAACTTCGGAACTTAATTCCGGGCACTCCGGGCCTCGGAATCAGGTGCCGTCTGAAACCGCGCTCTTGTAAAATTCTAAAGAAAATTAAGAAAAAATTTCCCTTGAATTTTACGGGTCTTTACAATTGAATAATATTGAAAAATTTTATTTACCAATAGAATTTTACCCTTCATTTTTTAATATATATTTTGATGTAATTATTTTTTTCAGTTATCAATTATGTTTCTGAATTTGTGTTTCAAATCACTAAATGAATAAGATGTGAATTTCAACGTATTTCATTCAAATTAGTGGTCGTTTTTTTTTTGATTTGGTGGTTTGACATGGATGACTGAAATGTACCTTGGGTTGGAGCTCTGGATTATGGAATTTGGTTATCTTATGTTGCAGGTCAAAATCAAGTTTTTTTTTTCTTTTTTCCTATGAAGATGCTGAAAATTTTATTTGATAATTTGTTGAAACTATTTTTGATAGTATAGCCTCATCTAAATGTGGAAATTGAAAAATATCTGTGTTTTCTATGAAAATAGATTCATTTTTTTAAAAAACCCATGGTTTTATTTTGTGCAAGTTTAATGTTGTTGTAGTATTGGTGATCTTTAGAAATATTAATTGTATTTGGAGGGAATTGTATGGATTTGTGGTTACAAACCAGTTTGAACATATGAAATAAGCTCATAGATTGAGCATATTTACTCCTAATAGAACATAGATGAGCTTCTTTATTGAGATGTCAATAGAGCTGATGAATGAAAAATGCTCATTTGATTTGTTGTGATGTTAAGAGTGATGATGAATGAATAATTCTCATTCAATACATATCATTTTTTTTATAATTTTGTTTTTTGTTTGAATTCATGTAGATATTTTTTAGTGATTCGTGGGTATTCTTTTTGGTTGTGTGTGGTGTAGATCTTATAGCTGAATGATGTGGAATAACATCGACTACAGGTTCCACACTAGTACTAGAATTGGCTTGGTTTGTTTCTAATGGTCTTCTTGGGGTGATGAAATATCATTAGCGGAACTATTCTTCTACCATGATGGGTGATGGAGTATTGTATGGTGGGGGGGCTTCATAGATGGATCCTGGGTTTTTTGTGTTTTTATGATCTTTTTAGAAATCAATCATCTTCAACTATGTATGGATTCATTTTTTATTAAATTCTATTATTATTAAAATTAATATTTTTTAAATTTTGAACATGTGTGAAAATTATTTCTGGTTTGATAATTAAAAGATATGTATTATATATGATAAATTAATAAATATAATATGAAGTTTTACTGGAAATAAAAATTTATATTTTTTATTTAAATGTAATTTATAAACATATATTATATAAAAGCTGGTCCAGGATCCGAACAAAGCCCACACCTTACAATAAAATTAAAAAACTGAAAACGTGGTAGAGCAAGGGGGTTTACCAAGGCTAGAATAGAGCATACCATGCGCGTCTATGTCAACAAGATGTGAGAAAAATTCTGGGATGACAAAGGACCATCATGAGGAGACCTCCATAACCGCCCTCTTGGATAGAGCATCAGCAACTTGGTGTACTTCCATATAAACATGACTGCCTTCCAGTTGAATATGATCAAGGAGATGCAGGAATGCAATCCACGATGGGAGAATCCTCCAAGGAACATCCCGGGACCTTGCCCGCAGAATGTGCACCAATGTACTTGAGCCAGATTCTACCCATATGTGCCTCCAACCATAGGGGACTGCATAGTTGACATCTTTAGTCATATCCCATAATTTATCATCAAGCACAAAACCAATTCCAATATATTGATATAAGTAGCCCTTAACGAAGCCCCGATGGTTACGGAACACCCCACCACACCTATAAGGTCCTGGTGTACCATATGTCTCACCATCAACATTCACATTCAACAATGATGAAATGGAATGAATCCATCTAATCGATTTTAACATCAAAGGTTTCTTGACCCAGCTGGACACCCCAAGTGTTTTCAGCATTATGAGATCAGAAATATTATTATTCATTGTACCTGTTTTTATCTTGGAAGCATCTTGAACTTCCCTGTAAACAACAGTCAGACCAGCCTTCAAAGAGGGCTTGCATTTTTCAAAAATAACCTAATTTTGTGCCCTCCAAATCTGAGTAAAGTTCGCCGCAATAGTAGTGAGAAGAAGTGAAAAAACCTTCTCACTTTGACCAGTTATAGTGACCGAGTTCATGAAATTATCAAGACTGTTCATTGATAACAGAGTCCCAGAGACCTCATGAAAATGTTCCCAAAATCTGCAAGAGAAATTCTAGGAAAAGAAACGATGGTGAATTGTTTCTTCAACTTGGGTGCACAAATAGTAGCAAGAGGACAAATGTATTCTCGTTCACTGTAGAAGATGTTTCACATGTATCCTATATTTCCAAATCCGCCATAGTATTAGGTAATTGGAAGGGAGAATGAAAGGTTTTTTAAAATTCGGTAACCATAAGGGAGAAGTCGCATTGTATCCACATAAGTGTCTGTAATTGTCCCTTGAAGTGAACCTGCCACAGGTGATGGGTGTCCAGATAAAAGTGTCAACTTCCATGAAGTTATAATGTTGTATAGGCATCTTAGTATGATCTAACATACAATTCAAAAGATCCCTATCTTAGTGCATGTCAGCAATTGAGATATCCTTCAGCTGCGAAGGGATCTCCATACATTCTATAATGGGCATGTCTAGCCACTTAGTTGTCCAGAAATTAAGGTTGAATGCGCTGGAAACCATCCAAGAGGAGCAGTACATGATTCCAATATAAGCATGTTTAATGGAATTCTATATGGAGGAGGACACATATGCTGATTACCCATTATGCATCTTTGATATGAATCTCTATGCATGAAAATCAAGGTAATCATCATTAGAAGTCAACAAGTTCCAAGTGAATTTACTTATGAGAGCATCGTTAAAGCATTTCAGGTACTTAACACCCATGCCCCCCATTTCAATGGGTTTGAGGCAATCATTCCAGGAAACAGTGATGTGTTTCTTTTCATGTATGCACCTGGTCCATATGAAGTTTTTTATTAAACTTTTAAGTTCCTTGATAAGGGCATGAGGCCACCGATAAACCGAGAAAGCATAGAAAAACATTGAAGTGATAACCGAGTTCACAAGACAAATTTTTCCTGCTTGAGAGATCGATTTCCCTTTCCAGGTAGACAGTTGATTAATAATTCTGGAGTATATGGATTCAAGATAGCATCTTTTCACCCTTCCCAAAAAAAAGTGGTACTCTAAGGTAAATACAATGAAGGGAACTTCTCTTAACTCCATGTTTCTTGGAAATTCTATTCTTCTTGGAGACAATCATTCCATTCCCAAATACAACAAAGGATTTATTCTAGCTTACCACCTACCCAGAAAATTCCTCATAATGAGCAAATATTTTCTGAATTCAAGATATTTTACCTCTATTGGCATGTCCAAAAAGAATAATATTGTCAACATATAGGAGGTGTGAGGGGGTAAATATATCCCTTCCAACCTTGATTCTCTTATAAAGACCAGCCTACACCATATGATTCAAGCAAACACTCAAACAATCTTCAGCCAGAGCGAAGAGGAGTCCAGATAAGGGGTCCCCTTGTTTGACTCCCCTAGAGCATTGGAAATAACCCCTGGGAGATCCATTGATAATAATATAAAGTCTCACATTATGGAGAATTGTCTTGAAAAGTATGATGAATAATTTATAGAGGCCATGTTTTTTGAGAACCGCAAAAATAAATCTCCATTTCAAGGTGTCAAAGGCCATAGAAATTTCCAGCATGAGGGAGAAGCTTCCATTCCTAATATTTTTCCTCATGGTATTGACACATTCTGAGGTAGTGAGAAGGAAATTCTGAGTATGTCTTCTAGGGACAAATCCAAACTAATTTGACGTAATCTTTGTGATGACAATGTGTCCAAGCCTTAAGGTAATGATCTTGCTGATAACTTTGGGGATGTTGTTTCAAACAGCCACCGGCTTGAAGTCTTTGATGTCCAAGGCATTTTATTTCTTTGGAAGAAGATCAATGAAGCAATCATGGGCACCATAGGGCATGGATGCATGGAAGAAAAACTCTCATACAACATTAATGAACTCATGTCTCACAATATCCCAATAAAACATGTAGAATTGGTTGGTAAACCCATCCGGTCCAGCCACACTATCAAAGTTTAATGAGAAAAGATCATATTTGATTTCTCTCTCTGTTGGGGTTTCCACAAGCAGCTTGTTCTGATGTGTACTGATTGTTGGTTGAATATTTTCCATCAAGAGAGAAGTTCCATCAAATCCCTTCTCTGGGTACATCTCTTCAAAGTATTTCACTACAAAATTTGATATAAACATATATTATATATTGGTAATATTATTACTAACAAATATATTTTTCATATGAATTCTTTGTTGAACACTTTGACCAACATATATATTATCTGTTGGTATTATTATAACTGTAAAAGAACTATTTTATCTGTCACAATAACATTTAGCAACAAAGTTTTTACCTATAGTTTAGTGACATGACAATTTTTGTTCATAAAATTTTTTACCAATAAAAAATGAACATTTACCAATAGATATACCCATGGTGAAAAAAATAAATTTATTTTGTAGTCATTAGCACCCAATGAAGGTAAATAAGGTGATTGATACTCTTAGTAAGAAGAATCATGATACCTTATCTAGGACGTGGACTAAAAGAGACCCAATAATCTTGGATTTGTGATGAATAGATATGTGAATCATAAGGGAAGGGGATAAATTTTATCTTTCCCAAATAATTGCTCTACCATCCATCGATGTAAATATAAATGAGGAACAAAATGAGGATATGGAGCTACAGAATAGGGTAATAAATGTTCCATATTCCATCCTTGAAATTGATAGAATTATAAGAATCAATAAAATGAATATTTTTCCCTTACACCACAATCTATATTTTTATTTTCAAATGACACTTTTAACGGGCAAGTGTGAACCAAAACAACTCCACTGGGTGACAAATTCAACCACTACAAGATCCCAACCATTGAAAATTCAAAAAACAAAAGACTGCTAAAAAATTCACAAATTTCAAAATTCAAAAGGATTAACAATACTGAACTCATACCACGATCCTACCCTCATCACGCTTCACCATCACTGCCAACCACTGGCATCCTCATCATTGAAGTCGAACGCTCCTCGCCTCCGAGAATCAAGTTTTCAATATTGTCTTCCTCTCGAAGCCGCCCACTCAAACTCACATCCCAAAGAGCCTTGAATCCCACCGTGCAACTCCAACTCAGAGAGATTGGGGGAAAACTGGATCCATAGTAGAGAAAAAATTAGGCAATTGCAGATCGAAATGACGACAAGGATCCCTTAGAATCGTTGACGCTAAAGAAAACATGCACTGAGCCCACCATCATATTCAACTAGAAAACAACACGATGAGGGAGATTGTAGAGTATATATCTTGATGCTTGGTATGCCAGTATGTTAAAAAATAATGATATATGTCGAAGGGGACGATGATAACATTATCTATACCTCCATGGAAATAGAAGAACATCAACATGAATTTTATTGTAGGACGTCCCAAGAATTATATATACCATAATTCTATTTTTTTAGTAGTTGATCAACTTACAAAATTATTTGATATCTTATCATTTGAACTATCAAGAATACATTTATAATTCCCTAGATATAACACAATGGTGAACCCAGGGGTTGGTCACAAGGAGGCATTATGTTCATCCTAGTAATCCTCCTAAAATATTTTAATGTTTTTATTTATTTTTAAAGAAGAAGAAGAAAACAAGAAACAATGATGATGAAATGTGAAAAAAATGAGGAAGTGGAAGTAGAAAGATCGAAATAGAGAATAAATAGATAATTCAAAGTCCACAATAATAATAACTAGCTCCAGAAATATTTACTCTCTACTTCCTATCACTAATCGATAAAGATAAACAATGAAAAAAACACATGCAGTGCACACTCGATCTCTCGATACATGCACCTTTAACTCTCAAAAATGAAAAGAACACATACAAGATCGCCTCATATACATGATTGTTCTCCAAACTAAGAAAATTCCATATAGGTTAAATCAATTCCACTTTGAATCTATTCTATGAAAAATTGATCATCCTTAGGTAGACAAATCCCATGACCTCTTCTGAAAGACTCAGTTGAGAAGACGAGAGAAGAAGTGGAAAAATAAAAGGAGTTGAAAGCAACAAACTGTCCCTCTCAGAAAGTATTTGTCTGCATCCTTTAATTTTACGATCGTAATTTTCCAAGAGTGAAGAAGATGTTGACGATTGAAAAGATATTTAGTATCTTGGAAGCTTTAAGCTTAACCTATTGAAACTAGTTCCACAAATTAGTTATTCATTTCTAGAGGTTATAGATCAAACACCAAGTAGATGAAATGACATAAAAACAATTTTATTTTCAAAACAGAGAATAGAGTGTGGGGAGAAAGAGGGAGAATGAAAGGGAAACCAGGGAAATAGAATGAGGTTCCCACTAAGATGTCGGGGGGGTCAGGGACCCTATTTAAAGACGAAAATAAGAGAACTAAATACATCCCAAACTCTCCATGTGTGGAAAATTAATTGTGGTGCATCATCCATATGCGAGGCGAGCTGATCTCATCCAGAATTATATTTATTTTAAATACACTTGAATCTAGACTTAAATTTCAGCTTCATCCAGCCTTTGAGTGGTTCCAGCTTCACACCATCCCAAATCCATGTTCTGCTAGTCAACATCTGGAATCTCTAAAATCAAATCAGCGACTAAATTCAACACAGCATCGGGATCAGCAGTGGTCATCACTGTTCTTCGTCCCAAAGAACAGTATCGTTGTATTCATCAAGCACGACACATTTTATCTCTTTCAGCCACATTGGTTGGCCTCAGATTCACCAGATTCATCCTCAACATCCAACAATTCTTCTCCCTAAATCATACAACGTGAGCTTAGTCATTTTCCATCACCCACAAAGAATCTCACCTCTGCACTGCTCTTCATCATCGGAGCTCATGCTCCAACTCCAGAACTCCCATCTCCTTCAACATGATCGAAACCTCTTCCCCATCACTATTCAAACTCCGTTCTCGGTTTCGATCTCACAGCTGTTTGATTCCAAAACATGAATCATTGAAATAAAATAATGAATTTAAATCATAATACTATAAAAATTATGAAATAAAATAATGAATTAAATAAATAAAAAAATGGGTAAATTAAAATTTCCCAAAACGATAGACATTTAAAAGAATAAATAAAACCATGTTTGACCACTTAAATTAAACCACAAATTGAAAGTGAAAATTTAGTAGAAGGTTAAAGTAATAAAATTATAAATAATTAATTTAATTAAAATTTAATTATTTAAATAATTAATAAATTAACAAACAAACAATGAAAGAATGAATTTAATAAAAAATAAAGTTTTAAACTAAGGTTACAAAAAAATTAAATCATTTAAGTAATTAAATTATAAATTAAATTAATCTAAAATTAACTATGTAATTAATTAAAAAATATAACAACAAAAATTAAACGATGACATTTAATATTTAAATTCTAAATGAAATTTCAAAATTAAATAATATACACATAACTCGACATAAATTATAATTTAAACCTAAAGGCATAAAGTAATCATTAAATTCATTAATTTATGAATTGAACCACCAAATGAACAAAACATTTCTGTTAACCTATATTACACACAACAAAGAATTAAATAAAAAATTATAAAAAAAATATATGAGGCAGAACTCATGAATTATGGCCCATCAATAGTGCATTTCATTGATATTTGAGATATTTATCACTCAATAAACTTACTATGATATACCTAAAGTGGTAAGGATGCAATGAGTTTCACTACGAGTTGCATCTCATCATGATATGAGGTTTACCTTAGGTTTTGGAATAATCATCAATAAGAATTGGATATATATCCAATCTTGAACACCATATATCAGCCTACGATTGATGTTTAATATGAAAGGACTGTTCAAATCCAAAAAACATATGTCATGATCTATCTCAAGGTATTTCGAAGAGGTTGGGATCAATACCTTCCCCTTATAGTGATCTCATATAATAATAGTTTCCATTGTAGCATTCAAATGACATTATACGAGGATCTATATTGGAAGAGGTGAAAAACATTGATATTATAGGATGATATTGGGGAGTCTAAGATTCATGTAATAGACAGTGCTCAATAAATTTTATCGGAGAATCAAACCATTGAGCATCACATTAAAACTAAGAAAAATATGATATAAGGGAGATGCTCATAACAATCAAAGAGACTTGTAGTTTGAATTCTTAAACAAGGTATTCATTCAAATATCACCAGGGAATAGGGCTATGATATTTAGGAAGAAGGGAATGTTTATCCTTATATAAATTAACTGTATCAAAATCTTTGATCATTTTGGGATAATATCTTATCATCTTGCACTTTCAACAGACCAATCCCAAGTGGGGTTCCACGTATCACTTTTGAGGAAGCACATAACCAACCCTTAACATGTACAAAACATAAAGTTAGTTCTATTAGAACTTGATCTCTTCTATGAGGAACAATGAGTATAAATATTAGCTCATATAGGTATTATGAAATAAGGCCACTCGCCTGGTTAATGTACTATAGAGGAATCCGTAGTTTTAGAAAGAGATTTGAGAACTGAAATTTTAATGAGGGAAATTTGTAACAACACATAATTTTATGGTATGCCACTTTTAAAATTTAATATCTTTTATAGTATATGATTTACACAAAACTAAGTTTAAAACTGTAATATAATATAAAGTGTGACCATTAGAATAGTAATATAACCACTAGGAATAATAATACAACCAATATAATAGTAACTTCATATATGAAAGTATAAATAAAATTTTGGCATCTTATAAGTGTTAATATGATATAATTATATTATATTACAAGTAAATAAATGTTTCAAAAATAATTAATTAAGTGTTATTAGTTTTTAAAAACATAAATGTTTCTTTTTAATTTTATAATAAATAGAAAATTTTAAATCAAATTTTATTTTCATAAAATAGATTCAAAAATTAATATTTTATTGTCATATGATTATAAGATAAATTTATTAGACCTTATCTAATTTTTCAAAGTGCAAGAAAATAAGTTAGAATTTTAAAATTGGAATTTTTTGAATAAATGATTATTTTGTTTAAAATTTAAATTTCTCATATTTAGAAAAATAATTTTTATAAAATGAAGTTAATTTTTGAATTTTATATGTTGAAAAAAATTTAGGGTTATTTTTTGAGATTTTTCTAAAATATATGAATTTTTTCGGAATAGTAAAATATTGTAATTTATGGTATAAGGTAAGAGTTTCTTCCCAAACTTCCATTTTTCTCTAGGATATTATTTCTATCTCTTTACACCAATGTAATTCTTAATAATTCTTATTTACTTCTAAATTATATTTGTATCTTCCAAATATATATTCCTATCTTAATTATTATTCCTTTTGATAGGGAATTACATGTTTTATAAGGCTTCCTTTTTAATTCCTTCTGATAAACAAGCTCGATTAAAGGAAACATCCCAATTTCATACCAATTTTTAAGTAAACTTTATAATCTATTTTACGGCACCAATATTTTTCTACAAATCACACTTTTTATCATTAAAATCTATCTTAGTTCATTTCTGATTTTATTCAATGATTTTTTCAAAAAAAATTCTTCCTTGCAAAGTGAAAATGGTATTTCTCTTAAGAATTCCTCAGTTATTTTATTAGACTATTTTCATCTATTTCAACACCCATTGCTGAATCTTATGATTAATTGAGAATAATTATTTATGATATCATGTACCATTTTTTATTTGATGGTTTTTATTATTTTGACTAGGGATTTACTATCTTGATACCATTCACTATATTAACCTAAAGGGTTTAAGAGTATGTTTATTATTCGGGAAAAGTTATTAAAATTTCTTATATTATTTTCAATATGAAAATATGTGTTGATTATGTTTCACACCTTTCATATGAGGAATTCATGGGACTTAGTAAGTGATGGGTGGGGCCCGCTCTAGGCCATCGATGCATTAGTAGGTTTCATGAGAGAAAGTAGACCAAGTTTTTACCTATTTACGGTGTCTTGGATAAAGCCTTGATGGTATGTTTATGATATCCAACATTATTCATTCTTTCATAGTGATACTAGAAATTGATAGTTCATATGATTATTCAACTAGTAGAATATCCATTATCATGATTATTTTTCAAGTGATTATTTATGGAATTATTTAAATCAGCTTTTATTCATACCATATTATGCTCATGATTATGTTTTAATAGAATGTGTTTTTAGTTATTCACAATGCCTTATTATTTATATTTATTTATGATTTATTTTGATGTATTGCATACACTTACTAATCATCTGAGCTCACCCCTTTCTTATGTTTTATTTCCCCCGAATATGCAATGATGTATATTGTGAATGAGTTGGAGAGATAATCTTGGAGTTTATGGGTGTTTCCAATTGAGATGCTATGTTGTATTTCATTTCTTATTATAATGTAAAACATATGTTTGTATATTGTTTTCCAAATCTACTAAACCATTTAATCCTTTGGGATGTGATCTCTTGTTCAATGTATCAATGTAATTAAGTAAGGCACATGATCCAGACTACTATGGTTAAAGTATTTACAGTTGGTATCAGATCAAGTTTAGTAGAAATCTTGGAAACCTGATTTATAAAACATAGATTATGTAACATGACCATAAGATAGACTTTGAGGATAAAACATGAAGAACATCATAGAATTTTGGAATGGTATATATTATGTTTCTCTTCCTAGAAATACATCCCGATGTGCATACAAAAAGTGGATGTGGTTCTGGTACAAATGTACCTAGTAGTAATAACTCCAACAGGGTGTGTTGGGCCTGACTCAGCATAACATGGTACATGATAATGCGGCATACTATGCAACTAGTTTGACACTCTTGGGGGATACACTTATGATAAATCAAATTTTCTTTACAAGATATTAAGAATTATTTAAATGTAAATATGTACCTAAAGAAACAATATTTATTATTATGAGATTAACTATGCATAAAAATTTCAATTTATGTTAAGTATTTTTCTAGTTCTAAATTATGCACAACCTAATTTATTGTTTTCCATTATTAAAAAATGTAATATATTGGAAGGAATGGAAACTGTATCCATTCACGTATTCAATGTTTGGATTTCCTCCCTATGCAAGATAATGACGTGGGAGTAAGAGCTTCTACATGAGGTGAGAAATATATAACTGTATTGGTAAAATTGTCTTAGGTAATGAACAATAACTTTATAAGTATGAAGCTTCTTGATATAAAATGTTGAAGAATAATGTTATAACACATAATGAGACAACAACCTTCATCAGTCAATGAGACTAAAAATACATTTTTATTAGAGCAGATGATAAGTTCTTTAGAGAATATATTTCTCAGTTTGGGATGGAATAAAAGGAGTAAGGTTATCAAGGAATTTTAGCATCTATCAATATGTTAAAATCAATAGTTTTCATTAATTCAAAACAAAAACTTGTAGGAAAAAATTTATAATATGAAATGGAATGGTTTTAAGGAAATTTTCTATGAAAAATATTTCCCTCTCTCACAACAGGTGGATATAGAGAGGCGGTTCTTGAATCTGAGGCAAAAGGACGATAATAATGTTTCCATGAATGAAGCCATATTTAGGAGCATAGAAAGGCATGTTATGGATTACAAAAATAATGCAAAGTAAAATATTGATCGATTCATTGATGGGTTAAAACCATTCCTCTAAAGGGCACTGGTCTCCCAAAATTTCTCATCATACGAAGATATATGTTCATGTTCTATAAAGACAGAAAAATAATTCTCTAGGTCATATAAATTTAAAGGAAATCAAGAAAAGAATATGGATTCTAAACACTCAAGATACAAAAATAAGGAAAGGGGGAATAATGACAGAGTTGAATTTCAGTTCTCGAAGAATTGTGGAAAGAAACATCATGGAACATGACTTTTGGGGATTAGAGTTTTTTATAAGTGTGAAGAAAAGACCACCAAGCCCATGATTTCAAGGGAAAGAAATAATCTACCAATATTCAAGGCTTTAATTTTAAAGAGATGAGACTTTATGAAAATGATTGTCCTAAGTTTCAAGGAAAAATTCCCTAGAAAAAAAAATTGGAACAAGGCTATACTTATGTGGTCGCAACAGCCGAGTTTGAAGCTCATAATGATGTGGTGGTAGGTATTTTAATCATCTCCGCAAATTTAGCTAAATCCTTATTTGATTTTGGATCATCACATTACATTATATCTTTCTAGATTTTTTAAAAATTTGATATTTCCAATTCACCTTAAGAAGGGATTTTTCAATAAAGACTCATAGTAAAAATCTTATTGTATCAAAGATGTGTCGATATGTTCCTATTATAACACATAAACATGCTCTAATTTCTGATTTTATCATCATACCTATGATTGATTTTGATATAATCCGTAGTATGGGATAGCTCTCGAAACATAATGAAAAAAATTATTGTAAAGTGAAGGAAATTATAATTTGTGATCAACATATGCAATTTCTTATATTTAGAGGGGAGAAATCATCGTCTGAGTTATATATAGATCCACCTCCAGTTGATTTTATAAATGAAATTATTGGGGAGGAAGATAAAGCATCTTTTATGGATGAGGAATGAAATCTCCAAATTGAAGATGTACCTATTGTTCCAGAATAAATTGATGTATTTCCATAGGATTTACCTGGACATCCTCAAGAGTGGGAAGTTGAGTTCTCTATTGATTTAATTCCTAGTGTAAGACTTATATCAAAAAATCCTTATAGAATGACCTCTGTGTAATTTGTGGAGAAAAACAAACAACAAGATGAATTGAGTGATAAACGATTTATTTTCCCTAGTGTTTCTCCGTGGGGAGTCCCTATTCTCTTTGTCAATAAGTATGATGGATCCATGAGGTTATGTATTGACTATAGATTAATCAATTATATTATAATAAATAATAAGTATCCTCATACTCAGATTAATGATTTATTTTATTAACTCCATCGAGATATTTTTTTTCAAATATTGAACTTTGATCTGTATATCATCATTTGTGTGTCAGAAGGAATATATTTCAAAATTTCACAGTGAACTAGGTATGGACATTACGAGTTTAAAATAATTCCATTTGTACTGAATAGTGAACCCTCTATTTTTATAGATCTAATGAACATAGTGTTCAAGGAATATATTGATGATTTTTTGGGGGTATTTGTTGATGATATCATGATATATTACAAAATCTATGAGGACCATGATAACCATTTGCAGGCTGTTCTGGAGACTCTTAGAAAAAAAGAGTTATATGGGATGTTTAGAAAGTGTGAATTATAGCTTAAAACAATCTAATTTCATGGAGAAATTATCTCGAAGGATGGAATCCCAGTTGATCTTGTGAAGAAAAAGGTAGTCCAGGAATGACCTACACCAATGAACATAATTGAGGTATGTAGTTTCATTGGTTTAGTAGGATATTATCAGCATTTCATTCAGAATTTTTCATGATTATCTAACATGTTAAACAATATTTCTCGTAAAGGGGTTAAGTTTGTATCGAAAAAATCATGTTAATATTGTTTTGAATAATTGAAGAGGAGATTAGTGAACTCTACGATCTTGACTCTACCATCCTGAAATGGTGGATTTGTGATTTATAGTGATGCATCAAAAAAAGACGTGGTTGTTCCTTATGTAGAATGATAGAGTTATTTCTTATGAATCAAGGTAGTTAAAAACTCATGAATAGAACTATCCAACTCATGATATAGAGTTATCAGCTAAAACCATTGCTCTAAAAAAATTGAGAAACTATATATAAGGCCCCGGCCTTAAACCTTACTTAATCTTGAGTTATTACAAGATTACACCTTGAGGATCTTTTCAGGTTTAGAGTTTTAGAGAATTAGAACATAAAACTTGCATTACATTCCACATTTAAACAAAGTGGTTACATAAAAGATAGTATTCATTTTTCCCATCAATGGAAACATATTTAAAATAAGACATGGATTCTTTCTTGACACTTCCTTGACACTATCGTCATATCATGTACCTTTCCCTTGTCCTGTGAAAAACATTTCAAAAAAACTTGGGATGAGCATAAAAAGCTCAGTAAGCGTTATAAAAATATGGAAAGGAAACATGAGTTCATATATACATAAGAATGAAATCATACTTTACCCATAAAACATAGGCACTTTAACATACCTCATCAAATCATGAATAAATCATAGAAATCATAAGACATAAAGGTAACTTGAGGCATTCATAACATTCTTACGTAGGGAGTAACCCTCTTGGTTACATTTGGAATACCCATCATAGTATATTCCCTAAATCTCTTCGGAGAAACCTTAACTTTTCACTCCTTCGCATTACCCAATTCATTGGAGAGCTATATCGGGCTCACTCGCCCTTAGTTTATCACGGAACCACCCGTCTTCATAATAATGCCCAAGAACCATAACATAATCGTATCACATAAAGCATACATAAAGGAAACATAAAATTTCCACATTTCAATCACAAGATATCAATAAAATACATTGATATAATAAAAACATTATGAAAAACATTTTCAATACCAAAATAAAAGAAAAGTAAAACATGGTATTTATTTTTCTTTAAAAAAATGTATGGCTTGTAGAGGAAGCCGAAACTCAAATAATGGTCACGGCGGTGGAGAATTCGTTGTCGCCACATACGTACGACAAAAACATTCCCTTTTTTTGTTTAGTAAAATGCTTCGTATAAAAAGATTCCTTTCGGATAAACGTAAAAGTCAAAGGGGTTTATACACCATATAAAAGAAGGTTGTGTATAAAACAAAATTTGCCTCAATGAAAGGAGATTGAGATGAAGTCTCATACCTCGGGTCCGACTTGACTCGGTTGTTCTTTAATCTCCTGAATAATAAACTTGAGTTAATTTCTACTAGTTTAAGAACCTTTTCCAAGTTCATTATTCCTTTTATATCACTTATTTCCATGTCATGAACACTATGTAATTATTTAAGTTAATAACGGTCGTTTTAAAGATCATTGGTACTTGAGTCAAAAATAAACCCTTTATAATTACAAGTTGTTCATGTATCCATTATATTAATAATTGTATTCATTATTTAGATATCATATATATCATATATATCCAGTAAATTCATGCATTTATAATATTACATAACATTTAGAGGTAATAAATGAAATGCACCGTTCATGGAGACGGTAAGCCGTACGTACGCATGAACGTTGCTTCCATTTCTATTTCGTATTTTATGAAATGGAATCATAATTATATAAATGTAAATTATAATTCCAGTGCAATATCATATATAATATCATAACTCCATCCTTTATACGTCCCATATATGGTATTAACGAATCAAATCACTTTTAGGGGCCGGTAGTCCGCACTTCCTTAAATGAAGATATCGCGTTTACCCATAATGGAAACCATAAAGGTATGCCCAAAATGAAAAATAAAGAATCTTAAGGAAAACATAAACATATTATATATCATATATAAATATAGTGACATCTTAATGGCCACCTTTGAAGGTGTTATATGAGTTTTGAACAATCATCGTTTTGGGAGGCAGAAATTCGCCATCCACAGAAACAGTATGTTCTTTAACCATTAGATGTAGGTGTGTGTAAGTGTAGCTAGAATAATTATTATAACAACATCATAGTATATTTAAGATACTGTAGTTTTTACAAAAGAAAATAATAAACAGAGTTTAGGCGGTTTGGACAAGCAAAATAAAACAAAAGGACTCAATTGAAGACATTACCTTAAAATCGGGTAACTCCCTTTGGTTTGAGCTCAAAGGCTTCCTTGGGAAGTCTTCTGCCCAATGTGAGGCTTCAAGGAGTAAGAGAGGGAAGTGTAGAGACAAAATGGGTAGGTTTTGTCCAAGCCAAAGGCTTTGGAAGTGTGGGTAAGGAGGTAGAGGTGGGGCCCTTTTATAAGAGGAGAGGAGGGGCACTCTTGGAAAGTAAAGAAATGCTACTTTATTTTAAAGTGATTTTCGGATTCAAAAGGTCCCACATTGATATAATTCGAGGATAAGGTGATAAGGGTTCGAAATCCACCCATCCAATAGGTTTTTTACATGTTTAGGTCTTATATGTTACATTATCATTTCATTTTATTTAAATCCTTTATTAATGAGGTAATCGCTGCATCATCATCATGTCATAAATAATTTGATTTATTTAAAGTATAAAAATTATAAAAAAAATACTATGATGTAGGAAATATTTTGATCTTTCCAATGACTATTTATAATCAAAAATATGACTTGTATAACCCCATGTAAAAATTGTTTTAGTAAAATAACTCATGTTTGTGTCATTTTTACTTTAACATTAAATAAAACGTTATTTATGTCATTTCCCAACCAAAGTGGATACATGGGGTCCCAAAGTTGACTCATGGATTGTCTTGGTCGTCCATGACACATCCAATGAGGGTGGGACATGTTTCATTCTCATCTCATATTATTAAAACATTATTTTTACCTTAAACTACACTAATTACCTCTAATCGCGATTAAGAACTTAAAAGTTACTATTCACCAAAAAATTATTTTAATCTCATTGAACCACATTTTACTTCTTAATGACAACCATGTATGTTGGATTTTTGAAAATCAAATCACAGAAGTGACAAATTTTCATTTGAACGAAAAAATCAGTTTCTTTAACTACCACTTAGTGGTTTCACTATTAATCAAAAATTGAAGTTTTTTAGAAAAATACCAAAACTTCACCCTAAGCTATATTTGATATTCTGAATTCAAAAATGATGTCTATTTTAAAAAATTCAAATCATATAAGTCACATTAATTAATTTTATAATTAATTCCCACAGTCATGACAAATAGCGTGTTTTTATGAAACAATAAGTATCAAAAGATTGACACTAGTTTAAGTCCAATTTCAAAGTGAAATTGATTCCAATGACCACCATTTGATTAAATGGTAAAAATATATTCTAATTTCAATTCAAAACCAATTAAAAAGATAATTTAATCATATAAACAAATTAGATTAAAAAGAGGTTTTGAATTAAAATACAACATTTTTCACTATTCATTAAAAAATGAACTTTATCGGAAAAATACCAAAAATTCACACAAAGTAAATTTTGATGTCCCAATAATAAAGAATAAGTTTATTTTGAAAAACATAGCTTATAAAATTGTCAAAATATATATTTAAAAATTCTTTTCCATCAAAAGGCAGTAAAACAATCTTTTAAAAATATTAGTGTATTCCATGCTTAAGATTGGATTTATTCTCATTTTAAGCCTCTAAAACACAATCTAAGTCACTAATGGACATAGATAAAAATATATATAATTCATTACTTACTTGGGATGTTACATCCTTCCCCCCTTTAGAAAATTGTGTCCCCGTAATTTATTTACTTATCTAATAAATGGGGGTATTTATCCCTCATTGCATTTTCATATTCCCATGTTGCCTCTTCAATCATGTGGTTTTTCCACAAAACCTTTACCTGATGAATCACCTAATTCTGTAACACTTGCTCCCTGTGGTCAAGAATCTGGACCGGTTTTTCCTCATAAGATAGGTTCTCTTCCAGCTGAACTACCTCTGGACTCAAAACATAAGATGGATCTGGCATGTACTTTCTCAGCATCGAAACATGAAAAACACTGTATACCTGAGATAAACTCAGAGGTAAAACCACCTCGTATGCAACTGATCCAACTCTCTCCAGAATTTCATATTGTCCAATGAACCTTGGACTCAGCTTTCCTTTCTTACCCAATCGCATCACACTTTTCCATGGTGAGACTTTGAGAAAAACATGATCTCCTTCCTCAAAAGATAGATCCTTCCTCCTGTTGTCTGCATAACTCTTCTGCCTGCTCTGAGCTGTTCTCATGTGTTTCTGAATCAACTGAACTTTTTCTGCCATCTCTTCTACCAATTCTGGTCCCATTAGCTTCCTTTCACCCACTTCATCCCAAAATGCTGGAGTTTGACACCACTTCCCATATAACGCCTCAAATGGTGCCATCTGTATACTGGAATGAAAACTGTTATTATATGAAAATTCAACCAAAGAAAGATGTTGGTCCCATCTTCCCTGATAATCCATCGAACACACACGTATCATATCTTCCAAAGTCTGAATTGTTCGTTCTGACTACCCATCTGATTGAGGATGAAAAGCTGTACTAAAATTTAATTCAGTACCCAATGACTTCTGAAGGCCTTTCCAAAAGTTAGAAGTGAACCTGGGATCACGATCAGATACAATGGATAGAGGAACTCCATGCAACCTGACTATCTCTTTAAGGTACAATCGAGAAAGTTGATCTAGAGAGAAAGTATCTCGAATATGAAGGAAATGAGCAGATTTAGTCAAGCGATCAAAAATAACCCAGATTGCATTATTACCTCGAGATGTCTTCGGTAATCCCACAAAAAAGTCCATGGATATATTCTCCCATTTCCACTCTGGCACTGGTAGATGCTGAAGCATCCCTTTCGGTAACTACCGCTCTACTTTAACCTACTAACAAGTCAAACACTTCACAGTAAAATCAGCAATATCTCTTTTCATTCCATCCCACCAGTAATACTCTCGCAGATCTCTGTACATCTTAGTACTTCCAGGATGAACTGAAAACAGAGAACTATGAGCCTCACATAACAACTCATTCTTCAACTGTGAATCACAAGGCACACATAATCTCTTCCCAAACCTCAAAACACAATCATTATCAATGTTGAATTCAGGCAACTTACCCTTCTGAATCAGCTCTACCTTTTTCTGCAACTCATTTTTTTGCTTCTGTTCTTGCTTGATTCTACCTGATAGAAAAGATTTCACTGATACCTAAAACAAAACAGAAGAACATCCTACACCAAAAACTTTTATGCCAAAGTTCATCAAATCCTTAACCAAAGGATCATGTTCCAAATGCAACATTTCTAATGAAGCATTACTTTTTCTACTCAAAGCATCAGCCACTTTATTTGCTTTTCTCGGAAGGTAATGAATTGTACAATCATAATCCTTGATTAATTCTAGCCATCTCCTCTGTCTCATGTTCAATTCTTTCTAAGTGAATATATACTTTAAACTTTTGTGATCAGTATATATTTCACACTTCACTCTATACAAATGATGCCTCCAAATTTTTAAAGCGAAACCAACAGCAGCTAATTCCAAATCATGTGTAGGGTAATTTACCTTATGATTTTTCAACTGTCGTGAAGCATAAGAAATTACCTGATCATTCTTCATTAGGACACAACCAAGTCCTTTCAATTAATCATCACTGTAGATAACAAACTCACCATTCCTGGAAGGAAGTTCCAAAACTGGAGCATTCACCAATCTTCTTTTCAATTCCTGAAAACAATCATCACATTCTTTTGTCCAGATAAACTTAACACCCTTCCGAGTTAGCTTAGTCATTGGACTAGATAACCATGAAAAATTTCTATCAAACCTTTGGTAATAGCCTGCCAAACCAAGGAAACTACGAATCTCTGTTATATTTGTGGGTCTTGACCATTCTTCAACAACCTTTGTTTTTGCAGGATCAACAGTTATCCCATCTTTAGAAACAATGTGACCAAGGAAAGAAATTTGTTGCAACCAAAACTCACACTTGCTGAATTTCCCATACAATTTATTTTCTTTTAAGGTTTGGAAAATAACCCTTAAATGTATTTCATGCTCCTCTTTACTTTTAGAAAACACCAAAATATCATCAGTGAAAACCACCACAAACTTATCCAAGAACTCATGGAAAATTCTATTCATTAAGTCCATGAATACAGCAGGTGCATTGGTTATCCCAAAAGGCATTACTACAAATTCATAATGGCCATATCTTGTACGAAACGCAGTCGTCAGAACATCTGCTTCCTTTACCTTTAGCTGATGGTACCCCGATCTCAGGTCAATCTTTGAAAAATACTGAGCTCCCTGGAGCTGATCAAACAAATCATCGATATGAGGCAAAGGATATTTGTTCTTAACAGTGATGTTATTCACGGCTCTATAATCAATGCAAAGTCTCATAGAACCATCTTTATTTTTAATAAATAAAACAGGAGCACCCCATGGTGACGTGCTAGGTCGAATGAAACCTTTCTCTAATAAATCTTGCAATTGCTCCTTCAACTCTAAAAGTTCAATTTGAGCCATTCGATAAGGGGGTTTTGAAATTGGATTAGCATCACGAACTAAGTCAACAATAAATTCAACTTCACGATCTGGTATTATTCCAGGCAACTCGTCAGGAAAAACATCAGGATACTTATTTACCACTAGCACATCATTAATCTGAACAGTTCCCTTGTTTTCAATAATATGTGCAAGGTAACATTCATTTCCATCTTTTACAAGTTTCTCGACCTCTTGATAAGTTATCAACAGTAAGGGTTCATTCTTGTACACAAAATGAAAGCCTTTCTGAAAATAAACTTCTTTATCTCTACAGTCAATCTTAGAATGGTAAATAGAGAGCCAATCCATACCCAGGATAACATCAAACTCTACTAGAGGTAGAACAATAAGGTTTGCAAGTAGGTTCTTTCCACGAATAAGGATAGGAATATTCTTATAAATTCTTTTTGCCTCAACATTTCCCCCAGGTGTTTTTACCACAAGTTCAAGAGTCATTTATTGAGATGGTATTCCCATTTTACTAGAAAAGGTTTCAGAGATGAAAGAATGTGTAGACCCCGAATCAAACAACACACTGGCATAATCTGAAAAAACAAACAAAGTACCTGATACAACATCATTTGATGGCCCAACATCTGCTGAACTAGTTGCAAAGGATTTCACCACCCCTTTCTGCTTGTATTCTAACTGCTTCACATCACTCGAGCTCTTTGTCGGACACTCATTTGCATAGTGACCCATATCATTGCACTTAAAACATTTCACTAACTGTAAATCAAATTTGGACTTACCATCAACTTGATCTTTTTCAGTGCAGACACGAGCCTTATGTCCCATCTTACCACATCGGTAGAACATTCCAGAATTTAGAAGACATTGCCCAGCATGCTTTTTCCCACATTTATCACAAACTGGAAACTTAGATTTCTTACCATCAGACTTTTTCGAAGAATTATTCCCTTTCTCCTGCCACCTCGGTCTCTTCTTCTGCTGGTTGTTATAGAACACTTGGTCATCGGAAAACTCCATTTCCACCTTCTCGGCACATCGAACAATCTTTTCATAACTTTTAAACTCACGAGAAGCTAATGCCCTTCGATATTTTGGCTTTAATCCTGAGTAAAACGATTGATTTTACTATCAAGGTCTTGGATAAAATTTAGAGCATACCTTGCCAATCGAGTGAACCTCTCTTCATAGGCAGCCACTGAGTCTTCCTCTTGCCTCAATTCCAAGAATTGTTTTTCCATCCTAAGTCGAACAGCCTTAGGAAAATACTTCTCAAGAAACATACCTTTGGATTCATCCCAGTCGAGAGCATCAAACTCATCAGCGTCCCTGATATTTTTAACCATCGACCACCACTGATCTGCCTCACCCTCCAAACGGTAAATAGCAAGACTAATCTTTTGATTGTCTGAACACCCCATGACATAGAAAATCTTCTCCAGTGATTTAATCCACCCTTAAGCTAACACAGGGTCAGATGATCCTCTAAATGATGGGGGATGTTGCCTCATGAAATTTTCCACCACTAACATGTTCCTCTGTGGTTGATCTGGCTGATCTCGTGCATGGATACCACCACCATTTATCGCTTGAGTCAACTACGCCATTACTGCAACAAACTGTTCAGTTCCAATTCCGACCATCTCAGGATGCTGATTTGGAAAGTTATTTCCTTCTGTATGCCTTCCTAGCACTACTTCCCTGTTTCCTCGGCGGAAACCCATTCTGAACAAACATGTCTTATATGAAGCAACATGGTAATATTCAAATTCTATATCATTTCAAAAAAAATATTTTTGGATTGTAATTTAATAGAACTCTAACTCCTAAAGTTATCTAAACCGACCTCTGATACCATCTATAAGGCCCCGGCCTTAAACCTTACATAATCTTGAGTTATTACAAGATTACACCTTGAGGATATTTTCAGGTTTAGATTTTTAGAGACTTAGAACATAAAACTTGCATTACATTCCACATTTAAACAAAGTGGTTACATAAAAGATTGTATTCATTTTTCCCATCAATGGAAACATATTTAAAATAATACATGGATTCTTTCTTGACACTTCCTTGACACTATCGTCATATCATGTACCTTTCCCTTGTCCTCTGAAAAACATTTCAAAAAAACTTGGGATGAGCATAAAAACCTTAGAAAGGGTTATAAAAATATGGAAAGGAAACATGAGTTCATATATACATAAGAATGAAATAATACTTTACCCATAAAACATAGGCACTTTAACATACCTCATCAAATCATGAATAAATCATAGAAATCATAAGACATAAAGGTAACTTGAGGCATTCATAACATTCTTAAGTAGGGAGTAACCCTCTTGGTTACGTTTGGAATACCCATCACAGTATATTCCCTAAATCTCTTCGAATAAACCTTAACGTTTCACTCCTTCGCATTACCCAACGCATTGGAGAGCTATATCAGGCTCACCCGCCCTTAGTTTATCACAGAACCACCCGTCTTCATAATAATTCCCAAAAACCATAACATAATCGTATCACATAAAACATACATAACGGAAACATAACACTTCCACATTTCAATCACAAGATATCAATAAAACACATTGATATAATAAAAACATTATGAAAACCATTTTCAATACCAAAATAAAAGAAAAGTAAAACATGGTATTTATTTTTCTTTTAAAAAAGGTATGGCTTGAAGAGGAAGCCGAAACTCAAATAATGGTCACGGTGGCGGAGAAGTCATTGTCGCCACATACGTACGACAAAAACATTCCCTTTTGTCATTTAGTAAAACGCTTCGTATAAAAATATTCCTTTTGGATAAACGTAAAATTCAAAGGGGTTTATACACCGTATAAAAAAAGGTTGTGTATAAAACAAAATATGCCTCAATGAAAGGAGATTGAGACGAAGTCCCATACCTCGGGTCCGACTTGACTCGGTCGTTCTTTAATCTCCTAAATAATAAACTTGAGTTAATTTCTACTAGTTTAATAACCTTTTCCAAGTTCATTATTCCTTTTATATCACTTATTTCCATGTCATGAACACTGTAATTATTTAAGTTAATAACGGTCATTTTAACGATCATTGGTACTTGAGTCAAAAATAAACCCTTTATAATTACAAGTTGTTCATGTATCCATTATATTCAGAATGGTATTCATGATGTAGATATCATATATATCATATATATCCAGTACATGCATGCATTAATAATATTACATAACATTTAGAGGTAAGAAATGAAATGCACCGTTCATAGAGACGGTAAGTCGTACGTACGCATGAACGCTGCTTCCATTTCTATTTCGTATTTTCTAAAATGGAATCATAATGATATAAAGGTATATTATAATTCCATTTTAATATCATATATAATATCATAACTCTATCCTTTATACGTCCCACATATGGTATTAACGAATCAAATCATTTTGAGGGGGTGGTAGTCTGCACCTCCTTAAATGAAGATATCACGTTTACCCATAATGGAAACCATAAAGGTATGCCCAAAATGAAAAATACAGAAGCTTAAGGAAAACATAAACATATTATATATCATATATAAATATAGTGACATCTTAATGGCCACCTTTGAAGGTGTTATATGAGTTTTGAACAATCATCGTTTCGGGAGGCAGAAATTCGCCATCCACAGAAACAGTATGTTCTTTAACCATTAGATGTAAGTGTGTGTAAGTGTAGCTCGAATCCTTCTTATAAAAAAATAATCATATATTGAAGATACTAGAGTTGTTACAAAACAAAATAATAAAAAGAGCTTAGGGGGTTGGAGAAGCCAAATAAAACAAAAGGACTCAAGTGAAGACATTACCTTAAAATCGGGTAACTCCCTTTGGTTTGAGCTCAAAGGATTCCTTGGGAATTCTTCTGCCCAAAGTGAGGCTTCAGGGAGTAATAGAGGGAAGTGGAGAGACAAAATGGGCAGGGTTTGGCCGAGACAAAGGCTTTGGAAGTGTGGTTAAGGAGGTAGAGGTGGGGGCCTTTTATAAGAGGAGATGAGGGGCACTCTTGGAAAGTAAAGAAATGTTACTTTATTTTAAAATGATTTTCGGATTGAAAAGGTCCCAAATTGATATAATTAGTGTCTAAGGTGATAAGGGTCCTAAATCCACCCATCCAAAAGGTTTTTGATATGTGTAGGTCATAAATTTTACATTATCATTTCATTTTATTGAAATCCTTTATTAATGAGGTAATCGCTGCATCATCATGATGTCATAAATAATTTAATTTATTTAAAGTCTAAAAATTATAAAAAAATACTATGATGTAGGAAAGATTTTTATCTTTCGAATGACTATTTATAATTAAAAATATTACTTGTATAACCCCATGTAAAAAAATTTTAGTAAAATAACTCATGTTTGTATCATTTTTACTTTAACATTAAATAAAAAGTTATTTATGTCATTTCCCAACCAAAGTGGCTCCATGGGGTCCCCAAGTTGACCCACGGATTTTCTTGGTCGTCCATGACACATCCAATGAGGTTAGGACATGTGTCAATCTCATTTCATATTATTAAAACATTATTTTTACCTTAAACTATACTAATTACCTCTAATCGCGATTAAGAACTTAAAAGTTACTATTCACCAAAAAATTATTTTAATCTCATTGAACCACATTTTACTTTTTAATGACAACCATTTATGTCGGATTTTTGAAAATCAAATCATAGAAGTGACAAATTTTCATTTAAACGAAAAATTCAGTTTCTTTAACTACCACTTAGTGGTTTCATTATTCATCAAAAATTGAAGTTTTTCAGAAAAATAATTAAACTTCACCCTAAGCTATATTTGATATTCCGAATTCAAAAATTATGTCTATTTTACAAAATTAAAATCATATAAGTCACATTAATTAATTTAATAATTAATTCCCGCTGTCATGACAAATAGCTTGTTTTTATGAAACAATAAGTATCAAAAGATTGACACTAGTTTAAGTCCAATTTCAAAGTGAAATTTATTCCAATGACCACCATTGGATTAAATGGTAAAAATATATTCTAATTTCACTTCAAAACAAATTCAAAAGATAATCTAATCATATAAATAAATTATATTAAAAAGTGGTTTTGAATTAAAATACAACATTTTTCACTATTCATTAAAAATGAACTTTATCGGAAAAATACCAAAAATACAAAAAAAGTAAATTTTGATGTCCCAATCATAAAGAATAAGTTTATTTTGACAAAAATAGCTTATAAAATTGTCAAAAGATATATTTAAAAATGGTTTTCCATCAAAAGGTAGTAAAATAATCTTTTAAAAATATTAGTGTATTCCATGCTTAAGATTGGATTTATTCTCATTTTAAGCCTCTAAAACACTATCTAATTCACTAATAGACATAGATAAAAATATCTATTATTAATTACTTGGGATGTTACACTATATCTATGGTGAAATATGTGAGATATATAAAGATCACAAGAGGTTGAAATATATATTCTCACAGAAAAAACTCAACATGAGGAAAAGGAAATGGTGGGTGGGATCCATACCTTTCTCATGTTTAATTTTCTTGAAAAAAATATATTTCACTCGAGAATTCAGATGGATCCTTACGAATAACTTTAAGGAATAAAGTGTATAACTCCAATTTTTTGGAATGATGTTTCAGACGGAAAGATATTGAGAACTGAGCTAGATAACGAAATTTAAGATATAGTTAGAGAAATTCATAAACAATTATGGTAAATGATGAAAAACTATTATGGATATAATCAGTGATGTGATCTAGAATCTGATGTTAGCGACAAGACATTTCTAAAAATTTCTATATGGAAGAAAAATGAAATACTATGCCCTAAGTATATCCACTGCTACGAAATTATTGATCCTATTGGTACTATAGATTATCTCTTAATTATTACTATGAAAATCTCTTAGTTTAAATATGTGTTCCACGTATCTCCCATGAGTAAGTATATACATAATCAATCACATGTACGGAACTCAGAGGTCGTACATTTGGAGTAGGATAATTTTTTTGAGAAAAAATTGGTATAAATTCTTGATAAAATAGATGATGTTATATGAAACAATACCACTCACATATTCAATGATTTGTGGTGAAACAACCATCTTATGAAAGCTATGTGGGAACCTATGGATCTAATGAGGTAGTAGCATCCTTATTTGTTGGTAAAAAAGGGATGAATTTCATTGGGGAATTTCATTTTATGGGGCGTATAATGTAACATCCCAATATTTTGTGAAATATATATTTTTTAAATAAATTAAATCTTTTTTATATTTTTCATTATACACTTTATTGAGTTGATCTTTAAATACATGCAAAACTGTGTTTGAACGAAACATGATACACTATTAAAATATTATTATTTAAATTGGTATTTATCTCGTAGCCAATGGAAAGGTAAGTATGAATAATATTTAAAAAATTATTCTAATAAATTATTTATACATGTATATAAATTTAATTCTTTGGTGAATGGTTAATTAAAAATAAAATAAAGGATATCTTTTACTAAAAAGATAATTTTATGCAGAAAAACAAATTTTAACTTAATAAATTAAAAAGAAATTTGTAAATATTTTTAATGAAATTTATATATTTTATATTTAATAATCCTTTTAACTTTCCTCATATTCTTTTTTTAGATAAGAGTTATTAATATATAGAATTTTACAGATTGCATGTAAAAGGATGGAGGCTCGCGGGAAGGCGACGCCCTCTGGTGATAGGCGTAACCCTAACTTTGCCGATCAAGGGCTCCAAGATGAGCGATCCTTCACAGAAGTGGTATCAGGTAGAATCCCTCTCACGGATTCGAAGGCCTCCGGATTTTTTACTCCAAAAACATACTGACACAGAGGTCTATCGGCGATTAGTTTCTCCAAAGATGAGGTAATCGAACTTGCTTCAGATCTTCGATTTGTTCTTGTTGGCCGATTTATCAAAAACCGACCTTCTCTGTTCTTCTTATGAAAAAATCTTGAGAAAATAGGTTTTACAAACTTCCAGATTGGACTTCTTAACTCTCTGAATGTTGTATTTTGGTTCTCCTCGGATAATTATTATTATCGATTTTGGATTCGCGGTTATTGGCCTTTTGGGGGGGCTTCAATGAAGGTCTTCAAGTGGTCTCCTGATTTTGAACTTGGTTCTGAGCCACCTATTGTTCCGCTTTGGATCGGTTTCCCAGGTCTCCCTCTGCATTTCTTTAAGCAGCTTGCTCTTACTGCCATTGCAGGTCTTTTCGAAACTCCGATTAGATTAGATTCTGCCACCTTGAATTTATCTCGTCCCTCAGTTACTAGAATCTGAACTGAGATAGATATATCTCAACCATTGCCTTCCAGATTTTGGCTTCAGAATGGTGATAAAGGCTATTCTCAAGAGGTGGTTTTTGAAAATGATCCACATTATTGTAATTCCTGCTACAAAGTCGGTCATTCTATGGGAGAATGTGAGTCAAAAAATTCTGAACCACCTCAAACTCGCTGCAAAGCAGTTTGGGTAGAAAAAGTCAATGCTAAAATTAACTTGAATCCTACTAAATCAAACCCTGTTGATGTTACTGAGACTCCTATTTCCAATGATGTCCCCGGGAATTCGAACGTGCCTCTAGAACATTGTGATTCACGGCGGGATCATGAAGGCTCTTCTCTGGATATGGGTGAGAAGGGGATTTCAACCCTTGTGGTGAATGCAAATGTACCTCATAACCCCACACCCCCACTTGACGATAGGACGATAGTGAAAATACAAGAAGGCACTCAGGAAGATGAGGAAAAGGAGAGGTGTGATGCATCTGAAGATGGTCTCTCACAAAGCACTGAAGAAGATAAATCTACTGATATTGAGGATAAACACTTAAGGGACATGGCCCGGAAAGGTAAATATCCAATAGTAGATGTAGATGGGTTTGTCACACCCAATCCAAAAAAAACTAGAAAACGTAGGGATTTTTCCCATGTGGAGAAGACTATTGTCACTCGTTCTTTGGACATTGATAGACATAATGTTTATGCCCCTATCGAAAATCATCATGTAGAGAAGGAGAAACAAGCTGAAAGGGATGATAATCACACTATACCAACTTGTGAAGCTCCGGATTCTTCAGAGGGACTCAGTGATGAAATCCTATATAACTCTTTTAAGAAAGGAGAGATCACTAAGAGCGCCTATTTGGATGCAAAGCAGGAAATTTTCAATGAAAGAATCAGGAAATATTTCTTAAACTGATTATGTTTTGGATTTCTTTGTCATGCTGTCTATTGTGCTTCTGGATTTTCTGAGAAAGCATGCAACCGGGCTGCACGGTCTGTTGGTTTTCTTTCTTCTCTTGATGTCTGATTTTCTCTTTGGATCAAAATGGAGCCTGTTTTTCTGATTCAATGTTTATTGAGGATCTTGTCCCCCCCTTTTAAAGTAACAGTTTGAGCTTCAGATTATTGCCCCATTTTGGTGGAGGTTGTTCTGGCCTTATTCTGCTTTGAGATGGTTCTTACTTCTACTTGGTCATAGTATTTTTATTTGACTGTCTTTTGGAGTCCCCTTTGTTCTGGTTGTTTCTACTCTGATATGACATGTGATGGAGAATCCCTCTCTCTGATCTGAACAACTCTTGTACTATTGGTTGTTGCAACATCATTTCTTTTGGAGGCTGCTAGGATTTCTGGCTTTGACGTTCTTGCTAGCCTGCAATTTTTAGATAAAAGTGGTTCTTTAGATACTTCTAGTTCTGCTTCCTCTTTCTGTTAAGCAGACTGTTTGGGATGCATGTGACACCATGTTGGGCTTTCTTTCCAGCTATTCACTCTGGTTTCTGGACTGTTCGAGTTATGTTCTGTTCTCTGGATTTGTTTGTTTCAAGAACGCAGGGTGTGCTGTATATGCTGGATCTTTTGGTCTATTCCAAGCTGTTATACTATCAAACCTTTTATTTTTCTCTGTTCTGCATTTTTCACTACTGGATTTCTGGATTAGATACTCTGGATTTGCATGTTCCTAGAAGATTGAAGTTTTGATGCATATTCTTATCTGCTATGGAGTCATCTCTGTTTTACATAGGTTGTTCATACATCTTGGAGCTATCTGGCTTTGATTTTCAGTTGGGAGGCCTACTACATTTGGTGGGCTTTGGAATTGCTATACCAACCTATCTGACATGTCCTCAATGGAGGCTGGTTCCTGTTATTCCCATGGAATGTGGTTCCTGAACTGGTCCTAAGACATTCTGATTTGATGCTGCTTATATTGTAGATATTTTTTCTAGGCTTTCCCTTTTCTATGGATATACTCTCAAGATTTTCTGTTATCGAGTTGAGAAGAGAAGTTCTGGATGTGAGTGTTTGCTGTTATGGTTTCTGGAGCTTCACATGAGCAGCAAGAGGAGCCATTGGGGTGATGGATGGCTTGCACAGACCTTCTGGCAGATTTGGTCAGGAATGTGGGTGTTTGCTGTTATGGTTTCTGGAGCTTCACATGAGCAGCAAGATGACCCATTGGGGTGATGGATGGCATGCACAGACTTCCTGGCAGATTTGGGTTGGTAGTTTCTCTGCTTTTTCTTAATCTTTAAAACCCCACTGGTGTAAGCGATTTACACCTCAAGCATGTAATGACACTTTTCTTTTCAATAAATTCCATAGGTGGCATGGATTGGGAAACTAATCCATGTCATCAATATTTTAAAAATATATATATATCGTATTTTACAATTTAAAACTGTATTTTTCTAAAATGCAGTTTTGTCACCTTTTTGCTTTCTTACTTTGTAAAAAAAATATGGAATATTTTAGAAATTTTAATTTAAAGAATAAATTTCCTTTTTTAACCATAATTTCAAAATTTTCCTATGGTTAATTTTTGACAATTTTCTAAAAAGAATAATTTTTTTGATAAATAGTGAAAAATATTGAATATTAATCGAAAACTCCCTTTTCATTTAAATTATTTATAAAGATAAATTATATTTTAATTTGGGATTAAGTTTACATTTTTTAAATTATATATATATATATATATTAATTTAGTTTATGTCATATGAATTATTCTTATGTTTATTTATTGTTAAAAAACCAGGTTAAATTTTGACCATTTTCTCCTTGAAAATCTACTTTCTCATCGCGTTTGCGAGATTAATTTTAAATTAAAAATTTTAACTTATGTGAATGAAATTTATAAAAAAGGATTTAATATTTTTAATCAACATATATTTTATAATATAATTTGGTCAACTTAATATTTTACAAAAATAAATAGTGAAAACGCTAAAAACAATTTACCACAGTTAAGGTAAAAATCGGTTTACCTGGGGTTAAACTGAAAAGATAATTGTTAAAATGATATAAAAACGTTTAAAAAATATATTTTTTGTAAATATATAGAAACTATACTATGTATGGATCAAAAATACTACATTTTTATATCATTTTTAATGAGAAAAATAAGGGTATAAGTTTTTTTAAAAAAATTATAAGTGTGCCACTCACCTCATTTATAAAAGGTTACCCCATATCATCTACTCTTCATGCAATAAAACCATTTTTGGTCAAATAATACCTTACCAAATAGAAAAATAAACCCTCCTATCATCCTATTATCCTTATTTTTGGTATAAATTCAACTTATGAATTATTTTGGTACATGCCAAAGGAGGTTACCCGAAGAAGAGGTAACATTCTTCAACAAGCATTTTTATTTTGTTTCATCATCTACCTCCATAAATTATTATTTAAAAATGATGAAATAATAATTAATTATATTAAATATATATATAAGTTTTTATTTTATGATAATTACCTAAAAACATCCCCATTTCCATAAAAATGGTTATGAAATCCTCATTCATGTTTAGGATGGACTACCGCCTCACGAACCGATGTTATTCGTTTTTCCATTACCACCTATCATAGTTGGGTTTGGTGATGGATATAAAAAATATATATGATATTTTTAACATAATAATTACTCTTGAATCACAATATCATATAATGTTTTAATTTCAATCTGGTAGAGGATATGATAATGTTGCTTGTGTGTATGGAATATTGTGCCTCACAAAGCGATGTGATTCATTTTAAATAACATTTTACTTGAAAAATAATAAGGATAAATTTAAGGAATATATGTTATAGACATGAAATAAATAATATAATAATTAAATATTTATCATTATGAAAATATAATATATCATTTTATTTCTTACATTTTCACTCACTGAAAGGTGATAACGTCAATCATATTTATGTTGACTACCCCCTTCATGAAGCGATGTGACTCTATATTTTAATCGAAAGACCACATAGATGATACGTATAGGTATATTTAATAAAATAATAAGTTATTAATTATATTATGGTCATTAATTAAAGTTATCATATTACTTCCTTTCCATAATGGTCATTAAAAATGGAAACATTACTCATGCATACGTATGACCTACCATCTCTATGATCATAACATACATCATTTCTCAAATTCATATTCCATGATTTGTATTAAAAGTGTAATTTATTTATAAATATTATAATTATTTTATGATTATTATTCTGGATATTATCTCCCTTATTAATATAATAAGACCAAAAATAACAAATCAAAACATACATGACAGTTATTGCCTAAAACGTAACTTTAACATGGAATTGTTAATAAATAGGTAATTAAAGAACATAATAAAATAATATATTGAATTTAATATAAAATTATGGTTATTTAATATATTTATAATAAACTTAATTATATTATAATAGAGTTTTGAACATGTACTAAGGAAGTCGAGACTTATGGTAAGTGATTTCTAGTCTCTTTTTTATTTCTGGGAGACATATGGAAATTCACTACATGTTTATTTTTTGGGATGTATATACTAACCATTTAACATGTTATGTAATGGATTTATTTATATTAATTATATTATAAGTTTAATTTAATGTTATTTTTTCATGGAGATTATGATTCAATGTTACCAAAGTGGTAGGATTTTTATGTCACAATCTCATTGTTTATCAAGATTATTTATGATTATTCTTTCTATGATGAAATATTATAATCTATCACTGATTAAACATATGAATTATATTCTCCTCTATTTATTCCATGAGAAAACATTTTTTCCCTTCATTTTACACTCTTTATGTACAAAATTGTTCAAAATATTTTTTTAATAAAAAACATCTTTATTTTCGTCTTCGATCGAAAAACCCTTTCATTCTAAAACCATGTTTTATGAAAATGTTTTTAAAAATGTTTTTTATATTATTAAAATTATTTATTAACTTTTTTTACTCATATAATAATTCATTATAATTTTTTTATGTAATCTCCTTATCATTTTCCAAAAATTTATCATTTGGATTTTATGGAAAATGTGAAAGGAATATATATTTTAATGTTTATGGAATGAATAGAATATACTGTCAAAATGATCAGTATTTGATTAAAAGAATAATTTATAAGTATTAAATGTAATTTTAAGATAAAAGTATTTTCAAATTATTTTATTTTTTAAAAAGTTTTTTTCAAATCAAAAGGGATATTTTCATCATTTATTATTTTAACTGATTTTTAAATTTTTCTTTTTATGTTTTGAAGGTAATTCTCAAAGAATAAGATTTTTAAAAAAAATTATGGTGTATTTTTTTCAAATAGGAATGTATATTTTCCTCATGAAACGTTTTCAATGATTTTTAAATCTTCATTTATAAATTTAAAAGTTTATTATAAAAAAGTATTTAAAAAATGATTTATATTTGTAAAACATATTTTTAAATGAAAAGTTATTGACCTCAAGAATTGGTTCATGTGATTTATTATTCAAATTAATTCTCCATCTAAGATGAAATCCATTGATGTAACATTTTATTTTATAGGGATATAAACCAATGATATCATTATTATTCTTTCCCAGAAAGGTTTATGAAGAAAATATATTTATCATATCTATTTTTGTTCCATGAGTTATACCATGATAACATTTTTATGAAACCCACTTCTTTTTTCCATGGGTTATTCATTGATAAAATGATGAAATGATTTTGAAACCTTTCTATTTTCTATGGGTTATAATTTTATGAACTTTTTATGAAACACACTTCATCTCTTGTGTTATGCATGATAAATGTTTTATGATCTTTTTTAACACATATGAATGGGTTTCATTATATAACTGGTGGGACCTATATCACTCTCCAATGAATTGGGAAAATATTTATATATCATGAGGTAGATAGGACTACAATAAGGAGAAAACCTAGTTCAGTATGGGACTTTTTCTTTAATGATGGTATTGGAATTGAGCCTTTATTACTATGATGGTTTGGGGAGTGAAACCATTTCAATATGTTGGCCTTGTAAGTGAGCCTTGAATACAATGGAAATGATTTTATAGGCTTATGTGTAGGCCAAATATTCTTATCTTGTGCCTATATTATTCTCTCATTACTCATTTTCATTGATTCCCTTATGATATATGTTTTTTGAAATACCAAAATTTATTCCCTTACACTTAAAATTGATATTTTATATGCATGTAATGGATTTACAAATGTTATTCTTAGATTATTGTACCCTTATGCTCATGTTATAATTATGTATCACCCTTTTTTATCATTACTGAGCATATAAACTCACCATTTATATGTTTAATTTCCCTATATTAATAATAAATTATTTATATAGGGTATGATTGTGAAGATTACTAAAGGAGAATATTATTGTGGGATATGTTGAATATCATTCACCAGACTAAAAGATTGTGTACCTAGTATCCAATGACATTAAACTATTATGTTTTTCTGAAAAAAATTGTGTAATGTAACGAATATTAATATAAAAATAAGTAATATATATATAAGATGATGGGGTCTCTATACCATTTTAATATTTTTCTTATAAAAACATCTATCACTCATCAATTAGTATGGATCCATTTGATGATTTTTATGGGAGTTTGTTTCATTCTTCATCATGTTCAATGTAGGTTTGTGAGGTAGTAGTTCAAAGTACTGATTTGGTGTAGAGAACAACAGAAAAGGTTTATATGGTTGAGAGAGGTTGAAAGGATCACAAGATCAGTATAAGTATTATTCCAATAATAGAAGGAGGCCCTTGGAGTTTGAGGTTAGAAACCATGTCTTCCTAACAGATTCCCCATGATGTGTGTAACAGAAGATTGGTAGGGGTAATATTTCTCTTAGGTTTTTTTGGGACCGTTGAGATATTGGGGAGATTTGGTGAGGTGGTGTATCGATTGGAATTGACACCACCATTGGAGTGGATACACAATTTATTTCAGTTGTCTCATCTTTGTTGGTATCTTCATGATGAGTGTAACATATTTGACTTAGGATAGTTGTATATTGAGAATGATGTGTTGTTCGTTGAGTGGGAAGTAGAGATCTTGGATCATCAAGAGATGGTGTTATGTACATGAACTATTCCATTTGTTGTGGAGACATGGTGTCCTTTAGGAGAGAACTTGGTATAGAGAGATGTATATGTATTCCCCTTACTTAGATCTATTTTGAGTTTTGTTTTTATTGGTTTGGTTTTTCTTGGATTATGTGATGTTTTAAACCTTGTTGTTTTATATTATGAGTTTTTTAACCTGATTTTTGATGTATGATGTGTGATAAAGTTTATACATTTGAAAACTAGAGGACCCAATTACTAATCGAGAATCATTATATATATATGCGTTTAAACCAGTGTGATCAATTCAGTGATGTCCAAAGTTGATAATTTCATAATATATAGGAAAGAATTTCGGGATTCATAATTTTGGGGAAGTTTGGAAAGTTGGTTTTGGTGGTTGTTGGTTTGGGATATATAGGATCAGATGTTACAGTGATATGTCCATGTAGTGATGTGGTTGTTCAAGATATTTTGTGGTTATTTCATTTGGCGTGTTTGGATGGTGGTAGAATTGGATTTATGATGAGATCCATGAGAGGCATCTTGTGGGGTGGTTGTTTGGACCCCTTTCTTTTCTGATTTTGATTTTTATTTTTGAGGATAAGAAATATTTCATTGGTATATGATTTAATGACTAGTGCCTTCCTTACTCCTTATTTTCCAGTTTTGTTTGTTGGAGGGGTTCTAGAGGAGACCTAAGGAGGTTTCATGGTGGTTGGAGGTGCAGTTAGGCTAATGTTGTATATTCATGTTTTGAAAGGATTTCAATGCATGAACTTGTGTTCAAGGAATTTTTTAGCTAGACTGATTCATTACCAATTTGAGGTGATGGATTAATCCTTGAAACATATTCATGTAGAGAAATTAATTCACTATCTGTAGTAAAATCATGACAAGGAAACACTAATTTTTACAGAAGATGTTTTTTTGGGGAAAAACTATTAAATTCACATCATGAATTGATCAATTGGTGTGAATGTATTGAGTGGTAGGTTTTAAATAGGTCTTTTAGTTGAACCATTCCCCATTATGTTGTTCCCATTTCCTCTCTCATTTTATGTGAACCCTAGGAACCTCTCGGATGATCTTCAACCCCTTCCCCCCACATTGATCGATTGGTTCTACTAGAGTCTCTTTAGTGAACTATGGTGAGTTATCCTTCCCCATGGTTTTACTTCCGTTATTATTCATAGAACCATTGTTAGGGTGTTTTTTTGGTATGTGATCAAGTAAACATTTTTGATAAACCTTGATTCAGTGTTGGTAGATACATGGGATTTTCATGCGGTTGTGGTTTGTATGAGTTTCTTTATTGCCTTGTGGTTTGTTGCATGCTGGTAAAGCTTCTTTGATGTACATAATACCTTGTTCCTAATTTTTTTTATATCATGCATTAGGGGATTACTCTTATTATCTATGTGGGATGGTTGCATGGGCCTAATTAAGAAAAATTAATTACTTAATTGAAATTGAAGTTGATGGGGAAATTAGTCTCATTATTTTACAACATTGATATTATCTTGATATTTTAATTGCATGTGCTAAATTTCCTTCTGAAAATCATGGCTTTTGGGAGATTTATTTTGCATTAATTTGACACAATTTATGAAAACCTAAATTGTTTTGATATCACCCTAATATAGAAATTGGTTGACCCCTCATATTTGGTTAATAAAATGATTTCCCCTAGATTTATGGATTATGTGGTAACACCCAAAAAATGATGTAAAATGTGATAAAATACAGCTTGTTAAATATTTAAAAAGGGTTTTTGATGTGCGGTGATGTATTTTTGGGGCATGTAGGGATGATGGGTGAAATGCGACCATGATTTTTGGGTGGCGAGGTGAGGGTTTTTTTGTTACGCTTCTACGCTAGATATATGATGGTTACTTTGGCCATTCTTTTGGGGCAGTGAGGTGATGGATGGTTTAGACATGATATTGGGGTAGTGAGATGATGGTTTGTTTATATTTTCTTTTTAGGGAAATGAGATGAGGGCTTGTTTGGTTGTGTATTTGCGGTGGTGAGTTAATGGATCAATGAGAATTATGAGTTACTTTTATGAAAGTTTGTGCCATTCTAGATGCCCAGGCAGTGATAGAATACTTTTTTAATAATGTTTAAAATGGATTACGATGGTTTTGATTTTGGGGTGGAAATGATTATTGAAAAAATAAATGATGGGATTTATGTTTTAATGTGGTTGATGATTAATAATAAAATGAATGATATGGATATTGGTATTGGTTGGAAATTTGAAATATTTCTTTTGGATTGTGTGGTTGTAAGCGTTTAGTGGTTATAGTGAATGTGGTAGTGTTATATTTTGAAACCATATATAGGGCTTGTGTGTGGATTATATATATATACTTATATATTCCTTCTGATTTCAATATAAACCCCACCAGCATCGATCACTACATGTTGACACCCATATCTGGACACTGAGGGTGTTTTTACCAAAATCCCAATGATGATTATGGATGATTAACTACATGATCTTCCCACTCACTCTTCCATGTGAGTATATTTGCACAAAATTTGATGCTCAGTGGTCTTTTATTGAACTAGGTAAAAGCCCAGATGTCTTCAGGTGAGATGTTATATGACCATGCTGTAGAGAGGCTTATAGTGGGGCATGTGCATGGTGTGATGAGGGAATGAGGTTGATTTTTTTCATGTTCATGATTCTATACTACTCTAGTTGTGGAAGTGGTTGTAATGTGATTTCCTAGGAGTATTTGGGTGAGATGATATGTGACTGTGCTATGTGGCAATGGAGTAGGTATTTTCATGCATGATGTGACGTGAATATCATGTGGAGCAGTGTTATATGTTATTCTAAGGAGATGGGAGTTTCAGGACGTATGTTGTTGGGATGTGAGATGGGTAAATCAATGAGAAATCAATGTGAGGTACCCTTTAGGATATGATTCATATTATTTTATTATGCTTAGATTATATTATTTGGTGGTTGTGTGATGATGAGGATGGGCTTGATTAGTTAACCTGTTTAGGTTCTGTTTGGGGATTCTATTTTCTCATGAGTGCATTAGTATACTTTATTCATATGTGCATGGGAGACTTTGGTTTTCCTACTTAGAATAGAGGTATTCTCACCCTAAGTATATAATCTTATTTTCATGTTTCCAGGAATACTATGTGTATCATATCATATATTACTTTTCTAGACCTTAGGATAGTTATTTCATTTCCGCTTTTGGTTTTTATTCATATATTTACTCTTGAAGACTTTTATCTATACATTTTTAATTTATACATGATTTTTGGGATGGTTTTGGTTTCTTTTTATATTATGACATTGAATTTTTTTGTGAATGATTCATCTTATCTTCTAATACTATATTATTATCGAGGGTAATTCCTTCTATTTCATGATATATTTATACCCCTGATGATAGTCTCTCACCCAAGGCCTACTAAAGGTAGGACTCAAGGCTTCATTATATCTTTCCCATCATTGTGTTTTCATTGATGGGAAGGGGTCGTGATGTCTAGATCCCTCTTTATCTCATCTATTGCATGAATTATTTCTAAGATCACTTTGTGTAACCCCTATTATGAGTTCTATTCATGAGATCCAATTATGTGATCACTTCGTGTGATCAGGTTTTTATTGATACTTTCTCAAACAATCTAAAAAAATAATGGTAATTTGATTGAACATTAACAAATCTTCTCATCCGCATTGATGTCCTATTCGCTTTGCATGAGCTTTAAGTTCTGTCATGTGATTTCTTGATCATTATGCAGTTCATGTGAATGCCTCATAGTCATACGATCATGTGTCCTATAATGAATCACATGATCATGAGATGATTCATGGATCATGTGATTCATGAGACCAATGCCAGGTTATGTGATCTTGAAACCTTATTTGGTTTACACTATTCATATTATACTATCTGGGCTATGTAATTCTATTAGAAAGGTTCCTTTAACATATAACATATTCTTTTGGCTATGAGTATAAGGCTTAAAGTTCATATATTTCTCCAAATATGGTCAGAAAGAGGGCTATTATTTCAATGAATCGCAATGAAGATCCTCTGTATCATAAATTTTCTAACAATGAGGTTTTGAGGGTTATTTTTTTGAATGGACATCAAAACTACCCAATGTCGAACATGCCTCCTTTTATGGATTGGGACTTCTAGTTGATACTACCATTCCTTCACCCAACTATAATTTTCCATCTCCCTAGTTGTGATATTATCTTTATTTAATTCAATTAAAAATTTAGTAAGATAATCATTGGATCTTGGAACTACTATAGAGGCTATCCTATATGTTGGCTAACTCTTGTTGGGGTCCATGTGGTCATGATCTCACCCATAAAACATTTTCTCAGAGTTTCTATAACATTATTGTCTCTTATTTGAACAATATGAGAAGTGGTTAGAGTTCAAATTTAGACTTGCATCTTGGTGATATCTTCTCCATCGAATGGGGATGAACATTCTGGGTTTGGAAGAGTTCTTGATAATTCTCCAATCAACTGTAGGCTATCCATCTTTTTGAGGCAACATGGATTTCCTAGTTTTTCATGTACCGTTAATAAAAAATTCCCATAGATATCATTAGTTGTTCGTGTCCCGATACTAACATCATTAATCTATTCTATTGTGAAGTAGGGATCACCCTCTGGTGTGATTATATGTCGGGAGGTATAACACCTCTTGGGGAGATGTATGATGAAGTTTATCCTATAGAAGATGTTTACGATGAACCTGGCTAAAATCAAACCTTGGTGCAAGACATGTTAACTATTAATAAGGATATTTTAATTAAGGATTGATACCTACACTCCATTGTTTCTTTCATGGATTGTAATAACATCATGTTTTATTGTAGAAGGACTTGGCCAATGATTATACTCCCTCATTGATGTCCTTATCAACAATTTAGAGATAGTGTAGGCTCTTATTGGGCCATTTTTGGATTCAAGAGAGCATGAATCATGGGGCTACCTAGTGAGACCAAAGGCATCCCCAAGTCTTCAATTAGAGGGGTTTTTGGATATGCTTCTAAATGGATGGATTTTTATCTATGGGATGAATTCATGGGAATTTGAGTAGTTAAATTGGTTATGTAATCCCAATTGGTAGGGATAAAACCTATTAATGTACATGTGACAACTATTATCAGTCTTTATTAGCTCTTTAGTCATATTAGACAAGGAAACATCCCCTACTAATTCATTACCCTTTCCAACTTTTATTTGGCTAGATGAGAGAGATTTTATAGTGTTACAATTATCATAACAATATTTATATCCCTCTTTCATCATTCCATTCTAGCCTTTTGAATACTTCTAGGGTCAAGTTGATTCCAATTGGTCCCAATTATTGATATATTGAGTCGACATGATAGTTTCAAGTTTATACTATATCATGCACTTATTGAGATAATTTTTGATAATCACTACTGGAAATATAGACAATATCAATGGTTCAAAACCGTTGGTATAGGCTGGAAAACTGTTGGTATAAGATATACCAATGGTTTCCCAAACCGTAGGGAAGTAAGACATTGGGAAATCACTTTACCAATGGTTTAAGGAAAACCATTGGCAAAAGGTTGTGAAAGTTTTAATTTCCCAACGGTTCCTCTAAACCGTTGGAAAAAGTATTTACCAACGGTTTAAAACCGTTGGGAAATTCATATTTTTGAGCTTATACCAATGATTCAAAACCGTTGGTATAGATTTTTACCAACGGTTTAGATAAACCGTTGGTATATATTCATATATTCTCAATGCATACCAACGGTTCTAAAGCATTGGTATAGCTTTTTACCAACGGTTTAGATAAAATGTTGGTATATATTCATATATGCTCAATGTATACCAAGGGTTCTAAACTGTTGGTATTGGGTATTTTCACAAAAAACCAGTAGCTTGCATACAGCTGCCTCCACTTGATACACCTGCATAAAAAACATCACAAATAACATCTAGAAATAGACTTCAAACACCACAAAAAACATTAGAAATATTACAAAAAACACATAAAAACATCACTCTTCCAACAATGCCATGTACTAAAATTCCCCATTTCAATCTTCATACGAAAACAACTCTTCCAATTAACCTATTTCAATTTTTTAGGTTCACACATATCAATTTTTTCTTACTCAAAAAGGTGATGATTATCATAGAAATTGGTGCATGAGGGGTATGTTTGATAAAGTGAATTAACAATGTGGTTAATATTTGTGCATCATCTAGAGTGATGCATGACTTGCATTGAATGTGATGTGGGGGATGTCCAGAGAGGGGAGGGGGTTGTCCAGGAAGAGGGGAGGGGAGATTTATAAGGAGCGAGTATGGGGGTCATAGAGAATGTGCAACAAGGATTTGTATTCAAATTATAGCATATCATCACATGCATTTGATGAGCATGAGATAATTAGCTTACCAAGTCATCATATAGTTCAAGATATACAAAAATGGAATAATACCAAATAACATTGCATGATCAAAGAAATAAAAAAAGGCATGTGAAATCAACATGCCAACATTTACATATCATCCATGAGGTATAGCATTTAATCAAATTGTAATAGAATTATACATAAGGCATATGAGTCCCATTTACTTGCATACACAGTGGTACAAAAGGAAAATGTTATTCATGTCTGGGGGGCTGTCCGGGGTCGAAGGAGGTGGGGGGGGGGGTTGTCCAGGGTCTAGGATGGGAGGTAGGGGGATGTTCGGGGCTGTCTGTTCATGTCACATTTGACTCATGGATCGTTGTCCTTAAGTTTCAACAGAATTCGAATGTGTTTGGTCAATTTGTCGTATGTCAGTTGTTGATTTCACTTAAAATTAAGCCGATTTTTAACAAAACAGAGGCACTTTGAGTGGTGTCAGCCACACCGGGCCTCGGATAGAGGTAGGGTTGACTCGAACATGTCACATATGAGACATGGATCATTGTGAAAAATTATCAACACAATCAGAAGCCGTTTGATCGGTTTGGCATATGTACGTAAAATATTGTCCATTTTAAACAAAATACATACACATGGAGTGATACCATCCACACTGCGCTTTAGATTGATCCAGGGTTGACTCATACACATCACATATAACCTATGGATCATTTTCTTAAAGTTTCAACACAATATGAAGGTGTTTGGTTGGTTTCCTGTATGTTAGTTGTTGATTTCACTTAAAAATATGTACATTTTGAACAAAAGAGAAGAAGTTTGAGTGGTCCCGGCCACACCGCGCCTCCGATAGAGGAGAAGTTGACTGGTACACGTCAAATTTGACCCATGGATCGTTTTCCTTAAGTTTTAACATAATACGAATGTGTTTGGTCAGTTTGTCGTATGTCAGTTGTTCATTTCACTTAAAATTAAGTCCATTTTTAACAAAACAGAGGCACTTTGAGTGGTGTCAGCCACACCGGGCCTCAGATTGAGGCGGGGTTGACTCGTACACATCACATATGATTCATGGATCATTGTTTAAAAGTATCAACACAATCAGAAGCTGTTTGATTGGTTTGGCGTATGTACGTAAAATATTGTCCATTATAAACAAAATACATACACTTGGAGTGATACCGGCCACACCGCACTTCATATTGAGCCAGGGTTGACTCTTACACATCACATATAACCCATGGATCGTTTTCCTAAAGTATCAATACAATCCGAAGGTGTTTGGCTGGTTTCACGTATGTCAGTTGTTGATTTCACTTAAAAATAAGTCGATTTTGAACAAAAGAGAGGGAATTTGAGTGGTCCTGGCCACACCACACCTCAGATTGAGGCTAAGTTGACTCATAAACGTCACATTTGACCCATGGATAGTTTTTCTTAAGTTTCAACAAAATACAAATGCGTTTGGTCAGTTTTTTGTATGTCAGTTGTTGATTTCACTTAAAATTAAGTCCATTTTTAACAAAATAGAGACACTTTGAGTGGTGTCGGCCACACTGGGCCTTGGATTGAGCCGGAGTTGACTCATACACATCACATATGATTCATGGATAGTTTTGAAAAAGTATCAACACAATCAAAATCCGTTTGTTTGGTTTTACGTATGTACGTAAAATACTGTCCATTTTAAACAAAAGAGGGATAGTTTGGGTGGTTCTGGCTGCACCGTGCCTCAGATTGAGGCGAAGTTGACTCGTACACGTCACATATGACCCATGGATACATTTACTAATGTTTCAACAGATTCAGAATGCATTTGGTCGGTTTTTCGTATGCCAGTTGTTGTTTTCACTAAAAATTAAAGTCATTTTGAACAAAAGAGAGACATTTTGAATGGTATCATCCACACCGCGCCTCGGATTAAGACAGGGTTTACTCGTACACATCACATATGACCTATGGAACGTTTTCCTATAGTATCAACATAATCCGAATGCATTTGGTCGGTTTACCATATGTCAGTTGTTGATTTTAAATAAAATTAAGTCCATTTTTAACAAAACAGAGGCATTTTGAGTGGTGTCGGCCACACCGAGCCTTGTATTGAGGCGAGTTTTACTCCTAAACGTCACATTTGACTCATGGATCGTTTTATATAAGTTTCAATAGAATCTGAATGCATTTGGTCAGTTTTTCGTATGCCAGTTGTTGATTTCACTTAAAATTAAGTCCATTTTTAACAAAACAGAGGCACTTTGAGTGGTGTCGGCCACACCGGGCCTCGTATTGAGCCAGAGTTGACTCGTACACATCACATATGAGTCATGTATTTTTTTTCAAATGTATAAACTCAATCATAATCCGTTTGATCGGTTTGACGTATGTACATAAAATATTGTCCATTTTAAACAAAAGAGGGACAATTTGGGTGGTTCCGGCCACACCGCGCCTCATATTGAGGTGGGGTTGACTCGTAAACATCACATGTGACCCATGGATCATTTTCCTAAAGTTTCAACATATTCTTAACGCATTTGGTCAGTTTTTCATATGCCAGTTGTTGTTTTCACTTAAAATTAAAGTCATTTTGAACAAAAGAGAGACATTTTGAATCGTATCGTCCACACCGCGCCTCGGATTGAGGCGGGGTTGACTTTTACACATCACATATGACCCAGGGATTGTTTTCCTATAGTATCAATAGAATCTGAATGCATTTGGTCGGTTTACAATTTGTCAGTTTCTGATTTCACTTAAAATTAAGTCCATTTTTAACAAAACAGAGGCATTTTGAGTGGTGTCGGCCACACCGAGCCTCATATTAAGGCGGGCTTGACTCGTACATGTCACATTTGGGGGGTGTCTGGGGGCTGCCCGGGGTCCAGGGAGGAGGGTGGGGTGGATGTCTGGGGGGATATCTGGGGACCGAGGAGGAGCATCGGGGGCTATCCGGGGTCCAGGGAGGAGGGTGAGGGGGGCTGTCTGGGAGGTGTCCGGGGGATGTCTGGGGACCATGGAGGAGGGTGGAGGGGCTATTCAGGGGGCTGTCTGGGGGGCAGTCCGGGGACCAAAGTGCAGGGTGGGGGCTATCAGGGGGGATGTCTGGGGTCCAGGGAGGAGGATGACATTTCAGTGGGAGGGGAAGGGTCTATTCGGGTACGCGGAGATGCTCGTCTACCTCTGGTACGAACCTCCCTCGTACCATCGGCCTAAGCACTGAAAGAATGGAATAATTAAATGTGCACATACTTATGTACCTATAAAATCTACACATAGATAGCACATAGCTGCATCATTTCATAAAAAATAACACCAAGGATCAGACAAAATACAAGCAGTCATGCAGAGTAATGACAAGTGCACATACAGATCAAAAGCAGCTAAAAAATTGTTGCATACATTCCAAGTTTATTTCCTAAAACAAATAAAAAAAGAAAAATGATGAAACTATAGAATATGGGTTGCCTCCCAGGAAGTGCTAAGTTTTACGTCTTCAGCCAGATGGATGGACACTGGTCAATCGTCTTGGTCCATCAGCTCAGAACTCCTCTGCCTCTTCCAAGAATTGGTGGCCGTGTCATCAAGCTCACAGAGACGCTTAGTGGGATTGATCACTTCAGGATAATAGTGGGCGTGAATCTGGTGTGGAAGTAAGAGAATCTGGAGATCGTCATCATCCAGATGCTGAGTCACCCATCGTACGAGTTCAGATGGAGACGGGACGTGCACATCGATGATCATGGAAGAGGCAGACAAGCCAGACATTGTTGGTTAAGCTACATCCACAAATAGATTCATTTTTATATATTAGAACCTTTATAAATTTTTTCCCCATTTTTACAAACAATTAATGTGAGAAAATTGTGAAAAATAACTTATCGGATATATAAAAATGGATTTACTCATGTACATGGTGCATAATATCTCAAATATTCCTCATTGGATCCCAATTTGAAATTTTAATCCATTATCAAATCTCTTATATCAATTTATTTTTATTTGGATCCTTAAGGTTGAGCGCTTTTTGTAAAATCTAGCGAAGGGAGGATAGACTAGTGACTTGGCATACAATTGGATGCTATGTGGTGAAACCCACATTATAAGAATTGTTTAGTATATTATTGAGGTGGTTTGAGGATCAAATCTATCTTTTTAGAGAAAATCCAGCATGTCCAAGTTTAGTGGTCAATGTTTTGAAGTGGGGGGAATTTGGTGGTTGAGGAGGGGGGTGAGGGGTATGTCCAAGGTCTAGGAGGAGGGGTGGGGGCTGTCCAGGGTCCAGAAAGGGGTTGGGGGCTGTCCAGGGTCAACGAGAAGGGGAGAAGGGGTTGTCCATGGTCCATGAAGGAGGGGGGTTGTCCAGGGTCCATTGAGGAGGGGGGCTATCCAGGGTCCAGGGTGGAGGGTGGGGGGCTTCCTAGGGTCTAGGAAGGAGAGGGGACTATACAAGGTCATGGGAGGAGGGTGGAGGGGGTTGTCCAGGGTCCAGGAGGGGGGCTGTCCAGGTTTCAGGAAAGAGGGGGGCAGGCAGTCCAAGTTCCAGGAGGGGGGGACTGTCCAGGGTCCAAGAGGGGGGGTGTCCAGTGTCCATGAGGAGTGGGGGATCTGTTAAAGGGAGTAAATACCCAAATAATTTGTTGAAAATTAACTAAACTTAATCCAAAATACATCACAATTCCAATCCATCACCCAACCAACATCCAATTCATCCTCAATATCACTAACCTTCGCATGCCATAAACAACACAACCTAGTTTATACCAAATTAAAACAGAAAAAAATTGATGCAAAACATTAAAAATAAGGTAGTACATACAGATGTATAGTGTATAACTACAAAATTGTTTGATTTAAGATGGATCTATGATTGGAATGAGTTTCTGAGTCTTTGTATAGAGAGATCCCTCGCGTTTAGGTCAAATCAAAAGAGAAAATAAAAAAATAGATGAAGAATCAAAATAGAAAATAAAAAAATAGATGAATAACATTATAACTGAGGTAGAACTTACAGATTTGAAGTGTAGAACAGAAAATTTGTTTGATTGAAGAGGATGGATGGAGTTTCGGATACAGTGTAACAGGAGAGCTTCGGGAGAGCTTCAATTTCAAGGCTGCAGTCGGGCGAACAGAGAATTGGGGGCTCTGTGTATTTGGAGGAACTTTTCCACAACGGTTTTTTAAAACCATTGAAAAACTATGCTTTACCAATGGTTCCCTAAAACCGTTGGTAAAGGTGGTGGAATTGGGAGATATCCCAACAGTTTTATCAAACCGTTGGAAAAAATGGGTTCTATTGGGAGATATCCCAACGGTTTGATAAAACCGTTGGGAAAATGGTGTGTACTCCACATATACCAACGGTTTTCTATAACCGTTGGCATGAAATTGTTGGTATATCCCTCCATTCTAGTAGTTAAAGGTAGTGTATTTGATGATGAGGGGTTATATAAAATATCTATTTTGGATGGAGTTCTTATAGATCATATAGATGAACTGATTTTCATCAATCCATATACCACTTACTAGTTTACTCACCAATTTTTCAATATTCAAATTGTTTCCACTCTTCTCTTAGTTGACGTGTGGGGATAATGAAATCCTATGATCATTCACTAATTTTGTCTTTTGATTACACGTGAAGATACAAATGATGAAATAATTATCCTTCCTGTTGGTTCCCATATTTGTCTATCTCATGACCATTCCCAGACATAGTTGGACGATTTCCCTAGTGACAAATTGAATCGACTGATACGTTAGTTGGAAAAGCCCCATGATTCCTAGATCCCTTTATAAATAAGAGTAATGTAATTGTTTTAATACTTAGGGTATCACCTTGGTAATAACTTCTTACCATAGTGATGAACCTCCCCTTAGTAGGACAATATTTTTTAAGGAGGACAACCCCTTCGAGAAAGTGATAGATAATTTACTAGTTGGGTGTGAAATACCTGAGACTCCATCTCTTTCTTCCTCCTCAGATTATTTGATCACTCCTTCAATAGACTTAATACCAGAAAATATAATTTAGTATCAAACCCAAAACATGGTTATAGATACTCCAATAGAGAACATTCGTGACCAAGAATAACAACTTCACCAGCTCTTTCATTAGATAGGAGCTGATAGATTCAACTATCAGGAATTTTATGACATCATGCTACAAATTTTCTTGGATCGTCTAAAATTGGATATAAATGAGGGTTAATTTCATGGTTTTTATGACAAAACTCTTTTGTTTTAATTAAAAAGAGACCATTTAGAAGTTCTTGAACATAGACATTATAAGGTCATTCAACTGTGTGTCCAAATGGATGAATTGACTGCGCAGATATCCAAATCATAATCAATCATATATCATGAATGGTCCAATATTTTAATTTCATTAACCTCATTATAAACCACTAATAATATAGGCGAAGTTTTATCTTATTTTATTTATAATCATCATCCTCATGAAGAATTTGATGAAATGGAGTGAACATCAGTTCAGTTCTCAATTGATGCCTCTTGCCAAACTCTGGATGATTTTAAAAACTCAAACGATATGATTTTATTATAATATGATCAAAATGTTTATTTTCATTTTTGGATAGAACCATTTAATGACTATGGAATTTAGAAATTTCTCCCTCCTCTACACATTATCAATGAACAAATATTCTAGACATTAAATGTCATTTTAAGGAAATATTTCATTCATGATGTGGCTGGAATTTCATTAACAGAATATCATATAGATCATCAAAGATACCTATACATTTTGTAATACCATGTAAACCCAAACATCTAGACATGAATTATTAAAGGATAATATATTTCTCTAGAGAATTTATCATCAATGACTGCTAATAAGATATTCCTCATTGATGTATCTTATCCTTTTGTTCCCATACCACATGGTTCAAAAGGGTAACATAGGTAAAGATATGTCATAGAGGGAATGTATAAGGCCCTAGCCTTAAACATTAATTATTATTTAATTAAATGAATAATTCACATTGAGGATCTTTTTAGGTTTAGAGTTTTAGAGAATTAGGACATAACTATTACATCTCAAAGATTACAAAGTATACACTTCTACTAAGTTTCCATAAAATAAAAACTCTTAAAAAGAAACATTTCTAGTTCCATGTTTTAGATAGCATGTCTTTCCCTGATCCCATCATTGACCCTATTCATCTTTAAGTCCTATGGAAAACATTTCAAAAACTTGGGATGAGTATAAAAAGCTCAGTAAGGGATATAAAAGTATGAAAAGAAAACATTAGTCCATGTATGAAATCATACTTTACTCATAAAACATAATAATTTTAACATACCTCACCAAATAATGAATAAATCATAGAAATCATAAGGCATAAAGGTAACTTGAGGCATTCATAACATTCTTACATAGGGAGTATCCCTCTTGGTTACGTTTGGAATACCCATCGCAGTATATTCCAAAAATCTCTTCAAAGATACCTTAATGTTTAACCCCTTCGTGTTACCTAATGCATTGGAGAGATATATCGGGCTCACCTGCCCTTAGTTTATCATGGAACTACTCATCTTCATAATAATTCCCAAGAACCATAACATAATCGTATCACATAAAACATGCAGAAAGGAAACATAAAATTTCCACTTTTCAATAACAAGATATCAATAAAACACATTGATATAAAAAAATTATGAAAACCATTTTCAATAACAAAATAAAAGAAAAGTAAAACATGGTATTTATTTTTCATTTTAAAAAAGGTATGGCTTGTAGAGGAAGCCGAAACTCAAATAATGGTCACGGAGGCGGAGAAGTTGTTGTCACCGCATACGTACGACAAAAACATTCCCTTTTGTCATTTAGTAAAATGCATCGTATAAAAAGATCCCTTTTGGATAAACATAAAAGTAAAAGGGTTTTATACACCGTATAAAAGAAGGTTGTGTATAAAACAAAATCTGCCTCAATGGAAGTAGATTGAGATGAAGTCCCATACAAAGACGGTATCCTTGGATTAAGGATAAATCAATTACATAATTATGTGTGACAAATGAATACACCAAATATAAGTGGATATTAAGTGTAAAACAATCAGAGGTTATTGAAACATATTCATAGAACGACATATTCAAGGAGTGCATTTTTATCCCAAAGAATCAAAATTGGGTTAAGAAGTTCCCTTGCAAAAATTCGACAGCCTAACAGCATCACTTAAAAATTCAGAAAATGAGTTGATGAGAGATAAAAAGGGTAACTCATCACTTGGACATAAAATTTACATCAATAAGGATATAGAAGAACATATTCCAACATTACAATATGTAAATTAAAATACCCAACAAAAGAAGTCCTTTAAAAAGAGGAGGGTGAAAGGTTCCCCTACCGACTTGGGTATCTTTCAAAACATACACCCCGTGAAAGGAAGACAATACAACATTGATGTAAATACTCATAAACAAAAGTATATTACACAAAAAGTCAAATAATGGGCAGTATATATACCAATCAAAGGAAATGGTGGAAAATGTAGCATAAATCTCACGGGAATAAAAGTGAGATGAAAAACCCCTTATGAAAACTCAGCAGCCTAATGGAACGACTTAAAACTTCCAAAAAATGGATTGATGAAATAAAATAGGGTCTATAATCATATGAACATAGAAATTACAGTAATAGGAATATAAAATAACATCCCCCAACTAATAAAGATGAGCTTAAAAGAAACGACATAAAAGAGAGTACTTAAGAAGAAAGAGAGAGGTAGGATCCCTTACGAAAATTCGGCAGCCTAACGACACCACTCAAAACTTCTGAAATGGATTGATGAGAGAAAATAGGGTATCTCATCATATGAACATAAAAAATTACAGTAATAGTAATATAAAATAACATCCCAATAATAAGAAATATGAGCTTTAAATTAATGACATAAAAGAGTATACTTAAAAAGAAAGAGAGGGGTAGGATCCCTTACCTCGTGTCTGACATGACTCGATCATTCTTTAAACTCCTGAATAATAAAAATTGGTCAATTTATAATTTATTAAGGACCTCCTTTAAATATTATTATTCAGTTCATATCAAATATTATAATTTTATAATAATTGGTTAATAAAGTGAGTTCATATCAGACGTTTTTTTCGATGTTCGGTACATGAGTAAAAATTGAACATGTTGGAAAAGCATTTTCCATGTAGTTATAGGTACATAATATTCAGAATAGTATTAATGTTTTAAATATCATATATATCCAGTATATATTCATTTTTTACTATTCCATAACATTTGGAGATAAAAAAATTAAAAGCACCGTTCATGGAGACGGCAGGTCGTACGTACGCATGAACGCTACTTTCATTTTTTGTCATATTAATGGAATTAAAGTTAAAATAGAGATATCTATATTATAATTCCAGAATTATATAAATCATTTAGATGTAATATATGACATATATATCCATTATATATATGTACTTATAATAGTACATAACATTTGGAGATAAGAAATAAAATGTACCGTTCATGGAGACGGTAAGCCGTGCGTACGCACGAACGCTACTTTCATTTATTTTTTTTTGTATTAAATGGAATGAAATAATAATTATATAAAGGTATATTATAATTCCAGTAGGATATAATATTTAATACCAATAATTACATCCTTTATATGTCCCACATATGGCATTAACAAATCAAATCACGTTGAGGGGGCGGTAGTCCGCACTTCCTAAAATGAAGACATCGCGTTTACCCATAATGGAAACAATAAATGTATGCCATAAATGAAAAATACAGAAGATTAAGGAAAACATAAACATATTATATATCATATATAAAGATATTTACATCTTAATGGACAACTTTGAAGGTGTTAAAAGAATATTGAACAATCATCGTTTCGTGAGACAGTAATTCGTCATCCACAGAAATAGTATGTTCTTTAACCATTAGATGGAGGTGTGTGAAAGTGTAGCTCTAATACTTCTTATAAAAACATCATAGTATATTTAAGATACTGGTTTTGTTACAAAGAAAGTAATAAAAAGATTTTAGGGGTTTGTAGAAGCAAAATAAAACAAAAGAACACAAGGGAAGACATTACCTTTAAATCGGGTAACTCTCTTTGATTTGAACTCAAAGGCTTCCTTGGAAAGGATTATACCCAAAGTGAGGCTTAAATTATAAAGATAGGGATTTGTAGAGATGAAATGGGCAGGGGTTGGACGAGCCAAAGGCTTTAGAGGTTTGTGTAAGGTGGTAGATGTGGGGGCCTTTTATAAGAGGAGAGGAGGGAAACTCTTGGAAAGTTATAAAATATTACTTTATTATAAAATGATTTTCGGATTTTAAAGGTCCCAAAAGGATATATTTCTAGGATAAGGTGATAAGGTTTCGAAATACACCCATTCAATAGGTTTTTGACAAGTGTAAGACTTATATTTCACCCTATCTTCTCATTTTATTTAAATCGTTCATTTATGAGGTAATCACTACATCATCACGGTGTCATAAATAAATTAATTTATTTAATGTCTAAAAATTATAAAAAAAATATAATTATGTATTAAATATTTTTAGGTTTCTAATGAATATTTATAGTCAAAAATATGACTTATATAACCCCATGTAAAAATTGTTTTAGTAAAACAACACATGTTTGTGACATTTTAATTTTAACTTTAAATAAAAAGGTATTAATGTCATTTTCACACAAAAGTGGCTCCATGGGGTCCCCAAGTCGAACCATGGATTTTCTGGATTGGCCATGACTCATCCAATAAGGATATAACATGTTTCAAGGTAATTTCATATTATTATAACATTATCTTTACCTTAAATTACACTAATTGCCTCTAATCGCGATTAAAAACTTAAGAGTTACTATTCACCAAAAAATTATTTTAATCCCATTGAACCAAATTTTACATACTAATGACAACCATGTATATCGGATTTTTTAAATTCAAACCACATAAGTGGTAAAGTTTCATTTAAACGAAAAAACAGTTTTTAAACTACCACTTAGTGGTTTCACTATTCATCAAAAATTGGAGTTTTTCAGAAAAATACCAAAACTTCACCCTAAGCTATATTTGATATTCTGAATTCAAAAATGATGTCTATTTTACAAAATTCAAAACATATAAGTTTCATTAATTAATTTAATAATTAATTCCTGTTGTCAAAACAAATAGCATGTTTTTAAGAAACAATATCGATTAAAAGATTGACACTAGTTTAAGTCCAATTTCAAAGAGAAATTAATTCCAATTACCACTATTGGATTAAATGGTAAAAATATATTATAATTTCACTTTAAAAACAATTAAAAATATAATCCAATCATATAAATAAATTAGATTAAAAAGAGGTTTTGAATTAAAATACAACATTTTTCATTATTCATTAAAAAATGAACTTTATCCAAAAAATACCAAAAATTTACAAAAAGTAAATTTTGATGTCCCTATTCTAAAGAAGAATTTTATTTTGTCGAATATAACACATAAAATTGTCAAAAAGTGGATTTAAAAAAGGTTCGCCCTCAAAATGAGGTTAATCGACCTTTTAAAGAATATTAGAATATTTACGCTTAAAATTGGATTCATTCTCATTTTTAATCCTCTAACATTTATTGTAAAAAGTAAAAATATTTGAAAAACATATATAATCATTTTGTATTTAGTTCTGTTCATTCCCGTCATTACAACGGCTAGGTGTTAACTACCATTTAAAAATAAAATTATTTTATTATTAGAGTGCAACGTAAGATTTCAAGGGAACTCATTATTGCCTATTGGGTAATCCATCGAAAATAGCGTTCCCTTTAAATTAATATTAATATTTTATTCACAAATATGGATAAATTTGAAATTGTCATATTCTTTATTTACCTGGGGTGTTACAGAATGTGCTCTAATTTTTTCCTAAGTTAGTGGACTTAGTGATCATATCTTGTTTTTCTCTAGGGAAAAATAATGATCCATAAAAGATTTGAATCGTTTTCTCTTAAATTTTTCTAACTTTTTCCTAATATTTATATAGGGAAATATTTGTGGGAGTGGACATGGATTTTTGTTATACTTATCTTTTTTGGGTTTTAATCCTAACAAGTTTTATTACACTTCCATTTTATAGGTTCTTAATGTTTCCAGAACTCACATATTTCATATCCAGTGAGCAGTGAACCAACATTTTACCAAGGTTCCTTTTTCATGTTTTCAACCTAGAGATCACTGAGACTCATTAAATTGGCTATTTAAGGTCTTGTAAACTATATCATTATTGTAGTTTAGGGTCTTCTATATTGGACCATCTATTTTATATTTTATGGTCTTTTCTCTCATACCATATATCTATTTATATTATGCTCTTATTTATCAAACCATCTATTTCTATTGTTTAGGTTATTTTAATTCATACCACCTATTCTTATAGTTTAGGTTCTTTTAGCTTGAACCATCTATTGTTGTATTTTTGGGTCTTTCTTATAAGAACATATTTTGCTATAGTTTTGGGTTTTCTAGCTCGAACCATCTATTTCTGTAGTTTAGGGTCTTCTAACTTAGGCCATATATTATTATAGTATAAGATATTCTATTTTAGATTATCTATTGTTATAGCTTAAGGCCTTTTAGATCTTACCATATGTTATTAGTATTTAATGATGGGTATTCAAGAAGGGTTTGAGAACCACCAATCCTAGATGGGATTTTGAAAAAAAATATGTCCATGAAGGGCTCAAACACCCTATATTTTCAATTAATATTCAATGTTCATGAAGGGTTTTATCACCCTGTATTCTTGTACAAAACATGAAGGATGAATATTCATGATGGTTCATTACCCCTTTCTTCCTTTCTGAAATTTGTTTTTATGTACGATGAAATATTAGGGATACTGAGTCTAGTTGGATAGTAAGAATATGGGTAGTGTAAATCAATTGTCTTGGAACATGAATAGGTGAATATGGAATGGGTTATACATGTTGGGGATGACTGAAAAACACCATAAGGTACTCAGTTCTGCCTCAGTGTTGTTAGGGCCCATGAGTATTGTAGTACATTTCATATAATGAGGCAAAACCTCTAGTTGATGGGTTAGATGACATTATTCCAGAGACCACAGGGCTTACCTGAATCGTGAAGAAGAGGTTTCCCCACTTCTTTCCAAGGTTCATGTAAGATTCTTGAAGATTCAAGCATTTATAAGATGAATTCAGATATGGATAAATGAACTATCTAATGAGGGTTATGGAAACATAGGGTATATAAGTTTTTTGTTGGGAATATCGAGCTATATTATATGTGGTTACTTCTTTGAGAAAGGGTACACTACATGGGGATGCAAAATCGATAATGTCGAATATACTTGAATAATATATTTATGGGGATTGTGAATCAGGGTCTAGGAATATATGAGTTAATTTAAGGTGGTAACTGGTGGGTATAGGACAACCATTGATAATGGAGGAATCCTATATTCCATAAAGTAATGAAAATAATTCATGGTTTTAAGGGGGGCCTCTTCACTGGGACCAAGCATCCAATATTTAGAATCTCTTTGGCTTTTTTTCATTAACCAGTGTATCATAATAGAGTCGATTTGAATCAACCTATCCCTATTACTAGCCTTCTAGAGGATAAATACTAGGATAAATAACTAGAGGCTATGGGGTTTTAGTAAAGGTTATCAAATCAAGTAATTAGTGGTGTTATCCCAAAATTTGAAGTCATAAAGGTGGTTTAAGGAAAGTGTAAAATTCAAGAAGGGTGTGAGAAAACTAAATGTTTTGTCACTACTTAGTGAAAAAATTATCATGGTTTTTAGAAGTGATGAATCATTGCAGTTACGTTTTCCTAGACCAAGGGATCTAATGAGAATATCTTTTCTTTTACTAGGGCTACATGATGGTCCCCACAATCTTTGTCCCATTTTTATTTACACTCTAAAATTTTCTTAATCTCTAGAGATGAAGTGTTTAGTGAATAGATAGATTAATTTTTATCATACTTCCCTTTATAGGCTTTCAACTTGAAAAACATTATTTATCTTTCAGTAGTAGTTTAGGGTCTTATGATTTGGACCAAAAAAGGAAAAATATTATGGTCATACAAATTTAACCAAGTTACATGTATTTTATGTTCATGATGCACATGGATCAGAATTGAGTGGAGTATTATACAATAATCTAGTTAAGATTACCATGCTTAAGAGTAATCCAACATCCTTTTTATTATAATATGAGAGTGTTTTAAATCATGTATCAAGTTTCTGGAGTCATGTGTAATGGAATGATATAGTCACGCCTAAAATGATCATGAATCAATCTATGGTGATGAGTTCCACTTTGATGATGTTAAGGATCACAAAGATCATAAGGAAATTTTTATAGGTCTATGATGCTTATATTTTATGGGTCTTGGTCCCTTATATAGATCAATATCTTACATGGTCAAATAGAGAGATATTTTCTTCTTTATAAGGTCTATGAATGTTTGGAGGATACTTGAGGTGCTCAAGACATGAATTCTGATTTACGGATTAAGGAGATCATGGAGATGATGAAAGCACCTTGAACATTGGTTATCATGGGTCAAACTCTTGTGTCCCTTTAATAATGAGTGATAATGGGAGATGGTATGAATAATTTAACATCTTATAGTGGGGATACATTTTTAATGAAATTTTATATCATGTGATGATGACTTCTTCCTTACAGTTTAGCATCATGTAGTTAGGATGTAAGAACTAATTTGAAATTGTGAATGATATCCTTGGGGGAACTCTTCCCTAGTCGAGGGAATTTAGATGTGGGAAACACCATTTTTCCTAGTACATGATTATTTATGGGTAGCCATATTCTGGGTCTCTTCTTGCATATATTCATCACATGCACAAGCAAGACATATGTAGATCTAAATCGTTCATAGGAAGTGTGAGTCTATATGACTTGGCCCTCTCTAAACAAAGGTATATAAAATTTTTATGGTTGGTCATCCCTATGTTTCCCTATGCATATTGTAAAGGCTATAATTATTCCAAAATAATTTCCTTTATGGAGATCCCTCCACGTATATCTAACTCATATGCAATGGAGAGGGTAATTAAATTTTAGTCCCATTGTGAGTCTCAACATTTAGTACATATAAGGTGTCCTCTACATAGATCATGATCATATATAAGGATAAGTAAATTCCATATTTAATTATGGTATGTATGTGGAAAATTCATCCCTAGAAAATTTAGGGATAAGATAGCCCACTCTAGGAAATTTCAATTATTTTAGGATGGACCATATGTCATGCAGTTTATTGTCATGAAACTAGGATTGATCACCAAGAGGAGTGATGAATTCATAGAAATTGGATCTTCATATAATATGAATAACTCAAAATAGAAGTGTAAAAGGACACATTTTCATAATCTTACTCTGAAAATGGATAGGATTCATAGATGATTAACATTCATTGTATCTGAATATGATTGAGTAGTTGGGTTATGGAAGATGTGAATCATAAATCAAGAATATCAGAGTTAATTAGTTGTTTAAACTACTTGGTACAAGTTAAACATTAATATTAGTGGAATCCAATATTCTACTCAGTTATAATAATAACTCCTAGGATTAAGGGGGTATCTCCTCTCAGACCAAAACATCCTTTAGGAACATTTCATTTAGATTTGTTTCATTCAAAAAAAATACCCTCATGGGGTCCCATTAGATTATCCAATGCCTATTATAATTTTACTATAGAGGAGGATCTTGGAATAAGGGATCCCAATGTCCATGGTGTTCCAAGAGAAGGACATCAAATAAACCAGTTTTTTTATATCAACTTAGATATCAAATATATGATTTTGGTTCCTAGAGAACATAATATTCATGAAGGGTTAGAGAACCCAAAATTATATTCCAGCATGTATTGAACACATTTCAACGAAAAGGGACAAATCAAGTGATTCTTGAGTACAAAATATTTATAGGGGATGATAAGTTCAACTTGAAGACCTTTTGTAGTGGAATTTAATATCATGTAACTAGGATACAATCATATAGTTTAGCATCATGCGACTAGGAAATTTCATAATAGTGACTAAAATTGAGGATACATGGATCACTATATTTCTTATAGTATGATAATCAATCCATACATAGTTATGATTATAGATAATCCCTTACATAGGATTGACACATATGCAAGGAAAGTGGGATTTCTTTCCTTTTCATCATGGATAGACCTAAAATTTGAGATCTGAGTATTACTATATATCCTATGGTAATAAGAATCAAGACACACATCATTCTGATATAAAGTCTATACAGTTTAGGGTGTTTCTTCCATGAATTGGAATATTAATTTATAAAACAATAATTAATTCTTGATCCCTGTGGGATGTGGGGAAAATGGATTATATATGTCAGGAGAATGAGCTTTGAAAAGGGGGAATCCAAAGGGATTTCAAATCATAAAGGGGATAAGTCTTCATGGGAGATACATACCATGAAATGAAAGGGTACATGAATTCAATGTCATAATCTTTCTTTGATAATGGTATAATTCACTAATTCATAACAACAAGTGTATCCAAGTCCACTTGAATAATTTGGTTATTAGGAGTGAAAATATTAAACCAATAATATATAAGTCAACTAGGGATGGAAAATAGTTATTATGGGTCCACCATTAATAATGGTGGATGCCCATATTCAATGCAGATAGGATAATAAGTCATGGGTTTAAGGGATTCCACTCCTTTGGGGCCAAACATCCTTAAGAAAAAATTACTTTGGTTTTTTTTCTTTCTCCAAAGAATCCTAGAGGGGTACATTTGGATCAAGTGGTTCATATTACCAATATTCTATAGGGGATAACATTTATCAAGGGATCCCAAGGTCCATGGGGTTCTAAGATATTGATATCAACTCAATAAATTAGTTGGTATCAACTCAAATATGAAATATATGAAGTTTTTCCATGGATAACATAATATTCAAGAAGGGTTGAATCCATCTAATGGATTTTCTAGTGTGTATTGAGAAAATTTTGAGGAAAAGGGATAAGGAATTAAATTTTATAATAGACAACCATCAAGGGTTTATTCCTTTCAGTATTAATTCCTCTTTTCATGAAATTTAATGTCGTGTGACTAGGATGTTGTTGAATAGTTTAATTTCATGTGTCTTGGATGTGGTTATCAAGTTGAACGTCATGAAACTAGGACATGGTTTTCTTGTTTAATTTCATGTGACATGGACATGGTTCCCTACCAAAGACATGTATAAATGAAATTTAATAGATTGTAATTCAAAGTTCCCTAATCTCACATGATCTGTGCTCAATGTTAGAACCAATGGACAACTATTTTTTTTATTATGTTGTGTAAGAGTACATTGTTGGGGAGAATGTGTAGTTATTAAAAACTTCTTATTATATGGATCCTCTACATGGATATAAATATTATGGAGAATCATTATTGGGAGTGGTGATATCTCATCGATATTCTTAGAATGGAGGATCCAGGTGTCACTACATATCCTATGATAGTGGGAATCAATCCCCACGTAGTTTATAGATAGTTACATGCATAGGTATAACCCATATACAGTGAAGGGGTTCATTTTTATCATTCCATATGTTGCGGATAGACCCAATATAGAGACCCTATAGTCGTTGTGTATCCTATGTTAATAGGAATCAACCCACATATAGTTATTGAAATGGAAAATCCCTTATGTAGGCTTAAACCATACGCAAAGAGGGGGGAGGTGAATTTTTTAATGTTTATATTGTGATTAGACCTAGGATTTGATATCAAGGAATATCAATGTATACTATGATTGTATGAATCTAGACACATGTTTTCTTTTAACATAAAATTATCCATACATCTCTGACTTATACATTGAAGGGGGAATTTTTTTTATATATATTAAAGATGGAGCTAGGATTAGAGATCTGGGTGCCACTATGTATCCTGTGATAAAAAGTATCAATCAATACACAGTTCATGAATGAAAAAATATCCCAAAATTTTGACAAATAGGTAGAGGATGGTGTTGTTTTTGTTTATATTATATCTAGATAAAGGTTTAGGGATTTGAGAATAAGTACATATCATGCGATAATTAGAATAAAACCACATGTAGTTCTTGAAGAGAAAACACTCCACATAGGTCTAACCCAAACACATAGGTGAAAATTGGTTCTGTTTATATTAATGCTTGACCTAGGATTTGAGATATTGGAATCACTATATATATTGTGATTACATTAATTATCATATAGTTATTTAATGGAAAAATCTCCTTGAATATCTGACCATACATAGAGGAGGGCATTGCTTCTGTTTATATTATGGATGAACCTAGGATTTGGGATCTTGACATCACTATATATCCTATGATGTTAGAAATCAAGAAAAATATAGTTATCTAATGAAAAAAACTCTATGTAGTTATAAACCATACACAGAGGAAGAATTTATTATATTTATATTGTTCTTGAAACTAGGATTTATGATATGGGAATCACTACGTATTATGTGATATTTGGAATCAAGCCACATTTATTAATTAAATAGAAAAATTCCCATGATAATCAGACCTATAAGCAGAGGGGGTTATTTTTTTCATTTATATTATTGTTGGACGCATGATTTTAGATCATTGAATCACTAAGTATCATATGATAGTAGTAATGAAGTCACACATAATTCTTGAATAAAAAAATTGAGTGGGGATCTAGATCAAACATAGGTATGGGAGTACTTGATTTTGTTTTCTCAATGATCTAGCTCATTTTTTCTGAACCATCCATGAGGTATCATTCTATGGTAATTTTAACATCTTGTGGCATGGTAGTGTTCCATTAAGTTTAACATTATGCAATGATTATGTCTTCCATGTAGTTTAATATCTTAAACAAGGAAATTGTCCATGGAGTTTAATATCATGAGGGAAGGATGAAATATTCTATACAGTTTAAAGTATTTATATCATGACATGGGATGTTGTGAAGTTTGAAGACTTTCTTTCTAGACTAGGGATACCATACAGTTTAAATACTTTCTTCCAGGACATAGGATGTTTGACAGATACTATCTAATTTACTTCTTGAAAAACCTTACATTGGTGGGAGGCATAACACATTTTCTATTCATTGAGTCCAATGATTAAGATCTATTGTAATATAATTTATGTATGATTTAAATCCCTTATGACTTGGGTTTTAGGTTTCAAGGTTTCATTCCTGGTTTCATTGGGGTTCTGAGATCCCATACCTGTTCTCCCTGACGGAACGAGCAAAGGTGAATATTCTTATTGAAATATCGAGTGATCCAATTCTAATGAACATTGAGGTTGTGAATTGTACCCAAAAATTTCTTATCTAGTCATAATAACTTATCCACCCACTTTTTTTATTTCTCATCATTTGATAGTTTTCCATATATAGCTATTCAGAGTAAGGAATAATGGAATTCAATGGGAAACACTACTTCAATCTTGTACACCAATGAATATGGAGTATCCTATGTGGAAGTGTGTGTGGTAGTATGGTAATACCATAAATTATGAAGTAGCTTGTATATCTTGGAATTCTTGTCCTTTTCAACCATTTTGGAGTATATTTGATAGTGACGTATAAAGGCCTTTATCTTTTCATATTCCACTGTATGATAGAGTTGCGAATGGTTTTATTCAATCCTGTACACATACTAAAATTTCATTAATTCCATAGAATAGAAGTTGGTTCAGTTGTCAATAAATATCATGCGAGTAATAGAAAATAGAGTGATTATGTTGGAATTGAAAACATTAAAGATATTATTCATCCAAAATTCCTTTATGGGTATTACCTCAGCCCATTTAGAAAATAATTTTGTAGTAGTAATGATGTTCTAAAACTACTTATATATAGTAGTGGGATATGGCCCCATAACATCCATTCCCTATACTAAAAATGGATTGAAATATTTATCTATATATAGTAACTCTAAAGTTTTATCAATAAATTTTGTATCAAAATAGTTTGTAAAACATTTCCTAGTGAACTCTGCATAGTCTTGTATCATTGAATTCCATTAGTAACAAATCTGCCTAATTTGGTGGGAGCTTCTAGCCTCAAAATTATGAGCACCATAGGATACTTCATGTAAATCTTCCATGATGGAGATATTATACCCTTATACTATGAATCATAGGAGGATTCCATCAAATCCTCATTTTTAGAGGGATTTTTTTCTCATTCGGTCCATCCTAATGGGTAATGTTCACTTCTCAGCATTGATCTTATTCTGTTTTGGATTGATCTAATGGGAATGTACCATTATGGATGTAATCAATTATGATATCCATCTATCTAGGGGTAGATATATGTTCATTATTATATGTGAAGTGATGACCTGATTGATTTCCTCCATGTCATCAGTAATGTCTGATGAGGCAACCTTCAGTGCATAATGTAGAAAACCACTTCTTTTTGAGTGGGAAATAGACAAGATTATGGATGAATTAGCAAATTCATTGACACAAGAAATTTTTGATCAAGGTAAATGGTGTGATGTTGGTTAAAAATGAAATTATTCCATCAATTCTCTGATGTAACTGATGAGATAGAACAATTCTTCCCTCTTGATGGAATAATCTCCATTGATTTGATTGATCACTAGCTCCAAATCCCATTTTATATTCATGTTGTATATCTGTAGCTTTAGGACTAGTTTCTAGATATAAATGAGTGTTTGGTATTTTTCCTAATTATTAATGTTTCTTTTAGATAGTGAGAGATAGTAGTGAAACATTTCTCTGTATGGGGAAACAAATGAAATCCTCAGAACAAACGGTTGAGTTTTGTGTTTCCCGTCCTCTTACTAATAGAAAATCATGAGAAATCATCAAAATACATATCCAATGTTTGGTGAGTGTCATGGTAATAGAAAACCTCTTCATCTAAAAGTTCAGTGTCCACTAGTATTCTTTGTAGGGTGGGATGTGTTGTAATGAATTAAGTTAGGGCTTTCCCATTGACTATGGTCTGTGAAATGAATTGGATATCATATTTTCATAGGATTACCTCTTATTAGGCCAAACTCCTAGTAAATATAGGGAATTCAAGGATGTACTTGAGTGGGTCAACACGATAAACCATGTGGACTTCATGATTATGTATGTAGTGTCTCATCTACATCACTACAAATATGAGAGAGATGTAGTTTTTATTTATATCATAATATCAAGTATCATTACCAAACATCATTTGACTAAAATAGTTTAGGATATTTTCATTCCCTAAATAATTTTTCTATGTGAGGAAATAACAAAGAGATAGTTCCATGTTTGAAACATATATGGTATGAAAATTCACTTTTACCAGCATCATCATGATTTTTAGGTGCTGTAAGTACTACTTGATATTATCAATAGATTCATATCCATCCTCATCGCACTTGTAGGAAAATACATTCTTCATTAACTTTGTGAAGGGGAGAGATTTTTCTTCTAGGATATCTATGAAACAATGAATGTAAATTAGGCTTATTTAGATACCACTTAGTTTGTTAAGATTGTGATGGGTAACATTAAAAGGATCATGCTATTATTTTACAAATCAAGATTTATTCCCTACTATCATACCTGAAATCCATGGAATTTTCCTGATATTAATCCAAAATCACACTTCAATGGATTCATCTTTAAACATTGTTTCCACAACATTTTGGAGATTGTTTGAAGATCTGTGAGGTAAACACATAATTTTCGATATTTTAATACTAGGTAATTGAAATAACATTCGTCTATTCATACCAAGAAGTTATTAAAGGTATGAAGCATGGATTATCGGTAAGTATCACCAACGTTCTATAATCTAATGTGCGTGACCTAATAGAAAATGATCCCTATGGTTCTATGAATGTAGAAGCTTCCTCGTCTTAAGGGGATGTCTTTATCTGATTATACCCTAAATACCCATCCAGGAAAGAAATTTCATGGAAGCTATTTGTTTCATTGATAAAAAGTTATTTGATAAGTAATTGAAAATAATCATTCAAGAAGATTCTATTAAGGTCCTAAAAAAGGATACTAAACGTCATCTTCCTTTTTTTATGTGCGTAATTTCAGTGATCAATTTTTGGCACTGCGCATTCTAGAAAAAGTTTCCTTTGATCAATTTTTCATCTTATTATTCTACATTAGTTTCATGAGAGGGGTGAATCCACATACACACATACATGAAACCATTATGGTCATCAGGTAATTGTAGGTGATGTGTTTCTTTTTTGGGGTTCATCATGGGAATTAATATATAATTACATAAGAAAACATATCTATGCTGCTTTAGAAATGAAATATACATATCTTTACCCTCATGGGGCATGGAAGCACCAACTAACATAGTCCATGGGTCTTCTTCTATTCCAAAATTAACCTTATTAAGATCATTAATGGTGGTAGAGATGACTTCCTAAAATGTGGGAGGTGTGTTCCTAAGGCTATTATTTTTTTTATATGTCTCTCAGTCCATAGAGGTACTTTCAAACTTGTAGGTTAATTTCATGGAATCTTTACCACTATCGAGGTAAGGGGGCCATGGGAAGAGATGTTGTCATCTTTAAATTCTATATTCCCCAGTAATAGATTTTGGGGATTATTTTTTTCTTTTATTTTTACATATAGAGAAATATGACCCTAGAAATCCTAATTTGGAAATAATGTATTGGTTTCATCATCAATTTTTCCTAATGGAATCAAAAAATAATCTGATCTAGATAGAGAATTCCCCTGATCCCCTTTTGGTGAACCCTGCTCAGGAGATATGACTTCCTTAACATGGAAATGATCCAATGAAATTTTTGGTTTACGATGGATTAGTGGGATTATGTTTTTTTCATCAATCAGGTTTATGGGTAGTACATAATTTCTAGCAATCATGCTCCAGGGATTCTTTGGGGTGGTCCCCAATCTATTAGGGGCTAAAACCTAAACATAATTTCCAATATTGGTTATTTTACTTCCTTATCTTAAAAACCCACCTCATAATATATGGATTTTCCCGAATCCAATGGGGATTTATGACCAATAATATTCTAAACTTCTCATCGATGGGGTATTTCATTCATTGATGAAATGATTAAGGTACCTCTACATTGATATAAACCCAAGGGATTCTATGTAAGACATTATATGATTTGTCTTACTAGATAACCATGATCATAGTGTTAGAAATGAGACACACAAACTGAGCCATGATATTTATCTTCCAGGGATGAATTTTATTAATATAATCATACCCTTGAATGTTATGATTTTTTAGAGATAAGCCCCTGACTATATCCCAAACATTGGAGGGTCGGAATAAGGATGAGGTTATTCCCAGAACCATTCTCATCCAGTTCCCTTTATATTTCAACATTGTCAAGTTTCATGAGATATATAGGGATATGATATGTCCCTAGATAACATCTTATTGATAAGTTTCATAGAATGATATGGTGACATTAAATTATAATAGAATTGTTCCCACTCGGTAACCCTCGATTTCAATGACTTCTGTCTCATCTCATGTGGGGTCTAGAGGACCTTGATGAGTGCTGCTATGAGTTCTATTGAATAATAGAGAACATCAATGAAGGATTGTTTCGATCGAACAACCATTAAATATTTTAGAATTTACATTTTCTATGGAATAGGTATGCACTTCCCATGGGGATTGTTTTCCTTATTATATGGCTTAGGATTTAAGGTGTTTGGGGTGGACGGGCTGGGTGCTTGAGTCGAGGTTGAGGGAGTATCTGATTCATGTGGTGTAGGGTGTGTCCACATTCCCCTTTGTTTTGGATGATTATACAACCACACCCATTCTAGTTAGTCATGTAAAATGATTGGTCTTGAAAAATCACTAGAGGTGTTTGAGTCATATCGATGTTTCTATTAGGATTGCTAAATTTCTCATCCATGGGTCTCAACTGAACAAATGGATTCAATGGGAATGTGACTGAATTATTAGATTCATCCACACCCACACTATCCCATATATCCTTAAACTATATGTTCTCAACCTCCATCTCCCCAGTTAGGTATGGAAATTTCATAAATGGGGGCATCTTCATCATAGAATAATTGATATATTAAATGAAATTTGTTAACAGAATTTTTTTTCTCTTTATCTAATGAGGTTTCTATTTGGAAGGGTGGTTCCTGTTCTCCATATATTAATGTAAATAATTCTACATATGTGAGACATTATACGAGATCTATATATGACACATTATATTGTGAATTTTTCTGTTTCTAAGAATTAGGTTTTCCTCCAGAATGTGTAGTTAATTATTCCTTCCAAGGTACTGAGATCATTGATGGTTTGAAAATTTTTGATCTCATGGAGATATGATCTCAGTAAACTATTTTTCATGTCATATAATTATCAACCAACCATCCAAAATTTCATGAAACTTCTTTCTAGTCATCCTCGCATTCTAGTAGAGTGTTCATTACATAGGTCCCTTATGCTAGGACCCTCACTAGTATCACCTGTCTAGAATCAACTATGATATGGATGATGTATTTGAATACAATGTAATCTTGAATCGTGAAATACCACCTCCTTTGAAAAGGTAATTACTTAGAAAGATCATTGAAGTTGACCTCATTGGGTTTTTTGGGCTCTGGTAGCTTGAGTTGGTTGTTTTCCATGGATATAAGGAAGTAATCAGAGGCTTGCTAATTTAAAAAATAATATGCATTATTTATCTATTTCACATATAATGGGGGACCTCGATCTCCTTTTTTATTCTATACAAGAGTGATTTTGTTTCTACTACCACCCAACGGGGGGTGACAGATGATTCAGGGAATACTTGGGTGCTTGAATAGACACCGATACTTTTTTGAGGGTAAAAGTAGAAATATATGATTTACTAAGATCTTTTCCCTATGTTGAGTACATGGTCCAAAATATAGCCTGGTTCCACTGAATTGAATCTTCTATGTGTTGTTTCATGTTGAAAAAATCATGAAATCTTCTTGGATACTTTATTGAGATCAATGTTGTTTGCAGATCATCCTGAATATTTTTTATAGAGAGTTATCATAATTTTACTTTAAAGTGAGGGATATTTAGTGAATATTTTAAACCTTTACATATCGATATGAAGTTTTAAATGCTCTCATATATTCATTTCTTGAAAATTTATGGTTTCTTCTAATTTTCCATAAGGTGGAGTTGAACTGATAAAGGAATTGACAAACAAGGTCTTTCCATCCTACATCAGAACCTCTTAGAATGATAATGTAGGTAAAAAAAGGTTATACCTAATATATTTTATAAAGAAATTATCATTTTTGTCTTCTCCTACTGATCTCGAGGGCCCATCATTAGAACGCATTGGGTCACGATGTTAGTGAGATGCTAATCTGGTTTTTCCATGCCATAAAAGTTAGATAATATAGAATTTCATGAATTGGGGGGTTAAAATTTTTTATCTAAAATTTTGGGATATGGATTCTTTTCAATATGAATGGGTTCACACTTTCCATAAATGGATTCTATTAAATAATCCTAGTATTTAATTGAGTTGATTAAATTTATAGGTACCAATCTTTGGTCCACCTCCCATCTATAGGGAGTTGGAGATGCTTAATGAGGTGGCCCCATTTTCATATCCCTAAAATTCTAGATCCCTACTTGGGATGAATTATCACCCTAATAGGGGTGATGATATCACCATAATGGATGAAATTAATGATAATATTCAACATTAACATTTTTATAGACTGGTTTCCTAGATCCAGGGCCATCCTGAGTATCAAATTCAATTATTTAGGTGGATTATATATCTCGTGTTGTATGATTTGTGAGATGTATATCTCTGTCTAAAGATGATAACTAGTGAGAATTTTTCCCCTTATTAGTTCTTCATTGTAATTCCCTGACCCCAGATACCAAGATTCATTGCATTATTACAAAACATTGGCATGATCACAAGAGATCATGTCCCGAAAGACTGATCAGTTTAGTAGCCTTGGATTCACTAGATAAATACATAAGTTTTACATTACATTATTAAATGAAAAAGTGGCATTGTGTATCCTTTGAAAAAACTAATATCCCTTAGCCTATCCCAGCAGTTCAGTCATAATATACTTCTTTGCATCATGGAAAAAATAATACCTAAGAAAGGGGTGACCTCAAATTCTAAGTAAGGTTAACAATATATAAGAAACTATCATAAATAAGCATAAATATTTAAGGCAATGTATAAGACTAAAACAACAGCCTTTTAAACATAATCCTCATAATAATATAGAAAATATAAATCAAATAATTCCATTTACTTATTCACATGGATATTCTTCTAGTCGAATAATCACATGTAATATCAATAGCTAATCTTATAATGACGGAATTCATAATGCCGGACATCATAAAAAAATATTCAAGGCCTCGTACCAAGAATATAAATAAAAATATTATCAAGGACTTGTTCCAAGACACTAGTTTGTCTCCTTATACCTACTGATTCATTGAGGGGAAATAGAGTTCCCCGCTTGCCACTTACTACATCTAATTCATTCCACATATGAAATGGGTGAGACATGACATAATTATTTGTATTAAACTAGCATACAAAATTTCAATACATTAACCCTAAACAGTGACTTAAATAAAAATACCACATGCGCATTAAAATATATCATAAAACTATCAATACAATAAATAATATAGTATCATAATAAATCAACATCAATTAAACATAAAATTTAACCATAGATGTTGACACATATGAAATAAATCCAAAAACTATTTGATAGAAATTTCTCTTTCTACATTGAAATCATTTACAAGTCGCATAATTATAAAAGAAAATATTTATTTTGAAAATATTCTTATAATCTTGTAAGGGATTCTTCGACGGTTTTATAATGGCAGAAACTAGCCACACCTTCCGTCTACGTTTTAAAAAAACATTCTTTCCTTAATTTGTCGAAATGGTCATAATGTACATTGTTTGGAAAACAACTTAAAGATTCCTTTACAAAAAAAATTAAAATGTCAAAAAAGGGTATAAATAACTTTATCTCATATTATAAGAAATAGTAAAAATGTTTTAAAATACATTTTTATGAAACATAGATGTTGATGATAAAGAAGTCCCAGTAGATACATACGTATAAACAATTGTGGATAAAAAAGAGATTGTAAAATAAACCATTAACATGTAATTTTCCTTATTCTAGGGTAAATTAACCTCTGGTATAATGGTAACAACATTGTTATTAAATTATACAATAACCACATAAAAATATGATATCATATATGATCCTCTAATATTTCTTTGTTAATAATATTTCAATATTATCATTGTTTTAGGTGTTAACTGATTCTTTTTCCTTTATATGTTTTGTTACATAAGTCATGTATATTATGGATAAGATTTATTTGATTCCTATCCATAATGATTTTAAGTTCATAAAAATTATTTTAAATCCTCAAATGAAAATTATTCTTGAATGGTTACGATGGGGAATGAATCTCCTCACGTCATGGAGATGGTAAGCTATACGTACACATAAGCAAAAATATCATTCTATTGATGGTGAAATCGTATTTAATTGGATGGTATACTATATATACAGAATCATTAACATGTTATATTTATTATTTAAATCATTTATACTCATTATTATACCCACCTAAATAATGGATTGTTGAATAACAAACCACACCATGACGTGGAGATGGTAAGTCGTACCTACACACGCATGGTGACTTTGTCATTCATAGTACGGATATAAGAATGAATATGGTTGTAAAATATTTATAATAAAATCTAAATATTAATAATGTACTAGAGCTATTATTTTTTTTATGGAAAAAAAAGAATGAGGAAGTAGAATAACAAAATAACTTTGAAAGAGGGGATGAAATAATTACCTCTTCTTCGGGTGCTTCCTTTAGATTTGAACAAAAAGGCTCCATAGGTTGGATTTATGATCAAAGTAAGGCCTCTATATTTCATTTATGGTAGTTGGGACGATATTTTGATCAGGTTTTGGCCAATACAAATGGGTTTGGAGGTGTGAATTTAAGATAAGTGGAAGTTCCCTTTTATAAGAGAGGTGAGGGGCACTTTAGGAAAATCTTGAAATATTAATTTATTATAAAATGATTTTTGGTTTTTAATAGTTCCAAATTGATTTATTTAGAGGTTAATATAAATATGGGTCTAAATACTCTCAACCAATATGTTTTATAAATCTTTATGTCATCATAATATCTTTATATTTTATATTTAACCAATAGTTAAATAATTTGACTGTTACCATGTCTTCTTGTACCTTTATACTTCATGGTTAATATAGTTACTATAAAATTCCAAGAGTACATAAAGTGGTTCATTAATGACATATGAAACATTATATAAGTCATTTGGATGAATATTATATTTTTATGACTATTATATTTTTTAATAAAATAGTATTTCTTTTAAAAACTCATTTAGCCCAATTTCGACAATATTTAGTATTTGGTTTTTGTTAAAGTCATAACAACCTGATTCCTTTGAAAAATATACATAGAATAAATGATAACATGTCATATTCTCCTATAAAATTATTCTATGGCATCAAAAGTTTCAATTTACAATTATTTTAATATTTATAATATCATTTATTTTAATCATTAATTAATGAGGTAATTACTGCATCATCATTGTGTCGTAAATAAATTTAATTATTTAATGTATAAAAATTATAAATAAAATACCACAATGTAGGAAATATATTTATATTTATAATTAATTTTTATTTTCAAATTTATATTATTTATAACCCTATATTAAAGATGGTTTAGTTGTTAAAATTTGAATTTTACACTATTAACTCTTCTTTAAATAAAATATAATAAATGTCCAAATATATCCTAAGTGGATAAAAAAGGATCATATTTTTGTTATAAGGATGATTTTGGTCGAAAAACACTTATCTAATAGAATTAGTATATCTGTTGGGAGAATTTTATATTATCATTATATTATTTTTACCTTTAATTACCTTATTTACTTTTAAATGTGGTAAATAAAATTCAAAAGTTACTATTCAACAAAAATTATTTTCATCCTATTGACCAAAATTTTACTTACTGATGACAATTGTGTGTGTCATATTTTTTAAATTTAAATCACATAAGCGATAAAATTATGTTTTATAAAAAATTTCAAATGTTTCTAGACGGTGGGTAAAAGACTTTAAAAATATCAAAAAAAAATTATATATCTAATCTTATTATAAAGTTACTTAAATGAATTACATTGGACTTATATAAGTATTATGTATCTATTATGACTCTAAAATAAATTTAAATTAAGAATATTTATTTAAATAAAATTTCAGTTTTGTACAATAACACAGTGTTTTTCACTATTCAACAAAAAATCAAATGTTTCTAGAAAAATACCAAAAATTCACCATAATCTAATTTTGATATTATGAATCAAAAAAGTCCATTTTAAAAATTAAAATTTATAAAAAATTAAAAAGTGTTTATTATTATTCATAACTTCTTTTTAAATTGCTAGTTTGATTTGTCCTCGTGTGCTAGAACACAGAGCTGTGTACAGCACAAGCTATTATATTATTTAATGAGAAGCATACTGTGGAAGCTTGGGATCTTACATTCTTCCCTCTTCAAATAATTTTGACCTCAAAATTTATAGAATATTACTTTATAAAAATATTCAGGTGGCTCTAAATCAAAAGTTCCATAGGTTCCCACATTTCCTCTTCCATTTTATGATTTCTACATATAACTTTTACCATACGAGTCATCCTTTTTCTCATCACTTGTTCTATGGTATCAAGAATCATGATAGGCTCTTCCCAATAAGACATATCAAGTTTTAGTTTTATTTCTTCATAGGCCAGCACATGTGTTGGGCTAGGTATTTATTTTCTCAACAGTGATACATGGAATACATCATGAACTTTGGACATACTTGGAGGTATTTAGAAATAGTAAGATACAACTCTAATTAATTCTGGAATTTCGAAAGGTATGATGTCCTTGGACATAATTAAACCTTCTTACCGAATTGTATAGCACCCTTTCATGGAGATACCTTCAAGAAAACATGATCTCCTACTTGAAATTCCAAATCCTTCCTTCAGTTATTGGAATAATCTTTGCCTACATTGGGCTGATTTGATGTGGGTTGCGATAATCTTTCAATTTTCCATTGTTTCCTCAACATGTTCTGGGCCTACTAGTTTTATTTCACCAACATCATCCCAACAAGTTGGTGTGTGACATATCTTTCTATATAATGCTTCATATAGTGCCATCTAAATACTTGAATGGAAGCTATTGTTATAGGAAAATTATACCAGAGGTAAATAATGATCTCATATACCTTGAAGGTCAAGTGAGCAAGATATCAACATGTCTTCTAATTTTTGAATAGTTTTTTCTGATTGTCCATCAGTTTGGGGGTTTTTGGAAGTGCTCAAACAAAGTTTAGTATCTAGGGATTTTTGAAGTCTTTTCAAGATTCTTGCTGTAAAATTGTGATCACGATAAGAAACAATTGACAGAGGTACACCATGAAGTCTTATAAATTCATTAATATATAGCATTTCTAAATGTTCAAGTGGTAAATCTTCTCTTATATTAAGAAAATATGCATACTTGGTAAGATGATAAACAATGACCCATATTTCATTATTCTTTTTAGGAGTCTTTGGTAGCCCCATGACGAAGTCCATTGTAATATCATCCCATTTCCACTCAGGTATCATAAGAGGTTGCATGACTCCTCTAGGATGTTTTTTTTCAGCCATCAACTATTGGAAAACCATACATCTTAACACATAATCATCAATCTACTACTTCATGTTATCCCACCAAAAAAATTTCTTCAAATATCTATACATTATAGTACTACCAGGGTGTATAGATAAATTGGTGATATGAGCATCATCAAACAATTCCCTTTTCCGATCAAGTATATTCTGGAAAACAAAGCCTCTTCCCAAATCTCAAAATTCCACTTTCATATATGAGGTCAATTAATCTCTTATCATTCACATATTTAATTTTATTTCGAAACTCCTCATCATCTGTCTGAGAACTTTTTATCCTTTCTATTAAATATGGTTTTCCAACCATTGGAAAAAGTATTGATGTTTCACCTTCCAGGATTATTCCTATAACCATCTTTACTAGATCCATGAACATAGGATCCTTTTCAACTCTCATATTATTCAGAATTCCATGATCCTTTCTGCTCAAAGTATCTACCACCTTATTTTCATTCCCTGGGTGGTAGTGTATTGTGAAATCATAATCCTTCAGTAGTTTGATCCATCACCTTTACCTCATATTGAGTTCTTTTTGTGAGAAAAATATAATTCAAACTCTTGTGATCAGTATATATCTCACATTTTTTACCATAGAGAGAGTGTCTTCATATATTCAAAGAAAATATTATAGCTTCTAACTCAAGATCATGAGTGGGATAGTTTTCCATGAATTTTTTTCTTCCATGATGTATAGACAATAACTATATCGTTTTTCAAATAGACACAACCAAGTCCTTTCTTTTAGGCATCACTATAAATAAAAAAACCCATAATTCTCTGATGTTAGAGTCAAGATAGGAGCATCGACTAATCTTCTCTTCAATTATTCAAAAAAATTGTTACACTCTTCTGTCTAAAAAAATTTAACCCCTTTTTGTGTGATCTTGGTTAATGGGTTAGCCAATCAGGAAAAATTTTAGTTGAAACGCCGATAGTAACCTACTAAACCAATAAAACTATGTACCATAGTTATACTAGTCAGTGCTGGACATTCATTGATAGACCTTGTCTATGAAGGATAAATAGATACTCCATCCTTAGAGACAGTATCGACAGGTAAATAAATCTTCTGAATCTAGAATTCACACTTTCTAAATTTCCAATATAATTCATTTCTTCTAAGAGTATTTAGAATATAGTGAAAGTGATTTTCATGATCTTCTTAGCTTTTGGAGTATACTGTGATATCATAAATAAATACCACCACAAAGTCATCAAGATATTCCATGAAAACTCTATTCATTAGATCCATAAAAATAGAGGGTTCATTAGTCGGTCCAAAAATCATTACTGTAAACTAGTAATGCCCATACCTGGTTCGAACTTCTATCTTTGAAATGTCTTCCTTCCTCGTGCAAAACTGATGATATCCAGATCGAAGGTCAATATTTGAAAAATATTTATCTAAATGAAGTTGATCAAATAAATAATCAACGTAGGGTAGGGGATACTTGGGTGAATAAATATTATATTACTTAATTCCTCTAGTTGTTTCTTCAGTTCCAATAATTAAACTGTGGTCATTTTATAATGGGTCGTCGATATAGGCCATGAACCCAGAATTAAGTTAATGAAACACTCAATTTATCTTTTTGGAGGATGTTAAGGTAAGTCCTCTAGAAACACATCAACATATTCTTACACAATAGGTACATCCTATATATGAACATTCTGTTCCTCACCCATAGTTATTTCACTCCCTTAATCCCCAATAATTGAATTTTTGAGATCTACTAGGGTTGGAACTAGATGAAAATCAGATGGTGATGTTTCTTCTCTAAATACAAGGAATCATCATAAAGAATTTTAACCTCATTCTTCTTACAATAAATTTTCATATCATGTTCCAAAAGCTAATCCATACTGAGAATTATATCAAAATGAATCATAGTTATAATAATAAAATTAGTAGATAAAGAACGTTTATATACCATAATGGTAACCTCTTGAAAAAAAGTTGTTGAAATTATACTTCCCTTAGAAGCTTTGACTGAAAACTCCCTTATTAAGTCAAATTGAAATATCTAATTTTCTGGGAAAACTATGTGGATATAAAATAATGTGTTAATCTAGAATCAAATAAATCATTGGCTAATTTTTAGGAAACATTTAAAGTACCTTCCACCACGTCATTAGGAACATCAACCTCAGCAGTAGTGATCACATAAGCTGGGACTTTCACCCATTTTTTTTGGGGGAAAATTTCCTTGACACTTAGGAAAATTATTTGTATAATGTTCCATCTCATTATAATTATATCATTGATCATTTTTATAATTTTTCTTCCCATTTCATTGATGTGATTGGTTTCCTTTTTCTCCACACTTGTAACGAAATCCCATTCGGTTTAGGCTAGTACCGGGGTGTTTCTTCCCAAATTTACTGTAGGTTGGAAATTCAACTTTATCTGATTTCCAATATTTCCCTTTTTAGAGTTTTCAACAGATATCTTCTTCTCTTGCTTCACTTTAAAGTCATAAGACTTATAGAATTAATTTCCTGTCTTGATAGCACATGAGACTAAATCTTCATACTATGAGAAGGATTGTGAGACTAATGCTCATCAATGAAATGGGTTTTAAACCATCTAAGAATCTATCAATCTTACTTCTTAGGTTACATATATAATCTATATCATGCCTTGATATATTAGAAATTTTATCCTCATACGTTGCGATATTCTCATCCTCTTTTTTCCTCGGACTAAAAAATTGTCATTCCATATCCACCGAATGTTCACAAGGATAGAATTATTATAATAAAATCTCTTTAAACTCCCTACATTCCATAATTGATACTTATTTATCCTATTTTGTGTTTTGACTCAATTTCTAACATTTATCTCTATCTCCTTAGAGGCGATAGACTGCCATGACAACTTTTTCCATTGCGCTACTCCCCAAAGCATGAAATATTTTCTCTAAGGAACTTATCCATTACTCATCTACAAATGGATTTGTTGTCCCATTGAATTTTTGTGGTTTTTTCTTCATTAAGCAGTATAACATTGATCCTCCTCATTATGGATCAGGGTGCTCTATATGGGTAAGGTTATTATTCATAAACTGAGTGAGTTGTACAAGTATGGTAATAAGATCTTTAGCACTAGTTGCATCACCAGCTCTACAATAATTATCTTGAATAAGAGGGAAATCACTACATGGATTATGTGTGTTGATACAGTTTTCATTCCTTCCACTATGATCCATTTATAAACAATTTCATACACTAGATTAGTTTATGAATTGCAACTCATAATTCCAAACTTATAAAATAATTAACATAAATTGAACATTCTATGCATATAATCCATAATCATAAAAAAATGTTTTCTTTTGGGAAGTATTTACTCATAAATCCTTCATAATGCCTTGAAATGAAAATGTGAATTCTCTTAAACATATCCCCAAGTAGTGTCAAACCAGGTGCATAGTATAGCTCATTATCATATACCAAGATACCCCATGTCAAGCTCAAAACTCTTTGTCAGAGTTTTCACTAATAAGTACATCTTTCTAGAACCATATCCACTATTATTATCCAGACATAGATGTATTTCTTAAAAAACCCATATAATATCTACATTACAATTTTTTTGGATGTTATTCTATACTAATCCTCAAAGTCTATCTTAGGGTATTTTTCTCTAATCAGATATTTTCTAAATCTAGTTTCCAAGGTTTGTATTAACTTCCTTTTATACCAACTATAACACCCCAACCCGAGTTACCATGTTTTGGTGCACTGTTACATAACATTGACATGATCACAAGAAATAAATTCCCAAATGAACAATCAGTTTTGTAGACTTGAAAGAACTAGATACATACATAAGTTATACATTACATTATGAAATGAAAAATTAACATTGTGTCTCTTTTGAACACACTCATATCCATAATCATATCATTACAGTTCAATCATAATATACTTCTTTACATCCTGGGAAAAATAAAACATACGAAAGGAGTGAGCTCAGATGCTCAGTAAGGATAACAATATAGTGGAATCATTCATAAATAAGAATAAACATTTAATCAATGTATAAGACTAAAACACAAGCCTTTTAAACATAAACTTCTATATAATATGGAAAATATTAATAAAATAATTCCTTTTACTTATTCACATGGATATTATACAAGTATAATAATCACATGTAATATCAATAACTAATATCATAATTATAGAATGCATAATTCTAGAAATCATAACCACATAGTGAAGGCCTCGTACCAAGACAACAATTAAAAATATTGTCAAGACCTTGTTCCAAGACACTAGTTTTTCTCATGAGACCTAATGATGCATTGAGGGGCTATAGCAGGCCCTTACCATCACTTACTACGTCTAATACATTCCTTATATGAAAAGTGTGAAACATAACATAAATATTCATATTAAACTAGAATAAGAAATGTTAATACTTTAACCGTAAACCATGAATGAAATAAAATTAGCACATACAAAGTCAAACATATCATAAAACTATCAATAAAATATTGAATATTTTATTATAATAAATCAATGTCAATTAAACATAAAATCCGAAAATAGATGTTGAAACATATTAAATCAATCCAAAAACTATTTGTGAGAAATATATCACTGTACATTGAAATCTTTTAAAAGTAGCATAATTATAATAGAAAACATTTTTTTTGAAAATATTCTTATAAGCTTTTAAGGGATGCTTCAAAGGTGATATAATGGCGTAAAATGGCCACACCTGGCATATAAGTTTAAAAAACATTCTTTCCTTAATTTGTTGAAAAGGTCATAATGTACCTGGTTTGGAAAATGAAGGAATGATTCCTTTCAAAACATTTTATAAAAATTAAAAAAATACTATAAATGAATTCATCCCATAATATAATAAATAGTAAAAATGTTTTAAAATATTTTTTTAAGAAACATGGATGTGGATAATAAAGAAGTCCCAATAGATACTTATGTATAAACAACCTCGGATAATAAAGAGATTGTAAAAATAACACTTACCTTGTACTTTTCCTTATTTGAGGGTATATAAAAATCATGAATAATGTTTAAATAAAAGTTGTTAAACTATAAAATAACCACATACATAAATATTATATCATATATGATCCTCTAATATTTCTTTGTTAAAAATATTTTAGTGTTATCATTGTTTTGGGTGTTTACTGATTATTTTTCCTTTATATGTTTTGTTATCTTAGAAATGTTTATTATGGATAGGATGTATTTTATTACTATCCAAAATGATATTATGTTCTTAAAAATTATTTTTAATCATCAAATGAAAATTATTATTGAATGGTTACGATGGGGAACGAATCTCATCAAGTCGTGGAGACGGTAAGCCGTACGTACGCATGAGCAACAATATCATTATATGGACGGTGAAATCATATTTAATTGGATGGTATATTATATATAAATAATAATTAACATGTTATATTTATTATTTACATCAATTATACTCTTTATTATACACACCCAAATAATGTAGTGTTGGATAACAAACAACACCACGACGTGGAGATGGTAAGTCGTACGTACTCACACATGTTGACATTGTCATTAATATGATGGATAGAATAAATAATATGGTTTAAAAATATTTATAATAACATATCATTATGTATAAGGTACTGGAGTTATTATTTTTTTATGAAAATAACAAAAAATGATAAAGTATAAGAAGAAAAGAACATTGAAAGAGGTGATGAAATAATTACCTATTCTTCAAGTGATTCATTTTGATTTGAAAAAAGGGATCTCTTGATTGTATTATGATTTAATTAAGGAATCTAGGTTGAATTGAGAATATTTTAGAGGATATTTGAGTAGGTTTTTTCTGAGACAAATGGCTTTGGTGGTGTGACTTTAAGAGAAGAGGAAGTGACCTTTTATAAGAGAGGTGAGGGGTACTTCAGAAAAATCCTGAAATATTAATTTATTATAAAATTATTTTTGATTTATAATAGATAAAAATTGATTTATTTATAGTCTAAGATGGTTATGGGTCTAAATAATCTCAACAAATAGGTTTTATACATGTTTAGGTCATCATATTAACATTATATTTTAGATTTAACACTTAGTAAAATAGTTTAACTTTTACCATGTCTTCTTGTATTTTCACAGTACATGGTTAATATAGTTACTAAAAAATGCTAAGAGAACATAAAGTGGTTCATTAATGAAATATGTAACATTATCCAAGTCATTGGTCTGAATCCTATATTTTTAAGACAATTATATAATTTAATAAAATATTATTTTTATTAAACTCATTTATGTCAATTTTGACACTATTTAGTATTTGGTTTTTGTTAAATTCATAAAAACTTGATTAATTCAAAAACTAATACATTAAATGAACCCTAACAAGTCATATTCACCTATAAAATTCGTGTATATCTTCAAAATATTCAATTTACATTTATTTTATTATTTATAATATCACTTATTTTAACCGTTCAATAATAAGGTAATTAGTGCATCATCATTGTGTCGTAAATAAATTTATTTATTTAATGTCTAAAAATTATAAATAAAATAAAATTATGTAGGAAATATATTTATATTTCTAATTAATATTTATATTCTAATTTATCTTATGTATAACCCTATATTAAAAAGGTTTTAGTTATTAAAATTTGAATTTACACTATAAACTCTTCTTTAAATAGAATATAATAAATATCCTAATCTAACATAAGTGGATAAAAAATGATCATATTTTTGTCATAAGGTTTATTTTGGTCTAAAAACAATTATCCAATAGAATTAGTACATGTGTTAAAGGAATTTTATATTTTTATAATATTATTTTTCCCTTTAATTACCATATTTTCTTTTAATCGTGGTAAATACAATTCAAAAGTTACCATTCACAAAAAATTATTTTTACCCTATAGAAGAACATTTTACTTACTGGTGAAAACTGTGTATGTTAGATTTTTGAACTTTAAATCGCATAAGTGGTAAAATTATGTTTTATGCAAATGTGCAAATGGGCCTAGAAGGTGGGTAAAAGAGGTTAAGAAGTTCAATAAAATTTTATATACCTGATATTATTATAAAATGACTCCAATGAATTACATTGGACTAATATAAGTATTATGTATCTATTATTACATTAAAATAAATTTAAATTAAAAATGAATTCTTTAAATAAAGAGTTAGTTTTAAACAATAATGCTACGTTTTTCACTATTCATCAAAAATTGAATGTTTTCAAAAAAATACAAAAAATACACGCTTTGATAATTTTGATATAATGAATCCAAAAAGAAATTAAATTTTGAAAAATAAAATTTATAATATTTTAAAAAGTGGGTATTACTATTAATAAATTCTTTTTAAAAAACTACTTTGATTGGTCGTGGTGTGCTAGAACTTGAAACTACGCACAATGTAATATATTATATTATTAAAATAGAAGCCTACCATGGAAGCTTGGAGTGTTACATTCTTCCCCCCATCAAATTATTTTTTCCTCAAAATTTCAAGAGTATTATTTCATAAAAAGATTCATGTGGTTCTTCATCATAAGTTCTTCAGGTTCGCACATTGCCTCTTTCATTTTATGGTTTCCCCAAAGAACTTTTACTAGACGAGTCGTCCAGTTTCTCAACACTTTTTCTTTGGTATCAAGAATATTGATAGGATCTTCACAATAAGATATATTAGGTTCCAGTTCTATATCTTTATAGGTTAGCACATGTTTTCAGTCATACATGTACTTTCTCAGCAATTATATGTGGAAATCATCATGAACTTTGGAGAGACTTGGCGGAATTTCCAAATGGTATGCTACAACTCTAATTCATTCTACAATTTCGAAAGGTCCAATGTACCTGGGACATAATATACCATTATTACTGAATCATATAACACCCTTCCATGGATATACCTTCAAGAAAACATGATCTCTTACTTGAAATTTCAAATCCTTCCTTCAGTTATCACCATAGGTCTTTTGCCGATTTTGAGATACTTTGATGTGGGTTTGGATAATCTTTACCTTATTCATTATTTCCTCAACATGTTCTGGTACTACGAGTTTTCTTTCACCAACATCAACCCAAAAATTTGGTGTGCGACATCTCTTTCCATATAACTCTTAATATTGTGCCATCTAAATAATTGAATGAAAGATATTGTTATAGTACAATTCTACCAGTGGTAAAGAAAATTCACATATACCTTGAAAGTCAAGTGAGAAAGATTTCAACATTTCTTCTAAGTTTTTAATAATCCATTCTCATTGTCCATCCATTTGAGGGTGGTAGGCAGTTCTCAAATGAAGTTTATTATCAAGGGATTTGTGAAGACTTTTCTAGAATCTTGATGTAAAACAGGGATCACGATAAGAAATAATCGAAAGGGGTATACCATGAAGTCCTAAAAATTCACTAATATATTTTTTTCCTTAATTTTCAAGTGGTAAGTCTTTTTCTTATATCAAGAAAGTTTGCTTACATGGTAAGATGATCAACAATGAACCAAATTTCATCATTACTTCTTGGATTCTTTGGTATCCCCTTAACCAATTCCATGGTTATATCCTCCCATTTCCACTTAGGTATAGTAAGAGGTTTCATGACGCCTCTAGGATGTCATTTTCCATCCTTCACCTATTGAAAAACCCATACACCTTGACACATGATTAGCAATCTCCCTCTTCATGTTGTCCTACCAAAAAAATTTCATTCAAGTTTCTATACATATTAGTGCTACCAAGGTGTATATAGACATTGGAGTTATGAGAATCATCCAAAATTTCCCTTTTTAGATCAGTTATATCTGGAACACAAATCATCTTCCCAAATTTCAAAATCCCATCATCATATACGAAGTCAATCAATCTCTCATCCTTCACAACTTTAATTTTCTTTTGAAACTCCTCATCATCAGTCTGAGAACATTTTATCCTTTCTAGTAAAGATGGTTTGGAAACCATTTGAAAAGTTTTGATGTTTCACCCTCCATTATTATTCCCATATCCATCTTTACTAGATCCATGATTATAGGATCCATTTCAACTCTCATATTGTTCATAACTTCATGATCCTTTCTTCTCAAAGCATCTTCCACCTTATTTTCCTTCCCCCAGGTGGTAATGTATTGTGAAATCATAATCATTGAGTAGTTCAAGCCATCACCTTTGCCTCATGTTGAGTTCTTTCTGTGAGAAAATATAATTCAAAATCTTGTGATAAATACATTTCTCACCTTATTCACAATATATATAGCGTCTCCATATCTTATGAGTAAATATTATAGCTGATAACTCAAGATAATGAGTGGGATAGTTTTGTTCATGAATTTTTATCTACCATGATGCATAGGCAATAATTCTATCATTTTTCATAAGGAAACAACCAATTCCTTTCTTTGATGACTCACTATAAATAAAAAACACATCCTTCTCTGATGGTAGAGTCATGATAGGATCATCGACTAATATTCTCTTAAATTCTTTAAAAAATTCTTCCCACTCTTTTTTAAAAACAAATCTATCCCCTTTAGGGGTGATATTGGTTAATGGGTTAGCCAATCAGGAAAAATTATGGACAAAATACCGATAGTAACCTACTAAACCAATAAAACTTTGTATCTCAGTTATACTCATCGATGCTAGAAATTCAGGGATTGACCATGTCTTTGATGGATGAACAAAGATTCTATCCTTAGAGATAATATGGATAAGAAAAGAAATCTCCTATATCCAAAATTCACACTTGTTAAACTTCTCATATAATTCATTTCTTCTAAGAGTCTTTAGAATATTGTGCAATTGATTTTCATGATCTTCATAGATTTTTAAGTATACCAAGATATCATCAATAAATACCACCAAAAATTCATCAATATATTCCATGAAAACTCTATTCATTAGATCCATAAAAACAGAGGGTGCATTAGTCAGTCCAAAAAGCATTACTATAAACTCATAATGCCCATACCTATTTTCAAATGATGTATTTGGAATGTCTTTCTTCCTCACGCAGAACTGATGATATCTAGATCGAAGGTCAATCTTTGAAAAATATTGAGCTCTGTGAATTTGATCAAATAATTCATCAATGCGAGGTACAGGATACTTGTTCTTTATTGTTTTATCATTTATCTCTCTGTATTCAATGCACTACATCATAGATCCATCTTTCTTCTTAACAAAGAAATAGGGGCTCCCTATGGAGAAACACTAAGTTGAATAAATATTGTATTTCTCAATTAATCTAGTTGTTTCTTTTGTCTCACTAATTCCATAGTGGATATTATCTAAGGGTCTTTAATATGGTCCTTGAAAAAGAAATTAAGTCAATGGAAAACTCAATTTCCCATTTTAGAGGATGTCTATGTAAATCCTTTGGAAACACATCAACATATTCTTGCATAATAGGTACATCATCTATTTGATCATTTTGTTCCTCACCCATATTTATTTCACTCCCTTCCTCCCCAAAAATTTAATTTATTAGAGCTACGAGGGGTAGATCTAGATGAGAATCACATGGTGAGGTTTCTGCTATAAAGATAAGGGAATCCATATCATCATCAAAAAATTTAACCTACTTATTCTTACAATAAATTTCCACATTATGGTCTGAAAGAAAATCTATACCAAGAATTATATCAAATTAGATCATGGTTATAAAAATAAATTTAGTAGATAAATCATTTTTATATTCCATAATGATAACTGATTGATAAAACATTGTTACAATGATACATTCCTTAAGAGTTTTGAATGAAAACTCCCTTATTATGCCAAATTGAAAATATCATAATTTACTAGAAAACAGGGAAAATATAAAAGAATTTGTTGATCCAGAATCAATTAAAGTATCATCTAATTTTGAGAAAATAATTAAAGTACCTTACACCACATCATTAGAAACTTCTACCTTAGCATTAGTGATCTCAAAATCTTGGCCATGATCCCTTTTATTTCTCTAGGGAAATTTTCCTCCACGCTTAGGAAAATAATTTGCATAATGTTCCATATATTTATAATTATATCACTGAACAATATTATATTCTTCCTTCCCATTGAATTCATTTTTTTGTTTTCCTTTTTCTCCACACTTGTAAAAAACACGCATTCCCTTTTGGCAAGTACTGGGGTGTTTCTTCCCACATTTACAATATGGTGGGAATTTAACTTTTCCCTTCTTCCCCTTATTTCCTTTTCTAGAGTGTTCAGCATATATCTTCTTCTCTTTCTCCCATTTAAAGTCATAATACTTAAAGAATTAATTTTTTATCTTGATAGCACATGAGATTGTATCTTCTTAAGATGAGAAGGATTTTGAGACTAATGCTCATTAGAGAAATGGTTTTAACCCATATAATAATAAATCAATACTAATTATTGTGTTACTTATATAATCTTCAACATGCCTTGATAACCTTGTAAATATATCCTCATTATTTGAAACATTATCATCCTCCTTTTTCCTTAGACTCAAAAATTTCCTTTCCATTTCCACCCGGTCCTCACGAGGCAAGTATTTTTCTAATAAATTCTCTTTAAAGTCCCTCCATTCCATACTGGATACATCTTCATCCTCCTTTCTATTTTTAATTAATTACCACCATTCATATGCATCTCTTGGGAGGTGATAAACTACCATTACAACTTTTTACCATTTACTACTCCCAAAGCATGAAAATTTTTCTCTAAAGAAACCATTGCTCAACTAAAAATAGATTTTTAGTCCCATTGAATTTTGGTGTCTTTTTCCTCATGAAGTGGTCTAACATTGATCCTCTGCATTGTGGACCAGGGTGCACCATACGGGTGAGTTTATTATTCATGACCTGAGTGAGTTGTCCTAGTATGGTTATAAGCTATTCAACACCAATTGTATCACCAAATCCACAATAATTATATTTAATAGGACGAAAATACCTACATAGATTACGTATGTTGATACATTTTCCATTCATTCTACTATGCGATATTTATAAACAATGGAATACACTAGATTAGTTTATGAATCGCAATGCATAATTACAAACATATAAAATACTTTACATGAATTAATCAATTAATGCATACAATTCATAAATATAAAAAAAATTCTTTGGGGATGTATTTACTCGTAAATCCATCAAAATAGATTTTAAAGAAAATGTGATTTGTCCTAAGCATATCCTTCTATAGTGCCAAATGGGGTGTGCATTAAGGCCCGTTATCGTGTACCCAAATACCTGGGTAAAGCCTGAAACTCTTTGTCAGATTTTTCACTCCTAGGTACATATGTGCCACAAACATGTCCACTTTTAGTATCTAGACATGGTTGAATTGCTTGGAAAACCCATATAATATCTATATTACAAATTTTTTAGATGTTATTCTATACTAATCTTTATATTCTATATCATGGCAATGTTCTCTAATCAGAGTTTTTCTAAATCAAGTTTCCAAGGATTGTACTAAACTTCCTTTAATACCTACTGTAACACCTCAACCCCAGTTACCCATAGTCAATTCATTATTAGATATAATTGGCATGATCACAAGGGATCATGTCCCAAAAGACCAATAAGTTTTGTATCCTTATAATTAATAAAAACATACATAAGTTTTAAATTACATTATATAATGAAAATGTAATATTATGTCTCCTTTTAACACACTCATATCCCATAGCCAATACCTGTAGTTCAGTCATTATATACTTCTTCGCATCCTGAGAAATATAAAACAGATGAAAGGTGTGAGCTCAGATTCCCAGTAAGGATAACAATATAGTGGAAACTATCATAAATAAGCATAAATATTCAAGGAAATGTATAAGACTAAAAAAATCATTTTAAACATAAAATTAAGAATAATATGGAAAATATAAATCAAATAATACCATTTACTTATTCATATGGATATTCCACTAGTCAAATAATCACATTTAATATCAATAGATAATCTCATAATAATGGAATGCATAATATTGGACAACATAACCATATATTCAAGTCCTTTTTCCAAGAAAACATATACAAATATTATCAAGTCATTTTTCAAAGACACTGGTTTGTCTCATTAGACCTATCAATGCAACGAGGGGCTATAGTGGGCCATGTCCATCACTTACTACATCCAATTCATTCCTTATATGAAAATCGTGAAACATAACATCAATATTCGTATTAAACAAGCATACAAAATGTTAATAATTTAACCATAAATCATGAATGAAATAAAAATAGCACATCAACATTCAAACATATCATAAAACTATCAATAAACTATGTAATATTGTATCATAATAAATCAACTTCAATTAAACATAAAATATAACAATAGATGTTGAGACAGATGAACTCAATCCAAAAACTATTTGAGAGAAATATCTCTTTCTATATTGAAATCATTTAAAAGTCTCATAATTATAAAATAAAACATTTATTTTGAGAATATACTTATAATCTTTATGGGAAGATTCTAAAGAGTTATAATGGTGGAAAATTTCTTCACCCACTATATATGTTTAAAAAAACATTTTTCCTTAATTTTTCAAAAAGGTCATAAAGTACCTTGTTTGGAAAATGACAGAAATATTCCTTTCAAAATATTTTAAAAAAAAGTAAAAAAATGGTATAAATGACATTATAACATAGTCTAAGAAATATTAAAAATGTTTTAAAATTCATTTTTATGAATCATTGATGTGGATGATAAAGAAGCCCTAGTAGATACTTACATATAAACAACCACGGATAATAAAAAGATTGTAAAATTATCCCCTACCTTTTACTTTTCCTTAGTCGAGGGTACGTTAACCATGTGTTTAATCGTTAAATAATTGTTATTAAATTATACAAGAACCAAAAACATATATATGATATAATATACGATCCTCTAATATTTCTTTGTTAATAATATTTTAGTATTATCATTGTTTCAGGTGTTAATTGATTCTTTTTCTTTATATGTTTTGTTATGTAGGTCATGTTTATTATGGATTGGATGTATTTGATTAAAATACAGAATGTTATTAATTTATTAAAAATTATTTTTAATCATCAAATAAAAATTATTCTTGAATGGTTGTGATGGCGAATGATTCTCATCGCATCGTGTAGATGGTTGGCCATACGTACGCATGAGCGAAAATATCATTATATTGATGGTGAAATCATATGTAATGGATGGTATATTATATATAAAAAATCATTAACATGTTATATTTATTATTTACATCAATTATACTCATTATTATACCCACCCAAATAATGTAGTGTTGAATAACAAACTACACCATGACGAGGAGACGGTAAGCCGTACGTACGCACGAATGGTGACTTTGTCATTCATACGATAAATAAAATAATGAATATGTTTGTAAAATATTTTTAAAAACATATCAGTATGTATAAGGTACTGGATTTATTATTTTAGTGTGGAAAAAAAACAAAGAATGAGGAATTAGAAGAAGAAAAGAACTTTGAAAGAGGTGATTAAATAATTACCTCTTCTTCGGGTGCTTCCTTTTGATTTGAACAAAAGGTCTACTTAGGTTGAATTTATGATAAAAGTAAGGCCACTAGGTTGAATTGAGGGTATTTGGGAGGAGATTTTAGTAGTTTTAGTCCGAATCAAATGGATTTGGAGGTGTCAATTTAAGAGAAGGGGAAGTGCCCTTTTATAAGAGAGGTGAGGGGAACTTTTATAAAAGTTTGAAATATTAATTTATTATAAAATTATTTTCGGATTTTATTAGTTAAAATTTGATTTATTTCTAGTAAATGATGTAAATGGGTCGAAATAATATAAACCAATAGGTTTTATACATGTTTAGGTCTTCATATTAACATTATCTTCTAGATTTAACCCTTAGTAAAATAGTTTAACTTTTACCATGTCTACTTATATTTTTATACTACATGGTTAATATAGTCACTATAAAATGCCAATATAACATCATGTGGTTCATTAATGACATATGTAACATTATCTAAGTAATTTGTCTGAATATTATATTTTTAGGACTGTTATATAATTTAATAAAATTTTATTTGTTTTAAAAACTCATTTATGTCAATTTTGACACTATTTAGTATTAGGTTTTTCTAAAGTCATAAAAATTTTATTACTTCTAAAAAATACATAAAATAAACCCTAACATGTAATATAAACCTATAAAATTCGTTTATGGCATCAAAATTTAAATTTAAATTTATTTTAATATTTATAATATCATTTATTTTAATCATTCATTAATAAGGTAATTACTGCATCAACATTGTGTCGTAAATAAATTTAATTATTTAATGTCTAAAAATTATAAATAACATACCATGATATAGGAAATCATTTTATCTTTCTAATTAATATTTATAGTTGAATTTATCTTATATATAACCCTTTATTAAAAATGGTTTTGTTATTAAAATTTGAATTTAACACTTTTAACTCTTCTTTAAATAAAATATAATAAATGTCCTAATCTTACCAATGTGGATAAAAAAGGATCAATTTTTTTCCTAAGGTTACGTTTGGTCTAAAAACACTTATCCAATACAATTAGGACATGTGTCGAAGAAATTTATATTATTAGAATATTTTTATACCTTTAATTAGCTTATTTACTTTTAACCATGGTAAATAAAATTAAAAAGTTACTATTAAATAAATATTATTTTCATACTATTGAACCAAATTATTCATGGTGATAATAATCGTGTCTATTGGATTTTTAAAATTCCAATCACAGATGTGGTAAAATTATGTTCTATACAAATTTTCAAATGTGCCTAGAAGGTGGGTAAAAGACGTTAAAGGGTTCAATAAAATTTTATATATCAAATTATATTATAAAATGACTCCAATGAATTACATTGGACTAATATATGTATTATGTATCTATTTTGAATTTTAAATAAATTTAAATTAAAAATAATTATTTAAATCAAAAGTTTATTTTAAACAATAACACCGTGTTTTTCACTATTCATCAAAAATTCAAAGTTTTTAGAAAAATATCAAATATTTACCCCAATCTAATTTTTATATTCCTAATCCAAAAACAAAGTCTATTTTTAAAAATAAAATTTAAAAAATTTCAAAAGTGGGTATTACTATTCATAACTGCTTTTTAAATGGCTAGTTTGATTGGTCATGGTGTTCTAGAACTCAGAGCTACGTAGAGCACAAGCTATTGTATTATTCAATGAGAAGCATATTGTGGAATCTTGGGGTGTTACATTCTTCCTTCCTTCAAAAAATATCATCATCAAATTTTCTAGAATATTACTGCATAAAAATATTTAGTTGGTTTTTCATCGTAAGTTCCTCAGGTTCCCACGTTGCCTCTTCCATTTTATGGTTTCTCCAAAGAACTTTTACTAGAAGAGTTGTCTGGTTTCTCAACACTTGTTCTCTGGTATCAAGAATCATGATAGGCTCTTCACAATAAGATAGATCGGGTTCCAGTTCTATTTTTTCTTAGGTGAGAAAATATGTTGGGTCAGGCATGTATTTTCTCAACAGTGATAGGTAGAACACATCATGAACATTGGAGAGACTTAGTGAAATTTCCAAAAAAAACTACAACTCCAATTCATTCTATAATTTTGAAAGGTCTGATGTATCTGGGACATAATTTACCCTTCTTACCAAATTTTATAACACCCTTCCATAGAGATACCTTCACGAAATCAATATATACTTCTTGAAATTTAAAATTATACATTTAGTTATCGGAATATATTTTTTTCCTACTTAGATCAGCATTGATGTGGGTTTGGATAATCTTTACCTTTTTTATTATTTCCTCAACAAGTGATGGGTCTATGAGTTTTCTTTTAGCAACATCATACCAACAAGTTTTTGTATGACATCTCTTTATATATAACACTTCATATGTTTCCATATTAATACTTGAATGGATTCTATTGTTATAGGAAAATTATACATGAGGTAAATACTAATCTCATATACCTTGAATGTTAAGTGAGTAGGATCTCAACATGTATTCTAAGGTTTGAACAGTCTGTTCTGATTTTCCATCAGTTTTAAGGTGGTAGGATGTGCTCAAACGAAGTTAAGTAAGTAGGTATTTCTAAATAATTTTTTAGAATCCTAATATACAATGAGGATCATGATCATAAACAATTGATATGGGTACACCATGATGTCTTGCAAATTCATTAATATATAGTCCTACTAAATGTTCAAGTGGTAAATATTCTCGTATATCCAGAAAATGTGTTGACTTGGTAAGAAGATCTACAATGACCAATATTTAATCATTCCATATAAGAGTATTTGGTTTCCCCATGAAAAATTCCATCGTAATATCATCCCATTTCCAATCAGGTATAGGAAGTAGTTGCATGACTCTTCTAGGATGTTGTCTTAGAAAATTCCCCTATTGAGAAACCATACATCTTGGAACATAATCAACAATATCCCTTTTCATGTTGTCCAATTAAAAATGTTCCTTCAAATATTGAAACATCATAGTGCTACCAAGTTGTTTAGAGAAATTAGAGCTATGAGCATCATCCAATAATTCCATTTTTAGATCAGGTATATCAGGAACACAATGCCTCTTCCCAAATTTCAAAATTCCACCTTCATATACGAATTCAATCAACCTCCCATCATTCATAGATTTAATTTTCTTTTAAAACTCCTCATCATTAGTCTGAGAACTTTTTATCATTTATAGTAAATATGGTTTGGTAACCATTTGATAAAATATTGATGTTTCCCCTTCTATGATTATACCCATATGTATCTATACTAGATCAATGAACATCATATCCCTTTCAAGTCTCATCTTGTTTAAAACTCCATAATCCTTTATTATCAAAGAATATTCCACCTTATTTTCCTTCCTTATGTGGTAGTGTATTGTGAAATCATAATCCTTGAGTAGTTAGAGACATCGACTTTTCCTCATGTCTAGTTCTTTCTGTGGGAAAATATACTTCAAACTCTTGTGATTAGTATATATCTCACATTTTTCCACCGTAGAGATAGTGTCTTCATATCATCAGAGCAAATATTAAAGATGCTAACTCAATATCATGAGTGGGATAGTTTTTTTCATTAATTTTTAGCAGTCATGATTAATAGGCAAAAACTATATCATTTTTCATAAGGATAGAACAATGTAATTTCTTCGATTCATCACTATAAATAAAAAACCCATCATTCTGTGATGTTAGATTAAAGGTAGGAGAATTGAATAATATTATCTTCAATTATTCTAAAAATTATTCATACTCTATCGTCCAAAAAAATTTAACCACTTTACGTGTAATCTTGGTTAATGGGTTAGCTAATCAGGCAAAATTCTGGACGAAACTCCGATAGGGACCGGCTAAACCAATAAGACTTTGTACCTCAGTTATACTCTTTGGTGCTATACATTCATGGATTTCCCCTATCTTTGAAGGATAAATAGAGAATCCATCCTTAGAGACAATATATCCATGAAATAAATCTCCTGAAGCCATAATTCACACTTTCTAAACATTCCATATAATTCATTTCTTTAAAAAGTATTTAGAATAGTGTGTAAGTGATTTTCATGATCTTTATAGCTTTTGGAGTATATGAAGATATCATCAATAAATACCACCACAATGTCATCAAGATATTCCTTGGGAACTATATTCATTAGATCCATGAAAAAAGAGGGTTCACTAGTTAGTTCATAGGGCATTACTGTAAAATCGTAATGCCCATACCTAGTTCGAAATGCTGTCTTTAGAATGTCTTCCTTCCTCGTGCACAACTAATGATATCCATATAGAAGGTAAATATTTGACAAATATTGATCTCAATGAATTTGATGAAATAAATCATCAAAAAAAGGTAGGGGATACTTGTTCTTTATTAATATTGCATTGATATCTTTATAGTCAATGAACAACATCATTGATCCAACTTTATTCTTAACAAAATGAATAGGGGTTCCCCATAGAGAAACACTAGGGAGAATAAATATTTCATTACTCAATTACTCTAATTGCTTCTTCAGTTCCACTAATTCCACAGTGTCTATTCTATAAGGGGTCTCCCACATGGGCCTTGAACTAGTAATTTTTTCAATAGAAAACTCAATTTCCCATTCTGGAGGATGTCCAGGTAAATCCACTGGAAACACATCAACATATTCTTGCACAATAGGTATATCCTCTATTTGAACATTCCTTTCCTCACCCATAGTTTTTTCACTCCCTTCCTCCCCAATAATTGAATTTAGTAGATCTAATGGTTATGGATCTAGATGAGAATCAGATGGTGATGTTTCTGCTCCAAATGTAAGATATTAATTATCATCATCAAAAATTGCAACCTCCTTATTATAATAAATTTTCACATCATGGTCTGAAATCCAATCCATACTAAGTATTATATCAAATTAAATCATGAGTATAACAATCAAATCAGTAGATAAATCTCATTTAAATTCCATGATAGTAACTTCTTCCCAAAAATTTGTTGAAATGATACTTCCCTTAAGAGTATTCACTGAACAATCCCATATTAAGTCAAATTGGAAATATCTAATTTTCTTAGAAAACTGGGAAGATATGAAAGAATGAATTAATCTAAAATCTTATAAAGTAGTGGATAATTTTGAGAAAATAATTAAAGTACCTACCACCACATCATTAAGAACTTCAACCTCAGCAGTAGTGATCACATAAGATTAGCCTTTCCCTCTTATCTTTTTCTGGGGATAATTTCCTTGATGCTTAGGAAAATCATTTTCATAATGTCCCATCCCTTTACAATTATAACATTGAACAATGGTAGCTTTTTCTTCCCATTATATTCATGAGTTTGGTGGCTTTTTCTCCACACTTATAACAAACTCCCATTCTATTCAGGAAAGTATTGTGGTGTTTCTTCCCACATTTAATATAGGGTGGAAATTAAACTTTTCACATCTTCACCTTAATTAATTTTACAGAGTGTTAAGTATATCTATTATTCTCTTAATTTTCATTAAATTCATAAGACTTATAGAATTAATTTTCTATCTTGATATCACATAAGACTATATGTTCATATGATGAGAAGTATTTTGAGACTAATGGTCATTAGATAAATGGTTTTAACCCATCTAAGAATCAATCTGTCTTACTTCTTGGTTTACGTATATAATTTTTTTCATTCTTTGATAACCTTTCAAATATAACCTCATACTTTACAACATTCTCATCCTTCTTTTTCCTCAAACTCAAAAATTGTCTTTCCATATCCACTTGATGTTCACAAGGAATGTATTTTTCTAAGAAAACCTCTTTAAACTCCCTCCATTCCATATTTGATACTTCTTAATCCCCCTTTGTGTTTTTAATTAGTTACCACCATGGATCTGCATCTTCTAAGAGGTGATAAACTACCATGCCAACTTTTTCCCTTTCACTACACCACAAAGAATAAAATATTTTATCTAAGGAACTTATCATTTTCTCAGCTACAAATGGATTTTTAGTCCCATTTAATGTTGGTGGTTGTTTCCTCGTGAACTATCTAACATTGATCCTACTCATTGTGGATTAGGGTGATCCATACGGGTAAAGTTATTATTCATAACTTGAGTGAGTTTTTCCAGTATGGTTATAAGTTGTTCAGCAGAAGTTGCATCACCAACTCCACTATAATTATCTTGAATAGGTGGAAAATCCCTACATGGATTACATGCGTTGATGCAGTTTCTATTCTTTCCATTAGCTGCCATTTCTAAAAAATGGAATACACTAGATTAGTTTATGAATCTCAATGCATAAATCTAAGATTATAAAATACTTAACATAAATTGAATAGTTTATACATATAATCCATAATCATAAAAAAAATCTTTGGGGTCGTATTTACTCATAAATCCTTCATAATGGTTTGTAAAGAAAATAAGAATTATCCTAAGCATATCCCCCGAGAGTGTCAAACTAGGTGCTTAGTAAGGCCTGTTGTCGTGAATCAGGATACCCCGGGTCAAGGATGAAACTCCTTGTTAGAGTTTTCACTCCTAGGAACATCTTTTCCAGAACCATGTACACTTGTAGTTTCTAGATAGGGATGTGTTGTTTTGAATACACAGATAATATCTACATTACCAAATTTGTTGGATGTTTTTCTATAATAATCTTCAAAGTCTATCTTATGATAATGTTCTCTAATCAGAGTTTTTCTAAATCTAGTTTCCAAAGAATGTACTAAAGTTTCTATGATACCAACTACAACACCCTGAACCCAGTAACCCAGTGTCAATGAATTATTAAATAACATTGGTATTATCACAATAGATCAAGTCCTGAAAGACTGATAAGTTTAGTAGCCTTGGAGGTACTATATATATATATATATAGATATATAAGTTTTACATTACATTATGAAATGAAAAAGTAACATTGTGTCTCCTTTTATCACTCTCATATCCCTTATCATATCCCTTCAAGTTAGCCATAATATACTACTTCACATCCTGGGAAAAATAAAACATAAGAAAGGGGTGATATCAGATGATCAGTAAGGATAACAATATAGATGAAACTATCATAAATAAGCATAAACATTTATGGAAATGCATAAAACTAAAACAAAATCCTTTTAAACATAAAATTCATCATAATATGGCAAAGATAAATCAAATAATTCCATTTACTTATACACATGGATATTCTATTAGTCAAATAATCACATATAATATCAATAGCTAATCTCGTAGTGATGGAATGCATAATTCCAGACATCATAACCACATAGTCAAGGCCTCGTACCAAAACTACAAATAAAAATATTTTCATGGACTTGATCCAAGACACTAGTTTGTTTCATGAGACCAATCGATGCATTGATGGGAAATAGTGGGCCCCGCCCATCACTTACTACATCCAATGCATTCCTCATATGAAAAAGGTGAAACATAACAAAAATATTCATATTAAAATGACATATGAATTGTTAATATTTTAACCATAAACCATGAATGAAATAAAAATAGAACATCCATAGTCAAACATATAATAAAATTATAAATACAATATGGAATATTTTTTAATAATAAATCAACTTCTATTAAACATAAAATCCAACAATAGATGTTGACATAGATGAAGTCAACCCAAAAAACTATTTGTGAAAAATATCTCTTTCTATATTTAAAACATTTCAAAGTCATATAATTATAAAATAAAACATTTATTTTAAAAATAATATCATAAGGTTGTAAGGGAATATTCAAAGGTGGTATAAGGGTGGAAAATGGTTGCACCCGACGTATATGTTTTAAAAAAACATTCTTTCCTTAATTTGTCGAAAAGTTCACAAAGTACCATGTTAGGAAAATGACAGAAAGATTTCATTCAAAACATTTAATAAAAAGTTAAACAAGGGTATAAATTAATTTATCCCTTAGTCTAAGAAATAGTAAAAAAAATTAAAATACATTTTTTAGAAACATGGATGCATATGATAAAGAAGTCCCAGTAGATACTTACATATAAACAAACATATATAATAAAGAGATTGTATAATTAACCATTACCTTTTACTTTTTCTAGTAATGGGTATGTTAACCTCCTGTATAATTGTTAAATAATTTTTATTAAATTATACATGAACCACATAAATAAATTTGTTATCATATATTTTCCTCTAATATTGCTTTGTTAATAATATTTCATTATTATCATTGTTTTGGGTGTTAACAGATTCATTTTCCTTTATATATTTTGTTACATAAGTCATGTTTATTATGGATATGATGTATTTGATACATATCTGTAATGATATTAATTTCTTAAACATTATTTTTAATCATCAAATGAAAATTATTCTTGAATAGTTATGATGTGGAATGAATCTCATCGCGTCGTGGAGACGGTAAGCCGTACGTACACACGAGCGACAATATCATTATATTAATGTTTAAATTGTATTTAATTGGATGGTATTTTATATATAAAGAATAATTAACATGTTATATTTATTATTTAAATCAATTATACTCATTATTACACTCACCCAAATAATGTAGTGTTAAATAACAAACTACACCCCAACATAGAGATGGTAAGCCGTACGTACGCACACATGGTGACTTTGTCATTCCTAGGATGGATAGAATAATGAATATAGTTGTAAAATATTTATAATAATATATTTTTTGTAGAAGTTTATGGAGTTATTATTTTAGTATGGAAACAACAATGAAATATTAAGTAGAATAAGAAAAGAAATTTTAATGAGGTTATGAAATAATAACCTATTCTTCAGGTACTTCCTTTTCATTTGAACAAAAGGGATCATTTGGTGGGATTTATGAACAATTTAAGGCCTCTAAATTGAAGTGAGTGTAGTTGGAAGGATATTTGAGTAGGTTTTGGCCCATTAAAATGGATTTGGATGTGATAATTTAAGTGAAGGGGAGTTCCCTTTTATAAGAAAAGTGAGGGGAACTTTAGGAAAAGATTGAAATATAAATTTATTATGAAATTATTTTCGGTTTATAATAGTTAAAAATTTATTTTTTTCAAGGATAACATGAGTATGGGTATAAATAATCTCAACCAATAGGTTTTAGACATGTTTAGGTCATCATATTAACCTTATCTTTTAGATCAAACCCTCAATTAAATAGTTTAACTTTTACCATGTCTTCTTGTATTTTTAGAATACATGGTTAATATAGTTTATTTAAAATTCCAAGTGAACCTAAAGTGGTTAATTAATAAAATATGTAACATTATATAATTCATTTGGCTGAATCATATATTTTTAAGACTATTATATAATTTAATAAAATATTATTTGTTTTAAAAACACATTAATGTCAATTTTGACACTATTTTTTATTTGGTTTTTGTTAAGGTCATAAAAACATGATTGCTTAGAAAAAAATACATTGAATCAACCCTAACATGTCATATCAATCTATAAAATTCTTGGATGGCATCGAAATTTTAAAATTAAATTTATTTTAATATTTATAATATAATTACTTTTAATCTTTCACTAACAAGGTAATTTATGCACCATTATTATGTCATAAATAAATTTAATTATTTAATATCTAAAAATTATAAATAAAATACCATGATGTAAAAAATCTTTTTATATTTCTTATGAATATTTATACTCAAATTTATCTTATGAATAACCCTATATTAAAATTTCATTAGTTATTAAAATTTGAAGTTAATACTTTTAACTCATCTTTAAATAAAATATAATAATTGTCCTAATCTAACCCAAGTTGATAAAAAAGGATCATATTTTTGTTTTATTTTTTATTTTTTTCAAAAAACACTTATCCAATATAATTAGGACATGTTTTGGGGGATTTTTATATTATTATAATATTATTTTTACCATTAATTACCTTATTTACTTTTTACCATGGTAAATAAAATTCAAAAGTTACTATTCATAAAAAATTATTTTAATCATATTGAACCAAATTTTACATACTGATGACAACCGTGTCTATCCAATTTTTGAAATTCAAATCACAAAAGTGGTACATTTACATTTTATGAAAATTTGAAAATGTGCATAGAAGGTGGGTAAAAGACATTAAAGAGTTCGCTAAAATTTCATATATTTAATCTTATTATAAAATGACTCCGATGAATTACATTGAACTAATATAAGTACTATGTATATATTTTTACTTTAAAATAAATTTAAATTAAAACTAATTATTTAAATAAAAAGTCAGTTTTAAACAATAACGTAGTGTTTTTCATTATTCATCAAAAATTGAATGTTTTCAAAAAAATAACAAAACTTTACCATAAGATAATTTTGATATTCCGAATCCAAAAAAGAATTACATTTTGAAAAATACAATTTCAAAAAGTAGGTATTACTATTCATAACTTCTTTTTAGATGGCTAGTTTGATTGGTCATGGTGTGCTAGAACTCAAAGCTGTATACAGTGCAAGCTATTGTATTATTCAAAGTGAAGCATACGGTGGAAGGTTGGGGTGTTGCATTCATTGAGATTTATGTGATTTTGTATATCATTCTCATATTATCCCAACTATTCCTGTATAGAATTAACTTTGGATCTATGTGTGGTGTTTGGTATGTAGACACACATTTCCATTTATATATGGATGTTTTCAATCAATGAGGTGGCAATTCATCATTTGAAGGTGATAGGTGCTCACTCTTTCACTGATTCTACAAACATGTAGCCTCAGTTTGTGCATCTAAATCACTATCATATTGAGGAACTATTTATGTACTACATCCCACATTGTATATGTCATGGTCTACATCATCTATTTTGATAATGGAGATGACATTCACTGAGGTGTATGGTAAAATTGTTGTTATCCTATTACTCTTCTTGTGATAGGGTGATTATGCACTGCTTAATCCACCATTAAGGGTTTTATTTGGGAAATTTATCTGACCCCTGTCCATATTGGAAATTTTTTTATTATGACCCTTATGGGGTTTGATTAACTTTGCATTACATTCCTCCTATCTCAATTTGTGAATAGTGTGACCTAAAGGGAGTTTTTAGCGATGCTTTTCCAATGGCCCTTAAATAAAAAATGTATGTTTCATGGAAGGAGGAATATATGGTCCATTGTTCATAAATATTTACCTCATGACATAAAAAAATCTGATTTGTTTTAGGGTGACGATAATGATAAAAATTATTCCAACCCTATGGGTTTAATATAATTTAGGGCCACTATTTTCCAGTTTTTATCACATTTTTGAGGATTGGATGATTCTATTAAAGGATCTTATCAACCCTAAGACATAAATTGAGATATAATGACCCCATAACAATGATATGGGGTTGATATTTAACCACTAATGATTTATCTAGGAACCTCTTTGAGTATGATGAACTTAGTTATTGTGATTGAGGTAAAATTCTCCATCGCCCATGGATAGAGTTTTTTTGTATCTACCATTGTTGTTTCTTGGTTCATATCATGGTTAGATAACCCATGGGTTGAAGGTGGTGGATAATAATCAAATATTCATGTGTGTAGTGTTCACTTATAGATGTAGGCTTTGTAGACTGTTATTTTGATCTATTTGATTTTATAGAATTTTACTTGTGTATGAGATGGGTGAATTAGCTGCATGTGATGGGAGTAATTTTCTACAATGTTCCCTCATGTATGTAACGTCCATGACTGGATTCTACTAAAATGGTGCTCCAAGCTAGTTGGTCATGCGGCCTCAAGCACGCCACCCTATACTCTAGAGGTTTCCAATTACTAGAAAGGGCCCATGGTGTGATGGTGTGGAGACTATTCCCTCATATTATAGTGATAAAATATAAAAAATATCTAAGTATCATAGACATCTTAAAATAAGAAGATTGTGGAAGAAGTAAATAAACTAAAATAGACCATGCTATAATAAATACAAATAAAAAATCAATACAATACCAAACATCTATGTCATATATACAACACTTTTCACCCACTAGGATGACCATACAGATACATAAAATAAAAAATAAATTGAAATAAAAGTATAGGTGTCTACTTCTAACTCTATGAAAAACCACACACCCGATCTCCAAACTATTTCAAACTGCACCACCTTGATCAGAATACCCCTCATGAGAAGATCTGCCTGATTATTAAACTCTAAGACTCATCCCTATCCACCATGCGACTATGATCAACCTGGAAATTATACATGTGGTCAACACATACACTAAGGTTGAAATATAGAGGTGTGAAATAATCTCTATAGGCCACCCTGATGATGAACCTATAAAACACACTGGTATAAGTTTATACAAAAGAAACATGCACTACCTAGCTGAGACATAACTAAAAAGACAAGTAAAACCAATAACATCAAACTATAGTCAAACCCTAGGACCATAATCCTAGTCAACTAGGAAATTTCTACTTTGGTTGTCCATATCAATATACATAAACATGTATAGTCCCATGTATATACATATATACATAAATATGAAGATTCATGAGTAAGGTAATAAATTAAATAAAACAAAAATATAATCAATGCTTGGGTCTGTAATCTTGATCGCACTAACATCCTGTGAAAGGGTATTGATTTGTATGTCATTCCACTCTATCTGTGTATCATTAAGTTGATCTATGTGTCCATAATTCCAATCAACACGTTCTTACTTTGACCAACATCAAAATTGTCTCTATGAAAGTTATGTCACTATAGGGGGATACATTTCATAACCCTAGGCTAACCTATACATTCTTCTAATCATTGTAAAGAAGTATTCAATGGGATGAAGTCCAAAATTCCTCTAAATGGTCATTGTGCTAGTCGTCATACTTCTCATTCCATGTAAATCTAGTCCAATGTTTGATCCCTAGGTCCTGATCTATAGGATGTCACATTATTGTTACTCAGATGATCCCTAAGGGCCTGACCCTTGGGCGATCTATTGGTGTGCTCAATGGTGGGATGTTTTTCCAACCCCTAGAGGTCCCAATATGCATGTCAATATTAGGTGTGAGACACCATGCTCAACTACATTGACAAAGATAAGTTCTCATAAGCCCGATCCCAAAGAGATTGTTTGGATAACCTCATCAAATGAAAAATTGAGGAGAGAGTAGTCATCCTCTATAAGAAACAAGTCAAGGAGAGTGTTATCATCCTTTATAGACCACAAGTCCAGGAGAGAATAATAATCCACTTAAAACCCTAGTTTGAGGACAGTTTTATCATCCTAATTAACCCATATCTCAGGGAGAGACTAATCATCCTCATCACTTGGGAGATGAGAATCATCAATAATTATCATTACTAGGGATTTTATGCCCTTATATCATAGTCATAGGCTCAACATCCAGATACCATGAAAAACCTTTGGACATCCAAATAATATAATAATCAAATATACAGTCTCAACAGATAGATCCTCGGTAGTAACCTAAGTGTACCAATAAACATAAGAAATAACATGTCTCAGAAGCCAGATCCCCAGAATAATGTTTGGGAATCCCAAAGAGAAAGAAATACACCTCATGTTAGGATCAATATACACCAACTAGGATTCACCTATGGTAATCATCAAAACATCTGCAATAAATATGAAAAAGTATAAAAAACGAGTAAGGGTGTCCTAACACCTAAAACCAACAATACAATCACATCACCATGTCTTAAAACTTCTGCACGGGTTATAAGGTGACACCCACTACAATCACAATCCAAAGACGATGTACTAACTTCAGGCCTATCAAACAAAGAGGAACCCAGAGGGTTCCTCAAGTAAAAAAACTAAATAAGAATCCTACTTTTTATCCTCTAGGTCTAAACAAAAGGGAAGGAATCCTACTATGGATCCTTATTTTTAAAGGTAAAATGTGGAATCCTACACATTTTCCACTAACCATAAGTCAACATAGGCATCCTACAAGGGATCATTGAAATGTTACATAGGAAAAGATATCCATCTAGGGATTACCTAGGTTAATATATAAGAAAGGAAATCCCACATGGGATCCTTGGTAAAAAAAAGAAGGTAGAGGTATTCAATATTGGATCCTATAGGGCGAAACATAAGGAGAGGGATACCATAAGATATCATGTTGGTTTAAAGGTAGGTATAGGGATCATATAGTGGTTCCTCGAAAGCAACGAGTTTCATGAAATACTAGGCAAGAAGGGAATATCTCACAAGGGATATGTACTCAAGTAAGAGCTATGAAACAATGTCCTAGAGAGATAGCTCGTGGATCATATCATAACAAAAATCAATCACATGATACACTGGATTTGATTATTGGTGGAAGAACCCAACTATTGGGAAATACCAGAACCGCCACCTGGGATTACTTAAAACAGCAAAAGGGGTTCACCATTGTGATCTACATAAAAAAACTACTCATAATGGACTAATATTACATAAAAAAATTAATTTGAGGAATAAAATAGGAAAATCCCCTTAAAGGGTAGAAAAGGAGGATTACATGGTGTGTTACCTTAGTACCAAGAATGTGCCCTCAATGCCCCACCTGGGCTGGTACTTTTTCATGTACTTGGCATGTAAATTCCCAATTACACAATGTGTAAGATGTTTACATGGGGTGTTACCTACACAGGGAACCCGTCCATGTACCTTAAATGGCCTTCCATGTACTTGGCTTGTCCCTATACGTCAACATAGGGTGTGACTAACACAAGGTCTGGCCATGCACTCTACACGGCCATGTACCCCTACACGAGTAGCCTGGATGTATACTCGGCAAAATTGATGAGTACTAATACAAGGTGTGTACACCCTATAAAGTTGAGTATACTTAGAAAACCTCATATTCCCCAAACATAAAGAACACACTATGTGTGTTCCCTGAACCACGCCCTAAATGGAAAGCCCTCTAAAATGCCCGAAACCCCAGTTTCTTCCCAAAAAAACACTAGATCATGCCAAGAGGTCCATAAGAAAGAATATGAGTGGATTAAATATATAAAATTGTAAATACACAAGGATATATGGTTAAAATTTTAATAGGTCTACCTCTGGGTGGATTCTATTGAATCATTACTTGTTTTTTTGGTCCACAATTGTTACACAATGATCTGGCCCGTCCGAAACTCTATAGTGGTACCCTCTTCTCTCCCACCCTCCTTATATTTATACCTCTCTCTCTCTCTCTCTATTTTTCTTAGTTTCATGGTGGAGGAATCCCATTGGGGGCATACGTAAGAAGCCCTGAGGAGGAACAAAAATTTTGAAAAGAAAAAAGAAGAACATTAAAATAAAAATAAAAGAAAAATAAATAGAAAACGGAAAAGAAAAAGGGGTTTAGGTGAGCCCTGGCACTAAACTTGAGTTTATGCCCCTCCAAGGAAAAAATCCTTGTTTATAGATTGAATATAGAAGATATAATCTCAATCCAATACTCCATTAAAAAGATACGACTGAACAAACCTACCCGAATAAATTAATATTTAATTTATTAAATATTTAATATTAATTATTCTTCTAAAGTTTGAACTACTCAAAATTCCACCAAACTCTTGTCCTATGGAAAAAACCCTATTTTGGGACAAACCGAGTGGTTAAAAAATAGATGAATTCATCTTTTTGGGTAAAGAGACCTTTTACCCATTTTCAAGCATCCAAAGGAAAAAAATTAAAATTTCTTCTTAAAATTAGCATATGGAAATACACAAGACCAATAAAACTACCCACCATTAACCTTATTTTCCCTGAAAATCCGAGTGGTAAGACTAGAATTCATGATACCAACCCAAGAATTTCCAAAAAATCTATCTTGACGATACCAGAACTAGTCTCGTAGCATTATAAACTATCGCCAACATGGAAGATAGTTACTTGTGACCGATATGGTAGTCCCCACAATAGGAATACCCTTATTGTTGAATAAAAACAATCCGTGAGCTCAATATCTCATGGAAATTATAAATTTAAATAGAAAATCATAGTCACCACCCTAAAATAGCCAATGGTGCACTACGCACCATATGAATAACTTTATACCACTCCTTCATCACAATATCGATAGGTTTCACTAACAAGGAACAAATTTATAAGAAAAGAAGCTTGGAATAGGGACAACTCTCTCTCAATGTACTCATAATGAATTTAAGATAGGGAATGATCGTGTCTAACCATGAGTACACTAAGATTCCAAAAAAGTTTGTGTATATCTTTTCTAATCCACACTCACAATAGATGGACTAACATTCCTTTAACCAACCATTAACATATCATCTCTCGAAAAAAACATTTCAAGGTCCAAACATGGCTCAATCATCTCATAGCACCTAATTTTCTCTAAATGTCACCTCTACCATAGAGGCACATTCATCATTTAACCAAAAATTATGGGAAACCAAGCCTATGAAAAGTCTTGAATCCATAATTCATTGCCTCACACCTAACCACTCATTTATTTATGAGTTAACAACACCACGTGCAACCAGTGTATACATTTATAACCCGACTCAAACTCTAGTGAGTCATCCATCACAAGGATAAGTTGACCATGTGAAAAAAAACATCATTCCAACAAGCTAGAAGTTTCCTTAGAACTCCTCTTAAAAATTAAACACCTCACTCATTTAATGACTTATTCAACAATCAACCATCACTCGATGTCATTCTGGTCATAGGAATCTACCCATACACTAACTAAATTAGTAATAGTAGAACACTAGTCGATTAGACCAAGCTCTTGAACCATATTTTCCATCGAAACCAATCATCAAATACAATCACACTTGGTGTTTTTCATAAGGTGAAGGCATCAACATGAATAGAACACAAAACACAAGAACCCACCATGCACCGATTTCAAAACATGTGTAAAACCAATATCATTTCATAAAAAGGAATATGAAAACACATTCCAAACTCTCTAAGATAGGTTTATCTATAAAAAATAGACATCAACCTATAATGGTCTTAGTCAAACTAAGGGCCTCTAGGTCTTCCACCTATCCCTACATATCAATTATCACAACTGGGTCATAAGGTCTTACCACCTAGCACAAAATATGAAACCTCCCCAAATAAGGTAAAGATCACAATGTCCTATGAGGGTTAAAATTGAAAACATGGCCTATAAGGTCTGAATCCCCACTGAGAATCCTTATAAGGAACAACTCCCTATAGGTCATGATACCAACATAGAAAAAGAAACTGATCTTACACTCGTTGGGAATTCATATACCGTAATACCCCATGGAGGTCTAGATCTTAAGAAAAGACTAGGTATTCATACACATCATACTAAAAAATCTGAATAGATAACCACAACCTAAGGAACAACACCCTAAAAGGGGTAAAATAGAAGTAATCATGAGGCATATCGACCTACCTCCCCACCGAATTACTCAACATATATCCACATAACCTTCCATTATAAGGATATATATATATATTCCTAAATAAAGAGGCTAAATTCATGAGTAAAAATCACACACTAGTATGCCTATATGATGTGAATGCTAAATGAAAAATATGATGCCTCATATGCCTCTTGCCTTTTTTGGCCAAGAGTCAAAATCAATCCCTAGACTATTTCCAATGGCAAAGAGACATAGATCCATAATAAATCATAACATCAACACAACATGTGTGTTGTTAAAGTAAAAAATCATATAAAACTATAACATCACAGATCAGAACAACAATATCATACACTAAAAACTAGTAATTATTACCAGAACAAATGTTCTCGATGCAACGGTCTGATATCCATCAAAGGTTCCGACATATTCCTAATAATCCTATATAACATATAACAAATAGTAAATTAAAGGGAAAGGAAAACTATGAAACCAATTTTTAATGTCTCGACCTAGATTCCATTAAAATGGTGCCCTAATATGGTTGGTCATGAGGCCGCAAGAAAACCTCTCTGTATGCCAAAGGCTGTTGAATATTAGTGAGGCCCTAGGTTGTGATGGTGGGGAGACTATTCCATCATATCATACTAAGAAAACAATAATAATAACTATGTATCGTAAAAATTAATAAATAAACAGAGTGTAGAAGTAGACAATAAACTAAAATAGAACATGTTGTAATAATAATAAATGGAAAATCAATAAAATCCCGAACAACTACTTAAAACATACAACACTGATCACCCACTGGCCCGACCATAGATATATAGAAAATACAAAAGAAAATTAAATAAATGTATAGGGATCTACACCTAACTAAAATCCTGACCACATACCCGGTCTCCAGACTCTATATAACTTCACCAGACTGATCATAAGAACCCACACAAGCAGGTCTGCTCGAGCATGCCAATCTACGACTCACCCTTCTCCTCCATGTAACCGTGACCAACCTAAAAATAATACATAATGTATACACAAACACTAAGGTGCATGTGTAGAGGAGAGAAATAATATTAGTAGGATACCATGATGATGAACCCATAAAATAAATTGATATGAGTGTATGAAAAAGAAATATGCTCAGTATAGCTGAGACATAACTAAAAAGATAAGTAAAACCAATAATGTGAAACCATAATCGAACCCTGGGTCCATGAACATAATCAACCATGAAATTTCCACCATGGATGTCCATATATCTATATGTATACATGTATAGTCCAATAACTATACATACATACATAAATCTGAATATTCATGAGTAAGGGGATGAAATAATATAAAAAACAACACTGGATCGTTGGGACTATAATCTCGATTTCCTGGTCAACCTATGAAAGGGAATTGGGGTGGACGTTTTTCCACTCAAACTGTGTATCATTAAGTATATCTCAAGGTTATTAATCCCCAACGACATGTAATTCCTTTGGAAAATTATATAAATGTCTCTAAGAAATCTATGACACCATATTGGGATACTAATCCAATCATTGGGTTCACCCGTACTCGCCTTGAATCACTGTAAAAAGGAGTATCTGGAAGTACATCCATACATCCTGTAAATGGTCACTAAGATATTCATCATAATACACATGCCATGTAAATCCAATCTGATGTATAAGCCCTGGTTCCTGTTCTATAGGCGGTCACAACATTGAAACTTATATGAACCCTAAGGTTCTGACCCTTAGGTGATCTATAAGAGATCTCACTAGTGAGATATCTTTCCCACCAATCATAATACAAATATACATTTCAATATTAGGTGTGATATTCCATGCTCAACCACCAACAAAGATAAGGGATCATAAGCCTGATCACATATATAACAGTTGGATATCCTCATCATATGAAAAAATCAAGGAGACCATAGTCATCCTCCACAATCCATAGGTCGAGGAGAGTGTGATCACACTTTATACAAAAAAAATTAAAGGAGAGCATAATCATCCACAGATAAGCCAAGGTTGAGGATGGAATAATCATCCTTATTAACCCATGATATGAGGAGATAATAATCATCATCATCACTCAGGATAGTGGAATATTCCACACACATCATTATTTGGGATGCTATGCCTATATATCATAGTCATAGAGTCAATATATGAATACCAGGAAATACAATTGTACATCCAAATGATATAATAATAAAATATATAGGCTCAATAACTAGATCTCTAGTAGTACATCTGGGTATACCATTAAACATAAGAAATAACATGGTTTATAAGTTAGATCCTATGAATAATGTTCGGGAATCCCAAAGAGAAATAAATATGCCTCACATCAGGCTCAATAACCACTAACTAGGAATCACCTATGGTAATAATTTCTACATAAAAAATAAAAAATTTGAATGTATAAATAAAATAGTAAGGGTGGATGAACTCCTATAACCAATAGTACCACCACATCCCCATGGATTATATGTTTGGCACAGGTTCTAAGGTGACATCTGCTACCATCTCTACCCAAAATTGACATAATAACTCAGGTTTGGTCAAATAATGGGGTATCCACTGGGATTCTAAAGTCAAAAAACTAAATTGGAATCCAACTAGGGATACTCATTGTCTAAAAAATAAGATATAATCCTATATTAGATCGTTAGTTGGAAAGGTAAAAGGAGGATTCCTATAAATGGGTACTCTAAAGGCAAGTTAAAAGAAGCATCCTAGAAGGGATCCTCAAAATGGTACGTAGTTAATGGTATCCTAATAGGGATTACCTAGGTTTTAATATAGGAAATGGAATCCAACATGGGTTCCTTGGTACATAAAAAAGGTGGTGGAATCTTAAATGGGATCATGTAGGTTTATATGTAAGAAGATAGATCTCATAAGAGATTCTTTAGGTTGAAACATATGTAGAGGAATACTATAGGGGATCTTTGAAAGGAACACGTCTCACATCCTCTTAATCTAGAAGGGAATATCTCATGAGAGAGATTTATTCAAGGAAGAGCTACAAAAAATATCTAGAGAGATATCTCATGTATCATCTCAGAATATAAATCACTCTCAAGAGACACTGGATTCATTTATCATAGGAAGAACCTCTCTATTAGGAAAATACCGAACTGACATCTAGGAGTCCATAAACACCAAAAGGTTTTGACCATAATGATCTATATGAAAATCTACTAATAATGGGATAATAATACATCCAAAACTGAATATAGGGAATAAAACAAAAAAGTACCTCAAAGTGTAGAAAAGGAGTACACAACATGTTACCCTTGTACATGAAGTACACCATCAATACCCCAATTTGTCTTGTACTACTTCTAGTACTTGGCATGTAAATTCCAATGTACATGGAATATAAAATGAGTACATGGTGTATACCCTACAATAGGTACTTTCCTATGTCCCTCAAATATCCTGGCAATGTACTTGGATCGACCATATACTTCTACATAGTGTGCGACCCACACGGGGTTTGGCCATGTACTCTACACAACCATGTACCCCTACAAAGGTATCCTTGTCGGGTACTTGGCTACATGGATGAGTCCCATTACATGGTGTGTACACCCTATTACATGGAATATACTTCCAGAAAACTATTTCCCCAAAAGGCAATAATACATGACATGTGTTCCCAAAACAAAATGTCATGTAGACAGATTTTACCAACCGAAAAACCCTACAAAATGCCTGAAACCCTGGTTTCTTTCCTAAAAATAGAAAATCAGGCCACGATGGGCCATAAGAAAGAATATAAGGGGATTAAAACTATAAAATGATAAATCTAGGTTGATCTATGCTGAATACTTAAAAATTAATACCTTTGGGAGAATTATTCCAATGCTTCACCCATTTATATGATCCACAATTACCACATGATGATCCAGTGTGTCCTAAGCTTCATGACGTTAGCCTCTTCTCTCCCTATCAACGTCTCTCTCTCCCTCTCCCTCTCTCTTTATGTCATGAAAAGGAGGAATCCCTATGGGGTCATACGTGATAATCTAAGAGGATGAATGAAATGAATGAAAAAAAATAAAAAAAAAGATAAGATAAATAAATGATAAATAAAAAAGGAAAAGAAAAGGGGCCTAAGTAGGCCCCGATGCTCAACTGGAGTTTATACACCACCTAGGAAAAAATCTTTTTTATCAAATAAATAGAAGAGATGGGATTTCATTCAAATTATCTATTAAAATGATATGAATAAATGAACTTTCATGAATAAAGTTATATTTAATTTATTAAATATTAAAGATTAGTAATTATACAAAAATTTGAATGGATAGAAATTCCACCAAACTCCCATCCTAGGGTAAACAACCTATTCCATGTCAAATATATTGGTCAAAAAATTATCATAGATCATCTTCTTGGGGATGAAAACCATTTTAAACCCTCTTTAAAATTATAAGGGAAAATATCAAATTTATACTCAAATTTATCTTCCAACAAAACATGAGACCTTATACAGTTGTCCAAAATTCTGGATTTTGTGTCTGAAATGTGTTCTTCATTTTTTGAGGATCAAAGCTTAGGAGTCTATTGAAGGACCTCTACCTTCATTAATAATGTCTTTTAACTTTAAAAGAGGGGGAATCTTGCTCTATTGACCAACTAGCCCATGGGTTACCTAGTCCTATGATTTCTATTACAGTTACAATATTATCGGATGGTGTATCTAGGGTTCTTTTTTATTCTAAATACATAGTTAATTGAAATGATCCATATTTTTTCCCATCCCAATATATGTATATTTAATGGGATAAATAAATTAGTTTATGTAGAGGTATTAAGATATAGATATAGACACTTAATAGTTGTTTTTTGTACTCCTCCATCTGTGGGTTCCTAGATATGGAGAATGTGACCATGATCAACTGGAAGGAGAGTGTATTTACTATATAGAGATTAACCTCATATCCTTGATAAGGGAGGTATTTATCCTTAAAATAAGGATGATTTTACCATGTTTTTTGTTATATTTAAGACAAGAACTCCTTATTTATTTAATTTGTTTCCCTTAGTTAGATGTTATCATGAGCCATAATAGGGTATAGAGGTTGCTTCCGGATAACTCTCTCCATATATCCATGTCAACATCTTCTTTATTAGAATTATATGCCTCCACCTAGTCAGACAATAGATGTTTCTTCTCTAGTCCACCCATGTACTATAGTGAATAGATTTCATTAGTTAATGAGAAACTATATATGATTAGCTTCAGTGTTTCGAGCACCTCTCTATATGATGGCGCCAAGGTTTTGAGAACCTCTCTATACAAAGGTGTTTGGGAAAGAGGTTTATTTTCTTTTCTTGGATAGATATTACCATGGGAATGTTTTCCATGGTATAAATAAGAAGTATATTCCCTATGATCCATATATACACTATAATGAGGAGTAATCTAGGGGTACTAACCAACTTATACTTCAATTGAAGAGTCGACTGAACTTTGAGGTGTTTCAAATATGCATCATATAACCTAAAGGAAATTGGTATTGAGTAGATTAGGGATATGAACCATATTCTAAATTGTGAACCAAATATTCCAACCTTCATTTTGGGGTTGTCTGAGGATATGCCCCCAATTAAAGATGGTTACTGAAATATGTTGATAATCATTTGGTTCTATGGGGATATGATCACTTTACTGAGAAGATGTTTATGTATACTAGTGATATTATTTATTATCATTAGTAATATGATCCTTCCTGTGGGTGGGTACTAAAATATACCGATCAATCATAGATAAATAGTGGCTATGAGCTCTGATAAAATAAATATTCACTATAGAAATATGTTGAATGACCTCCTGAATGGGATATGGGATATGGGCCTCCTCTTGTATAGCCTCTGAAGGATTATTGCGAAGTCATTCATTGGTTAAAGTAGGGATATGTGCCTAGATTTTGTTTGATGATTGAATATGGTTAGTATCTTCATTGGTAGGGATATGAGCCTACACTTAAGTGAATTCCATATTATATAGATGAAATTAGGTTAGATTGGGGATATGAGCCCAATCATATGACTTGGGAGTATTCCACTGGTCTTTTTCAATAGGAATGTGTGCATGTGCTAAGTCATGTTCCAAAAAGAGCTTGTGATCCTTGATCAGAATGGGGATATGAGCCTGACCATATTCTGTTGGATTGTGTTTCTTGTATTTTTTGACAATAATGTGAAATTATTATAAGGAATGTGTAAAATTAAGATGGTGATCTCTGGTCAGAATTGGGATATGAGCCTTATTTGGAACCACATACTTTATTTAAATAAGCTGATAATTCCACTAGATGGGGGAATGAATGTGTGCACGCTCTAGAATAGAAACCTGGGCATACTAATTATGGTGATATGTCTGTCAGGTTGTTGGGATAAGGATATGTTCAAATCCCATAATCAGTACCAGTTCTATAATATTTGGATGAAACTCTTGTACTATTTCTATAATATAGTGATAGTTTAGTAAAGATTGTGTAGGAATATAGGCACACACATTCTCTGTCCTCATGATATACTAGCATATTTATTTGGTTGAATAGGGGATATAAGCCCACTCTTTTCTCCTTTGATCATCAATAATATGAAAATGGGATTATTGTGCAGGGGAAGGGATATGTGCCTCTTATATGCTTGTTGTAGAAATATGTGTGAAGGCCTGGTCCAAGTGATAAGGTATATGATCCTTCCCACTATCCATTGATGGAATATACCGATGGGATACATCAGTATAAGAATGGATATGATCCCACTATCATTTTTTTATAGATTTCTATTCCTATAAATACCTCTTTGGTACATGTGCATGAATTTTAATGGTTTTTATTTGTCGTTTGGTGGTATCAGTATGCGACTATGGGGCACTGACATGATGATTCTAGTGATGGAAGTTGAAAGGATTCCTCCTAGTCATCTTTTAATCTGGTATGTATCCATAGTAAACTCTTTAATCCACCTTCCAAATATACGGAATGTGAATATTTTCACACTTTAGTGATAAGATTTTGAATTAATTTGTGGGGGTGAGAGGAGCTACTAGTTTCATTGTAGCATTCCCTAAAAAGTTATACTTTCAACTTCACCATCTGGAGAACTATTTGTTTATCATTGAAGTTCAGGTCCATACCATGTCAGATGTATTCTTGAACCATCGTAGTTTCCACCTGAAGAAGAAGGCATCAGGTGGGTGAGATTGTATTATGCCTAATAGAGGTTATTATTATATCATAGATTCTAGAAAATTCGATGATGAAGATATGATATTAGGTTACAATGTTTGTGAGAGAAGTTTCTTAAGTCACAAAGACATAAAAAGAAAAGAGACACTAATCATTACATCATCACAAGTGTGAAAAATGTTCAATAACCTATGCATGGGTAACAAAAAATTTCTTTATCATTCAAATTTTAACCTTTTTTTCTCAAATGAAATTTTCACAATGATAATGGCTTATTTCATGGGATCCCCCATTACATTTTTTTATTTAAGGATTTCACTTCATGCATACCATTTTCATTTTTGTAGGGGATGAAAAACAAAATGGAGATACATATGGTCATATAACCATTTTATTTTTTTAGAAATTAACATCAGGTTTAACATTTTTGTTTCCTTTAGAATAGTATTTTTCTATAGGTTTAGGAAAAAAACAAGATGTTAAATGCTTATAATTATTTAGTTATCTTACATTACATTCTTTCATGCTACTTCCACAATTTTTGTTTCCCATTTTATGGCTTGAGGTTGACGATTGATTAAAGGTTGATAAATTATAATTTTATAATGATTCACTTTAGGTTTACCATTATCATCTCTCATGAAAACACCTAATGAAGACCACATCCATAATAAAGTAATGGACATCTTTCCAAAGTTAGGTGTTCATTTTTATTTTCAATCCCAATTCCACTTTAGATCTCACATTGGTTGAGAGGATGGTAGGATGTGAACATCACATCAATTTTGGAGGAAATTATTTCATATTCTGGGAATCTATTATCGATTTAATATATGTTCATGAATCTCTTTGAAATCCCAATATAATACTGCTTACCCTAATAAAATGATCTGGCGTTGATTTCTTATACATATAAGTTGGGTCAATTAATGATACCCTCTATATTTATCCAAGGGTTTCCAAATTTTTCCTGTTATTACATTGAAATGGGTAGCTTCTTATATTTTTATGTCATATAATCAGACACACAATTGTTTACTACTGTCATGAAAAGAAATTGGTGGTTTGAGGATGGGATCAAACCTTCATGTGGTGTTCTATATATCCTATGTGTAATAAGAATCAAAACACACATAGTTATTTTATGTCTAAGTTGTGAAGTTTAACTTCATAGAGAAGGGAAATATATAAGGGCACTTAGGTACTATGTATGAAGCTCAATCCCTAGGAAGTAATACTACATAAACTTCTTATAATTGGAATCAAAGTTATTATAGTTTGATCTTCTGATAACCCACTGATGGAAGGAAATATATAATTAATGCCTATTATGGTTAATTCCCCAATTTTTTCCATCATAGGAATGCGTTTAGGACTTGCATTGAGGTGGATTACCTTGTATCATGTCACTGAAAAAAGCTTACACGCTGAAGTTTCCATGGATAGGGGAAATTTATGACTCTAGTGATATTATTTTTGAAAATCCCTAAGACCATGTGAGTTATTCTCAGTGTGAGAAACTATGGAGAAAAGGTGATCAGACTCACCACATATGGATCTGATAGATATGAAAAAGGGCTTCCCAAATAGGGTGTTTGATATGGAGATCTACCCTTAGGAAGGAATGCTGTTTATGATACTTATAATGGGAATCATATTCCTCATACATTAATTAAATTCTCAATATTATGATGGGTGAGGAGTTAAAATAAACCAACAAGAGTTTTTTGGATCCAATGGGTTAGGGTATATGAGATATAGAGGGACTTCCAATAAGGTGGATTCCAATTGGAGATCAAGCCTTATAAAGGCATCCAATGTATCCTATTTAGATAAGTTTCAGAGTTCCTTTTGATTAATTATTCCCAATCCACTGATATTTTGAGATATAGTAATATACTTAAAGGTATTATTATTAATCCTAAGTTCCAATATTGTTAGGGGATTATACGTAGATGGATGCCCATGTTACATATTCATTCTCTATCTGATAATAGATAAAGAGATATAATGACCATGAAAAGTCTATTGAATATGTTTGGTATGATATGAGGGTTTTTATGATAGCATGAAACAAATATGGTCCCATGAGTGTGTAACCATAACCCATTAAGGATACTCCCCTTACAAAGGGGGGACTTAAGCAAAGGATCATGGCTAGGAGTTTACGTAGTGTATATCCAAGTGTACCTATTATACAAGGTTGACATGTCCTTGGTTATCCGAATGACATTTCTAGGGTGTCTTCCTAACAAGTCCTGAGTGTTTTCAATACATGTCATGATTTTCTATCTAACATGTATGAGGATGGTCGTGTGATCCAGATGAATTATCTAGGGACTCTTTGTGCGATTGATGTAGACACATCCAATGGTGTCACATGATCATGGATGACATGTCAGGGGTATTTCACATGATCTGGCTGACATGTATGATAATTTTCACTTGACATGATGGCATATTTAGAGTAATTCTTGTAACATGGATGGAACGTTCATAGGACTCCACATTACTTGGATGGAATGACTGAGTGTTGTCTGATTGACTGGATGACTTTTCTGGAGGGTGCCACAATATAAGGTTGTTATGAATAAGTTATTTTTCAAGATCTACATAGACATGTGAGTGGGATGCCATCTGATTTAGATATCTAGTCCAGAGAGTCTTTTAATTATCAACACATCCGCATCCTTAAATGTCGCACGATCAAGGGTGACTTTTTTGGAGGACTTCTCCTGACTTGGATAATGTGTCTAGAGCACTTCGTGTGATTTTTCTGACATTAAAAGTTGTTGTCGCATGATCTGGGTAATTTATTCTAGTGTTGTCTCATGATTATTGAATAATTCATGAGAAGTGAATTAATCCTTTAGAATTTGAATTAGTATATCCATATTCATGTTTTTCATTAGTCTTTTTTATCCCCAATCTCATAATTTACACAATGCTCGTTAGGCATTGGCCTATTGAGACCTCATGAAACCATGCTGATAGATGGAGAATCCTTTGCATAATCTGGATGGTGCACCCTAAGTCCTTCACATGATTAATAGGGTGATCATGTGAAGTGTATATAAATTTTTTGTAATCCCTTAACACGTTTTTTAGATTTACCTAGTGGAAGACCCTGGCAATTACATAGCTCTCCACTTTGAGAAGTCCTCTCCCACCTATGCCCTCCCATGTATCTATTTTTTTGTTGATTGAGTAGAATTTATAGGCTTATACACCATGTTTATATTCCACCTTTCATGTAATGAATATGTTAGATATTGGTGTGAGTTTTTGGAGCATAATTCATTTCACGTGAACCCATTATAGGTCAAGCATGGTGTTTTCTTTATGTCGCATGATAAAAATAGACTTCAATATCACTCGTTCATTGCCATATTTATTATACCCATAGATTGTCAAATGGATTTTTAATAATCAAATCGATATGTAAAAGGGACTTGAAAATATTCATCTTACTTTTCACAGTGTCTTTGTGACAATAGGATTCCAATCAAAGTGGAATTTGTGTGATTGGGGGAGACTTGTCAGGGGGCCTTCATGAGTTCATGTTTTCTCACCATAGGGACTTCCCATGAATAAAAATATAACTCTTCTATGAATAAGGGTACCAAATTGTTCATATTTTATTTTATATTCCCTATAGTTATCACCCATCGATTATCTATCTTGGATTAACATGATAAAATGGATATGTCTATGATCCTTCACATGATAGAGGTCACATGTCCAACAACCATCATATAACTAGGTCAACCTGTCAATGAATATTTTTCATGATCAATGGAATGATGATGTTGACCAAATATTCCATTTAAATGAAAAATAGAATAACTATTATTCCTATGAATATTCCACCTTTTTAGCTTTCATTCATTATCTGAAAATAAATTCAATATTTTATATTGGTTGTCTTCCAGGGAATCATATGATTGAATGGACCTATCTGATGGCCTTATAATGATGAATGTGACATACCTAAATCATTTCATGTGGCATAGATGAAATTACACTAGGGATATCCCATTATCATTGAACTAATCATGTTCTCCGTATAATCCATTCACATGAAAATAATTGTAACTTCCATTGCATGAATCTTACACCTTTTAAGCATTCATTTTATAAGGTCATTAGATGTTTTTAAGGTGTATGTCAGTTGACATGTATCATGATTAGAGGGCCTCATATGACAGAGGTTTATATAATCTAGAATATTTTTTGAAAGGACTTCGCATGATAAGGCATACTGACTGATGGGGGTTTTTATGATCAGGAGGATTCATTAAAGGGAATTTGGGTGCTCATCATCATATCACATATAATGAATAATCCAACCACATGATAATCCTAGGGTCATGTGACCAAATGTCTTATTAGGGGTCACACGATTCTCCTGATCTAGAAACATCCTCTCTATGAAGCCATACCACCTCATTCTTACTTTTTTATGATAAAATAATACTTTTTTTCTCATATTTCCTCAATCCTTACATTGTTGATGCTCATATTATGGGAGTCAACAGGGTATAAAAAAATTATTCTACTCTTCCTTCAGCACAGTTGTAAGAAATAAACCCTTTTACATCTACGCACAAGCAATAATCACAATATTATTCTTTTCATATTAGGAATAGGTATATATAATAAATGACATAATGTAGGGACTCAACAACTAATGGTAACAAAACTAAGTGTGTGTAATTATAAAACATTTTTTTTAATAAACATAAATGGGTCATTATAAACCAATAATGTGTAAAAAACTAATTTATAACCAAAAATAATTTTTAAACCACTCAATGATATAGATCTTTTTTAAAAAATATTTTTACTCCCTTAGGAGTCACGTAAAAACAAAATAAGTTTTTGATTTAAAAAAATCCTTAATACTGAGTTACAATTTTATGAAATTTGAATGGTTCTACAATATATCCTTTATAAATATCATTTTGTTAAAGGATCCTCCCCTAAATTTTCTCAAAAACATGGAAAATAACCATTTTAGTTACAAATAAACATTTGAAATTCATTCAAATTCTCCATGCCATGTAAAATAAATATTTAAAATGTTTTAAAACCCCTAATGGTTGTCATATATAGGAAAAAAATTTATGAAATAATTTTTGAAACCTTATTTAATAACCTGAAATGTTTAATAATGGAATTATATATAAATACCTCGTTCGGTCATTGGGAATAAGTCCCATTTGATGGTGAAATACAAATTGAGAATGAAAACGTCCCTTAAAATCCCGAGAGACCAAAATTGATAAATTAAAGTAAAATAGAAACCTATATGGAACCACCATGTTTGATAGGGTACTTATATATTGTATAATCTAAGGATAATGTAAGGATGAATGAAATATAAGAGTATGGAATTATCTACCTTTCTATTCCACTTGAAATTGATAAGAAATTGGTCTTTGAGGATTTGAGAAGGACATGGGAAGCTCTCTTGGATTTCCCATGATTAGATAATGAGAAATTAGGGATGGGGAGTGTTATAATAGGGTTTAAATGGGTGAGGGAATGGATGTAATATCATCCTTTAAATTGAAAATTGAATATAATATAACCATCAAATGTCCTTGTTCTACATGGCATGACATACTCCCAGATAGTCCAAAATGCCAATCTACCATGGTGGGGGTCCATCATTGCTCATCATTTTTCACAATGATGTTATACACCCACTATTATGAGTACCAAAGTGTGGGAATCCATGTTGTATACAAAAAATTCTTACAAAAAAATGGACCATGTTATTTTTGAGCCTCATTGTTTTGATCCCCAAATAAATCCTACATATGCCACCATGGTGTAGAAGACACATGTTTCTTCCGTACTAGTTTCACACAGGGAAAATTTCATATGAATTATAACACCATATGTTTTATGAAATATATTTTAGAAATAAATTTAATTTCCTTAATATATTATAATACACAGAATACCACGTTTTAATGAACATTGATATACTATTAAAATTAGGATTATTTAAAAATGACCATTATAACCTAGATATTAAAATTTGGCGTATGAATAGGAATAAACACATTTTAAAAATTAATTTTCATGGTAATATATAAATAAATCATATTTATAAACCTGTACTTATTTTTTTTAAACTCTTTATATGCTTCGGAAGTATATTTATCTCAAGAAAAGGATATTTATTCATTTTTTTAAAAAATAATAAAATTATTTTTTGGACCTTTTAGAAAATTAATTTTATAAAATTTAATTAATTTTTAGAATAATAATATCAAAATCATCCTAGGGTTATTTTTTGGGATTTTTGAAAAAATATTAATTTTTTAATGAATAGTGAAAAGGATGTTTTTTTTTTCAAAAACAGCTTTTCTCAGTGAATGAATTTTCTTGTTAAATTTTTTTAAGATGGGTTTAAATGTAAAATTAGTTTAATGATCTCAGAATTAATCCAATTTATGTCATTTTAATCAATTTCTTATGGAATTTTGATATAAAAACTTTATATACTTATGAAAATGTTCTCTTTGAGAAACATATTTTTCGACTTCCCTATGGGTTTGATTTTAAATTAAATTTCTCAAATTATTTTAGTTGAATTTGAAAAAATTGATTAAATATTTATAATCATAATAATTAATATTATATTATAAGTTTAAATAATGTTTTAGTCATAATGAATTGTAAAAATTGTAAAAAATAATTATTATTGTTAAGGTTAAAACAAGTGTAATGGGTGTTAAACTAAAAATATAAGGGTTTAAATAAACAAAAAACATATCCAAATACGAATTTATTTCTATATTTATGCATTATTAAATATTTTTCTGATAATTATCATTTTTGGTGCCTTGTGGCTTGTGAAAAAATGTGGGTATAACATGTTCTTTTAAAAGATTCCTTGTGCACCCTTTCCTCTGACACCACTCTAATCTTTTATTCATACTTAAAAACTATTTTTGTTTAGGAAATAACTATCAAAATACTTTAAATAATTATATATAACCTTCCTATAACCATATTTTTTTTATGAAACCTTTTTATTAAGGTTTTTTTTGCAATCCTAACGAGGTTGTCCAAAAAAGATGTATCATTCTTAACCGATCATTTTTTATTTAATTCTTCATACAACTCTTTAAAATATTTTTCTAATGTTATGATATAATAATTAAGTATATAAAATATTCTTATATATTATTATGTTAGGGTAATGACTTACATTAATCTTTTCCTCCATTAAATGACAAATGAAACTGTTGATCATGTGTACAACAGACTACTACCTCATGAACTGATGTAAAAAATTTTCTATCACCCCTCTATAGGACGGAGATAATGATATATTTAAAGTTTATATATGATATTTATGATATATAAATTCTCATTTAATTATAATATCACATCTACCATTTTATCATCCAATTGGTTATAAAATAATAACATCGGTCATGCGTACGTGTGGAGTACCTCCTCTTCAAAGTGATGTGATGACTTTTCATGTAATTTTTACATGGATAGGAGTAAGAATATATTAAATGATAATATATGATATAAAAAATAGTCTATAAATCTTAAAAAATAATTAAAATTCTTTCATTCCATCAATCAATAAAATGAAAATAACATTCATGTGTATGTATGACCTACCATCTCCATGAATAGTTTAAATCATTTTCAATCACTAATTTTGATGGATTACTATAAATTAAAATATAATGAATTTATTTTATATTTATATCATGGATAAAATTATGGATAATATGGTATCATGATCCATGTAAAATAACTAAAAATACTCAACCAAAACATATAAGAAAAATTAAGTAGTTATTAATGGAAACATGATTTTAATAAAGAATTGTTAACAAATAGGTAATAAAATGATATAATTAAATCATATATATAATTTTATATGTGATAATGGTACTAAAACAATTTTAATACAATAAAATATTTTTTTATATAGTTATTTGGAACATGTATGAAGGATTTCAAGAATTGAGGTAAGTGATTTCAAGTCTCTTTTATTTCTGGGAGACATATTCCATATTCACCACTCATTTAATTCATGTGGATTTTATATTTCCCCTATGAAAATTTTATATCATGAATATAATTATTTTAATTATATTTAATTTATATTTTTATTCTATTCTTTAATTGGTCTTCATATAAAATAATTCTCAAAGTGGTAATAGATTTTTGTCCCACTTTTATTTATGTTAGACACATGCCACATTCACAACTTGTTTCATTTTGTAGTGTATATACTAACCAGGAATGTATTTTATTATGATAAGTATGATAGATATGTTGATTTAAATATACATCTAATTTTATTTATTTTAATGGTTTTATGATTTAAATGTTACCAAAGTGGTAAGGGTTTGATGTTACAATCTCATTATTTATTGGGATTATTTATTAATATGCTTTAAATGATTAAATATTATGATATTAATCTAAATAAACTAATAAAATTTAACATCCTTTGGTTTTTTATGAAAATTAAACGTGTTCCTTCCATTTTCCACTATTTATGTACTTAGTAGTTAAAAATATTGTTTTATTCATAATTCTCTTTGTTTTTATCTTCCATCAAAAATCATTTTTCTTCAAAATCCATGTTTTTAATGAATATTTTCAATATTTTTTTACTATTATTGTTTAATTTATATTTAAAGATGATTTTATATCTATTTTTTTTAAAATAAATCAATATGTTATTTTCTAAATAAGGCAGCTTTTTAATTTCATTAATTTTTTTGAAAGTAATTATTATTTTAATGTGTACGGAATGAACAATATTTCCCTCTTTTATGACTACTAAATTATTTAAATTACCCTTTATAATTATCCAAGGTTATTTTAAAATAAAATGTTATCTTTAAATTTTTAAACATTTGATTATTTTAAATAAATGATTTGAAATTAAAAGTGTTTTTTCCTTAGGAAATGTTCCAAGGGATATTTCAAAACTAGTTTTCATCTAAACTAACATCCTTTAATGTTACATAATCAATATTAGGGATATGATCAAATGATACCATCATTATTCTATCACTGGATGGATTATATTTATAATTAAAATATTCTTCTAAAACCCAATCCTTTTTTAGGGTTTATGAAATGATTAAATGTTTACTAAACCAATTTATTTTCATAGGATTTTAAATGATGAATGTTTGTTGATATTACATAACATATTTTTATGATTTTAATAATGTGACTTGTGAAAACTATATCTATCTCCAATGAATTTTGTGAAGATTGATATCTCATGATGTAAATAGGACTATAACGGGGAGTGAGCCCAGTTCAATAAGGGAATTTGTGTACTATGATAGTATTACAAGTAAACCTTGAATAGTATGATAGTTTTGGTTGTGAACCCATTATACTATGATAGTTTTTGGAAATGTTCCTTGAATACCAAGGAAAGTATTTTCAATAGTTTTATGTATTCCAAAAATATAGGACTTATACCAGTGTAATATTCTAAAGTATCAAGTTATTTTATTAATTTATGATTCATGTCTTATGAAATTCCACGATTTATTCCATGACTCAAGTTTATGATCCATGTTACGTAGGGTTTGGTTTTCAAGTGTTATTTCTCTTCTTCTAATACCCTTATACTCATGTTATGTTTATATCTCCTTTTTTTACCCTATCTAAGTATCAGATGTCACAATTTCTTATGTTTCCTTTCCCTAAGTTATAAAGAAATGTATTATGTAGGATATGTTCAAGAAGGGTTATATTTATAAATATCTTAGTGAGAGAATTTATAGTTCAATTATGAGCCAATGGTTTATGTATCAATTTTTTTTAAAGGAAATAGACCTATAAGATTCTGGCATATGTCATTCTATTATGTAATGAATATTCCTCTATTCAGATGTGATATCTATGTATGAAATTTTTGGGTCATTGTATTAGGTTTTAAATAAAGTTTTAGTTATCCTTTTGATATTGGATTAGAAAATAATAGTGAGAACCCTATGTATAATCATAAGGATAAGAAAAATTATAGGAAAATGTACTATTTTTTTTTGAAGGATTAAGTGAGTGATTTTGAAGAAATTACATCCTTATATGGATACTAAAAGACGATGTGGATTTATAAAAATTGTACCAATGATAAATAACTCTAAAATGGATTATTAGTCTTTGAATCTATTATCACATGGTGCATTAAAACATTCCATTCAACACATGTGGTTTGACACCCTCAAGTGATATGTGTTAAGAATTTCAAAAACTATATATACACCATCAGGAATGATTTGAATATATGGAAATCATGAATGAATGGGTTTAAAACTATGGGTCCATATATTGAAAATGTGGTTTCATGATTTAGACATACTATGTTAGATTAATCACTATGGTCATGGATTCATTACCATCATGCTAACCATTTATGTTTTACTATGGGATCAAAGATAAAATGATGAAGTTAGGGTCATAATAAGTAAGATAAAATATTTAATTACCCTATATTATATTATTAATAGTCTTAAGGAATGTTAATTAATATAACGAATGATTAAATGTTGAATTAGTAGTGAAAACCCCTAATGATATAATGATCACATCTCATATCTATGATTCTTCTATGGATAATGTTTTCTGGAATGTGCATCCTACAAACATCATTATTTCCCCTTTGGTTGAATTTGAAATTATCGTAAACATCGATTGGATTTCACCACCTAAAGACCAAATTAAATTTTGAGAATTAAAATTTGATATTCCAAACTAACCTCTGATCATCTATCTATAAAATGATAAATATTAACTTTTTATGGATATCATATACATTATATGGTTATTGATTCCCATTTAAAAAGGGTGTTTAACTTGTATGGTTAGGGAGAAACTCAAAATCCTTGATATGCCTATTTTGTGGGATTTTATAGATGTCTTTTTGGAGGAGTTTCTAATTCCTCTACCAAATTATGATGTTTATTTCTCAATAGAAATCATACATGGTGGCACATATATTTCAAAGACACCTTTTAGAATGGACTAGATTAGGTTTTAAGAATTGAAAAACCATGCCTTGAATAATATTGATAAGGGTTGTATTCATACAAGTGTGTCACCATGGGGAGCACATGATTTTTTAAGAAGAATGATGGATATATGAGACTCTACATTAATTATCAAGAACTGAACATGATCACAATTAATAACAAGTATCTACTACCCCATATTAATGACTTTTTTGGGTCAATTGTGCATATCTCAATTCTTTTCCAAGATTTAACTTCCTTATAGATATCATAAATTTAGTGTTATGAAGGAGGATATACCCAATACAACATTCCATGAAAGGTAAAAATAATATGAATACATAGTTATTCCATTTAGTCATACTAATCCTCTCTCTATCTTCATGGATTTAAGGACTTGATTCTTTAGAGATTACCTTAATAAATTTTTTTTTATTTAATGATGATATTCTTATATATTTAAAAATAAATAAAGAGAATGAAGACCACTTGAGAATTTCCCTAGAGACACTAAGGAATGTGAAAATATATGTAAAATTTACAAAGTATGAATTTTATCTACAAGAGGTTTCATTTTAGGGTTATATAATCTCAATTGAGGGTATATTAGTGGATCCATCAAAGATAAAGGATATTAAATTTTTGACCAGACCAACTAAGGTTGTTGATATTCTTAGTTTCATTGATTTGAATATAAATTATCAATGTTTTTGGATAATTTCTCATTACTATCTAATAAACTCACCACGTTAACTCAATAGGGAGTTGTGTTCTTTTAGACATATGAGTGTGAGAAAAATTTCAATGAACTCAATAGTAGGTTGTCAGTGAACCTATTATTACATTACCCTATAATAGATAAGATTATGTAAAATGTAATGATTCATCAATTATTTGATTTTGAAACATTATTAATTATAAAAAAATTGTTACAGCTTATGCATCATGGAAATTTATTGTTTATGAGAAAAATTACCAAACTAATGATTTGGAGTTAGTTGAGGTAATTTTTTAATTAAAGATATGGTGTCATTATATTTGTTGATAAATGTGTGATATATATACAGATTATAAGAGATTAAATTATATATTCAAACATAAAGAGTTGAATATTCCCCCTATAAGATGGTTGGGACTGATTAAAGATTATAACTGCTTAATAAATTTTCACCTTGGGAAAGTGGACATGGTGTCAAAAGATTTGATGTGAAAGAACAATGCTAGATTATCCAAGATGTGGATCATAAAAGATCCATTCTTTTTTGTATTTGAAAATGATGGATATGGAAATCATGCAGGAAAGAGAAACATATTATCTTTATCAATTATGTGTTCAACCATATATCCATGTGAAGATTAAAGAGGCATAGGAGGATAATGTAGAGCTAAAAAATGCTTAGAAATGTTCCTAAATTTATCATTTATTTTAATGTAATGTTAATTTCCAAGAACATTGTATGAGTCCCACCCATACTATATTTTAAAAATGATATATTAGAAGAATCTAAATTTTCTTCTTTCCCTATGCATCCTTTATGTACAAATATGTATAGAGAATTGAAAGAGTATTTCTGGTGGGATGGCATAAGGGGAGATATTTCTAATTTTTATCTTGGTACTTGGTATGTCATAATTTTAAGGTTGAGAGACAAAATTACAATGGGATATTACAACAATTATTCATACCATAATGGATATTTTAAAACAACACCATACAAATTATTTTTAGACTACCCAAAATAACTAAAGGGAATAGTGCTATATAGGTTATAGTCGATTACCTTACAAATTCATCACCCTTCATTAGTATAAAAGAAGATTCTTTTTTCAATATCATATTTATAGAATATAAATTAATGAAGTGTTAAGGTTTAATTTTGTACCATATTCTATTGTATATGATATGGATCATAGGTTTTCTATAATATTCAGGTGAAGCCTTCAGTAAGATCTTGATATGGAGTTGATTTTCTGGATTGTGTATCAAGCTCAGGTAGATGTTTAGTCTACAAGAAAAATTGAAACCCTGGAGGATATTCAATGATCATATTCTAGGGATTTCAATGGTTTTGGGATTAATACCTTTCTATAGTTGAGTAATCTTACAACAATATCTTTCAATTGTTCTTTCTGATGGATCCTTATAAAGTCCTCCATATAAAGAAATATAGAACTCCAAAATGATGGGATGAAAGTAAATAAAGAAATATATTTGGACCTTATATACCTAAATAAATGGAATGAGATGTTATATCCTTTTTAAAATACATCATGGTGTCTCAAAGTCGATAGATTAGTCATTCTGACAATAATCAGTGTGATTCGGAGTTTGAAGTTGATGATAAGGTGCTTCTATTAATTTTCCTTTGGAAGAAGGTTAAGTGATCCAAAATAATGTAAAGTTTAGATCCTAGTATATTATTCAATTTGTGATTCTTTATTGAGTAGGTATGTTAAAATACCTCTTGTAGCTTTCACTAAACCTACCTCATATTAATGATGTGTTTAATGTATCTCTCCTGAGGATGTACATACCATATCCTTCACATGTAGTATACTTAGGGGTCATATAACTGGAGAAATAACCTTCCAATGGAGAAACTTTATGGATATTCTAGAACATAAAGATAAATTTCTATAAAATAAGACCACTCATGTTGTCAGTTTTTTGTGGTGAAAACACCAATTTGAAGAAGCTACCTGAGAACTTGTGGATATGATGAGGGAGAAGTGTCCTGAATTTTATATATATCACTGAAAACATTTCTATGTAGAAATTAATTTTATGTGGGGAAGATTAAAACAACCCTTGATTTTCTGAAATATATTTTTCAAATAAAATTAATTTCCTCAATTGCTTGGGTTACATGCATCACCATGTTTTAATGAACCACATTATACAATTAAAAATTTTATTATTTAAACATGACTGTTATAACCTAGAAGTTTAAAATCATGGTATGCATAAGATTGAATCCATTTTTAAAGTTAGGTATTATTTTTTTATAAAAATAAAACATATTGATAAACAATTACTTAATCTTTGATAATGACTTTTTATGCTTCAAAAATTTATTTTTCCCAAAAAATTATTTTTTATTTACTTTTGAACCAAAATAATAAAATTTATTTTTTTTCACATTTAGATTTTTGTTGAAACAATTAGCATCATTCATTGAGTAAATAGTTCAAAAATAGCTTAAGTTTAATTTTTAGGGTTTTATGTTTAAAATTTAATTTTGTAATGAATAGTTAATAATTGTTATTTCTATTAAAAACAATATTTTTCATTTAAATAATTTACAAGAAAAATTTTATTTTATGAAGTTTTGAAAAAAAATAGTTTAATTATATCATAATTAATCCAATTTAGGTCATTTTAATTAATATGAAATTGAATTTTGATATTAACACTTTCAGAATATATGAAACATTTCTATTTAGAAAACCAATTTTTCATCCCATATATAGGTTTAATTTTAAATTAAAATATTAAAATTATGTTAATTTAATTTTAAAAACTGATTCCATATTTATAATATAAATAAATAATATTATATAATAAGTTCAACAAAAATTTTTGTTATAATGGATAGTAAATATAGTAAAAACTAACTACCAAAGTTAAGGTCAAAATGTGTTTATTGATGGGTTAAACTAATATAAAAATGTTTAAAGTAAATAAAACTTATCCAATTATTATTTTATTACCATATTTGAACATTATATATTATATTTTTCTAGAATGAACCATTTTGGAGCCTATTTTAATTTAAAAAATGTGGATATATGTTTTATTTTAAGAACATTCAAGCGTGTCCTCTCCCCCAATTATAAAATCCCACCCCTATCCTCTCCTAATAAAAATAATAAATCATTTTTTTGAAAATAAATACTCAAAAACATTCCTTACATACCTACCCATTTCATGGAAGCCTTATTTTTATTAGTAAACATTCCCATTATGTATTTTGGTTAAAACCTAAGGAGATAGTCCAAAGAAGAGTTAACGTTCTTAACCGAGCATTTTATTTATTTATTATTTCATCTCCTTCAAATATTTTCCGTCTATTATGATATGAAAAAATAACTATCTCACATGTAATAATATTTTATTACTATATTTTCATTAACTACATTCATCTCCCCCCATAAAGTGGGAAACAAAACCACTGATCTTGTGTTTTGAGGACTACTGCCTCATAATAGGTTATAATTAGTTTTCCATCAACCCACCCCCAATATGAGAGTATGTTGTATTTTAAGTTTATATATAATATTTATTAAATATTTATAATCTTTTAATTATAATATCACAAATTTGTTTTCAACATTTAATCATTTGAAAAAAGGAAAAATTGCTTGTGTGTATATGTGGATGACTTCCTCTATGAAATGATTTGACACAATTCACAATTTATTTTGAAATATATGGTAATAATGATATTTTAAATATATATTTAATATATTAATTATTTAAAAATTATTCTATAATTTCTAATTAATTTTTACCTTTATTTTTTTCTATTCGTCAAGAAAATGGAAACAATTTTCATGCGTATATACGACCTACCATCTCTATGAATGTTGTAATTTATTTTTTATAAATAAATTTTATGGAGTAATTAAAATACCTATATAATGAATATATATGAAAAACATATTTTTTAACATTATATATTTTATTGAATGATGATCTTTTTCAAATCACTAAAATTACCCAACCAAAACATACATGAAAAATGAAGCAGTTATTACTCAAAACATGATTTTTACATGGAATATTTCATAAATGGGAAATAAAAAGTGATAAGTAAATAATATATGGTATGATATATATTATTATGGTTCAATAATATATTTATAAAACATATATATTTATTATATTATAGGTTTAAATGTTCATGAATATGTTGGTACTTGAGGTATGAGATTACTAGTCTCTCATTTTTATCAGGAACAATATTCCATATTAACCATTCATTTTTTCAAGATTGATACTTTCCCTTTGAAATTTTGTATAATTAATATAATTATTTTTATTAAATTTAAAATTTCACTTGATTTTATTCATTAATTAGTCTTACGATACAAAATATCTAAAAGTGGTAAGATACTTTTTTCTCACTTGGATTTCTATGAGACACATGCCATATTCACCACTTATTTCTTTTTGCGTTGTCTATATATTGCCCATTAATTTTTTATGATTCTTATTATGAATGTTATGGTGATTTAAATATCCATATAATTTTATTTCTTTTATTGATCTTTTGATAAAAATGTTACCGAAGTGGTAAGGGTTTGATGTTATAATTTCTCATTTTATCAGGATTGTTTATAATTTTGCATATGATGAATAAATATTGTAATATATCTCTCATGAAACTCATGAAATTTATTCAACTCTACTTATTTAAAAAAATTACATTTGTTCCTTCAATTTTCCATAATTTATGTGTTCTATAGTTCCAAATAATATTTTTAAATAACATTGACATTATTTCACTCTTCCGTTGAAAATCCATTTCCTTCCAAATCCATGATTTCTAATAATATTTTAATAAATTTTCACTGTAAGGTTTTATATCCATTTTTAAAAATTGACATATTTTTTATAAATGTTTCAAAATGAGTCTTCTTATCTTTTCTAAATAATGTAAGTTTTGAGTATTCTTATGAAAATTTGAATGGAATATTTGTTTTAATATGTACATATTGAATGGTATTTCCTTCCATAATGGTTTATAAATGTTTTAAATTTTACATAAATATTTTCTATGTTTATTTTAAAATAAAAAATTTTTATTTTAATTTGGGATGTCTTGGGATCTTAAATAAATGATTTCAAACTAAAAAGGTTATTTTCTTCATGAAATGTTTAATGAGATATTTCAAAATAATTTTCCATCTTAGATGACATAATTTGATGAAGATAAATAATTAATAAGGTTATTATCTATCTATACCATTCTTAGTCTTTTTTGAATTGTTAATGTTTTTTATAATAAGATATTTTTGAATCCCTTTCATTTTATATGTGTTAAACTGTGTTGAAATGTTTATGAAACCCATTTCATTTCATGACATCTGATATGATGAATGGTTTATGATATTATGTCTTAAATATTTATTATATTAATTATGTGATGGGTGGGACCTATATATCCTACTAATTAATTGGGTAAATATTGATATCCCATGATTTAATAGGACTGGAATTAGGAGTGTACATAGTTCAATAAGTCTCTTTTTCCACTATAATAGTTTGGAGAGTAAACCTTGAAAACTATGTTGGTTTGGGGAGTGAGTTTATTAAACTATGATAGATTTGGAAAGGAGTATAGAGTAATATGGAAAATATTTTCTATTATTATTTGTTTTCACAAATCTATGTCTCATGAAAATGTTATATTCTCAAGGATCATGTTTTTTTATTACATTTTGATTCTTGTCTCATGAACTGCTAAGATTTATTCCCTAACTTAAGTTTATGATATATGATTTAAAGGGTATGGTTTTCAAATGTTATTATTATTATATCATACCTTTATAGTTATGTTATATTCATATATCCCTTCCATGCCATTACTGAATATCTTAGCTCATATTTTCATATGTTTCTTTTCGCCTAACTATAAATAATGGTATTATGTGTGATATGTCAATGAAGGGTGATAGTTATGAAGAACATAGTGAGAGATAATATAGTTTAATAATGAAATTATTTTTTATGTATCCATATTTTCAAAGGTACTGAACCTATATGATTTTAGTGAAAATCATTATTTTTTAATGAATATTATGTTATTATGATGTAATATCTAATTATGAAAAGTGTGGGTTGTTATAGTTATTATTAAATAACGTTTTGATTAACCTTACAAATAAAGATTAGAAAACCATAGTGGGGACCCTAGGGATATGTATAATGATTATCTAGTATATAGGAAACATTCATGGAATTTTGGTTAAGGATAGATTGAGTGGTTTTCAAGAAATTATATCCAAGTTTGGATACTATTAGTGGATGTGCATCTAGAACAATTGTACCTTGGGGATAACATCAAAAATGGAATACTGTGATTTGACTCAATTATCACTTTGTGCATGAAAAAGGGACTTTATGTGCACCTATTATAAAACTCATGGGGGATATGTTTTTGGAAATTCGCAAACTCTTTATAAAACATCATGGAGGAGTTGAATAGATTATGATCATTAATGATCTATGTTAAACCTAAGGTGTCATATAGTTAAAAGGAGTCACTATTTTGACATGATATATATGGTTTAATACTCTGATCAAAGACACATGGTGGTCACTCTGACAATTTTGGTTTTACTAAGGTATTGATGATTGAATGATGAAGTTGGTGTGGAAATAGGGAATCTCCAATATTGATGTACCTTATCTAAGATTAGGAAACATTTTAAGGAATGATAATTTATATACCTAATTATTAGATGTTGACTTAGTAGTGAAAACCCCTAATGATATATTGATCACATAATATGTCTATAATTCCTCTCATATTAATATTTTCAGGAATATACATCCATAAAACATCATTATTATCCCTTTGGTTGAATTAAATGATATCATATGCTTGGATTAAAATTATCTACATAAATCCGACATCAATTTCTAAGTAAGGTAAGTGAATCTTGATATTAAAAAGAAAACTATATTCTTTCTTTAATGAGATAATTGAAATTAAATCTTAATGGAGATAACATCAATTATATGGGTCTTGAATCCCATTCAAAAAGGGTGTTTATCTCAGATGGTTGGGGAGAAACTCAACATCGATGATATGCATATTTTTCTTTTTTTTATTGATTTATTTAAGGAAGAGTTCCATAGTATTCTATCAAAATGGACTGATTATTTCTTAATATATTGCATACATGGTGCCATACCAATTTCAAATAATCCTTATTTAATAGGTTGGATTCAGTTGTAAGAATTGGTGACGAAACTCTAAGAGAATCATGATAAGGGATTTATTTATCCAAGTGTGTCACCTTGGGGTGTATGTATTATTTTTTTACAAATAAATTTGGTTAAATGAAACTCTATATTGATTATTAGAATATAAACAAGATAAAAATAATGAACAAGTGTCCCCAAGCCAAAATTAGTGATTTTTTGTAGAACTTTATAAAACTCAAAACTTTTTTAATATTCACCTTAACTTTAAATATAATCAATTGAGGGTTAATAAGGTGAATATACCCTAGACAACATACTACACAAGGTACATATTCTATGAATATAAAGTTATTTTATTTGGTCTTAATAATTCCCCCACTGTCATAATTTATTTATTGAATAGATTCTTTAGAGATTACCTATATTTTTTTGTTGTAGTCTTTATAGATGATATTATTATCAATTAAAAGTGAAAGTAATAGAATTAATATAACTTGATAATTATATTGGGGACCCTAATGAGTTATACAATGTATGAAAAAATTAAGAAGATTTAATTTTGGCTATAAAAGGATTCATTTTTGGGTCATATAATCTCTTGAGAGTGTATATTGGTGGATCCATCATAGACGGAGGCTATTGAAAATTAGTCTAGACCAACCATTGTGATAAAGATATGATTCTTTCATTTATTGAATAAACATTATTGATAGTTTGTGGTGAATTTCTCATGAATATATAATCCACTCACAAATTTAACTAGAAAAGGATATGTGTTCCTTTGGATTGATGAATGTGAGGGAGATTTCAACAAATTGAATATAAATTTAGTTAATAACCTTATTATCACATTACTATATAGTGGAGAAGGTTATTAAATATATATTGATGCACAAAATAAGTTATTAGGATGTGTTATCATGAATAATCACATGGTTATATATTTTTCCTCAAGAAAACATAACTTTCATGAGAAATATCACCCACTCCATGATTTAGAGTTAGCATTGATAATTTTGGAATTAAAGATATATAGGAATTATCTTTATGGAAAATGGTGTGATATATGTACTGAACATAATAATTTAATGTATAAATTAACATTGAAGGAGTTAAGTGTGTTCCATAAAAGATGGTTCAAACTTATTTGAGATTATAATTTCTCTATACATTACTACCTTTGGAAAGAGAACAAGGTGGTTTATTATTTGAGTTGAAAGGATCATGGAAATTTGTCCCTCATGAGGATCACAAAAGATTTAATATTTAAATATTTTCAATGGATACATATAAAATCCTGAAAAGGGGGGAAATATTATATTTTTGAAATAATTGATTAACCATCAATATAAGTTAATATTAAAAAGTCAAAGAAGGATGATATAGAGCCCCAGATGAAGGTTAGAAATTTTCTAGTGTTTATCATTGATTATGATGGAATGAAAATGTTCTGGAACCATGTATGTGTTCCATATATTCCATATTTAAATATGGTGATGATATAATAAGGTAAATTTTCTTCATTCTCCATTCATCTAGGAATTATAAAGATGCCTAGGGATTTTAATGTGTTTTTTTGGTGGGATGGAAAGAATAAATATACTGTAGATTTTATATCTCGATGCATTGTATGCCAACAATTTAAGATAGATAGATAAAATTATAAGGGTATGTTACAACTATTATCCATAAAAGAATGGAAATGTGAAAACATAACCAACAACATTCTCTTTGGATTCCTCAAAATGTCTAAATAGAATATTTATATGAGGGATATAGTTGATTTACCTACATAGTTAGAACACTAAAGTTATATAAGTAAAGATATCTATTTGGATCACCTTTCAAAAATATAAATCAAGGAAGTGGTAAGGATCCATGGAGTACCATAATCTATTATATCTGATGAGGATCTAGGGACAAACTCAGTGTTCTAGAATGTTTTTGAGCAAGCACTTGATATGGAGTAATGTTTTATCACTACAATTCATCCTTAGATAGATCACCAATATGAGAGAACAATTCAATCCCAATATGGTATAAAAATATTTTTTTATATTTATTTTAAAGGTGGTTTGGATAAAAACCTTACACTTTGTGTTTTTATTACAACAATAGCTTTCACTTGAGCATTTTGACTGCTCTTTATGAATCCCTCTATAAAAAGAAGTGTAGAAGTAAAAAACACTTGGTTAAAGTTGGATAAATAATGTTATTTGGACATGGGATATCTAAATTAATGAAAAATATTGTTACATACATTCAGAAACACATTAGGGACTCTCATATTTGATAGAAAAATAATGCTGAAATCATTAGAATAATCTAGAGTATTAATTTTTTGAGAGGGTGTTTTTGTGAATTTCACTATGGAATGAGGTTATGAGATTTGAAATGAAATGAATGCTAATACCTAGGTATATTATACGCTTATATGTTCTTGAATGAGTTGGTATGATAGCTTAAAACATGGATTTTCCAACAAACCTCTCTCAACTCAATGATGTGTTTCATGTATCTCTCCTGAGAAAGTACACAACTAATCCTTCATATGTAATAAACTTAGTGGTCATATCATTGGATCAAGATCCACCCTATGAAGAAAAATCGATGGATATTATGGATCATATATAGAATTTAATATGAAACAAGACCACTAACATGGTCAATATTTTTTGGACAATCCGCCAATTTGAGAAAGCTATGTGGAAAACCAATTTGAGAAAGCTACATGAGAACCCAAGGATACGATGAGGTATAAGTATCCTCAATTTTTTTGTATTATAGTGATGAAATTTATATGTTCAAATTCATTTTAAGGAGGTTTGAATGTAACAAAAACATATTTAATGAAATATACTTTTCAAATAAATTTACTCTTTTAAATAGCATTCTTTACATGCAACACCGAGTTTTAACAAACCATGATCTACAATTAAAATTATTATTATTAAACAAGACTGTTATAACATATCCATCATATTTAGAGGTATTAATACAATTAAAATCATTTTTAAAATTAATTATTATGTTTTTAGATAAATAAAATATATTTAAAAATAAGTACTTTATTTTTTTAATGTATTTACATTCTTCAAAAATTCATTTTTCTCAAAAAATGATTTTTAATGTTTTTTTGTGTTCAAATAATAAGTATTTTTTTTGAATTTTATAAAATTTATTTCAAAAAATAAACATCATTTTTGGAATCATCTTATCAAAATTATATCAAGGTTAATTTTTAGGATTTTATAGAATATTTTATTTTTTCCATTAATAGTTAAAATGATGTTTTTAGTAAAAACTACTTTTTCTTTTAAAAAATTTACACGTTTAATTTTAATTTAATTTGGATATAAAATAGAAATTTATTCAATTATATCAAAATTAATGAAATTATTTTCATTGGAATCAATTTCCTATTGAATTTTGATATTACAGCATTCAATATATATGGATATCTTTCCTTTTGAAAAACTATTTTTCATCTCCTCTGCACATTTAATTTTAAATTTAATTTTTTGTTTTTTGAGAATTTAATTTTTAAAAAGGTCTCTATATTTGGAATCTGAATAATTAATATAATATAATAAGGTAAACATAATTTTTGGTCAAAATGAATAGTAAAAATAATATAAGTTTACTATATTAGTTAAGTAAAAAATGAATTTATTAAGTGGTACGACTAAAAAGATAAGGGTTAAAGTAACATATTTTTTTCAATTACTATAGGGATGATGTATTTCTATAAAATAATTTATAAGTGGTTTTTTTCTAAATTTTATTTCTATAAGGAATATTCTAGATTCACAAGTTTCTTCTTTTATGTGGCACATATGCTGCCCATGAATGTCTTTTATGATGCTACTTTTGAGAGTTATAGGGATTTAAATATCAGCATAATTTTATTTCTTTCATGGGGTTAATAATTAAAAGTTCACCAAACTTATAAGTCTTTGATGTTACAATAATTTTTTTATTGGAATTATTTATGATTATACTTTTGATGATAAAAAATTATGAAATATCTCTCAAGAAACTAATTAAATTTCATCTCATATGGTTATTTCCGAAAATTACATGTTTTACATTTAATTTCCTCTCTTTATTTACTCAAGAGTTCAAAATTATAATTTTAAATAAAATCAAATTTATTTATTTCTTTGGTCAAAAATCCATTTTCTTCCAAATCCATTTTTTATAAAAAAAAACTCAAGAATGGTTTATTGTGATTTTAAAGTAATTTATCACCATAATTGGATTTTTTTAAAAATGTTTTAAAAATAATCCTCATGTTGTTTCCAAAAAAAGTATGTCGTGGATTTTTCTTTAAAAAATGTGAAAGATAAATTTTTTTAAAATATATGACATTAACGGTATTTCTAGCTATCATAACACTACAAAATAAACAGTGTTTAGCGGCGGTTTTGTGGCGGCGGTTCACAAAACCGCCGCTAAACTTTTTCCGAAATACGTTTCGTGGCGGTTTTTAATAAACCGCCGCCAAACCTTTGTTTTTTTTAAAAAACCCCGACCCTTCCCTACCCCGACCCCGTTTCCCTGCAACCCTCGCCCGCAGCCCCCTTCCTGCAACCCTCGCCCGCAGCCCCCCGCGACCCCCGGCAATCCCGCGACCTCCTCCGGCGACCCCGCGACCTCCTCCGGCGACCCCGCGACCTCCTCCGGCGACCCCGCGACCTCCTCCGGCGGTGCCTGCGACCGGCAACCCGCGACCCCCTTCTCCCGAGGACCTTTCTTACTTCGACCTCATCCCCAAAGTGAGTTTTATGGAAGTTCATATGTTGTTTAACCATATTATGGGTGTTATTATCATGTAATTCTCATTTTTAGACGTTTATGCATTCTCACATCATGGTATGTTTAAAAGCTGATATGTTTTTTTGGTTTTCATTCCTGATGCTAATGGTTTTAGTGTATCCTCTTAGAAAATGGAGGAAATAGTGAATGAAAATTTTTGAAATGGTCAGTGATGTTTTTGAATGACTTATATCTGGTTAGTTTGTAAAAAGTATCAGTGTTTTCTAGACAACACATCATTGAAATGACATACTGATTAATAAACTGCTAGATGAATTGACTGCTGAATTGGAACTCATTTGGTTATTCTTAATTAATTATATAATTCCCTCGTAGCGATGCATCGTGTTCAGAACGAGACTATGTGTCAACTGATGAAATTGAGCTTCTTTAAAAGTGTCAAAAATAGCTAGTTTGTTTGGTCTTAACATGCATGGTTGGGTGAAGTTGGTTATAATCAATATAGAGAACATCATCTTGTGCTTGGATGGGTTGTTTTAATGGCGAGAATCGATGTGTACTGGATTTAAAATATTTCCATGTTTGTATTGTGACATGAAAACATAAGTGAAATTTTTAGCTCGGGACATCACTAAAAGTTGGGTATGAGTTCCAGTGGATAACTTTGATGTAAAAATATTGTACCGGAGGAGGCGGCATCACATTTCTAGATGAAATGTGTTTTCTATTTATGATGAGTGTTTTTTTTAAATTATCATCTAGCTATGGATCAACATATTTCTTATCTCTTCATTAATTTCTATCATTGAGGAACTTTTTCATGGAACACTGTTAAGTTGAGGTGAGTAGAGTGTGAATCAACCATGTTTTTTTATAAAAAGTAGTATTAAAAAATCTAAATGAGGTTGATTTGAAATAGACCATTACATATTTTATATAACCATGCCAAAGGCATATTTGTAATTCTAAAAGGGTTTGTTCATTAGAATGTTCTAATAGTAGAGATACTGTGAATCAGAATTGGAATTTAAATACTAGTTCTTATGTTAAGAAGAAACAAAGGTTGAATTATTAATGATAGTATTAAATGATCAAATCTTCCGTTTTAAATAATTGGTAATGCATAGTCTCTATGTTTCAGTTAGGAATACGAGATTTTTATTGATTTTTAATTTCTCATGTATCGTATGCCTAGGGTATTCTTTGTGGAGGGTTGTGCATCTGGATGTACAACATGCCTATTTGAATAAATATTTATCACATAAGTATGTAGGATTTTTTTTCCATCTATTCCTCAAGGATTCTCAGGGACCATAATTTTTAAGGCGGAGAGATTGTACCATCCTGTGTTTTTTACTAGTTCAAAATTTTCAAGAGTTTTTTATCATTTAATTTGGCAGGAAATACGTATCCTAAATTGAGATTCATAATGTAAATAAAAACCATTGAACACATAAAAATTAATTTTTTGAGGTTTATGTCTATTATAGTATAATATAATGAATCTAATTCCCTAATTTCATTGTCCATTGTATATTAAATTAGAATCATTGATGGTTTTAGGCCTCAAATTTTTACCACAACTTAAGTGTGCATTCCTTGAATTCTTTTATGTAACCAATTATTTTCTAAAAAAAATCATGCGGAGGTGTGCTATCTTATAAAATGAAAACATGCTGATTAATGAAATTTTAATGGGAATATCACTCCAATATGTTATTCCATAATGACCCAACAATCAATTAAGTGGGGTTTTAATACCTTTTATTGAAGGAACTAAATAATTTTTTGTGTCACGAATGATAGCATGGCCTAAATTATACAATGTTCATATAGTGTGTTTACTATTTATGAATGTTCACCTGGACCCTAATACTTTATTATGTACATGGAAATATAGGCAAGTGGAATGATATTGGAATGGAAATATAGGCAAGTGGAATGATATTGGAATGGAAATTTAATTTCCATTCACTATTATTAATATTATTCAAATTATTATAATTGAAATACTTAAGTACATTGACCTTATTATTTTATAATTGAAAAGTAACATGGAAATGGGCATCTAACATATGCATGACTTGTGATGTGGAATGCTTTTAAACATGACAATTCTTATATTTGTTGGAATTAAATTATCAAATTAGTTATGTATTCCTTGAGATATACTTTGGTTCCATATATTGAACTCCATGAATGGACTCATAGGTTACTTGTTTTATGAATACCCCAATAGTGATACTTTGATTCTTTTATAAAATGCCCTATACTGGAAAATGAGGCATATTACATATCTACCAAGGAGTGATCCTGATTCTCTGGATGAGTGACCTTCTTTAGGGATAGATTTTTATACCATTCCACAAGAGACAATCAGACCCCTACATGATATACATGGGAAGATCTCAAAAGTTCAGGCTTTACACCATGCCGAAAGTGATACAAAGGCTTCATCATATGGATCACCTTTGATGGACGCTTACAATGATGTGTATTTTTTGTTATCCTAGAAAGATAAATAGGATCCTTTTTATGGATCACATTATATGGGCTCATGATTAAATGAATTATATTCTAAATTTTACTTAAATGTGTCCATTTAGATTTCCCTAGAACAATAAAACAAACATTACCCATTGTGAAAATGGTTTCAGTGAATGTAGTTAACTTGATTTAAAATGCATTATGATCAGTTTCGATCACACATCAAAGGGGTTTTGTTTGAGGCAACATAAATGTGTGATCGATGGTGTTATGATAAGTGTGTATCCCGATATTCTTATTGCTCCTAAATGAGGTGTTGACGCTGTCTCCTATGGACCAGACTTGTTCAGTTGGTCTGAAATGGTAAATGTGGTCAATGAATCATCTTTATTATATTATGCATACTTTATGGTCAATGGTTCATCTTTATTATATTATGTTTCTGTAATCTTACACTATCGTATATTTTGTGTAGGCACATTGTGATATACATGGATAAAATCTGGATCACATTACCGAGGAACACATCTCAATATGTTAAGGGTTTGAATGGGTTTTTAGATTTTGCAATTTCTAATCGATCCGTTGAAGGGAGAATAAGATGTCCATGTCCTAAATGTAAATTTAGAACATGGTTGAAGAGAGATGAAGTTTATGAACATTTAATACTGAAGCAATTCCCTGAGCAATATTTGTGTTGGATTTGGCATGGAGAATCAAACAATACAGAAAGATTGAGGACTGATGTTAATCCACAGAATGAGGTCCCAAGTTCTTCGACAATGGAAAATGAAATGCAAAACCTCATAAATGATGCATTCGGCACTGCAAGACACCACTATGAGCATCAAAACATATCAGAACAACCAGAAGAGGGTGCTACAAATTGCAACGTGACAAGTGATGTTTCTGAGACTGTAACACAAGCAGATCAAGATTGTAACATATCATTGGATCCTCTTGATTCTGTGGAGCCAAATGTAAGGGAAAACTTCAGTGAGGAAAATGCATTTCATGATTTAGTTGACGATGGAAATCAAGAGTTGTATAGTGGGTGTTTGAAATATTCAAAGCTTTCATTTCTACTGAAGTTGTACCATATCAAATGTCTATGTGGAATTACAAATAAGGCAATGTCCATGTTATTGGAATTGATTCGTGATGCATTTCCTGAAGCAAAAATCCCAGAATCGTTTTATGATATGAAAAAAGTTGTTAACAAGCTTGGTCTGAATTATACAAAAATACATGCGTGTCCCAATGATTGTATGCTTTACTGGGGAGAGGATTCAAGTAGACAGAATTGTAAGAAATGTTCTTCTTCTAGATGGCAGTCAAAGGGTGATGTTGGAAGTATGACTGAACATAATTTCACGGAGAAGAAGAAAAGGAACACACCTGCAAAAGTTTTGCGTTACTTTCCTTTGAAGCCTCGATTGCAAAGATTATTCATGTCATCAAAAACCGCCGAACACATGAAGTGGCATGCTGTAGATAATAACAATGATGGGTTAATGAGACATCCACGGGATTCCCAATCGTGGAAGACATTTGATTCATTACATCCATATTTCTCAGCTGATCCTAGGAATGTTCAATTGGGATTGGCTGCCGATGGATTCAACCCATTTGGGACTTTGAGTACGAGTTATAGCATTTGGCCAGTTGTTTTGATCCCTTATAATCTGCCTCCGTGGATGTGTATGCAACAAACATCTTTTATCATTTCGATGATTATTCCTGGAAAACAAATGCCTGGAAATGATATTGATGTATACCTGCAGCCTTTGATTGAAGAATTGCAGGAGTTATGGAGCAACGGTGTTGAGACATTTGATGTTTCTTCTAAAACAATGTTTAAAATGCATGCTGCTTTAATGTGGACCATTAGTGACTTCCCTGGGCTTGGGAATTTATCTGGTTGGAACACTTATACGGGTTTGGCTTGTCCCTTTTGTAACTTTTATTTCGAGCCCAAACGGCTACCTCACAGTAGAAAATGGTGCTTCTTGTGCCATCGAAGATTTCTTGATGCATCTCATAGATTTCGGCTGAACAAATCAAAATTTAATGGTTGCATTTATCGTAGACCACCTCCAAAGTTGTTAACCGGTTCTGAAATATTGACACAGCTTGAAAATGTTAAAACAGAATTTGGGAAGGTTCATCATTTGAATGATAGCGGAAAACGAGTGCGAAGTGCATCGTCAAGTGAAATCAGAACGCAACAATGGAAGAAAAAAAGTATATTCTTCAAACTTTCGTACTGGAAATTTAATTCTTTGCGCCACAATCTTGATGTGATGCATATTGAGAAGAATGTATGTGATAATTTGATTTTCACATTACTTAATGAGCATGGAAAGTCGAAGGATCATCTCAATGCTTGCAAAGACTTACAAGTAATGAACATAAAACGTGATCTCTGGCCAGATGAGAATGAAAAGTATGCTCCGGCCATTTTTTCATTGAAAAATAGGGATAAAGATACATTCCTTCAAATTTTAAAGAATGTGAAGGTATCTGATGGGTATTCGAGTAACATCTCGAGGTGTGTTGACTTGAAGAATCGTAAGTTATATGGATTGAAAAGTCACGATTCACATGTTTTGTTACAACAGTTACTACCATTGGCATTGCGTACATTATTACCTGAAAAAGTTACTACTGTTGTACTCCATTTCTGCACATTTTTCAGACAGTTATGTGAGAAAGCTCTACATCCATTTCAGCTTGACAACCTACAGGAGAGGTTTGTATTGACCCTTTGTGCAATGGAGATGATCTTCCCTCCATCGTTTTTTACTGTCATGATGCATTTAACTGTGCATTTGGTTGACGAAGCTAAATTAGGAGGCCCCGTTCATTATCGATGGATGTATCCAATTGAGAGGTATTTTATTTATATGTTTCCAGTTAAGTAAACATTTTTTGGCATTTAAATAAATGCATAATATTATTATTTTTTTTCACAGATATCTTGGGCATTTGAAAGCATACGTGAGAAATAAAGCTCAACCAGAAGGCTCTATTGCTGAAGGCTATTTGGCCGAGGAGTGTCTCACCTTTTGTTCCAGATATTTGGATGATATTGAGACAAGATTTACTCGAGTTGGACGTGTTGACGACACATCAACTCAATCTCAAATGCATCAGAAATCAAAAATATTTCCTGCTATTGGCCGATCAGTTGGGAGGACCTCATACGCGACACTAACAGAATTGGAATTATTACAGGCACATAGATATGTGCTGCTGAATAGTGAAATTGCAGATCCATTTATTGAAGAGTTGAGGATACAAACAAAGAGGCGAATGAGAAGCCGAACACGAAATGAAAAAGATATAACGAAAGCTGTGAATAAAGAGCTGGTAGAATGGTTTTCACGACGTGTAAGTTTATAAATATTGCAATAAATACGAATATTACTTTGACACATACAATTTTCAAATCTATTAAATTATATTTTTTTTTCAGATCATGAATACTGATACTCGAGCTGACTTTTCAGAAGATTTGAAGTTTCTTGCTAGAGGTCCTATAAAACAAGTTAGAAAGTTCAACGCTTATAATGTGAATGGTTTTAGATTTCGTACAGTCGATCGAGAAGTGGGTTTGAAAACACAGAATAGTGGTATTTTTACATTTGCTGAAGTGGAATACTATGGAAAGCTGCATGATATTATTGAATTAAACTACCACGGGCATTTTTCTGTTGTTTTATTCAAATGCAAATGGGTCGATTTTATCAGAGGTGTTAAAAGATATTCCTTGCAATTTACTTCTGTAAAATTCTCTCGCTTGATGGATGTTGGTGATCGTGAACTGCATGATCCATATATCTTAGCATCGCAGGCAAAAATGGTATATTATGTGAATGATGTTGTGGATGAAGGGTGGAGTGTAGTTACTCACGTAATACAAAGAGATTTGTATGATATGGGTGATGAAGTGGAAGATTTGACCTCTGCAATTGAATTTCATCAACAACAGGAAGCAAAATTATTTGTCCATCATGATATTGAAAATATTGGTCTAGCAAGGATGAATGAAGTGGATGAAGCAATGGAGCAGGAAACCGACATGATTGAAGGGGAAAATGATTGTATGTACAATTATTTATTCATTCAGCAACTACTTGTTTCATTTCTGTAGTCATTCATTATCATTGTTATATATATTTTGTTTGTTAATACTAGGCATCTATTATCATTTTTAATTTTTTTTCTGTATAAATTTTTTGAAATATATATTCTGAACTTAATTTTATTTGATTAAATGACAGGAATGCCAAGGAAGAAGCGGTACACTATTCCTTCTTCTTCTGCGACAGATGACGATCCGTCTGTCCCCACAGCATCATCTCCCCCTACACCATCTCTGACACCATCAGTGGATGCCTCATTAGAGGATGAGTCATCGCCTCCCCCTACAGGAGTTTCAGCAGCGGGGCAGCGACACGCCCCCTCCAGTTCATCACGGACATTCTGGAGGGTCGCAGTCATAGGTACAAATTTTAATTAAATAAATTTATTGCATTTTGTTTATAGTAATTGTTTGCTCATTGCAGATGAAGACAATGAAACCATGGAAAGAGACATAAAAAGTTCTGATGTTTGGAACATGCATGGCAAGAAGATAGTGGTGCCATTTGATTCTTATGGGGTCCCGACGGATGACGCCGCAGGTTTACTTGGTCAGATTATAGGTCAGCTGGCAGCGGAGCCCGTTTCCCTGCCTATTTCGTATGATGATTGGAGGCATATGCCTCCAAACTGGAAAAATGAAGTTTATGATTCTCAGATAAAGGTAATTTTATTACTTTATGGTTTAATTGAATGTCATTTTACTAATATATTCAAAATGAATTTCTGTATACAGATGTTCTTCCACTTTACCCATGCTGATGTGATAGCACGGAAGTGGACATTGAAAAATCTTGGAAAAAAATGGAAAGATTTCAAATGGAGGTTGTGGTGTGATGTCAACGATTCTTCGTTGACCGTGCAGCAGATGTATGAGAAGATACCCAGTGGGGTACCGAAAGAACAGTGGAAGGTTTTTGTCGATAGACATCGTGATGAGAAGCGGATGGTATTGAAATATATATTATTATATTATCCTCATTTTACATTTATAAATGTACATGAAGAGGAGATAGACATTGAATACAATACTATTAAATTGAATTTTATTTATTTTAGGATCTCTCAAGAAAGAATGCTTCAAACCGGGCGAAGCAGGTAATCTCGCACACTGCGGGTTCAAAAAGCTTTTCAAGAAGCCGAATGTCATTGGTAATCTTTTAATTAGTTTAAATATTTATAAGATAATATTATCTATTTAACATATTTGATTGATGATTTATCTTTGTTTAATGCAGTCACAGAGTTTAGGGCATGAAGCATCCCGAACAGAACTGTGGCTGGATGTTCATAAAAAAACAGATGGAAGTTTTGTTAATGAACCTGCCAGAGAAGTTGGGGTATGAAGTCAATTATTTATTATAATAACTTAATATCAGTTCTTACTGTGTTAATATATATTGATATTTGATTTATAGGTAAAAATTAAAGAAAAATGGGATGCCAATCCTGGGCAATCCTACTCAGTCTCCCAGGATGACCCGGTTGGTCAAGTCCTTGGGAAGGAGCATCCTGGTAGAGTGCGCGGGATGGGTTTGGGACCCGTACCATCTGAGGTCTTTCGCATGCCATCAGGGATTTCGGCCTCATCTACTCCTGGTTATAGTCATTTCATACCTGAAGATGCTCAGAGGGAGATGTCTGCTCTACGAAACACAGTTCACCAGCAGGGGAATCAGATATCTGATTTGCAGAAAGAGTTGCTTGAAATACGTCAGCATATGAGCAGATATGCCCCCGGTGGTAGTGCATCGGGTAGTGGTGAGCAGGTAAATCACAAAAAAATCAAAATCATTTAGTTTGCAAACTTTTATTGGTTTTAATTTTTATTATAAATATGCAACAATATTTAATTTTCAATATAATGTTCTTACAGGTGGCAGCAGGTGGTGGAGATGAAGGTGGAGAGGGTGACGATGCAGCATCAGATGATGAGTAGTAGTATTGTTGATGTGTTGAACAAGTATGATAACAGTTGGTTTGTAGTAAAATCATTTCATTTGCTGAAAATTATTTCTTTTTAGCACTCTAGTGTTGTTCTCTATGTATTAAGATGGTATTCTGAGACTATGTTTGGAGTAATTAATGTTTAATTATCATAAAATCAAGAATTATTACCCATTTTAATTGTAGATGATATATTACACCATTTAAAGGAATCTGATAGGTTTTTTATGATTGATATATGGTCTAAAAATCACCCGAGGTGGTTGAATGATGAGGTTATCTTGAATACATCCTTCCCTCATAGGTTTGAATACATCTGGTTTGTGGTTATATCATTCAGTGTTATAATAGAAGAAGATATATAAATGGGGCTCACAATATATATGATCTATGAATTCATATACTAGTTCTTAGATGTGTACATTCATGAAATCATTATATACCAATTGGAAGTGGGTGGAAGTCAAAATTGTGATGGTCACAATGTATCCCCAATATTAGGGAGGATATGTGATCATATATTGAATAATGATTTCATAACATTATATAGAAATCAAGGAGTCCAGTTAAATACATTATTAAGAATGATTGTACATGGATGAGGTTTTAGGACTCCCCATGATACCATAATTAATTGTTTAGAATGTAATTACTATTTCATATCATCATTATTGGGAGGAATATGGAATCCCTCCATTACCTAAACTCTCTTTAAAATGAATTTCAATCCCCTAATCGATGGAAATCTGGAATTGAATTTCAATAAGTTGTGGGATTTTTTGGGAACATTAATTTTGACCTAGTTGCATTATGGGTGAATAAAACACCAATTTTTTTTTGTTTTCCGATAAAAATATACATCATTCATCTGTTTTTGTGTATATATTCTATGAGTTGTGTTGGATGTTGTATACTTTTACATTGTGATGTGTCTATGTAAGGGAATAAAAAAATATTTTTCTAGTGTGGTGTAATGCATGACTTAAAATATCCTAATAGTTATAGAAACTATAAAAGAAGATCAGGATCATTTCAAGGATTCCAGCTACATTGTGATGAGGATTCATCCCCAAGAGAATCGCGTTTTCGCTCTCGCATCTGTGAAGATGCCCTAGCTCGACGATGACTGTAGATCCGGCCCCCTCCTCCCCGGCGGGGGGAGGGGGGATTCCTCCCACGGTGCTTCGGCCATTCATCCCTTTCACCAACCCAGCTTTTCTCCCCCCCTTTCCGGCCATTTCGCTTAGCCCTAAGGTCCCTGACCTCCACGAAGGCTCTCCTCAGCTCATGATTTCGCTCAAGGAATTCAACGCGGCGTCGGATCTGCACAGATCAATGCTAGTGGCTCGTTTCAGAGGTCATCGTCCCTCGGTAGATGCCTTCGACCGCTTCGTCTTTGGTTCTTGGGGTTTACAAAATCGAGCGGTGGTGGGTTTGCTCGACCGGCGTCAATTGATGATTCGTTTTGAATCTGAGGACTTGGTCGTCGCCTGGTCGAGCGCACCGCGAGTGTTTGATGGGTGCGGCTTCTTCCTTCTACGATGGTCGTTCGACTTCAACTTGAACCGCGATCCGCCGTCGGCCGCGATTTTGGTTAGCTTTCCCGATTTGCCTCTTCCTTTCCAGAATCCCTCTATCATTTGTATGCTTGGGAACTTGATCGGTCGGTATCTCTGTTCTGATCATCGAACCTCGGCGGTATGTCACCCTATTATGCCCCGTGTTTGCGTTGAAGTTGATATTTCAAAACCCCCAACTGAGTGGCTATGGATCTCGGTTGGAGAAGAACTGAGATGGAAGCAGCGGGTGGTGTTTGATTCTTGGCCCGCGTTCTGTACCGATTGCAGCAAGATCGGCCATGACGTTTCAGGATGTCGCCGCGGGAGTTTTGACAGGTCCTCGAAGGTGTTGGTGGCTCTAGAGGCAGAGGACCAGTCATGCGCAAGAGTGGATCCAGGTGCGATTGGTGTGGCGCGCGGGGAGGATCCAGGGGCGACGGGGGTTCTCTTGAGTCCTGTCAGGATTGAGAAACCTGGGCAACTCAAGGAGGTTGGCCCGAGGGTTGCAGATGTTTTTTCTAGATTGAGGCATGATCTGGGTGTTAGGGGCGATGGTGTGGAGAGGTCCGTTGTGGATGTGGGTCTTCATCCTGTATTACCCAGCCAAGCCGAGGAAGGTGAAGGCAGTGAGGCTCATGGGGCTGGAAGCTCTCCTGGGAGAGGTCGGGGTGACAACCATCATCTGCAATTCATGGGTCGGGGAAATGACCAACCCATGGGATCGGCCTTGGTTCCGGGGAAGTCATTCTTGGCTGCTGTTACTTCTTCCAGAGAACAGGAGAAGTTGGCCAATGCCAATATCTTGAAGGCACTAGATCCTAACACCCTTGGGGATCATCCGAAGGTTGGGATTGGGGGGAAAGATAAGGTCATGAAGAAGAAGGTAGATCTGGAGCATTCACTTTTCAAGCCGAGCCCTCTCTGCGAAGGCATGCAGTTATCGTTGGGGAACCGCTTTGTTGGATTGGAAGTTCAGGATCCTATATTGTCTCCGGAGGATGATTTTTCAGGTGATGACAGTTATAGTACTCCTTCAATGGACAGCATGGATCGATGTAAAGGGAAAGGCCCTCATAGCCCTCGGCGGAAGAAGGGGAAAAAAGTCGCTAGAGATTCTGGAAAATGTATTGTGGTCCAGGGGAAAAAGACTAAGAGTCGCAAGGATTATTCTCATCTTCCAAAACCAATAGAGACTAGGTCGGCCAAGAAGGGAAAGATCAAAGTAAGCACAACCCTTCAGGAGGGGGAAAAAGAAGGAACAAACAAGCCTATATGTGACAAAGAAGAAGAGAATGGAGAGTGCTTGAAACTCATCCTGCACTCCAAGGAAGATATGATTGAACAAGCCATTCGTCCTAATGTTTCAGAAGAGGAGCTCAACAGAATTTACGCACGAAGGCTGCAAGTTGATGCCACAGAGGAGCAAGAAGTGTGGTTAGATAAACAAGATAGAATTCTGGCCCGCGGGTTCAATAAGGGAAAAATCAACTCAGAGGAATTTATTCAGACGATGGAGAGGATGATTTCCTACTTTGAAGAGGTCATCAGAGAGGATCCTGACATCCAGGTTGGTATGCTACACTGGGAGCTCTTTAGAGCAGCAGAGTCAAGTAACTTAAGCCTTGTGTTTCACCACTTTGTAAGCTCTTTCAGCACGTAGTGCTCCTGTAGTGTACTCTGGTTTTTTCCATTTTCCTTAAAATGGCTTAATAAAAAAATCTAATTTGGCCAGGATCATTTCAATACCACTGTATAATATAGATGTAGACCCATGTAGTTATATTTCAAAGATCTTGTGTTCTTGAGGTTGTTTCCATGATGGTGTAGGCATATTTTGTGTGAGGGAGTGTGGATTCTCCTAGGTTGTTCTGGATTTTTTAGGTTTTGGTGAACATTGGTGAGGTGTTATATCAGTTGGAGCTCTAACCACTGATAAAAATAATTCACAATATCATCAATGTATCCCAACATTACTGAAATAATCATGATTCATCCCATATATTCAAATATAGAGAGTTGGATGATGAGGATGAAGTAATGATTTGGTGAACCCAATGGAAATCATGGATCATTTGTAGATTACTCTTCATGGGAATGTTAATCCATTTTATCATTTTCTATGGTGGAATAGTGGTTTGGAGGAGATATTTTTTGGTACATATTCAAAGATGAATGAATAATGTCATAAAGTGTTTTAATTCATTCATTTTTTTCAATGTAACTGTGTAAATCTATTTTATTGTTTGTCATAATATGAATATGGTCCCTTTAATTGGTTGGTTATGACACATGGTTATGTGTTTATTTATTTAATGATTAGTTTTGATCAAATTATTATATTATCCTTGAGAGGTTTCCCACAAGGGTTCTATTTTGGAACCATTTATATTCATTGGAACATGAGGATGATAACTGTTTTAGTGGTATCCTAGGTAATATATCCAATTTTAATAAAACCCACCTACTTGTTTTATTGGATTTTGGATATTTCAATATGGTTTTATGAGTCATTTCACATTGAAACATTCATGGGTTTTCTCATAGATTCCCTACTTGTTTTATTGGATTTTGGTTCTCATAGTGAGATACATGTTTCTTGTTATGGTGTGGTTTTGTCTATGAGGGATGGTGTTTTTAATGTTGGTTTTTATTATGGTAAGAGATGTTATGGTCACTATTATGAGGATGTTGGTTTTTGTGTGTAGTGGTTTGTGGTAGTATTCTTTTAGTGATGGAATATGAAATGGTAATGATGTAATAATGTTGTAAGCTGTTGTACATTACAAATATGTGTGGATGTGATATTATGTGGGGCTGATGGGTGAGATGTGGCTGTGGTTTTGGAAAATTTAGGGCAGTGGTGGAGCAGATGCAACATATTTTTTTTTCCAGTTCAACGTTTAGCGGCGGTTTTAACCGCCGCTAAATGCCATACCTGTGAGCATTTAGCGGCGGTTTTAACCGCCGCTAAATAACCGGGAATCAGTTAGCGGCGGTTTTAACCGCCGCTAAATATATTATGTTGATATTTAGCGGCGGTATTCACCGCCGCAGAATAGGCGCATCAAATGCCTGAATTTAGCGGCGGTTAAAACCGCCGCTAAATAAGATACCCATATAACCGCCGCTAAATGACGGACATACGACACATTTCTAAAACCGCTGCGGAATCGAAAAAACCGCCGCTAATAGATTGCCGACGCCAAACTTAGCGGCGATTTTTGTAAACCGCCGCCACACAATATAGCGGCGGTTTAAACCGCCTCTAAACCGGAAAAAAACCGCCGCTAGGATTGGCATTTGTTGTAGTTATAACCACTAAATGATTTAAATATCACTTTATAAGTTTCCATGATAATTTTAAAAGACAATTTTGTCATTCAAATTTTTTCTGTTTTTAGATTTTAAATAAATGATTTCAAATAAAAAATATATTTTCCTCAACAAATGTTCAATGTGATCTTTCAAAATATTTTTCCTTCTATGATGGATTCCTTTGATTTTACTTAAGTATTAGTGGAGATATGTTCTAATGATACCATATTTATTATTTTACTAGATAGTTTATATTTATGATGAAAATATGTTTATGAAACATGGTCTTTTTCTAAAGGTTTTTCAATTATTAAATGTATTTCAATCCCTATTTTTTATAGGTTATGATATTATGAATGTTTTATAGTCTTTTTGAACACATATGTATGTATTTTATTATGTAATGGGAGGGACATATATCTACCTTTAGTGCATTGGGTAAAGATTGATATCTCCTGAGATAAATAGGACCCAAATAGGGAGTAAACCCTATTGAGAAAAGGAGTTTTTACACTATGATATTATTGTGAGTGAACAATGAAAACGATGATGGATTGGGGAGTAAAACCATTCCTTTATGATAGTTTTTTAAATGAGGCTTCATACTAAGGAAATAATTTTATACGATTATGTGTATGATAAAAACTTATTCCTTGTACCAATGTTATGATCTCTTGACTCATTTTATTTTATTATTTTATGATTTATGTCTTAAAAACAATCATGATTTATTCCATGACTCAATTTATTATTTAAGTTTCATAGGGAGTAGTTTTTAAGTGGGATTATCATGTTTTTATTTCCATATGCCCATGTTATGATAATATCCCCTTTATTTACCGTTTCATAGAATTTGAGATAAATCTTTCTTATGTTCCCTTTCACATGGCTATAAAGAAAGTTATTGGTAATTATATATCTAAGAAGGGTTCAAGGTATAATTACCTTAGTGGGAGTTGATATAGTCTAATTATAAATATGTTTTTTATATATCTATGTTTCGAATGTGTAACACACTGAAATTATAAAATAGTAATATTGTATTCGATATCATATGAGAAAAGAAAAATTGAGTTTAAAAAATCCAAAAAAATATATTTTATTTAATTTATTCTCTTTGATATTTTACAAAACATGCAACTCTGAGTATAATATAATATACTGTTGTAACCTAGCTGTTAAAATAGAGGGTATGGATAATAAGAACTAAATTGGAGGGTATGAATAGTAATAAATAAATTATGAAAATTATATGGTTAAAAAATAAAAAATCTAATTATCTAGTTATCTATTTATTATAAATTAAATGAGAATAATTTTATAGAAAAATATTTTTTTTTCTAAAAAACTGTATTTTTTCTAAAAGGTGGTTTAATATTTCTTTTGTAGATAATTTTAAATTATATTTTATCATATTTAGAAAATTTATTTCAAAAAATTAAATTCTATTTTAAAATCATAATATTAAAATTATCTTAGGGTGAATATTTTGGAATATTCTGAAAAGTTTAATTTTTTGATGGATAGTGAAAAATATTGATTTTTATCAGAAAACTACCTTTTTATTTAAATTATTTAAAAAGTTAGATTATATTTTAAATTTATTTTATAGTAACATTAGAAAAAATTTATTATATTAAATAAAATTTAGGTCATTGGAATTAAATTCGTACTGAATTATGATTTTAAAACCTTCTATACTTATAATACATTTTTCATTGGAAACTGACGTTTTCATCATGTTTGTGGGTAAAATTTTTAATTAAATTATTCATATTTTGTGACTTGAATTTGAAAAAATGGATTAAATATTTCGAATCATAATTATTTATATTATTTAATAATTTCAAATTATTTTTTAACAAAAAATAATAGTGAAAATAGAATATTAATTATCACAATTAAGGTAAAAATGAGTTTACTAGGGGTTAAACTAAGAAGATAACTTTTAAAAATTACCTTCCAACAACTCAAAATGTTATTGGATGGATATATTTCAACCTTAAACTATAAAATATTATATCCTAAGGTTATTTGTTTTATTTTTTACATGTGAATTAATTTATCATTTTGGATTCTTTTGGGAAATTTCCAAGTAATTTTCAAGAGGGTTACCTTTACCCACTTATAGAAGGGAACTCCTTCCCTTAACATCATAAAACATAACAATAAATTTTTATTAAAAAAATAACTCATTAACTCCCTATAATCCTATTTCACATTTCAGATATGCTAGTACTCCCAAAATTACAACCCAATGAGCCTTAATAAGAGATCCAAACAATGTTTTTTAAAAGTTAATTGTCTTAGAAATATCTTTAGTTTTCTTTCCTCATCTACCACCTTTAGCTATGTATTAACAGATAAAATTTAATTAAAATAGTATATCCTTTATAATGATATGTTATTATGTTTATTTAATAATATTTACCCATATACTCTTCCATAAAATGGGAAATGAAACAGTCGGTCATATGCACTAAAGAAAACAACCTTGCCAACTAATTCAATTCATTTTCAATCCCCACCATTCATGTATGGATATAATGATGGTTTAAAAATATGTATATTATATTTACTAGGGTATTATACTTTTTTAATTATAATATCACATTTAAATTTTTTATTTACATTTTTTTAATATTTGATAATTTCGCTCATGTGTACGGCAGACTAGCGCCTTACAAAGAAATGTGATTCATTTTTCACTTAAAATTTACATGTAATGTAAAGAAGGTTATATTTAATGAATATATGTGATATATATGATATGATATTGATTTTCTTAACATTAATATATAACCCAATTCCTTATCCTTTCACTCATTATGGGATTGATAATGTTGTTGGTGCATATGTACTACATACCATCTCCACGAAGCGATGTAATCCATTCTCCATGTTCAAATTTTAATAATGATTATAAAAATGTATGTAGTGAAAAAATGATATTTATTACATTAATATAATTATTTATATAGTGTGAATATATAATATTCATAGGAACCTGAACTTTCATGTTAATAAATGCATGAGAAAACAATGCAATTAATGCACTATTCAATGAAAATAGTGAAATTTTAATAAAGAATAGGTGATAAGAAGTTAAAATAGGAACAAATATGATATTATAAATATGAATATGGTATCTTTTATAAATTAGTAAATTTATTAAAACAATTATATATTAGTTTAAATCATATTTAACAAAAATGAAGAGTGAGGCAAGGGACTTCGTCTTAATTTCCCTTCATTGGGACATATTGTAATTTTATGCACCTAATTTCTTTTATATGGTGTGTATAATGCCTCTTTGAAAAGTAATATCATGATTAATTAATATTAATTGGTATTTAATGATTCAGAAATGGTATTTAATGTTTCACATTGAATTATTTCACACAAGGGGAATTTGACTTAAAAATTACCATGTGGTAAAGAATTTCATAACCCAATTTAATTTCATTAGGTTATATTACTTGTATATTGTCTTTGATATTATATAATTTTGTCTGTATTGGATTTTGAAAATGTTATTTTTTATATCCAATTTTTTATGTGGATTTATATTTGATACACATAATCAATTTAATGGTTAATTCTCACTTCAAAGTTTGATCTTTGTAAGGGTTTATTTCATAATCTCAATTTAATCGAATTTTTTATGCTTTAATTTTCATTAAATGAAATTATTTCATAATTTTCAAATAACCACCTTTAAATTTATTATCATACGATTATTCATTATGTACTAAATTATTAGAACAATTTTTCTATAGTTTATTACTTAATATATTTGATAAAATGTTTTTAATAAAATCTGAATTTATTTTTCAATTCAGTCAAAAATCCTTATTCTTTTAAAACCATTTTTTAAAAAATACAAAATCTATTTAACATTATCCAAATGATTTATAGAATAATATTTTATCCATTTTTTAATTTTAAAAAAAATTATTGTAATATTCATGTTTTTTTCCAAACAAGACTCGGTTGGATTTTACCAAAAATGTTAACGATGTCTTTTTTTAACATGTATGACATGTAAATAATTATCTACCATCATGACCACCCAATTTCTTAAGGATTACTTTATAATCATCATATTTTATTTTAAAATAAAATAATTTTCAAAATATTTTGTGTACTTTTAGTTTTCTAAAAATATAATTTTAATATGAAAAGGATATATTCCTCAAGAATGTTTCAAAAGAAGTTTTTATGGTATTTATATTAATCAAATAAGAAAAATTAATTTTCCTCATAATACAATAGGAATATATTGTATTGATACCATAATTATTCATTCTATGTATGATTTATGATCACTTTGACCAAGTAAGGTATTGAAATTCTCATTCTTGATTCATTTTTTAGTCAATAACATTCCCTCGAAATATTCACTTTCTAGTGATCATTGTACATTATATTTTCCCTAAATATCTATATTATTTATCACACATATCATTATTTCTTACACCATATATCATTTATATATATTGAGTTCTACATTGAAATTTATTTTTTTATCAGGGAAATATTGATAAATATATATTCTTTAATCGGTATGGATATTTTATGATAAGGAACATTTTTCATGAATTAAATAAATTATTTTATTCAGAAGGAATTATTTATACATATATCGAGAGATGTGGCCAAGAATTATATATCCCCTAGATGCATTGGTTTTATCATGAGGAGAATTATTAATCTATAATTAAATGGGGTTTTATTTGTAGTTTTAAACTATCTTATGAATAGTCTTAATAGTAGAGGTATTATGATGTATGAGATAATGAAGTACAATAATTATGATTTTACTTTAATAAGAATTTAGTTAATATTATCCATGATATTTTCACAATTATGTTATCTATGGATTCATTTCATTCTCACTTGTTGATTAAATTATATATTTTCTTAGTTATTTACCTTGGTATATTACTTATTCCTTATCTTTTGATGATAGGAAAGTTATTTAAATGGCATGTGTGTTTAGTTATTTACCATTCCATATAGATTATTCCTCATCAATTCATAATAATCAAGTTATTTAAATGGATTTTGTGTGTAGTTATTTACATTTTCATATTTATTATTCCTTATCTTATCATGATAGTCAAGTTAATTAAATGTAATTTGTGTTTATTTGTTTGTGTTTCCATATTCATTATGCTTATTAATTCATGATAACATCCATTGTACACAAACCTTAATGATCATTTTAGCTCACAATTATTTTGTTTATATATTGAGGAATACATGAATTATACTATGATTGATATTCAAGGATATTTCAGAGATAATAATGTTATCCTAGAAAAAAATTTATGTTGTAATTTATGTTTTAAAATGTATTAGGGGAATTAGGTATGTATCTAGTTTAGCAAGACTACTAAACTATTTGGTCCTTTCAGACATGATTACTTATATATTATATCAATATAATAAATTAATACACTAGATCAGGGTTACTAGAGTTGAGTTTGTTACATTGGGTACCAAAATAAGTTTAGTAGAAACCTTGAGAAGTAAATTTAATAAATCAGTTATTAGAAAAAATAACCATATGATAAACGTTGAGGATATGTAATGTAAAACCTCCTAATTTTTAGGTATAAACATGACATCAGATTTTTCGTAGAAATATATCCCTTTGTGGATAGTAAAAGTGGACTTAGTTTAGTAACAATTATACCTATGTGTAATAACTTTGAAAGAGAAGAATTCGGTGTGACCTGATCATCACCTAGTGCATGAAAATGAGACTTACATCACACCTAGTTTGACACTACCAGGTGATATACATATGATAATTCACATTTTCATTAAAAACAATTATCAAAATATTATATAGATGATGAAAATTAATCACATAGGTTAAACCTATGGTTCCATAAATTGATAAAAGTTTACATGCTTAAAACATACTATAAATTATTATATAGTTTTCCCACTATTATTATTTCTTATCACACTATGCTATTTGTTTTTCATCAATGTTTGTAACCAAAAGTAATTTTGTTAACATTTAAAATGAAGGAAAATGTGGTGAATATCAGAAACAAAATGTGATGATGATACTTTTTAAATATATCATGATTATTCCTAATAAATTACCCCGAAATATGATTAAACCCCTGTGAAAGTAGACTTAGTTCGGTCATAGTTGTTCCTAAGGTTAATAACTCTAAAAAGGGATAATTGGTATTGACATTAATGTCACATGGGGAAAAAATGGGCCTTCTTGTGCAACTTTTTTGACACTCATGGGGGATTTGGTTAGGATAATACACACTTTCTTTTCAAAAGATAATTAATGGTTTAAATAGATGAATAAATTTAATGACCTAGGTTAAACCTATGGTGCCTTAGATTAAAAAAGGTTATCACAATTTAAACATCCTCTTAATGATTATATGGTTTTCCTAGAAATACATCCCAATATGGATACTAATAGTAGACATAGTTTGGGATGAAATTTATTTAGGGGTAATAACTTCAAAGTGGGTGCATTGGGCTTGACCCGATCGCCACCTGGTGCATGAAAATGGTCCTTTTTATTCACCTAGTCTAACACTCCCATGGGATATGCTTAGGATAATTCATATTTTCATTATAAACAATTATGAAATATTTAAATAGACCATGAAAATTAATAAACTAGGTTAAACCTAATGTGCCTTAGATTAAAAAAAATATTTTCATGATTTAAACACTGTATAAATGATTATATTGTTTTCACACTATTATTATTATTATTTCTCACACTATTCTTTTTAGTTTTATTCAGTGGCTAGAACCCAAAGTAATTGTTTTAGCATTGAAAAGGAAGGAAAATGTAGAGAATATGATAATCCAAATGGGATAATGACATGATTGAAATATATCATGAATATTCCTAATTAGTTTTCCTGAAATACATTTAAATCATATAACTTAACCATGTCTCAGACTCACCAAAGTAAATAAGGATGGATTTTTCTATGTTCTTGAGTGGTGGAGACTATGAAAGAGATATGGATCTATTTACATAAAATAAGAAATGTGGAATGGTACACTTAGTAATTAGTCTCAAAGGAATGGGAAAATGATTTATGTTTGGAAAGGAATGGCATAAAGAAAAGAATTTATGAGGAAAATGAAGATTTTGAGGGATGGAAATAAATATCATCCTAGGGATCATTTTATAGTTTTTGTCTTAAAGGTGGAGAAACTATGAATTATCCAAATCAATTCTCTCTTCTAATAGTAAACCCCTATACCAAAGGACTTTTGTTGAAATAAAATGGTTTAAGTTTTTTTTTGGGTTTCTATAATTATATTGTCAAATAATTTTACTAATATTATTTTAGTAATATGAATACTGAAACATCTAAGGATTATGTAAAATTTTATAAACATATATATCTTCATTAATGTAAGAGTTATGGATACCATCATGGCTTAATATTTTAATGTTGATCATATGTTCAATGTCTTAAAACACCTTTTAGAAAAAAATTCGGTAGGATTTCACATGATAAAGGATATTTTGGAGACTTTTATGGAAATACAACCCATTGGATTAATATATCTTTTAGTAGAAATATTTTTTAAAGAATATTTCCCTTACAATTTGTGGGAATAATATTAATGGTATCAGAAACCATTTGGGTTTATATTGTCTTTTATTTTCAGGTAATTATAGGTTATTAAAATTTGGTATCATTATAGGAAGTATATTAATATGGTTTTAGAAATGGATAACATGCATTCCAGGTAACAACCCTCCATGTATGGAAGGGACATGGGTCTTGAACCCATACCCGAAGGGTGATAAGGGTTTAATGCCTACCACTAGCCAATGTGATGTTTTGTTTAATCTGAAAACGTTTTTTACTTAAATTTTTTTATTAATAAATGTTAATTAGGAACCAGTGATGTTACTACTGATGTTTGTAGATTAATGTGTTATATTGGACAAATTTTATTAACTGTATTGATATTGAAAAGTAATTATAGATAGATGGAAATTCTTATCACTCCCTTATTGGTCTTATGATCTGTTAAAATAGAATTTTAGTGATTCAAGATTGAAAAAATTATTTTTTTTGTATTCATTTCTTTGAGTAAGTGATTAATTGGAAATTTATTAAGCCATAACCAATGGATGAAATTGTGTTTATAAAATAGAAATATATGAAGTAAGTATATCTCCTTATATTATTAGGCTGTAAAGTAATTCCTCAACATTTATAAATGGATCTTTAAAAAAATGGTATTAAATTCATATCCAATGAATCAAATGGTCTTCAAATAATTATAGATTTATGGTTTTTAGGTCCTTAACATTCCATTTATCATTCACATATTGTGATCAATTACCACTTTCATTCTATATAATTATGTTTAGTTTTTCTATGTTCATATATTCACATAACAATAATGTTTTCCAATATAGAATCCTTGTTTTGTTTTATTCTATATGAACATAGTACCTCCCTTTCTCTCTTATTATGAGGTTTTTTTATTAAGAACTTTTTTATGATGTGGGTTTTCAACAAAAGAATTATCAAATCTCAAACCCTTTATTTATGTGTGCAAGATCAAATTGAGAGGAAGAAATATATTTAAGGAGGGGAGAACGTAACACCCAAAAATTATAAAAGAGTAAAATTTTATTTTGTAGTGCATGAGACACACAAAACTGATATTATACAACCCATGAAATACATTTCATTAAATTTAATCTCTTTGATAGATTGTAGAACACGTAAAACTGAGTCTAAATAAACCATAATATAGTATATCGTTATAACATAGCCATTTAATTAATGGGTATGAGTATTAATAACTAGATTATTAACGTTACATGCTTTATAAATGATAAATATGATTAGTTGGTTATATATTTATTATAATTGAAATAAGAATAATTTTAATGAATTAGAATTTTTTTGAAAAATGATCTTTTTTGAAAATGATAGTTTAGTCACGTTTTACACACAATATTTAAAAATAATTTGTTCATAATTTAAAAATATTATTTTAAAAAAATAACTTAATTTTTTAAATCCTTATATAAAAATTTTATCAGGGTTGATTTTTTCGATTCTTTTGAAATGTTTCATTTTTTTGATAAATAGTGAAAAATTCTGATTTTGTTTTTAAATTCCCTTTAATTTAAATTATCTAAAAAGTGAAATAATATTTTAAATAGGTTTTATAGTAAAATTAGTTTAATTATATTTTAATAAATTCAATTTATGTTATTTTAATTAATTTCAAATTGATTTCTTTATTAAAACATTAAACCCTTATTATATTTTTCTCTTTGGAAACCCGCATTTTAGTCATGTCTCTAGGTATAATTTGAAATTGAATTATGTAACTTATATAAATTTAGTTCATAAAATAGTATTCAATATTTTTAATAAGAAAAAATTATTTTATATAATATGTTCAGATAAAGTTTTGACAAAAACTAAATGTGAAAACAGTAAAACAGAATTATTGTGGTTAAGGTAAAAATGAGTTTACTGGGGGTTAAAAAATAATAATAAGGGTTAAAAATGACCTTAAAAATATTCAAAATATTTTTGTATAAAATTATTTCCACATAATAATATCCAAATTTTTAACCTATAGTTATTTTGAAGCTTTTAGGATGTGAATGAAATTATCATTTTGGGTTCTTTTGGGAAATTTCCATATAATTTCCAAGAGGGTTCCCTTTCCGCACTTATAAAAGGAAAGTCCCCCATTCACTTATTCACACCAATAAAGCCCAATTTCTCATCCAACCATTGTAAAAAACATTCCCAAACAACTTTATACACATTTTATTGATTTTGTGCTTCCAAAAAATACAAACCCATGGATCCTTAATAGGATATCCAATAGAGTTTTCTCTTAGAGAAGGAAATTTTCATAATAATGATCCTTCAAATTCTTTACTATTTTTCGACCATAAATTATATATTAACACATAAAATATAATAAAACCATTATATACCATATTAATAGATTTTATTATTTTTATGATATAATATTTATCCATATCTTCTTCCATCAAAAGTAAAATGAAATTGTTGATTATGTGTACGACATACTGCCGCTTCGTGAACATATTAAATTCATTTTTCATCACCACAATTCAAGGTAGGATATAATTATGGATTTAAAAATTTTATATTATATTTATTATGTTATTATACTTCTTTAATTATAAAATCCCATATACCTTCTAACTTTCTATTCCATTTAAAATACGATAATGTATCTCTTGTGTATGGAGGACCACCGCCATACGAAGTGTTGTGATTTGTTTTTATCTTAAAATTTACATTGAATGAAATAAGAATAAATTTAATGAATATATGTAATATATATGATATTATATTGATTTTATAAGATTAATATTTTACCCACTCCCTTATCCATTCACTTGTTAAGGGAATGATAACGCCACTCGTGTATCTGTAGGACCTACCGTCTCCAAGAAGTGATGTGATCCTCTATCCAATTTTAAATTTAAATAATGATTATAAATATGTATCTAATTAAAAAATGATATTTATGACATTAATATTATTCTTTAAATTATGAAACTATATAATATTCACAAGAACTATAACTCTCATGAAAAACACACATGATAAAACCATATATTTAACTCCCAAAAGAATGAAAATAATAAAAGATTAATAACGAATTAGTGATAAGATGTTATAAGAGGATCATATAAGATATTATAAATATGAATATGGTTCTTGTAAATATTAATAAAAATCATTAAAACCATTATAAATTAGTTTATATCATGTTCAAAAAAAAGGAAACATGATGTAAAGAAATTCATCTGAATTTTCCTTCATTGAGGCATATTTTAATGTTATACATTTCATTTATATAGTGTACATACTTACAATTAAAAATTTCATATCATGATTAATCCACAATAAATTTTAATTTATGTTTTACATTGAATTATATCTTACAAGTGGAATTTTTCTGTAAAATTACCAAGTAATAAAGTATTTTATAACTCAATTGTTTATCAATAGGTTATATTACTTATTAATTATCCTTGATATTAGATAATTATGTGTATATTGAATTTTGAATATATTATGTTTTATATATTATTTTTTAAATGTATTTACATTTCATTTAAATAATTTATTCATTGGTTATTTATCACTTCAACATTATGATCTTTTTAAGGTTTTTTTTCACAATCATATTTTAACAAGTATTACTTATGATTGAATTTACATTAAAGGAAATTATTTGATAATTTTCAAATAAACACCTTACCTTTTATTATCCTATTTTTATTCATAATGTTTTATAGTAATAATTTCATTTCCCATTATTTAGTAGGTATAATAATTGAGAATATATTTTTAATAAAATCTAACTTCATTTCTCACTTTCGTCGAAAATCATTTTTCTTCCAAAACCATGCATTCTAAAAATGATTTATTAAATAAATTTTTTCCAATGTTTTAATTTTTAGAACATTTTATTGAAGGAATATTCATGTTGTATTCTAGGAAGGCCAATTTAGATTTTACATAAAATGTGAAAGGAATTATTATTTTTCCATGTAACACATGTAAGTAATTTCATTATATCATGAAAAATAATTTTTTAAAATATTACTTTATGAATTTTAGTGTTTATTTTCAATAAATGTTTTTTTTAAATATTTTATGATATATTATTTAAAAAAAATATATTATCAAATTGAAAAGTATATTTTTCTCACGAATTTTTTTAAGGATATTTTTATGGTAATTATATTCACAATTGACAACAACCCTTTATTTTAATTATTCTAGACAGGGGATATATTTTATTGATACCATCCTAATTAATTTTATGGATGTTTTATGATCATTCAGAAAAAGTAAAGTACTATATATCACTTTATTGAATCATTTTTTAGTCAATAAAGTTACCTTGAAATGTTCACTTTCTTATGATCATTGGACATTAAATTTCCTATTAATATCAATTTTATTGAGAATAGATATTTTTATTTGTTAAACCGTATATCATTTCTACATATGGTTTTATAAACTGAAATTTATTTTTCATCTAAGGAAATATTGATTAATATGTATTATTTACAGAATATAGATATTTGATGATAATTCATATTTTCATAAATTAAATCAAGGATTAAATATATAAGGAATGATTTAGAATTGAAGTGATGGGTGTGGATCCAAATTATGTATCCCCTAAATGCATCAATAGTATCATGATGTGAATCATTAAGCTAGAATTAAATGTGTTTTATCAGTAGTTTTAAACTATCTTGTGAAAGGTCTTAACAGTAGAGATATCATGATTCCTAAGATCTTTAAATCTAATAATTAGTCATTTCCTTAATTAATAACTCTTTTATTATTATCCATTATATTATTGAAATGATATTATCTCTAGATGAATTTTATTCTTAGTTATTGATTAAATGGTTGGTGTTTTCAATTATTTACTTTTCCATTATGATTATTCCTTATCTATTCATTATTAACATGTTATTTAAATGAAATGTGTGTTTAGTTATTTTCCATTCCATATTGATTTTTCCTTATTTATTCATGATACTCAAGTTGCTAATATGTAATATGTTTCCAGTTATATACCTTTTTATATTGATTATTATATATCATATCATGATAGTCAAGTGGTTTAAATGGAAGGTGTGTTTCGATATATACCTTTCTATGTTAATTATTCTTATTAATTCCTGATAGCATCCCCTATAATTAATCCTTACTGATCATTTGATCTGACCCTTATTTTATTTTCTTTCCTAAGATTCCCATAAGTGTACTATTATTGATATGAATAGATATTATATATGGAATAATGTTAACCTAGAAAAAAATTATGTTGTAATTTGTGTTATCAAATATAATATGGTAATTAGGTATGTATCTAGTTTACCAAGATGACTAAAATATTCAGTACTTGAGATTTGATTCCCTATATCTTATCCCGATGATATAATGCAATTCACCGGCTTTAGGTTTCTAAAATTGGGGTGGTTATAATAAGTAACTAGATTTATAAAACTATGGAATGGATCATTATGTTATATAATGATTATTAATCCATTCAGTAGTGGTACATATGTATAAAAAGTGTGGGTCATTATAGAATCACCCAATTTAGAGGTTTTATGACAGTTTTGGCTAGCCAAACCAACAACACATCCATGATGCTAAAGCACATAGTGTGGTGAGGTCACCTCACCCCATACACTACCGTAAAGGTTCAAAACACCAGGAAACAAATGAAAAAACCCAAAAAAACCATAAAATAGACATTACTAATTTAATATATAAAAAAAAATTAATATGGGAGGTTTATAATTCTCCCAACCATTCCACTTTATGTGACCAAAAATTTGATGGTAATAGTAAAATGAAAAATGGTCAAAACATCAACAAATGATCATATGTTCTAGGAAGGTAAGTATAGAAACCCATAAATTTCATAAATAAGTATTTCATCTTATTGTATAAATACTCATTACATTAGAATATGATTTATGTCATAACAACAAATATTTAGTGTCTTTAAAAAATTGAATCCATAAACTACTGGTTCATAAAAGATTTAAATTTTCTCTCACTTAGTTTTTCATAAATAGAACCATTTTTAGACACATCGTACTAAACACTTATCTTCATATCATAAGGAGAATAAAACATAATAAAATGTTATCTCAGATTCATAGTTAGGGTGAAAAAGAAGATATCAATGATCATTGAAACATAACATGAGCATACAGGGGTATGATAATATGAGATTAACCTTTTTATGTCATCCCCAACAATTATTATATCATAAAAATGCTTCATAACAAAAGGCATGGTTTTCTATAAGATATGTTTTATAATGGGATCAATGAACATATTCCATGAGATCATAATATTGGCATAATATTATGTCATAAATTAGGTTCATAATGTGTGGAATAATCATTATTAGATAAACTATAAGTCAATTCTACCCAATAGGACATTCATGACATGTTAAGTTTCAGCTAACTACCCACATACCCCCATCAGGTTTGGGATAACCTCTCGTGTACCCTCTTTTATGTGTGGTATAACCTTCCACAAAGCCTATTTAAGGATTGGTATAACCACCTATGTTCCCTATTTTTGTCTTAGGATAACCTCTATTATACCATTTAAGAACATGGAATATTAATTATTAACCCAAGAATTTAAGGGCTATATAATTCCCGAACCACCCATCACATTATCATAGATCCATTCATATATATTCCAAATGATCATGCAAAATTTCACCATAACATAACCAAAGGAAAAGAAAACAAGATTTCTCAATATTTCACAAACATGACCATAAACTATCTAATTATATTATAAATATGGTATTATGGGATAATATTCCCAATAAGTAATAAGTACCGTCAAATGATGTTGTCATAGATGAAAATTTGAATTAAAATATCACTTGATGTTTTTCAATAAAAATAATCTTTTAATTTATACATCACATATAAAAATCTATTTTTTTATAATATTAATGAAGTTATATTATTTGAAAAAAAAACCTTGGAAAATATTAATGGTATATTCTTAGCATTGAAGGTTCATGATGTTGAGAAATTATTTTCATGTTGTGTATCTAAAAAAGAATTATTCCTTTTTAATTTTGGAAAAAATTATAATGTGATTAGTTATAAAAATTATAAGATGATTCATTTAATTATTTTTTATAAAAAATTAAAACTTGGGTAAAAATTACTTTAAACATTTTTTTATAATATTAAAAAATTCTTCAAAACATTTTAATCAAAATATAGATAAGGATGAAAAATATTCCCGACATAATTGTAAAAAATAGTAGGTTTTATTTAAAAGAATCCATCAGTATCTTGTATACATAAAATAAGGGAAATAATAGGAAAACATGTATTAAATATAAATAACAATTTTAGAAAAATAAATCATTGGATTTACAAGAAAATGATAATAAAATATTCTCAATAGAAATTCGAGCATAAATATTCCTGATTAAAATAGAATTGAAACATAATTATCATACCAGTTTGGTAACTTTTGGATCAAAATATAAGGAAATGGGGAAATTTATATGTATATATATGTATATTCACATAGTTTTAAAGAGAATAATAAAAAAAATTTTGACCTCACCTATTTTGATAATCTCACTTATGTTTTAATATGTTGATAATCCCAAATAATGTTCATTTATATATTAATTACTATTAATTATACATTGAAATAACTCTAACTCAATCAGGATGTGTTTTTTATAGAACAAATAAGTGTTAAGTCACTGATATGCTCAAAGCTACTGATACAGACCTATCGGTACTTATTTTACCGATAGACATAGTCACCGATAAGCAAAGTTCACTAATAGATCAAGTCGACCAGTGTGTATAAGTCCAATGGTATGCACTTAATCACTGGTAAGAAATAGAGCTACCAGTATGCACAGGCTACCAATACAAAATTCAACCGATACGAGCTACTGTTAGAGTAAGTCTACTGGTATAAGCAAGTCTACCGCTATAAAGTCTAACGATAAAAAGATCTACCGATACAAAGAGCTATTGATACAAAGAGATACCAATACAAAGAGATACTAATACAAAGAGATACCCATACAAAGAGCTACCAATACAAGTAGAGCTACCGATAGAAGAAGTAACCATTACAAGTCGACCTTTACAAGCACTCTACTGCTTAAACTTTTATTCCTTATTTAAATTATACTGACGGTCATATTTGATGAATTTAATGCAACTGTCATTAATTAATGTGGGTTGTTGGCATGTCAGGGAACCGTAACTCTTACCTTTAAAAAGGTAATCATTCCCATTGACCAGAGCTGAATGCTATAAAAGGAAGGACAAAAGCTGGGAAAAGTGTGGGTGAATAGTAATGAAAATGTAGTGCGAAATAAGGGATGAATGGTGCTAAAAAGTGGTGAATACACACATAAAAGAAAGGCTACATCCATACTGGAAGAATACTATACATACACGAAGCAATTCATTCTAGAAAGGCAGACAAGCTGCACTTTAACCAAGGAGTGAAGAACTACAATGAACTTGATGAAAACGACCCTCTATTTTTCAGACAAAAACCAGAGAAGGACTCAGAAACATACTTGATCAATAAATGGAGTCCTGAGCTGCACTTCACATCACTAGAGCATTTTAAACTCATATCTACTCTCTTGGTGATTCTTTTACTTACTTTTAGAGCAGTGTGTTAACTCTACATATTTCATACACACACTGTCTCCTCTGCTAAACTGGAGGATTTCTAAATCCTCACACAAACCTTCCATAACTCTCTCTTGTATCCCACTGTGGATAGTGGTAGAGGTCAAGTAGGACCTGGACAACCAGTGTGATATCATTTTGTTTTCCCATGTAGAATTGTGGTAGAGGTCTTAGTACCTGGATAGTCTTTTCACTATTGTTTACCCTGATCCAAGGTGTGGATCAAGATTTATATAAATTTTTTTGAGAGGACTAAGTCTTGGCTTGAGACTGAACCTCTTGTCTAAAACTGGTGTGCTTACTTATTTTGGTTTTAGCTTATACTTAATATTCTGCTGCTAATTACTTTGAAATATAAAATTTTTTTAAAGTTACTTTGATAGTTAATCTATAAATTGTTTTTATGTATTGTAAATAATTAGGTTAACTTCAAAAGTTAATTAAAATTCAAATTAGATTAACTAATCACTAATCAATCTTTTGAGAATCTAACTAACCCTTTATAATTTTACAAATTCACTACAGATTATCTTGTTATTCAATTTGGGGGATTTTAATAAGACTCTTTTTAACATAAATTTTTAATTGGAACTCAATTCACCCCCCCCCCCTCTTGAGTGTCCACTCTGACCAACATTTGGTATCAAAGGGAGGTTTTGTTTATCAAGGTTTTCAAAATACTCTGTTTTTCAACTATGATTTTAGTTGTATCTTAAAGATCTTAAATTTCTATTAGTTTTAAATTTTATCTCTTTAAATATATTTGTTAATATATAATTATGTATAATAGACTTGAAGGTGTTGTTACCAACAGGCCAAATTTCTTTAATGGTACAAATTATACCCAGTGGAAGCTTAAAATGAAAATTCATTTAGAAAGTATGGGATTTGATATCTGTACGACTATAGAGACTCAATATGAAATTCTAGAAACTAAAATAACTACTTGGGATGAACCTACTAAGACAGCTTACAATAATAATTGTAAAGCAATGAATTCCCTATATTGTGCTTTAGGATATGAATAACTCAATCGCATATCTTCTTGTAAAACTACTTATTAAATTTTGGATACTTTGGGTGTTTCCCATGAGGGAACAACCAATGTTAAAGAAATGAGGCTAAATACCTATATTATTAAGTATGATAATTTTAAAATGAAGTATGATGAACCTATTTCTAACATTTATCTCAGGTTCAATGAGATTGTTAACACTATGAGCTCACTTGGAAAAGTTGTTCCTACAAAGGAGCAGATTATGAGAATATTAAGATGTCTACCAGAAAGATGGAGAGGCACATCTGTTTCAATAAGAGAATCGTGTGATATAAGTTCACTACCTGTTAAGGAATTAATTGGTAATCTTATGTTGTATGAGGAAGAACTCAAAGTAAACAAGGAAGAAGATGATGAACCAAGGAAGAAGTCAGTAGAATTTAAGTCTACTGCCTTAAAGAGCAAGGATAAGGAGAAAGTTCATATACCTACTGAAATCTCAATGAGTGAAAGTTAGGGTTATAATAGTGATGAAGAGATGGCTCAAATAGCATGGAGATTTAATAAGTTCTACAGGAAGAATAAATTCATCAGAAAATCAAACTACAAAGGGAAATATGAAAACAAAGGTCATTGGAAGAAGGATTGGAAAAAGTACGATAAGTGTGATTAAATTGTCTACTATGAGTGCAAAAGGAAAGGACATGTAAAAGCAGACCGTCCAAAATTGAAGTTCAAAAAGAAATATGACTATAAGGAAAATAAGTACAAGAAAGATATTAAAGCAACCTGGAGTGCTTCAAAATATAGTTCAAGTGATTCTGATTCTACTCAGAATGAAAAATCACAAAAATCCAACATGTGTTTCATGAAAAACACGTCTGAGGTAACATTGGATACTCCTTCTTTCAATTCATATTATTCTGGAGTTGATTCTGATTCTGAATCTGAAAATATGTCTTGTGAAGAGTTATTTGAATATATTAATATGCTAGAAGAAATCTGTAATGAGCTTAAGGACAAGTATAAAACCTTAAATAAATAGCATGCTTTGACCATATTTGTTAAATATGCACTTGATACAGAGAAGGAATAGAATGCTCAATTACTTAAGGATAATACTGAACTGAAATTTTCTAATGAGAAATTAAGGAAGTACTTATAGAAATTCAAAAATGGAAAGAATACTCTAACTCAAATTTTAGGAAAACAAGTGGCACCAAGATACACCACTGGAATTGGCTATCAGCCTGGACAGAGACAGTTTACTAAATCTAGATTTATTTCAAAGTCTGGACAGAATGCTTCTAGTTCTATTTTGGGAAATTCATATGCTTTAACTAGTTCTTAATTTTGTTATAGATCAAATAAAGTTTATCTTTCAAAATCTATCGATTCTGTAAATTATTTGAGACCCATAAGACAAATCTGGGTACCTAAAGCTTTGATTGCTAACTTGTCTAGACCCAAGAGAATCTGGGTACCAAAATCATTTTCTATCTAAACCGGTTTTGTAGGAAACTTTCTTGAAGAGTTCCCATAAGAAGATACGGTACTTGGACAGTGGATATTCAAGGCATATTACTGATGATTACTCGTGTTTCAAGAGTTTAATCAAATTTGATAGATGCCATGTCACCTTTGGTGATAACTCTAAAGGAAAAATCATCATCCTAGGCCAGATTGGTAACACTGATTCAGTTTTAATTTCCAAAGTTTTATTTGTTGATGGATTTAAATATAATCTGTTAAGTATCTCTCAGTTGTGTGATGATGGTTTCAATGTTAAATTTGAAAATTATTCTTGTAATGTTTTTAATTCTATAAATATTCTAGTATTTTCTACTTTGAGAAATGAAAATGTTTATGCTGCTGATTTGAATTTTTAAGCTAAACAGAACATTACTTGCTTAAATTATTTTCATAAAGAGTCTTGGTTTTGGCACAGAAGATTAGGACACTACAATTTTTATTCACTTAGAAAAATGACTAGGAAAAACTTAGTTAGAGACCTACCTAAACTTGAATTCCCAGTTGATAAAGTTTGTAATCTCTGTCAAAAGGGAAAGCAACATAACGTTTATTTTAAATCAAATAAAGATGTTTCAACTTCTCAGCCTCTCGAGTTGGTTCACATGGACTTGTTTAGACCTTCTAGAGTTTCTAGTTTAAATGGGAATCACTATGTCTATGACTTAGTAGATGACTTTTCTAGATATACCTGGGTATACTTTCTAAATCACAAAAATGAAGCTTGTTCTTACTTTATTAAGTATTCCAAGTCTGTAGGAAACCTTAGTGGACTTAAGAATAAGACCTTGAGAAGTTATCATGGTCATGAGTTTGAAAATAATGAGTTTGAATCTTATTTCTCACGCAATAGCTATTGTCACAACTTTTCTGCCCCTAGAACACCTCAGCAGAATGGTGTAGTAGAAAAAAGAAACAGAACCCTTCAAGAAATTGCAAGAATTATGCTCAATCAGTATGACCTTCCTATTTATTTTTGGGCTGAAGCTGTAAATACATCTTGTTATATTATCAATAGATTCTTGATTAGACTCGTTCTCAAGAAGACCCCTTATGAGTTGTGGAACAATAGGAAACCTAAAGTTAGTTACTTTAGAGTTTTTGGTTGCAAAGTATTTATTCTCAATACAAAGGATAATCTTGACAAGTTTTCATCCAAGAATAATGAAGGAATTTTTCTTGGTTATTCTTTAACTAGAAAATCCTATAGAGTCTTTAATAAACTAACCAAATGTGTGGATGAATCTGTTCACATCAAGTTTGATGAAACTAATCCACATGAACCCAAATCTTCCATTGAAAGTCTTGAGGAAGACTTGTCTGTTCTGGATCTTAGTGAAAAAAATAGTGACCCTATTGCAAAGACATCCAGTTCTGGAAACCTTCCAAAACCTGTTTTTGTAGAGTCATAATCTAGAGAAGAACCTAAAATTTCTACTCCCACCTTTACTAGATCAACTAGAATTATAAAGAATCATCCTTTAGATGTTGTTGTTGGTAATATTGATAGAGGGGTGTAGACTAGAGCTTCTCTAAGAAACCTGGTTGAGCATCAAGTATTTCTTTCACAGTTAGAACCTAAAAATTTCAATGATGCAATCAATGATGAATTTTGGGTAATGGCTATGCAAGAATAATTAAATCAGTTTGAAAGAAACAAAGTCTGGGAACTAGTTGACAAACCTAAGGACACTTTGACCATAGGCACTAAATGGGTTTTTAGAAACAAAGTTGATGAGTCTGTAAATCTAGTTAGAAACAAAGAAAAGTTAGTTGCACAAGGGTATAGTCAAGAAGAAGGAATAGACTATGAGGAAACTTTTTCCCCTGTAGCTAGATTAGAAGCTATAAAGATTCTACTTGCCTATGCTTCTCATTTGAATTTCAAGTTATATCAAATGGATGTTAAAAGTGATCTTCTAAATGGTTTTATAATTGAAGATGTTTTTGATGAACAACCACTTGGATTTACTAATACTCATTTTCCGAATCGAGTTTTCAAACTTTACAAAGATTTATATGGTCTGAAACAAGCTCCACGAGCATGGTATGACAGACTTAGTAATTTTCTTATTTCAAAAGGTTTTACTAAAGGGATTGTTGACCCAACTCTTTTTATTAAAAGAATTTCTAAAAATGTTTTGATATTAAAAATCTATGTCGATGATATTATTTTTGGATCTTCTAAACATTCTTTATGTACTGAATTTTCAATGAGTATGCAAAATGAATTTGAAAAGAGTTTAATGGGAGAAATTAAATATTTACTTGGATTTCAAGTTTTTCAAAATGAAAATGGTATTATTTTGAATCAAAGTAAATATAAAAACGATATTTTAAAACTTTTAGGTCTAAATAGTATTAAGTAAAGTGATACACCTATGAGTACTGTCTGTAAGTTGTACATTGATGAAATTGGGAAACCGGTGGATCAAACCAATTACAGAGGTATGATTGGAAGCTTACTTTACCTTAGTGCTAGTCGACCGGACATTATGTTTAGTGTGTGTATATGTGCAAGATTTCAAGATTATCCTAAATAATCTCATTTTCTTGCTGTTAAAATAATTTTCAAATATCTTAAACATATTGCAAATTTAGGTTTGTTTTATCCAAAAGGACAATCATTCGATTTAATGAGTTATTCAGATTATAACTTTGCTGGTTGAAATTTAGATAGAAAAATCACTTCTGGAACATGTCATTTATTGGGAAAATACTTAGTATAATGGTGTAGTAAGAAACAGAATTATGTAGCTTTGTATACTGTTGAAGCATAGTATATAGCTGCTGGTAGTTGTTGTGCACAAATTCTTGTGGATGAAACACACTCTTTTGGGCTATAAATATGACTTTAGTCATGTTTAAATAAACTGTGATAACACTAGTGCAGTTAACATTTCAAATAACCCTATGTCTCACTCTAGGACCAAACATATTGATGTAAGGCACCATTTCTTGAGAGATCATTACCAAAAAGGTGATATTACTCTTGAATTTATAGGTACTGAACATCAATTAGCTGATATTTTCACAAAGCCATTATGTTCAGATAGGTTAGGTTACATTAGACATGAGTTAGGGATGTTTAACTCTCACTGTTAGAAACCTAACCGTTAGAAACCTTGCCATTAGAAACCTCACCGTTAGAAAACTCACCGTTAGAAACCTCACCGTTAGAAACCTCACCGTTAGAAACCTCGCTGTTAGAAACCTCACCGTTAGAAACCTCACCATTAGAAACCTCACCGGTATGAAACCTCAATGTTATACCTCACCAGTATGGGCCTCACTGTTATAGCTCACCGGTATGGACCTCACCATTAGTGGACCTCACTGATAGATAAACCTCACTGTTAGGAATTCTCACCTGTATACCCTACCATTAGTATGCGTTGTTTTAAACTTCTGTCCGCCTCCAGAATCTATATCGTTTATACTTTAATTATTATATTTTAATTATTTATTTTAAAATTCCTAAATGATAAAACACAATTATTAACCTCTTTCGATCCACCTCAATCCCTTTGCCTTCAAGTTGTATCTCTCAAACCTTCTCTCGAACCCTAAGTCTCACGATTCAAATAATGGAATGAGTGAAGAGAACTTCGGTTAGTGAAAAGGAAGATGAGCCAAATTCAAAGAGACTCAAAGGTGAGTCTAGCGATGGAAGTGAAGTAAGGAATCCTACGAACCCACATATTGCTCAGAGAAAGATAGTAGTTAAGAAGGAACTGTGCATAGAATGTCTGATGTCTAGTGATTCATTAGTTCTGGAAGTTTTGGAAGATCAGAAATGGATAGAATGATTCTCGAACAACAATGTCCCCTACTATCCGAATCTAGTGAAACAGTTCTATGAGTTTGTCAGTTTTGAGAAATCAGAAGCTAAGATCTGAATGATTTCTTTTGTGAATAAGAAGGAAATAGCTTTTTCATCTGTTGAGTGGGCTGAATGCATGAAGGTACCACATGAAGGGGAATTTGATTATTTCTTCAAATCAGTACCACCAACAAGCAACTTCTTTGAGTATAAAACCGCCTTGGAAGAGTTAACAGGAGATGGAACACCTAGAAAGGTAGTGGCTACTGAAATGAATGGAGAAAATAGACTGCTATTCAAGTTTATTCAGCATGTTCTAAGTCCAAGGAGGGGGGATTTTTCAAATCTAAAATACCAGGATATTTACCAGCTTCATTTGCTAAGTCATGTTGTGAAGTTGAATTTATGCAGGTTGTTGATGACTCAAATAGAGGATATTATTAGACCAAAATCAAAAGAAAATGCCTTATTCTTTTCCAAGTTGATCTCGGTTATGATCAAGGTGAAAGGAGTAGCTGAGTCTCAAGATGAGACAGTGGTGTTAAAGAATAAATTTTGTATCAGAAGCACATTTTGAAAATACATTAATATCAATTGGAATCCAAGGAAGAGAGAATGGGTTAGTGATGATGATAAGATGTATGATAAGTATAATCTTGTGGATCATCCTTCTAGGCCTAAGGATGTGAGGGATCCAGGTCTAGTACCTGATGAAGAAGAACCTAAGTACAGTGATGATACTGATGAAGAGGATACATCTATAGCTTATGAAAGGGATCCGGACTTTCCCCCAAGTCTTGTTGCTGAAATTATATCATCAGGAAAGGAAAAATTATTAGAAGAATAAACACTTGTTGATGAGGAAGACTAACTATCCCCAAAGAATGAAGAAGAAAGAGAGAATGAATCTGAAGCTTCTGCTTCTGTTTTCTAAAGTCTGAGTCCATTGATTGGAAGCTCAGTTGTGCTTGTTAAGGATGTAGTGGGTGAGATAGAAGGACCTATGCATAATCCAAAGGATCCTCTTGATGTTGCAGAGATGGAGTTGATTGTAGGGGATTCTTCTGAGGAATAAAGACCTGCTGAGAATGATATTGTTATACGGGAGAATACACCAGTTGAGGGGGAGCATCCAACTATGTTTGGCACTGTCTCAGTAGCTAACGAAATTGAAGATTGGGCAGAAGACCTAGGTTTTGTGGTTTTTGGATTAGATTATCCTGATTCTAATAATGAGGCATCCCTCAATAGACTAAAAGTCAGTTATGATATTCAGTCTGAGTTGTTACCTGAAGATGTGGTCAGAAGAGGTGATCTGAATAAGTTGAAGTTAGATCTTAAAGCCAGTTTTTTTGAAGAAGTCAGAAGAATGGAAAGTTCATTGTTATCATCAATTCAATCGGTTATGACTGACTCAGTGGCTAGTATTATGTCTAAGAGAGCACTTGTAGTTGTGCCTGAAAATATGGTCACCAGGGATGATCTTGAATCCTTAAAGGATGAGTTCAAAGAGTATTTTAGTGCTTCTATTGTCGAGTTGAAGCACTTCTTTGTTGAAGAGATAAGTAATATGGAAAAGTCTTTTGAACTCTCTATGGGTTGCAATATGTCAACCTCTGTGGCACAGATGATGGCAGAAATCAAGGCTTGTCAGATTCAAGTACCTCAACTGACAGAGAATGTTGAAACACTACAAAAATATGTTATCTCTTTAGAATCTTATATGAGTTCAAAATCCCAAGCAGACAAAGACTTAACTTATGTCAAAAGTGTTGTGAGCCAGATGGTATCAGACTTTGAGGGATTTAAAACCTCCATGAAAAATCATGTCAGCACCCAGGATTCTCAAGTGAAAAATCTTATCAGTGGGTTCACGAGAAACATCAAGGAAACAGTAACCTTCTCTATTGATTCTCTTTTCACTAGAACTTCAATAGAACTGGATCAGATTCAAGTTCTGATGAAGGAGGAGCTTGGTTCAGCTTCAACTAGTGGCTCTGTGGACTCATCTGATCTGACCAAAGTGGTAACTTCCACTAGAGATACCACTAGAGATATCACGAAGATTGTTCAAGACTATATGAGAGAAGCTTAGGCCTCTCAGAAGGAAGTGAAAGAAAAGGTAGATTTTTATTTCCAAAGAGTCTACACTAAGTATCAGCTCAGCAATCAATTTAAACTATTGTTAGAGAATTTGAAATTGCCCCTAGTAACTCAAGACTTCAGAGAGCAAGTAAGAAAGCTATGGGAACTGACTCCAGCCTTGGACAAATTTATGGAAAACAAGGATAACTTCATTTCTGCTATGAAGATAGGAGGAGGAATCATTAAGGATTTCAGAAATATTCTGTTTCCCTTCTTTCATGTTGATGCAAGGCCAGTTATTATACCTCCATATTTACATGCATCTGCCTTTACTACTTCTCCTACTCAGATTAATCCAGCCTAAGCCATCTGAATCCTTACTCCTATGATCACTCAGAGAGCTACTTAGTACAGACCAGGATCAGTCTCAGTAGCTTACCCTCCTCTGATCATTTCTGGTGTTCCTAAGCCTCCAACTGCATCTCCACAATCCGATTCTACCTCGGATCCCAAAGGAAAATCTCCAGTAAAAATCCAGGAGGTGGATTGATTGATAGTTATGATATTTGATAGGAATCCTTGTATTCTTTTTTCATTTTTGTCTTTCTATCTATCTTTTTGGCCCCATGGAATGAAAATGCTCTTATTCTCTTTTACCCTTCTGTTACTTTTCTCTGTGTTTGTTTCCTTCTTTTTTCTAATCACAAAAGGGGAGAACAGAACTGAACTGAACTGATATGCATCATATGATAGGATAAAGGGGGAGAAAATAATCCAAATGAGAAGTCTTGAAAGATTATTTTGATATTATGATTCAATAAGTTGTGATTATCAAAACAGGGTAGATTGTTGACCTCACCTGTTTTGATAATCTCACTTATGTTTTAATATGTTGATAATACCAAATAATGTTCATTTATATATTAATTGCTATTAATTCTACATTGAAATAACTCTAACTCAATCAAGATGTGTTTTTCATAGAATAGATAAGTGTTAAGTCACTAATATGCTCAAAGCTATTGATACAGACCTACAGGTACTTAGTCTACCGATAGACATAGTCACCGATAAGAAAAGGTCACCGATAGATCAAGTCAACGGGTGTGCATAAGCCCACCGGTATGCACTTAATCATTGGTACAAAACGGAGATACCAGTATGCACAGGCTACCGATACGAGCTACCGTTAGAGTAAGTCTACTGGTATAAGAAAGTCTACCACAATAAATTATACTGATACAAAGAGCTACTGATACAAAGAGCTACCGATACAAAGAGCTACTGATACAAATAGCTACCGATACAAAGAGCTACCGATACAAGAAGAGCTACTGATAGAAGGAGTAACCATTACAAGTCGACCGTTACAAGCACTCTGTTGCTTAAACTTTTATGTCTTTTTTAAATTATATTAATGGTCATATTGGATGAATTTAATGAAACTTTCATTAATTAATGTGGGTTATTGGCATGTTAGGGAACCGTACCTTATACCTGTAAAAAGTTAAACATTCCCATTGACCGGAGTTGAATGCTATAAAAGGAAGGAAAAAAGTTGGGGAAAGTGTGGGTGAATAGTCATGAAAAAGTTGTTCGAAATAAGGGTTGAATGGTGCTGAAAAGTGGTGAATACACACAGAAAAGAAAGGCTACATCCATACTAGAAGAACACTAGAATACACAAAGCAATTCATTCTAGAAATGAACACAAACTGCACTTTAGCCAAGGAGGGAAGAACTATAATGAACTTGAAGAAAACAACCCTCTGTTTTTCAGACAAAAACTAGAGGACTCAGAAACATCCCTGATCAATCAAAGGAGTCCTGATCTGCACTTCACATCACTAGAGAATTCTAAACTCATATCTACTCTCTTAGTGATTCTTTTACTTACTTTTTGAGCAGTGTGTGAACTCTGTATATTTCATACACACACTATCTCTTGTGCTAAACTGGAGGATTTCTAAATCTTCACACAAACCTTCCATAACTCTTCTTGTATCCCATTGTGGATAGTGGTAGAGGTCAAGTAGGACCTGGAAAGTCAGTGTGCTGTTGTTTTGTTTTCCCACGTAGAACTGTGGTAGAGGTCTTAGTACCTAGACAGTCATTTCACTATTGTTTACCCCAATCCTGGGTGTGGATCAAGATTTTTATAAATTGTTTTGACAGGACTAAGTCTCGTCTTGAGACTAAACCTCTTTTCTAAAACTGTTGTGCTTACTTATTTTGGTTTTAGATTATACTGAATATTCCGTAGCTAATTACTTTGAAATATAAAATTGTTTTAAAGTTACTTTGATAGTTAATCTAGAAAGTGTTTGTATGTATTGTAAAGCATTAGGTTATCTTCAAAAGTTAATTAATCTTCAGATTAGATTAACTGAGAACTAATCAATCTTTTAAGAATCTAAATGAACCTTTATAGTTTTACAAATTCACTACAGATTATCCTGTTATTCAATTTGGGGGATTTTAATAAGGATATTTTTAATATAACTTCTTAATTGGAACTCAATTCACCCCCCCCCCCCCCCCCTCATGAGTGTCCACTCCGAACAACAAAAATAAATTCCATGGATGTATAAACACCACATTATAGAAACAAATGGTGAATATTATATGTGTCTCATTGAATTAAAAGTTAGAAGAAAATCTCTTACCTTGAGTTCGAATTGATTAAAAAGTGATTTAAAGTCATGTATACTTAATATAAATTCAATATAATTATATAAAAGATTTATTTACATACTTATAAAATCATATATTATCAATTTATAACATTTTAACATGCATTTATTAATAGCTCATTCAAATCATCATTTCTGGGTGTTCACGGTTACATTTTTCATTAGAATTTTAGTTCGAAAGTTCCAATCCATGTACATGGATTACGGTTTAATCATATCCCAAATGTTAACTAGGATACAAGTATAATATCATATATACATATATATATAAATAAGAGGGACTAAAAAATTAATGAGGGACTGAAAAACAAATCACATCTTTGCCTGAAGGTGGTAGTCTAAACATACGCTTGGGGATGTTGTTGTTTTCCAGTGGATTGGAAGCAAAGAAGGTAGATATAAAAATATAATTATAGAAGAATACACTACAAGAAAATAGTACTTTAGCGTCGATTTTCAAAACCAACGATGGATTTTCTTTGATCAAAAATTTAGCGATGATTTTGAAACCCACTAAGGAAAAACCACCGTGAATTTTTAAAAAAAAATATTTTATAAATTTTATAAAATTTACCTAAAAAAAATCACTTTTTAGCCACAATTTTTTCAAAATACCGCCATAAAAATTGATGGAAAAAAATTTAAATTATTTTTATTTATTATTTATTATTTATTATTTATTATTTATTATTTACAATCAAATATAGCTTATTATTTATATTTTAAATTATTTACAATGTGTCAATTAATTAATATTTATAATTATTAGTTAATAATATTTTTAAAATGAAAACAAATTTTTAATAAGTAGAAGAACAGACATCGACATCAAATGACTATAACTTCTGATCCTGGAGTCCATTTCAGCTGCATAACCAGTCAAATCGAAGCTTATCAAATGAGATAAAACAAATTGAGATTTAAATCATGTGATAATCAAAGGAAAAATATATATTCAAATTTCAATATCCAAAAACTGAACTCAAACTTCAAGCAACCATAAATTTTAATCTAGGTGTTCGTTTGAGCTCTACCACATATCAAATCGAATCCTACGATGAGATCTATGTCATCTAGGTATAATACCAACTCTTTGAGTATTATACCCTTTTTTATTCTTCTAGAAATGTCTTGAAGTCCTCCGAAATAGATATTTTAGTTGGAGATCTCAATTTCTTAAAATTTAAACGGTTATAACCTTTGATCCATGTATCCATTTGGCCTGTACAACATATTGTATCGAAGATCATTTCATGATCTTCAATTTGACTATTTGTGGCACAGAAAATGGAGTCCTGAATTATATTTTATGGTCATTTCATTGTATTTATGGTTTTAAGAAGTTCTTAATGTTTTATTATTTATTTATTTATTTAATATTAATTATTTAATTATTTAATTTATTATTATTTATTTATCAATTATTTATTATTTATTTATTTATAAATTTATTTATTGATAAATTTATTTATTTAATATTTAATTTATTTATTTAATATTTAATATTTATTTATTTATTTATTGATAAATTTAGTAATTATGTACAAATTAATTATTAATTTTTTTTCAATTTATTAATTAATTAATTATTATTATTTTGTTATTAATTTATTATTTATTTATATATTATTTATTTATTATTTATTTATTATTTATTTATTATTTATTTTTTAGTAATTAAATATTAAATTTTAAATTTTAAATTTTAATTATTAATTACAATTTAGAATTATTATTTATTTATCTATTTAATTATTACATTATTTATTTATTTATTTATTCTTTATTCTTTATTCTTTATTCTTTATTATTTATTCATTTTTATTTATTATTTATAATTTATTATTTATTATTTATTAATTTATTTTTATTTTACAAAATATTAATTTATTATTAGTTTATTATTCATTTACTATTTATTTATTTATTTATTTATTTATAATTTATTCATCATTTATTAATTATTAATTAATTAGTTATTAATTAATTATTAATTATTCATTAAATATTAATTATTCATTAAATATTAAATATTGAATATTGAATATTAAATACTAATTACAAAATATTACTTTTTTTAAGATTTATTAATTATTAATTAGTTATTATTAATTATTAATTATTAATTATTAATTATTAATTATTAGTTATTTATTATTTATTAATTTATTTTTAATTTTCCAAATAGAAATTTTATTATTTGTTTATTATTCATTTATTGTTCATTTATTCATTATTTATTTATTTATTCAATATTCAATATTTATCAATTAATAATTATTTAATTTGTTAATTATTTATTAATTATTTATAAATTTAGAATTATTAATTCTTAATTATTAATTCTTAATTCTTAATGATCAATTATTAATTATTTGTTATTATTAATTTTTAATTATTAATTATTTACTATTTATTATTTATTATTTATTATTTAGTAATTATTATTTATTATTTATTATTTATTATTTATTTATTAATCTAGTAGTTATTAATTTATTATTAATTTGGTAACTATTTATCAAATATTAAATTAATTTTTTATTAATTTATTATTTATACATTACTTATATATTATATGTTATATATTATATATTATATGTTATATGTTATATATTATATAATATATGTTATATGTTATATATTATATGTTATACATTCTGTATTGTGCATTATATATTATATATTATGTGTTATGTATTATGTATTATATATTATATGTTATATATTATATGTTATATATTATTTGTTATATATTATATGTTATATATTATATGTTATATATTATATGTTATATATTATATATTATATATTATATATTATTTGGTATTTAGTAATTAGTATTTATTATTTACAGGTTACTATTTACTATTTACTATTTACTATTTACTATTTACTATTTACTATTTATTATTTACTATTTATTATTTACTATTTACTATTTAGTATTTTTAGTTTCCATTTATTTCCTTATTATATATTTCTTTATTTATTATTCATTTATATTCTATTTATTAATTATTAATTTGTAATCAGTTATTATTAAATATTAATGATTACTTATTGCTTGTTAATTATTAATTACTAACTATTAATTATTGATTATTAATTAATCATTGTTGATTAATAATTATTGATTATTAATTATTTAGTGTGTATCTATTTGTTATGTATTATTTGTTTTTCCAATTAATATATATATATATATATATAAGTATATTAAATTCACTTTATTGACCATATGAAGAGCCTGCTGAAGTGGTAAAGTCTTTGGAGAATAAGCAAGAGGTAAGGGGTTCAAATCTTATCCAACATAGTATTTTTATATATGGCATGGGCATGTGCATGGAAATGGACTTGTGTATGAATATGGGCATGAGGATGGTAATAATAAATAATAAGTAAATAACGAAATCTAATTAATTAATAAATATATAAATAAATAAATCAAAAATAAATAAATGAAAAAAAATGAAAAATAAATAAATAAATAAATTACAAAAATAAAAAAATTTAGAAATTTAATTTTTTTAAAAAAATTAAATTTTTAAAAATAATTAAAACCCATTTAGCGATAGTTTAAATCACCTCTAAACAACTACCGCTAAATTGTTCTACAATAGTTTTAAAAAAACGCCAAAAATTATTTCCCAACACACGATTCAGTGGCGGTGTAAATCGTCGCAAAATAAATTTTTTTCATAGTGATAATAATGTAATAAATATAATATTTAATGATTAAACCCATCATAATAAACTTCCATGAATTATGGTGATGGAAAGTTAATTGTTTCACTACATGAAGGCAATAGTCCACACATACTCACAAGTGATACTTTGACTACCCATTTATAGTATAGAGGGTGGATATTGGTGGTTACATATTCATAATAACAATTAATTATATCGGTGATATTAAATTTAATTTTTTATAATAAATATACCATATTTATGGAGGTATAAAAAGAAATAAATTGAAAGAGGTCAGGTAAGATGATCACATCTTCCTCAAGAGGCCTCCCTTAGATTATTTCGAAAGGACCATTGTAAATTTATTTTAAGAAGACCATAACATCTTCTTCATGGATATGGATGTTTAGAACAAAATTGGTTATGGTTTGGTCGTGATATATAGGTGAATGTGGTGTAACTAAAATAGAGAAATGTTGGAATTTTCTAAGGGAGGTAAATGAAACACTTGAAATTATAAAAAAGTTTAAAATATATTTATGACATTCTAAAGAAAAATGATTTCAAATTCCAAGAGAATATAAAAAATAGGTTATTTTCTAAATATCCTCATTTAATTAAATTTAGACTAATTTTGGTGTCATTTTAAACACTATTTTTTTGGTTTAACCACTTTGTTAATTGGTTTTAACCTTAATTATGGTAGTTCATTTTTCAATATTAAAGGGTTATAATATTATTTAAAGGGTAACAATTAGCTCATAAATGTCCAATGGATGAAATTTTAGATCATTTATAATCCTACTTGTCATATTTCATGTTTTTTATGATTATTAGTTAATTTAATAATATATTATTTTTCATAAAATATCATTAATTCCATTTTCGACCCTATTCATTTATTATGACTTTCAACTCATCAATATAGTTATCAAATTATAATGTAAAACACACACACATCAATAAGATTTCATATTCATCTAATTTTTTTTAAACAAAATAGTTCATCTAAATTTTATTACTTTTAATATTTTTAATATCATTTATTTTATTTTTCTATTAATTGAATTGACACCATGTCAACATTGTGTATGAATTTAAGATAATTATTAAATAATTAAATATTAAAAATAAATAACCATGATAAAATAAATTTATTATTATTTTAAAAAAATCATTCATAACTATACTTAATTTTTTTTAATCTTCATGAATAAATTTAGAGACATTAAATCCCATAGAGTGCCATTTTTTAATTTTTATTACTTGAAATAATATAAATTTCACCATCAATAGGAAATGGAAACAAAATTACATATATTAGAATTTAGGATGTCTATGGTTTAATTTATTCCATCCAAGAAATGGAGGTAATGTTTTGGGTTGATTTTGAGACATTATGTCATGGTTTTAACCCCATTTGACACATTTTACCCTTACCGAGGTGATAAATATTTATCATTATTACTATTCATAATGAACAAAAATGAAAGGAAAATATTCACCAAATTTGAACCTATTTTTTCCAAATATGGTTTCATTTTTTAAATATTAATACTCTATAAGTGGAAGTAATCAATTTTAATATAAATGTGAAAAACACAATGAAAAATGGTTTGCAGAAAAATGTTTTTAAACATAAAAATTAACTTATATCAAATTAATTAATACTTATGATGATAATAGAATTAATTTGATTATTATAAATTAAACAGATCATATGTAAAATTATTACAAAATCCAAAATATAGTGTTACTTTTTTGTTACCTGATTTAATGAAAAGAAATGATAGTATTTGAAAAATTGGTATTTTTCATTATTCACTGAAAAATAAATCATTTCACTAAAATCCCAAAATTTCACAATAAGTTAATTTTTATATTATTATTTTGAAAATTGTTTTTTTATAAAATAATATTTCTAAAATTTTAATAAATTAATTATAATTTCTAATCAAAATTTTTAATAATATTTATTTTTGAATTAAAAGCCTTTTTGAAGCCAAAAATGACTTCACTAAAAATTTGGTACTTATTTTCTCATATTTAATCAATAAAATTTCATTATATATGACCATTAAACATATATTTCATAATTTTTTTACCCATATTTATACCCTCTAATTCAAAAGTTATATTATAATGGTTATATTTAAATAATAATATTTTTATAGTATATCTCAATTATCATAAAGCATGGTGTTACATGCTAAGGAATCTATTGATCATATTATTATTTCAAGATAAATTTTCATGGTGTTATATTCTCTCCCCATAAATAAATTATTCCATCATAATTTTATCTTGTTCCTAAAATGTTTTATATTTGAAAATACCTTTATTGAAAACATACATCATACAGAGGGATAGTAAATCTTCTTTTAAAAAGTTAATGTGGGAAATATAATGTCTACCTGAAATTTCACATAATCGTATTCCAAGATAAGGATAACATTGGTGGTAATTTAAATTATATACATGGAGGATAAAAATATAATCCAATTATAAATATAGAGTGATATAGAACATCGTCATTAGAAAGTTAACGACCACAACACTCTAAATGTCTAGTGGGTGAAAAGACTATAAAGTCATCATAAATGAAGGTAAAAGTACATAATTTTTATTTCATTATCATTTCAAAATATTGAGATACTCTTTTACTTTCATGATAGAAAACACATGAAATTATAGTTACTTTATTTTTTCAGTTTCATAAGAATAATTTCATGATTTGGTTGTGCATTGATGAATTTATAGTTCATCCAAACTCAAATAAAAGAATAATAAAGCTGAAATTTTCATGCATAAAGCTATAAAATTGAAAATTAATAGATCACAAGATCCATTAAATAATGATATGTCACTCCTTCTATCTCTTTTCATCCTCATAAAAAAAATTATTATCATAAGTTAGTGAGTATGGATAAATAAAATACATTAATCTCTTAAATGAGAATAGTAACACAAAATGTGTAACTAAATAAATTCCATAAAAATTTATCCTTATTACACATCCATAATATGTCTAACCAAACACAAAAATAAAAAATCTTAAATATTTGATCACATATTTTTTTTTCAAGATCAACATTTAAATTTATCCCCAAAAATGTGAAGTAGATAAAAATATCACATACAAAAAATGTGAAAACCACTATTCTCTTAAAACATACTAATAACATGAATCACTTAATAAACATAATTAGACCATATATGCTTCAAAAAATTATTAAAATCTTGATTCTTAAAATAAAGCCCCAAATTATTTAATATATTCCTTGAATTGATTAATGCGATTAATTTCCTCAAAGATGATCTAAATCACTTTTTCGTCAAATCATTAACCAATTTAAAGGTTACCAATAAAATTATATTTACCTCATCAATGTCGATCAACTCTTTATCCCACCTATAAATAATTAACTCAAAATCATGGACATATTAAGGGTTATCATTCACTTAATCACATGTTCTCCAAAAATATCATATTACTAGTAATTTCCTTTTATTTTTTATCAGTATCATCCAACATATGTTTTCAAATCCATAAAGAAAAAATAATGTTTAATAATCATTAGATTATTTAATGATTGATATAACCAGAATTTCAATGATACATTACCTTTGAAACATTATTCTTGAACCCAAATACATACACACATAAATACTTTCTCTTCAAAAATTGTAACTACACATGTACCTCATTTATCTAGCAGTTAACCCTTGCATTTTGGCTTTAACTTGAATAATTACTATATTCCCCATACATAGTACACTGAATTCCTTATAAATTCATTGTTCTATGTAATTTATTTAAAAATATAAAACATCTTCCCCTTTCTTTGATACATTATCAAATGTTCTCCTTCCCACATTATTGACATAATGAATATTAATATTTCATTTCTCTAGAGTCATTGTGACATGAAATTCTCTAAAATTACATCTTCATCTTATTTATAACCTATGAAACTCACATAAGTTTATGTTTTTTAATCATATATCATGATATATGATTAGTTACAATCATAATTTTTCACCTTCTAGTTATTATTCCATTTAGTTGTTCATGAGTAAAACCATTCCATTATCTATCACATTCACCTGTAACATGAGTTCTCCTAGTTCTTGCCATTTTCTGAAACCAAAATCCATAGCCTGAGAAATAACAACAATAATGAGAAATTATTACAAAACATGTACACAATATTTAATTTGTCACACCTTATTTTCAATATATGACACCTTAGGTTCAATCTATTCCATCCTTGGTTATCATCTATTGAAAATGTTCATAATTCTTCCTAAATAAAATGTTAATTAACTTAAAAATATAAACTTGGAGTCTCATACCATGTGTTCAATAAGGGAATACTCACTATGCACTAGATTTTTTAGATATAATCAACCAACTATTTTTGAGGTCATTACTCTAAGATACAACTATTACAAAACCACAACCACTTATTGTATCTAGAGAGTGATATTTTCAATGTAAAAACACAGTCCTTTATTTAACATAAAATAGGATGTTACCATATTCATAGGATTATAGTATGGGTCCGCACTAAATATTTCTTATCCTAATTTTCAAATGTTACTAAAAGTTTCTCTCATACAACCTATTGAAACCCATACTTTTCCAATAAAAATATTAGATCTTATTAGATGAATATTCATTACAAAACATCACTATCCATTCAAAAAACATAAAATTTTAGGGTCTTTGGAAACATGTAATCCTAGAAAAGTGGTTTATAAAGATATACATTATCTCCCACGTAGATCTACATAACAAGAACCATTTATAGAAAGACAAACTTAAAACATTTCTCTATAGCTTTGGGAAAATAAGACATTTAAAAGGGTGATAACATATTCTCATTATCGGTAAATAGGGGAGAAATAAATGAACATTTAAATAAACAATCAGTATAAAGAGGTATGATAACATGATATTATCCATTTAATATCATAAATAAAAATTATTAGATTATAAACATGAGTCATGAAATTAATCTTGGTAGTCTATAAGACATGAATCATAAAGGGGTCAAATAACATGAGCAAATAGAATATAACATTGTCATAATATCATGTCATAAATGAGTGACATGAAGTGTGGAATAATCAAAATAAAAAATATCTTTTTGAAGTATACACACTATGATATTCATTACATATTAGGCTTAGGATAACCATACATATACCAACTTATTTCTTGGAATAACCTTTTATATACCATCATTTTGGATTGGGAAAACCACTTTGGTACCCTCCTTCAGGCTTGGGATAATCTCATGTTAATCCTTTAATATCATAGAACATTAATATTTATCCAATTCATAGGTGAGGTTTATAATTTTGGAAAGACCCATCACATAATCATAAATCCATTCATATGTATTCCACATTATAATAAAAGAATTCATCATAACTAAACATGTAAAAATAAAATCGATGTCACTGTTATTTTATAATTATGAATATAATCCATCTAGAGAAAGAATAAAAATGGTGTCATTTCACCATATCCTTAGTTAAGAATATGTAACATAAAATGATATTATCATAGATGAAAATTTTCTTTCAAATATCAATGGAATATTTCTTATTTAAAGTGACCACTTAATTTTCAATTCAAATATTAAAATCTAAATTTGTACATATATTAAGGGAAATTTTTTATTTGAAAATAACCATGGAAAATAGTTATGGGATAGTGGCCCAACTATTCTTACATGAATATTAATTCATTTTTAAATTAAACAACATAAAATTTATTCAATATTGAATCAACATGTTTAATATAATGGGAAAATTAGGCTTATACATAAATTATAAAAAAACATAAAAATTACTTAAAAAAATTCTTATTTACCCTCCTAAAATATCTCACATTATCATTAGTACATATAATAACCTAAGGATATACGTAAATAATGGGTTATATAAAAACACTTTTATTGGGAGGAATAACTGACATGAATCAATAGTACATGGGTGAGTATAATAAACTTAATTATATTATATGTATAGAATTATCATAATAATATTAATGAGGCATTTGATAAAGTCATGTAATGTGTAATTTTCATACTAATGAAACATCATAACATAGTGGTAAAATACCACACATAGTTGTGAACAAATATTCATCATGTTAACACAGAACATATGTGCATAAATTATAACATCATAATTTTTAACAAAGCTGGAATCATGTTAAAAAATAATAAAAATAATGTAATGAGATATATATATAATTATAAGACCACCATTAAAATAATAAAATGATTATAATAATTCTTTACATATGGGATGAGAACAATTATATTAAAGAAATAATCCCAAGGAAAGGAATGTGTTTTGTAAAGGTTTTTTTAGTTTCATGAATAACCATTTTGGTTCAAAAATTAATAAGGAAAATAATATATTTTACCTAAAAATAATCATTCATGATTTGAAAAGAAATAATTCAAGATTTTTTTAATATTATGTTTTCGTAAATAATGTCAATTTGAAAAAATCCTCATATTTTGACTTTGAAATCATTTTTTTCATCGCATTTCTACATTCATAATAATAAAAAAATATTTATTAAAAAAATTAACCCAAAGTGAATTATTTTCATTTTTTTATCTATTGATAATGTATAATCATGTTATTATATTCCTTAATTCCTTTGTTCCAAAGTGAAACGTTTTTATATCATATTTTCCTAAAAATATTCCATTTTTCTAATTTTAATATTTTTGTTCAATGTGAGTTATACATATGTTGAATGAATCACACTATATAAAAATTATTTTATTTATAAATTAATATATCATAAAAAAATTATTATAACCATCAATAAGGTTCATGATAAGAAATGAGTTATAAATTTCCTCATTGTTGGTTAAAAGATCGTTAACATGACACTGTCCAAAGAGGATGTGCGAGGTATATATTGTGTGATTATATTAAAAATAAATTTTTATATGAAATTATCATTATAATGATAATTTTTAATTATTATTAATTTTTTATAAATATTTTTATTATAAAAGAAAGTAAGGATATAAAATAAGAAAAGAAAAATTAAATAAATGGATGAAATGAAATTACTTATTTCTTTAACTTCCTCCTTTTCAAGAACACTTAAATTTATAAAAACATTGAGTTTGATTATTAAAGAATGACTCTAAGTATTATAATGGGCTTAAGTGTTGGGATTTTAGAAAATTGTTTGATTTGGTATGTTGATATGAAGTAGTTTCCTAAGAGATTGGTGAGGGATTATTTATTCTTGAGGGGAGGGGTATTTCAAGGATAAAATATTGGATAAATTATTATATTTAAGGTAAACCTTTAAATAGAAATATTTTTGACATTATGAAATATTTTTTAAATAAATATAATAATTTTAAAATATTAATACATTTTTAATACTAATTTATTAGTTTATTCAAAATAAATGGTGTAAAAATACCAAAATTTTATTTTTATGGAATTATTTAGACAATAGAATTTAGGAAAAAAATATAGGTCTGTAAAACATGCTTATTGTATTTAAATATCACATTTATCAAATTAAATTTTTTTTTTGGTGTAAAAAATTCACTATAATTTAACATGTCATTATTACATCATGAATGATTTACTTTTAAATACATTAGTAATGAAAAAATTGTATATTTAACATTCTCTAAAAAAAATTTGTTTAAAATGACCAATAAATAACCCATTTAAAATTCCGTTATTCAAATTCGAAAACAAACATTCATTTTTTCAACAATCATTTTGTAAAATAGAAAATTTTAATTTTCAATATAAAAAATAATTTTTTATAAAATAAATTAAAATAAATACCTGAAAAATGTTTATAGATTTACTTTTAGTGTTTAATTTTATATTTATTTTATGGAATTATAATAATTTTATTTTATTAATTTATTCATGAAAAATATTATTTACATACAATTTTGTAATTTTGAGGTTAAACTCCTGTTCTAAAGGTTAGGTTAGTATTCCCAATTGTCATGTTATTATTCCCAATGTGAAGGTATAATTACAAGGGTCACATTATTAATACAATAGTCGCATTACATCCAATGTATACTAATTAATTCCTTCATTAAACATTCAATGAAATTTCTCACAAGTTTTTATAGTTTTCTTTTCTAATATATTGATTAGTTTTTTAATATTCTAATTTGTTTAAATATTTTGGTTTATGGGGGTGATGATTCTAGAAAATTGTAATGATCCAAATTTTACCATTATATATTTTTTATTTTTTATTTTTTTCCCAATACAATTATTCTAATTTTCATGGGTTTAGTTATTGACTATTTTAATGATAATGATTAGTGAAATAAAATGTTTTTAGTTTCTCGATGTGTTATATGGGTATAATAATATATAATATAATATAAAAAATATTAATTTAGATAAAAAATATCACATATAAACTATGGGTGGTTAAATTGTTCCCCAAATTATTAATTTATTCGACAATACTTTAACTCATATTCTTGATTGAGAATAGATTATGATAATTCTATTTCATCGTTTCCTCCAGTTCCTAAATCTCCTCTTTATATTTATGGTTTATCCACACCAATTTTACAAGGTTAGTTATCTTGTTACACAAAACATTAGCTCCCTGGTCTACAATATACATTAACTTCTCCTCATAAGAGAGGTTCTTCTCCTATTGTACCAAATATAGATTCATTACATGTGTGGGATGTAGTATGTAATTACACCGAAGAGATACATGGAACACATCATGAACTTGATCCATGTTTGGTGGAAGTACAATAAAATGTGCCACTACTCATATGAGATCCTGGATTTTAAAATGGGAAATGTTCTTAGGGACAATATTCTAGTTCATTAAAAACCATATGTCTCTCTTCTATAGTGATATATGAATAAAACATTTGTCTCTAACTTCAAACTCAGTGTCCTTTTGATTGTTTTCAACATAAATCTTCTACCTAATCTAAAAAAAATTATATAATATAGGATGTTGTGATGCTTCTCTATCATATCTTATAAAAGAAGAGGACTAAGTAAATTTCATTCATCAACTTCATCCCAAAAATTTGGAGTTCTAAATCACTACCCATGAAGTTCATCATATTAATCCATATGAATAATTGAGTGGAAGATGTTGTTTTATGAGAAATAAACAAATGTGATATGTTGGTTGCATCCACCATTAAATTACATCAATAAGGCACTCATAATGTCTTTGATTTTCTATACGATCCTTTCAAATTGGACATCCATTTGGGTGTGATAGGTTGTACTAAAATTCCACTTAGTATTCAGAGTATATTGAACACTTCTATAGAATTTTGAAGTTAAACTTGGATTACAATTAGAGATGAACAAGTTTTCTTCCACATATAAAATCACTACTTCCTTTAAATATATCATGACAAGTTTACTAACATATAAATCGTACATAATTGCATTGAAGTGGGAAGTATTCGTGAGACAATCCACCAAAACCAATATAGCATTGTTTCCTTTGGATTTCTTTTTGAGAACAGTAAAAAATTCCATCATTATGTTCTCCCATTATCATTTGTCTATGGTAAATGGTTGCATCATACCCTTGTACTTATATCACCCAACATTATCTTGCTGACATACCATGAAATTTGAGGTATACTCAGGTGTATTGTACTTCATGTTATCCTACCATAAGTTATCTCAAAGATCACAGTGCATATCAGTAATTTAAGGATGGATGGAGAAAGAAGTATTTTTTAAATTATCCAATAGATAATTCTTTATATCATGTGATTAAAGAACACAAAGTCTACTTCTAAACTAGATCACACTATCTTCATTGAAGTGGAATTCATGAAGATTCCCCTCATTTAGAGATTCCACATTCTTTTGAAGCACCATGTCATCACTTTAGGCGTCCTTGAGCTTATTTTGTATAGATAGTTGAGAAATAATTTGGACAAGGTAGGATTTATTTCCTACTATTATAATTTTCAGATCCATAATTTATATATCCATAAATATAGAGGCTTTCTCAATACAAAACAGAGATAGAGGAGCATGTTCTACTATACTAATAGCATCAACAAACTTGTCCTACATTCTCAGTTAGAAGTGAATAGAGAAATCATAGTTCCTGATCAAATCTGAAAATATTCAATGATTTATTTTTATTTATTTATGTTTGAATATATAGTTTATAGTCATGTAATATTTATATATATCACACTCCCCCCCCCCACTATAGAGGAAATGTAAAAATAAATTCAAGGGGAGTATCACTGTTTATATCTCTATATCTTTCATTAGGTAGTTCAAATCATGGTTATTCCACTATCATGAGGCATAAGATAAACTTTTGTAGGAGCTCCAAACACTCTCTACCAAATCCATTATTGAAATTATAAACATTATAGTTCCACCATTAATTCTAGTAATTGTAAACCAATTTCTTTCCTCTAAAACATACAACACCAAAATGAAAAATTGGATCATTTACAACATTGAAAACCTTTTAATCTTAGATTTTTATATATTTTTTATAGAATCATACATAATAAATTGACAAGAATTTAAGTGATAATTTATCCCCCTAAAGATGAATTTTATTCTAAACATTTGGTCAAAAACATCATCCTTGTGAAATATTTTATAGAAATAATTAGTTCAACCTCATTCTTTATAATTTGGGTTATAAGAAACATAATAAGGGTGAGAAACAATTATAATTAAGTGTAAACATAAGAAATAAAAATTAAATATCATAAATTATCATAATAATTACATAAAAATATGATAACATAATCATAGTGCATGATAAAATCATAAAATAACTCTTATATATAAAAACCTAGATTAACAAATTGTAAAACATAGAAAATTCAAGATTCCTTAGAATAAATAATCCTGAGCCATGTGATATCCATATAAATAATGAGAAATATTATAAACTCATAACATGTGATTAAAACCCTTTTTGGTAACATGGCGCATCATATTCATAAAACACTTTAAAAATTATTTTAATTGAAAAAACCATTCGACTGACTTCCAATATTTTCATTACCCAATGCATTGGAGCACAATTTGGGAAAAACTATCTTATAAGCAAATAAGAACATACCTAGAACTTCCTAGGAAACTCTATGTTAATCTATAATGGGATTACTTGCTGCTATCTTGCAACCCCATGTTATTCTATAGGGGATTACCGAGTGCAATCTGGGCCACCCCATGTTAAGCTGTAATGGGCATACCCAATGTTATATGGGCCACCCCATATTATGTTATACAGGCTTAATAGACGGTAACTAGGAAACCCCATTTTAATATGTAATGGTCATAACTCGAACTATCTTGGTGCACCCATCTTTTATAATGTTCAAGAACCGAATAATTAATAAAGAACATTGATATTTCATTTCACCATTAATCATTGAAACAACCTTTATTATTTTTAGATCATGATTAAACTGTGGAAAATAAATGGGTTACATAACAATATCATTAAAACAAGATCAACTAGTGGAAAATAAAAGGGTTCTATAATAATCAATTTGAAACATAGTAACCCCATGGAGAAGAAATGTGTTCCATAATAATCTCATTGAAATAATCTTAATCTTTTATGATAAAGACTGAGGATAGTATCATTACAAAATATCCCCCATGGATCGTAATTAAAATTTAGGGTTATTTACATTGATAAATGGAAATACCATTAAAATATCATTAATTGTTTTAGGAAAATACCCATTTCATTATGGAAATCACTTTTTAAAACAACAAATATTTTGAGTAACATTTTATTTTAAAATAACTTTGATAACTTATAGAGGAATAATTAAAAATCATTTAAAACAATTTTATAAAATAAAATATTTTTAAAATAATTTCACTTTAAATAGATAATAATATATCCTTTAAAACGTTTTGAAAATAATTTTAGAAAACATAGTTTTGAAAATAACATAGATTTTTTAACGAAAAGAGAAATGGAGTCAGATTTTCTGAAAAACACTTTCTAAAAAATTTGAGGTGCCAAATAGTGTAAATTGGTAGAATTAATTGAAAAATATAATGAATTAAAATATTATAAGATAATTAATTATAATTATATTACTTCATAATTATAGACTTAATCACACACAATCCTAATGAATGATGGGATTATCACTAATGACTCTTACCACATTAGAAACATTAAATCACAATACCCAAGGGAAAATTAAATGCAATGAAACTTAGTTAATCCTAAAAAATAAGGATATTAATGATATAATATATTTAAGGGTCATAATATTCACCTAATAAATTATGGATGGTTTATAACATAATTTACGTCTCAAAGAAGGTGAATTAGGAAAAAACACTTTAATGTTTTCGTAATTTTAAAACTATAAACCCCATGAAATGGATATCCTAAAATTGGTATTAAAATCCAAATAAATTTAAGAATAATATTAATAAAATACATTCATGGGTATAATATATACCAGAGAATAAAAAAAGTGGTGTATGAGGCATACATCTCACAGAAATAAAAGTGAGATGAGAAGAACCCTTACCTTGAGTCAGATTATTCATAGTTATTCTTTATATTCATGAATAATAAAATCATGAAACTTATTTAATTTATTAATAAAATTTAAAAAAATTATTATTAAATTTAGTTCACTTATAAATATTTTATATAAATCAACTTAATCAATCAAGTATAATTCTAATTTTTTGACCATATTCACCTTATGTGTCAAAAATGACATTTTTAGGTAGACATTGGTCAAATGGGTCATTATTTAAACATATCTAGAAATTTAATCATGAAATATTTATCATATTTATACATAAATTATACTTTTAAAATCATTCATGATATATGTTTATGAAGATTTAACTAATGTTATGATCATGGAGATGGTAGGTCATACATATGCATGAGTAACATTTCCATTTTCATATTATCATTATAGAAAGAAGTTAAACAGAGTTTATCTTTAAAAAATTTTAATTATAATAAAAATAACATATTATTTCATTATATATATTTATATATATCATTCTTGTAATTAATTGATGAAAAATAATAATCAAATCACTTTGAGGAGGTAGTAGTCCACAGGTCCATGAATGATGTTATCTCTTTTCTAGTGTGTGAAATGGAAAGAAGAAAATGGTATATTATATATATAGAAAAATAATAATTTAACTAATATCATAATTATTTCATTTATATCATATATATATATATATATATTCATTATTTTTACCCTTATTACCTTCCATGTAACACATTAGTGAAAAATGATTCATATCACTTCACATGGAGGTTGTCTTCCCTATACATGAGAGACGTTATCATATCACCTTTAGTATGAAATGTAAAAAGATTTTATATAATATAATTAATATTGAGTTAAAATTATTTTTTAAATATAATAAAATTCATATATAAATAATATTTACATCATTATTGTCAACCATGACTGGTGGTAATGGAAAAACAAACGACATCATTTCGCTTGGTGGTGGTCCACTGTACACATGAATGATTATTTCATAACCCATTTGGTGGAACTTTGAGAGGTTTTATGTCATAAACATAACATATAAACCTATTATTATATTTATGATACTGATATTATTATATAATCATGGTATAAGAATAATTAAAGGGGGGGTGGATAAAGAAAAAAAATCAAGTTAATGAACTTTACCTCTTCTTCGGGAAAATCCTTTTAATTTTCACCAAAGGCCTTCATTGGATGGATTTTTTCCAAAATTTAGGATTATATGATATGGGGATGGAATTTGAAAAGTTTTTTTGTAGGTATTGGATGATAATAGGGGATTTAGAGGAGTGAAGAATGGAGGAGAGGTGGAGGCCTTTAATAAGTTCTAGAGAGGAAACACTTGGAATTTTTAAACAATTATTAGGTGTACCCACGTTTTACATAAAAATGGATCCAATAATTAAGAAAAGTAGATAATATATGGTATAAGGTCAAAATATATTCACAAAATGGGTTCTTCAAATTTTTCTATGTCATTTTCCCCCTTAAGATTAAAAACAGTTCTCTTGGAAAATCCATTTTTACCTTATTCGTTGTAATTAATTTTAATTTTTTTCACTAATCACTTTTGTAAAAAATTAATTTGACCATATTATAAATTATAAATTAATATGATTCTGGATATATAAACCAGTTTTTAAAATTCAATTTGAACTATTGGAAAATTTTAATTCAATATTTATCCTGCAATCGCGGTGAGACATTAGGTATTTTTTTCCAAACAATTTTTTTTTGTATTTTAAAAATAAAATAACTTTATGGTTAAGTTATAACCTAACAAGAGGTGAAACAAAATCCAAAAATTTCACCAAATGTAATTTTTTATATTAAAATTCCTGAAATTAAGAATATTTTTTAAAATAAATTTTATAAAATAGTTAAAAATTATTTTTAAAATAAGTGCGCCATAAAAGGAAATAAAATTATTTTTAAAAACAAAATATACATATTTAAGCATAAAAATGGAATTATTTTTTTTATTATCTAGAAAACACATATGATGAATGTAAAAAATTATAATTTACATATTTTACATAAATTTCATTAATTTAATAAAACCAGTATGATTTATTTCTTTTATTATCATAAAACACACTTGTGCCCATTTGAATAATTTTTTTTCAGAAAAAATATTACCTATTATTTTCAAAAGGTTTTATATTATTTTCAAATTAATTGGTCACCAAAGAAATCATTGTATATACATAGTTAAAAATTATTTTCATAATTAATTTAATCTTATTTATACCTTAAATTCTAAAGGATATGTTATAAAGATAATATATATCATGGGTCATTTATGTTCGTTGTCGCATGTTGAATATGCCGTTAAAAAAAATCACGGGTTGTGCGTAATGGAAGCTAAACTGAATATTACATGTAACACAATATAAACTATGTGTTTCATGTACTTTATTTTATAAATTCATATTTTTATATTTTAAAAACATATAGTGTTACGTCATCCCCCTTTAAAAAATTACACCCTCACAATATGAACTTTATCTTTGTAATCAATGGATAGACATTGAAAATAATGTTTTTTGTAAAAATACATTATAAAAAAGGTTACTTAAAAATCCTCTTAATAAGAGTTCAAATAAAGAATGAAGGTCATCTGTAATAACTCATAAGTTTTTTTCTAAATAGTATAATATAGGTGGGAATAGAGGAAATGTGTAAATAATTATATAGAGTAATTATGGTCATTTATTATAGGAAGGCGAATGATCAATGGAATGTTTAAGTCCTCAAAACTATAAATTAGTGATAATTTAAAAGGCCATGGGTTCATTAAAATTGAAGTCACTAGGGTAATAATTTTTTTTCTAGATCATTTTTCAAGATTTTATGAAATACTCTACCATATAGAATAAGAGAATATAGATATATTCATACTTGATGAGTAAACATTCACCTTTTTTTATTTTCCACTATAATATAATATTTTTCAAATAAAATTGAATATTAAAGATGTATTTTCCATTTATAAAGAACTAAAAATATATTTTAATAGACCACATAATCCATAAAATCATAAAAATATATTCTTCCTATCTTTAGACATTAACCAGAACCCAAATGGTCAGCTCATGGTAAGATAATTCCCTCAATTAATAACCCTTCATTCATTAATCTCCAAATTTCATCAGTAACACCAAAATTTCAAAACAAATAATTCCATAACCAAATATTTCAAATAAACTCATTATCCTCCAAATTAAATTGTGTTTTATCCCTAATAGTTATCTCATACCCTTAAAATTTCAAGAGAAAAATATGGCGATCTTTGAAGTAACATTAATAACTTATTCTCTAAATATAATTTCAATAATATGATTATATATATGATAAAATATGCTTTATAAAAATCAATGATCATATAAACCCTAGAGGTGATAAATAAATTATATATCATATTCACAAAATTTAAATTCATATTTTATTTAAAAAAATAATTCATCATATTAAAAATTCTCCTAAAATATTATTAATCACTTTAAGATCTCATCACTTAAAAATAGAAATGTGTGTATAAGAAATTTAAAATTTGATAATATTTAATTTTATATTCCTATAATTTTATTCATAACTATTAAGATAACCTCGCCTTAAAACATCCTAATATACAAAGTTATCTAAACCTTTCCTTTGAAACCAACTATAACATCTCAGGACCCGCACTCATGGATACTATGAAAAAAATTTAAACATTATAGTTAAATCATTGATGCTGATAATTATGAACCAATATTTTTCTTCTAAAATTTACAACCTATAGAGGTATAATTTCATCACTTATAACCTTGATGACCTTTTAGGTTTATAAATTTAGATAATTATAAGAAACTCCAATATAAATAATTTCAACAAATTCAAATTAGAATTTCTCACACTTAAATGATATTTTATTTTTCATATTCTATCATAAACATCATAATTGTGAAATAGTTTATATATATATATAATCAGTTCAACCTCATTATTTATAACCTGGTGAAAATTAATCATAATAAGGGTGAGCTAAAATGAGTAGTATAGGTAAAAATAAGATTTAGAAATTGAATACCATCAATGAGAATAATAAGTGGATAAGGGTACGATGAAATAATCAAAGTGAATGAGTGAATCATAAAAGAACTCATTCCCATAGAAATATAGAATATCATATATGAAAACATGGAGGAAAAAAGATTCATTAGAATCAATAATAATGATCCATGTGATACCAATTTAAATCATGGTAAACATTTTAAAACCATAAAAAAATTAAAAAATTTATTGTAACATGGAGAATCATATTCATAAAAATACATTAAAAATAATTTGATTGTAATAACTATTCATCTCACTTCCAATATTATCATTACCCAATGCAATGTAGAAATATCTAGGCACACCCATTGTTTATGCAATTATGGGCTTACCCGATGCTATCCGGGCCACCACATTTGAATCTATAACAGGATTACCTAGTAATATCTTGGAAATCCAACATTATTATGTAAAAGGATTACCTGAAATGATCTAGAACAAACCATTTTAAGCTGTAACGAGCTTAATCATCACTATATGGGTCAGGCCACGTTAAACTATAACGTGCTTACCCAATGCTATTTGGGCCCCCAAATGTTACAAAATAATGGGTTTACCTGATGCTATCTGGTTCCATCATCAATTATAATGTCCAAGAAAAAAATAATTAACAAAGAACATAGATAAATCATTTCAGTATAACTCATTGAAACAACTTTTATTCTTTTTTGAACATGATTAACCCATGGAAAAAAAAATTGGTTCCATAAAAAACTCTTTGAAAAATGATCAATCCGTGGAAAAGAAATGTGTTCAATAGTAGTATGTTTGACACATTATCAAATTTTGGAAAAGAAACTAGTTCTATAATAATATCTTTGAAATATGGTTATCATGTGGAGAAGATATGGTTTGCATAACAATATCATTGAAATAATCGTAATTCATCCAAAGGAAGAATAAGGATGGTACCTTTACAAAATATCCCCGTTGGAGTATAAGTAACAATGATGTTTTTTTATGTTAATGAGTGTAAATACCATTATAATATCATTAATATCATTTTGAGTAAAACAACCTAATAATTTTGAAAATAACAATCAAAACCTAAAGCATTTTTAAAACCTTTTTATTTAAAAATAACATTGAAAATGTATAAATAATGTTTTGAAATTCATTTAAAAAATGTTAAATAAAAAAAAATTGAAATAATTACCCTATAAAATTATCTTATAATATCATTTGAAAAAGTTTTAAAAACATTTTTAGAAAACTTATTTTTGGTTGAACATATATTTCCGACTGAAGAGAGAAATGAAGTCAAATTTTATAAAAAAACACGTTATTAAACATTTTATATACCAAAATGTGGAAAATGGTATATTTTTTTGAAAATATAATCAATAAAAATAGGTTAATATAATTCCTGATAATTATAATATTTAAAAATTGAATATTTAATCATACACAATCTAGATAAATGATGAGATTGTAACAAAATATAGTTACCAATTTGGTATCATTGAATCAAAATCCCCAGGAAAGAATAACATAAAATTAATCATAGAATATAATTAAAAATAATTAAATTCATGATATAACATGTATATGGGGCATAATATACACCACATAAATATATTTAGGTTTATAACATAACTTACATCTGAAAGAAGAAAAATGAAGACAAAAATCCCCCAACAATTTGGTAATTTTGAAACTGTAAATCACATGAAAGGGAGATGATAAAATGGATGTTGAAATCACAAAAAAATTATGGATAATATTCATAAAATATTTTCATGGTATTTATATACACCAAAAAACCAAAAAAAAGTGGTTAATAAGTCATAAATATCAAAAAAATAAAACTAAGATTAGAAAAATACTATAATTAAGTCGGAATCATCGTGTTCTTCATTTATCATCTTATATAAAAAACTTATGATATTTATTTAATTTATTTATAAACTTTTTCATTTTTATTATTACTCTTATATAACTTAAAATCAATTAATATACAACTATTTAATCAATTAGGTTTATGTCATATGTTTTGACCACATTTGGTTTTTGTGTCAAAACTGAATTTTGTTAGTAGACTATGGACAAAGGGGTCATTATTTAAACATATTCATAATAATAATCATGAAAAAATTATAATATTTATGAATAAATTATACTTTTTAATGAATTAGGATATATGGTTCTAAAAAATGAAATAATGTTATGATCACTAAGATGGTATACCGTACATACACATGAGTAATGTTTCTATTTTCCCAATGACCATTATGAAAAGAATTTAAGTAACATTTATCTTTCCGTAATGATAATTATATCATATATACCATATTGTTTAATTATATATACTTATATATATCAATCTTATTGTGTGGTCATGAAAAAAATAATCACATCACTTTGAGGAGGCGATAGTCTGCAAGTCCATGAATGAGGTTATCACTTTTTCAGTGTGTGAAATGGTACAAGAAAATGGTATATTATATTTCTAAAAATATAATTATTTAATTAATATCATAATTATTGCGTGTTTATCATATATATTAATTATATTTACCCTAATTACCACCCATATAACACATTAGTGATAAAATCTTCCCATCGCTTCCTGAGCCGGTAGTCCGTCGTACACACGAGCGAATTTAAAGTATCCCCTGTGGTTTGAAATTTAAAGAGGTTTTGTATGTAATAAATACTAAAGAGGTATAATTATGTTATAAATATCATAAATATAAAATATAAATAGTATTTTCATCCTTATTACTAACCATGATATGTTGTAATGGAAAATGAATGATATTGTTTCGTGAGGTTGTAGTCCACCATACACACAAATAAGGATTTCATAACCCATTTCATGTAGTGTGTGTGGGTGTAGGTCTCTAACATAACATAAAAAATCTCATTATATTTTATATAATAATTTTATTATATAATCATGGTATAATAGGATTTGTATAGATAGAGAATGAATCAAATCAAAAAATTTATGTTGATTAATGTTACCTCTTATTCAGATATATTTTTTTTGGTTTGCACCAAAGGCCTTCAAAGGTTGTATTTATGATAAATGTAAGGATTATATAATGAGGGGATATAATTGGAAATATTATTTGGAAAGTTATTTTTGTGAAAAAGTTATTTATCGGTGTGAAGAGAGGAGGATAGGTGGAATACTTTTATAAGTTGCGGAGAGGAAATAATTGACATTTTTGAAAAGAACTTTGGTGTACCCATATTATTACCAACAAAAAGGCTCAAATAATGAATCATACTCAATACTATAAGGTATATGGTCTAAATATGGACATAAAAATCATTCTGGTAAAGTTTATAGATCATTTGTCCCCATTAGATTAATGTTTAGTCTCTTGGTAAACTCATTTTTACCTTAATCACTATGATTAGTTTTAAATTTTTTTACTAATCACATTGGTAAAATTTTAATTTGACCATATTATAAATTTTAAATAATTATGATTCCAAATATATAATATATTTTTAAAATTCAATTCACATAATTTGAAAAATATAATTTAATGTTAATCCTACAGTCATGGCGAGACATTAGGTTTTATGATGAGTGAAAATGATAATTCATTATAAAATCTATGACTAATAATAATAATTGTATAAAAATAAATAATATTTAATGATATATATTATAAATATTTCATTTAAATAATTACCCATTGAGAATCATATAAAGTATTTAAAAAGGAGAAACATTGTGCATTTGAAAATGAATTTTTTTAAAAATTTGTCTTCAAGCACAAATAAAAACTTATAATAAAAACCAATATATGGTTGATTAAAATGTAATTAAGTGGAATAAATATGAATAAATAATAATAATGTTAATTTAACTCATATTTAAAGCATATGGGGACAATTAAATTACATAATTTATTAAAATAAATGACTTTTTTACTATAATTCGTATTTTTCAGTATTCATTGAAAAATCAATATTTTCCAAAAAATCCAAAAATATCACAAAAAGTAAAAAAATAATTATTATAATTAATAAGATTAATTGTTTTCTCTAATAAATTTGATAAATTTTATAAAAATTATTTATAAAATAAGTTCTCTATAAAAATTGAGACAAAACAGTTTTTTAGAAAAATATACAGTTTTAAGCTTAAAATTAGATCTATTTTTATCTATAATCAAGAAGACATGTAGGATGAAGGTTAAATATTATATTGAATATATTAAAAATAAATTTCATTAAAATAATACAACACGAATTTTTATTTAATTTTATTGGTATAAAACACACTTGTGCGCATTTAAATCGTTTTTTCATAAAAATATTTCCTTTTATTTTCAAAGGTGTTATATTTTTTATTTCAACTTAATTGTTAAAAAAATTATTAATTATATATACATGTATAAAACATATTTTTTATAATTTAGTTAATATTATTTATACCCACCATTACAATGGATAGGATATAACAATAATAAATATCATGGGTTATTTAAGTTCTGTGTTTAATGTTGAATACGCCATTGAGCATAAAAATATCAGGGTTACAAGAAATGGAAGATAAAATAAGTTTTTCATGAAATGTAAGATAAATTTAGAGTTTCATATGCTTTATAGTATCAAATATGATTTACCTAATTTAAAATATTTGGGTGTTAAAACATTATCATTATACATGACTGTAAAACCCAATACTTTCATTAAATCATCACTATATACAAAAATATTCTCTACTTGATGGATATTGGTGTACATGAACAATGATTAGTTTTTTATTTAGATCCTAAATGATTTCCAAACATCACTCCTCCTTTAAATACTTTCCCCATTTCTAGGTTAACTTTTTAATTGGGTTATAAATTCTTGATAAATTTATGAACAAACATCGGTAGTTGCTAGATAGGACATGAAAACTACGGATTTCCATGAAACAAATGTGTTAGGGAATTTCCACAACTACTATTGTCTTTGAGGGGTCCATAGAAATTCCCTCACTATTGGTCACATTCCCAAAGTATGTCACTTGTTTCATCCAATTATGTCACATTCTAAACATAGAATATGTCTTTCATTATCTTAATGATTTTAGAACAGTATTTATATTCACTTCATATTCCTCCATGATCATGGAGTAAATGAGAATATCATTGATACAGACTGTAAAATTTTTATCAAGGTAGTCTATAAAGACTCTATTTAATAAATCTATGACGAATAAAGGGGAATTATTAATTTTTATGGGAATTACTGTGAACTCATAGTGTCGATACCTTGTAAAAAAATCTATCTTATCAATATATTACATCTTTCATATCATTTTATGATATATAGAATTAATATCCACCTTTACTAAGTATTGATATTTTTATAGTTAATAGTGTTCTGAACCAACCTAATAGGGCCCACCTAGGTAGCAGTATTCTGAGTGTGATAACCCAAGAGCATTTCCAATATGATAGGGGATGTCGACTACCACTTATTATGAATATCAGTGAAATGGGAGCACATAGACTCTATACCTCTACACACACACACACACCAAAAAACACTATGAAACAATATAGATATATAATTAAAGTCTAAACATATTGAGTGTAAACCATTCATCCAACAACCTATAGAAATGTATCAAAGTAAATTAGTATATCAAGAATGTATAAAGGGGATACATAAAAACCTAACTAGAAATGAGGTCCCAAATAGTAAATAACTAGAAGAAGAGAAATAATGAAGAGAACTGGAATCATGATCACCATGATTGACCAACAAACACAATCTGTTCTATTTTTTATAACTATTCTACTCCAAAACATGGCCTCCCAATATCACAGCTGATTTATTTGTCTTTTACATAAATCATAACATTTTCAGGAAAATACGATAAAAGGTTGAGTATATGAATACCCAGTATGACACCATAGAATCCATTAATGGATAGTTATAATGATAAAATAGTCATCTCATTTGAGAATAAAATGTGTAGAGAGAACCTAAATATATATGATCATAAAGAAACCCCAGAATGATATCAAGGGGATATCCATCCCAGAAGACTAGCTGATAATGGTTAGTCTACCTATATCTTCAATGGTTATTCCTTTATTAACATCACTATACCAATCCTCACCAAAATATAAATAAAGGGGAACACTCTTTATTACTCCTATCCATAGGGGAGGAAGAACTAGATCCAGTGGAGGACCCACTCACTATCAGAGCTTGATGATGGGGGAGTACTACTCCCTAGATAGTGGACTTGTGCTAGGTTATAGTATGTTAGAGTATCGAACCTACTTGTGTAATAAGTATAGGGTAACCGCACCTGGATATAATAAGATATTATCATCCTCATAATAACTATAATGATCAGAACCAATTACTAACATTAACTAGGAATTATTAAAGTAATACTCACACTTATAACACCTCATGTCATATCTATAATTCTAATATAAAGTCCATCGTCGCATCCTATATGGAAAACCACAGCGGATAGGCTTCTTGTGGGTCTAAATATAGTTCCTAAATAAGTAGATACACAAGTTGGAGGTCCATGGAATAATTTAAATGGTGTTTATAGGTTTTATATAGCATTCCTTTCCCACCCTAGGTCAACTTGGGTCTTCCAACATGTGCATGTGCACATCATCCCATGCTTGTGTACTCTACTTGTGTCTGTGTACACTATCCATGTCCAGGTACCCTATTAATCTCCGATTTGATGGGAATGCCCATGTAATTTGTTCGTTGTAACAACCCCGATATTTTTATTGTATAGTTTTTTAATAAGTTAATTTCTTAATGTATTGCGCTACATTCCACATCGATATAGATTGTGTTAATAATAACATTGAGTTTCAACAAATCATTATTATTTTTATTATAATTATTTAAACAGTAAAATCATAACCTAACCATTAGAATGGTGGGTATTAAAATGATTATTTAAATTAAGAAATTATTTTTTACACATTTATATATAATTCTTTTAATAGTAAATTGTAAATCAATGTAAAAAAAATTATTAAATAAACAGAAATGTTTTTTCTAAATAACTCTTTAATTATGCACAACTGGGTTTTATACCTATTAATAAACAAATATCTATTGATGTATTATATTAATGAAATATATATATATATATAATATATATTCAATATATTATTTAACATTAATCATATGTGCTTTCTAGAAAATATATAAGATCAAATCCAATTTTGCACATAAAATAATTATTTCTCTAAAACACATTTTTCCACCATTTGATGGAGAACTTGTTAAAAACCAATTTTTTGACATTATTATAAATAATATTTGAAAAAATAAAATTCTTCTTTAAAATTTTAATATCAAAATTTACTTTGGTTAAATTTTTTGGTATTTTCTAAAAAGTTTCATCTTTTAATGAATAATGAAAATACAAATTTTTATTTAAAATTTTATTTTATTTTAATGTATTTAAAAGGTCACATTATGTTTTTTATTGGTTTTTTAATTTTAATTAGTTAATTTTAATTTAAAATGATCCAATTATGTTTTTTTAAATGTATTTTATACATGAATTTATTATAAAATCATTTTATATTTTAAGAGGCCATTTTTTTTGAAAAACTATTTTTTCATGGAATTTTAGTGTGTTTATATTAAATTAAATTGTTCAAATTCTGTGTCTTGAATTTTAAAAAATGGATGAAAAAATAGGATTTATAAGATCCAAATTTATCAAACAGGCCCTTTTTCATTTGGAAAATATAAATATTAACCTTGAAAATTTTTATTACAATAGTAAATGGTAAATTGAGTAATTTATGTTAAAAATAAAATTACAAAGACTATAAAATGACTCTACTACATGTAAAAAATTTATTAGACAAATATACCTCGACACTTAACACATGAGGATCAAAATTATTTTTTAATAGACGATTTTCTCTGAAAACAACTGATATAATATTTAAATCAATGAAAGTCACAAAATGTCACTTTCTTAGTCTTTAATATACCATATGTTTCCACATGGGGAAAAAGTTTTTTTATAAATGAATATAATTGTAAATTTTTATCATAATAAAAATATTTTCATGATATAAATTTATTTTTTACTTTCTGGGTCACTTAACTGAAATAATGGCACTTATAATGTTTTAATTAATAAATATTAAAAGATTTCATATTCATGTTTTAAATAATTTATCATTTCTTATATATGGTTAAACAAAATATATATTCAGATATAAATATTGTTTTGAAATATATAATATTTAAATTCTCTATGGTGTTTTATTTTTAAATTTTAGTAAATATATAAGTATATTAAACAATTACACAATATTGATGTAATAAATATTTTATTAATGTAAACATCAAATAAATACTACTAAATATATTAAAATGAATATAATTTGAGATAATTAATATGATAAACTAATTTTATAGATGAAATTGACCTCTTACTAATATAATGAAATATTTTTCTCTAAGTAAACTTGTTATATTAAAACTTTTAAAAGTCCAAGTAATGAATAATGTCAAAATTGCCACTAATGATATTTTATGAAATTGATATTTTCTTAAATTATTTAGAAATCATAAAACATATATAAAAAAATTATAATATAGTCTAAAATGTTATAAATATTTCTTTTTGGGTATAATTTACATCACATAAGTAAAAATTATATCCTTTTAAGATTGAAATTTTTTACCATATTTAAAATTCAAATAGGTTAACTATGGTTTAATCAAAATGATAGTGTTAAAAATAATACGAAAAACTATCTAAAATATATAGTTTTATGAAATTATAACCTTATCCAATATTATATTTTAATTCATGGTCTTTTAAGGTATTTTTATTGAGATTGAACTTATTATAATTTAATATTTATGGAGATTCCAAAAGTTACTCACACCTCAATTATAAAAGGGAACCCCATCCCTCAATTATAAACATCACATTGAGCCTTCTATATTGAAAAAACTCTACCAAATTATCTTATACACTCCCCTAGACACATTATATAGGTTCTAGTCTTCCTGAAATATCACTTACAGAGTCCATTAGAGGAGATATAAAGGATCCAATTGAAGAAGAGTAATCGCTCTAACCGATCAGTCTCTTTTTCCACTCCTATATACCTCCTATATATCTATGATATATATTATAAAATTATAACTTCATAATAATAAATATTCTGAAATTTAATTATGATTATGAACACACCAATACACATCCCCTTTACCATTGAACAAGAAATAAAAGTATCGATCATGCGTACGTACGAATTATCGTCTCCACTTAGTGATGCAATTAATTTTCCCTAACCATATTATATGAGTAGGAATTATGATGGGTTTAATATTTATGTATGATATTTATTAAATAATTATAATTCTTTAAGTATTATATAATATCTACCATTTTACCACCTAATCTTATGGGAAATGAAGACATCACTCGTACATACACATGGTTTATAGTCTCCACGATGTGATGTAATTTAGTTTTCATATATATTTCACATAAATGGTAATAAGGATGAATTTTTTCAATATATATGTTTTATATAACATAAAAATTATTTTTAAAGAACAATATATCATATACTTTCCATTCTTTTGATATGATAAGAAAATTAAAATAGTGCTCACATGTATGTACGACATATCGTCTCCATGAACAATGTATTTTATTTTCTACCAAAAAAATGTTTTTGAATCCCCATGAATACAAATATATTTAATATATATATATATGATATTTATATCATGGTTATAGTTTTTTTATATGATTAAAGCGTGATCTATGTATGAAGACCAAGGATAACAAGTCAAAACATGTACAGATACTGTTAATATGTGAGTAATATAAAGTCCTAAGTAAATAATATATTTTATTATATATATGAATATGGTTATGTGGAATATTTATAATAAACTTATATTTATTATTTAAGAGTTTATAACATATACGAAGTATGTCAGGACTTAAGGTAATGTATTTTTGCCTCACTTTTATTTATGTGGGATATATTCCTTATACATTACTTATTTATTATATGTGGTGTATATAATAACCAGGAATGTAATATATGATCTTTAAAGTTAAATTTATAGTCATTTAAATATTTATTTATTTATATCTCTTTCATGGGGGTTATAGTTCAAAAGTTACCAAATCGGTAAGGCTATATGGTCTCAATTTTCCTTCATTGAGATTCAAGTTATGTTTTTCACCTTTATTATTTTAAGAGGAATATATATAAATAAATTTTACCTATTTTTTCATGAATAAAGTTATTTTAATGATATTATAAATTTCATGTAATTTTATTCTCTCATTGGTTTTAAAAACGTGTTCCTTCTCATCAAGGTTTTTTTAAAATATTTAGAAAGTGTTTGAAATGATCAATTAAGAATATTTAAGGAAAAATGATTTCAATGATGTTTTAAATAGTCTTTAAAGATTAATTTATAATATTTCAATGTTATTTTTAATTAAAAAGGTTTTCTAATTGTTTTATGATTTAAAATTAATTTTTCAAAAAGAAAAGGTTATTTTCATAAAGAATTATTTCAACTGATCTTTGAAAACCATTTTCCATCTAAGACAACATCATTAAATATGTTTTACTAGGGATATCACCCAATGATACAATTATTATTCTTCCTATTAATAGTTTATGTTTATGATGGATTTATACTTATTAATTTTATTTCTTTTCCATGAGTTATGTGATGATAAAATTTATATGGAACACATTTCTTTTTCATTGGTTATGATATGATGAATGATTTATGTTCATGAAGAACATATATGTATGGTTTTCATTATTTTATGTGTGGGATATATATCTTTGTAAAATGAATTGGTTAGTGATTTATATATCATGGGAGACATATTATTGGAATGATAAATGACATTGGTTTACTAATATAAGGTTGGAATAGAAAGAAAACCTTGTTCAGTAACACAGGGTTGGAAGATGGAGTAAAGCTGATTTAGGAAAGGACCATGTATGTTATGATGGTGTTGGAAATGATCTTTGACTAACATGGAAATTATTTTATATAGTTATGTTCATTCCATAATTTCATTTATAATTTTACACTCCCAGGGAATATATTCTTTGATTTTTTTTTGACTTCTATGATTTATTCATTATTATGATATCATGATATTTTATACATAGGATATGATTTTAAAAGGTTTTTTTCATATACTTATTTATTATGTTTAAATCATGATTGATATCTCCCATTATTTTTCATACTAATCATCTGAGATCATCCTTTTTATATGTTTCTTTTACCTAGGTTATAATAAATGGTTTTAGGTAGATATACTAAAGGTGAATATCTTTGTGGGAAACATTTAAGATATTTCATAAGAATAGAATTTTTTGTTCCATGTTTCCAAAGGAACTAAAATAATATGGTCTTTGGGAGTGTTTTTTTTAATTTATGAAATATTCCAAAAAAAATGATGTAATATTCATGTACTAAAATCCTGGGTTATTATCATTGGTATCAGAGTAAAGGTTTAGTCATCCTTTGGAAACTAGGATGATAAAACCATAGTGATATCCCAAAGGGTAAGTCAAAGTATAAGTTACAATACTAGTGTTTTGGAAATGAGCATGAATTACATAAGTTAATCCTAAGTTGAAATATATTGAAATTTTATAAGTAATTTCCCTTGATTATGAGGCTTTCAAATTATGATTATTGTTTCTCACACTATTCTTTTTTGGGTTTTAGACAATTGATGGAACTAGGAGTATTCAATAAATGAAGAATTTAATGGAAAATGGAATGATGTTCCTCATGATCAATGAAATAAAATAGGAGTAGGATGGAACAACCTTTTTATTATGACTAATCAGAAATATTAAAATATTATCAACAATATCAACCTCAGTAAGTTTCATGGACCATCTAATAAGAGAAAGAAGAAGATTTATGGTTACCACAGAGGAAATAAAGTTCCATTTTCCTCATGAAAAATCATGTGGGAAGAGGCATCAAGGAGAATGTTTCAAAGGAACTGGATGATGCTTTGGGTGTGGAAAATAAGGAAAAAGTATGCAATTTCATAGAAAAGGGTTCAATTAACAAAATATACAAGGATATTGGAATTAATAAGGAATCAATGATAGTTAAATGTTTCAAATATGTAATGTATATGCATTATTAAAATCAATCCCCTTGGGGAAAAGCTCATTATCCATGTTTTATGAGTAATGGTTATATTTATGATGAAAGGAAACTATAAAAAACATATGAGATGACAAAATTGGTAATGAATAAAACTAAAAATATTGGTTAATGGTTTAAGAAGATAGAGGAATGATTTTGTTTTTATGAATTGGAAATAAATAACAATGTTTCAGAAGTATTTTTATGTTATTATAGAATAATAAAAAAATCAAAGGATTGTTACACTATATTATTTCGTATGTATTTAAAAGTATATATTGAATGGTACTCGTAACAATGAATACTGATTGAGGTCATAAAGTTTTATTTTTTGGAGAACAAAAAATTAAGGGAATGAAAATCCTTAATATATATATATAATGTTATGGTAGTAATTATTTAAAGAATAATTTTTTTTAACAAAACAAATGGGATAGAATTATTGACCTTGGTACCAATACAATGAAAATGTGTTTTATGATATCATGGGATGATTTTAGAGAATTTTTGGATTTATTGTATGAGGAAAGATTTAAATCTTTAATGCATGCATGTTTTCACTAAGGTTTTATGGTAATTTAGGTTATTAACTAGTTTCAATAGAATACATTATAAAAATATTCACATGTTTTGTGTGTGAGAATTAAGATATACATCAAGTTGTTTGGGGGATTAATGATATGATTATTTTTGATATTTTGTGACCTTCTTCAAAAGTTTTGGATTTTAATAATTTTGAAGGATCATAAAGGTAATGGATTACGTTGAAATTTGGATGAGGTTTTCAATATTAAAGTATTATATCTCCATACAAGTATTTATGCATATTGGATAATCTGTGTTAAACTTTTTTGTTTTTGTGTTATGATAGATGTAATAACCTATCATTATATAGAAATTATGCTTCTAGAATGATAAATTCACCTTAATATCTTGGAATAAGAGTTGAAGTGAAAATATAACAATGAACAACAAAATGATGAGATATTATAATGAAATTTAATGAAATAAATTATGTATTTCTTCTCATAAAAATTATTCAACTCTATAGAAAGGATATTGAAACTAAAAATGTTATCCTAGTACCTTCACTTCTAAGGAATCAAATTATCCCTTATATTAGTACAGATTTATGGATTTTTGATTGTAATCTGTCTCTAGAACATGTTCTCTATCACCCTCCATGAAAACATGATTGTTAGATTTCTCTTCCATGTCCATGTTTCTAATTCCCACTTATTTTATCCTATGTGGAAACGTAGTTATGAGTTACTGTGAGTAACCGTTTTGTTTCCAACTTTCCATTTCTAAATTAAAGTTTTAGTATTCATTTGTATGATATGGTTTTCAATGAAATAAACTTTAAAGTATTGAAACTTTGATAACCCAAAAAAAATTTAGGGTGAAATTCATTTTAAGGGGGGTAGAATATAACATGGTAAGATTTTTATGAGATAGTTTTTGTATTATTTGTATTTCTTGATGTCTTTCACTACAAGAAACAACAACTTTGCTTTTGTTACACGTAACACTGAGCCTTTATGAAACATCATTTTATTATTATAATTATTTAAATAGGACAATTATAACCTAGTCCTTATGATTGTAGGCATTAAAATGATTAACTAAATTATTAAATTATTTTTTACAAATGGAAATATAATTTATTCACCAATTAATTATAAATGAATTTAAAACCGTTTTTAAAATAAAATGAATTTTTTTTTCTAAAAAACTATTTATTTGTGCACATGTGTATTTTATACAAACAGATAACAAATCACTCTTGTTGGATTTTATTAATTAAATATATATAATATAATAAATATAATGCTTAAAAATTATCTTATTTGTTTTCTAGAAATGATATAATAAAAAATCCAATTTTATTCATAAAAGATGTATTTTTAAATGGACATCTTCAACATTTTGATGAAACACTAGTTAAAAATCAAATTGTTGATAGTTTTATAAATTCTATTTGAAAAAAAAATTATTATTTGAAATAATAATATCAAAATTTATATTGTTTTATTTTTTGTATTTTTTATCAAATGTTTCATCTTTTGATGAATACTACAAAGGTTGTTTATTATTGAAAACTAAATTTTCTTTTAATATATACACAAGTTCACATTATATTTTCAATTACTTTTAATTTTAATTGGTTCATTTAAATTATAAATAATCTAATTATTCTTTTGAAAAATGACATTATACATGAATTAATTATAAAAACAATTTATGTTTAAACATTCATTTTTCCAAAAAACTGAATTTCATGGTATTTTATATGCTTTATATTAAATTAAATTCTAAAAATTCTTTGTTTTGAATTTTGAAAAATAGATTAAAATTTTTTATTTATAGGGTCCTAATTTATTAAATAATTACCTTTTATTTTTTGCAATTATAAATAGTATCCTTGGAAAATGTTGTTACCATGATAAAGGGTAAATTGAGTAATTTACGTTAAAACGAAAATTATAAATACTATAAAATGACATTAATACATGAAACAATTTTATTAGAAGAAAAAAGTTTGATCCTTAACACATTAGGAAAGAAATAATTTTGTTTGATGGGAACTTGTTGATGAAAATGACTTATATAGTATTTAAATCAATGAAGGTCAAACAATTGTCACTTTCATTGTCTTTAATATCCATTATGTGTCCAAATGGGGACCGAGTTATGTTATGAACGAATATAACTATCAATTTTAAATGTAAAAAACATATTTTCCTGATATAAATTTATTTTTTAACTTTTCGTTTCCTTAGATTAAATTATGGTATTTATAATGTTTTAATTAATAAAGATTTAATAATACCATTTACATGTTTTAAATACAATATTATTTCTTATATTGGATTAAAAAATAGATATTTGACTATAAATATTCTTAAAAAATATATAATATTTAACTACATCATGTTATTTTATTTTTAAATTTTAGAAAACAAATAAATATATTAAATAATTACATAACACTAATGTAGTGATTATTTTATTAATGGAAATATCAAATAAATATTAATAATAATATTAAAACTAATAAAATTTGATATTATTAATTTGATAAAAGAATTTTCAATATGATATCAACCTATTAGTGAAATAATTAAATATTTTTAAAAGTTAACTTTTTATCTCGATATTTTTAATGTCCAGTTAATAAATAGTGTCAAAATTGACACTAAAAATATTTTATCAAATTAATACTTTCTTAAATTAATTAAAAAACATAAAACATATTATAATAATAATTATTATAATATTGTCTAAAATTTTATAAAAGTTTCATTTATGGAATAATTGAATTCACATAAGTAAAAATTACAACCTTCTAATATTGAAAAAGTTATTACCTTAGTTAGAATTAAAATAGGTTAACTAAGGGTTAATCAAAATGATAGGGTTAAAAATAAAACCAAAACTTGTCTATAAAATATATATTGATGATATTAAAATTATATCTCATCTTATCTTTGAATAAATTCCTTTTGGAAGTATTTTTATTGAGATTGAATTTATTATAAATTAATATTTTCGGAGATTCCGAAAGTACCCCTCACCTCAATTATAAAAAGGAATATCCTCCCCAAATTATACACACCACATTGAGACTTATATCTGGACCAAAATCTGCAAATTTTTCTTATCTACTTACCTAGAAACATTACGGAGATTTGGGTCTTTCCAAAATACCAACTTTAGAGTCCTTTAGAGGAGATATAAAGTAGCCATTTTAAAGAAGAGGTAGTCCCTCTAACAGATCACTCTATTTTTATAATCTTCTATAACTACTATAAATCCATTATATATATATATAACAAAATAAAAAATTAAGAATCCAAAATATTCATAATCTTTATTTTTATTATGAACACACCACTATACAACCCCATTCCCTTTGAACAAGAAATTAAAGTATCACTCGTGCATATGTATAACTTACCATCTCCATGTAGCGATATAATTCATTTTCCATTACCAAATTTTATGTGTAGGAATTACAATGGATTTAATATTTATATATTATATTTATAAAAAAATTATTCTTCAGGAATGATAATATCATATCTAACTTTTTACCACCTAATATTTTGGGAAATGATAACGTCGCTCATGTGTACGTATAGTTTACTATCTCCAACATGTGGTGTGATTCGTTTTACATATATATTTCACATGAATCATATTAATGGATAATTTTATGATTATATATTATATATAAAACATTAAAATTATTCTAAAATTATAATATATTATATATTTTTCATTAATTTAGAGTTACAATAAAATTAAAACAATGTTCATGTGTACGTTTAGCTTATCGTCTCTATTAATGGTATAATTTATTTTCTACATATAAATATTATGAGTTAACATGAATAAAAATATAATGAATATATATATATATATATTAATGATATTTATATCATGTTTATCATTCTATATATGATTAAATCACGATCTATGTAAGAAGAACAATGATAAAAAGTAAAAACCTGTATGAAAAATAGAGCAGTTATTTCCCAAACCATTACTTTAACATGGAATTTTTAAAAAGATAGTAATATGAAGTTATATGTAAATCATATATAGTATTATATATATTAATATGGTTCATTTAATATTTATAATAAACTTATATTTATTATATAGAAGGTTTTCATTTTTATGAAAGAATTCAAGACATAAGGTAAGGGATGTTTGTCTTGATTTTATTTTTGTGGGACACGTCCCTTATATACTAATTATTTCATATATTTGGTGTATATAATTATGATGAATGTTATCTATGATATTTTTACATATATTTTTTTGTATTTACATATCCATTTTATGATCTCTCTTTCATGGGGCTATAATTCAAAAGTTACCAAATTAGTATTCGAAATTTTTCACAATTTTCCATTTTTGAGACACATGTTATATTATGAACCTATATTATTTTATGATGCATATATATACTTAACTTTTACATATTGTATCATGAATATCCTTATTTTCATGATATTATAATTTTTATGTATTTTTATTCTATCATTGGTCAGAAATCGAGGTTCCTTCTAATAAATGTTTTCTAATAATATTTTAAAATATCATTTTTAAGATTATAGAAATTTAAAGGAAAATGATAATAAGGATGTTTAAAATAGTTTTAAAATATTTATTTATATTATTTCACGTTTATTTTCATTGAAAAAGGTATGTTAAATGATTTTTTATTTAATGAGTGTTTTTTAAAATGGAAAGTGTATTTTCCTTAATAATTATTTCAAGTGATCTTTCAAAACTATTTTACATATAAGAAAATGTTGTAAATTATATATTAATAATAATATAGTCCAATGATATAATTATAATTCTTTATCTTAATGGTTTATATTTATGATATATTTAAACTTATGAATTTTATTTCTTTTCAATGTGATATGTTATGATGAAATGTATATGGAAGATATTCCTTTTAATGGGTTATTATATGATTAATGATTTATGTTCTTGTCATACAAATATCTATGGTTTAAATTATTTTATGGGTGGGACATATATTTCCCTCTAATGTATTGGGTAAATATTTATATCTCATGAGATAGAAAGTACCAGAGGGGGAAATGATCTCGGTTCAGTAATATAAGGCTTGAATGGGAAGTAAACCCAATTCAATAACACGGGGATGGAATGGGGAGTGAACCCATTTCAGTAAATGATCTTGTATACTATGATGTCATTAGAAATGATCCTTAACTAATTTGAAAATTATTTTCTATTCTTATTTTTATTCCACAATTTCATGACTTATGTTAATCTCTCATGTAATATATTCATTGGTTTTTATAGACCTATATGTTTTATTACATGTTATGATATCATGATCTTTGATACACATGATATGATTTTCAATTTATTTTTATGTACTTATTCCTTGTGCTTATATAATGATTGATATATCCCTTGATTTTTCTTACTTAGCATCTGAACTCACCCTTTACATTTGTTATTCCCTATGTTATAAATAAATGCATTATATATAAATAATGAGGGAGAAGATCATTTTAGGAAAGATTGAATATATTTCACTAGACTATAATTTTGTGTCTAAGTTTCCAGTGACACAAAATTAATATGGTCTTTGTGAGTGTGATTGCATAATATAAGAAATATTTCACAAAAATGATGTAATATCCATGTATGAAAAACATGGTACATTATAGTCATTACCATGTACATGGTCATGTCTATTCCCATGTAATAATGGGGTACAATCCAATCCACTGTCACTAGGTCACAAGACATGCGATATTTAATTCAACCTAAAACCCTATCCATATCATCAAGGGGACTACAAGGATTGTGTTCTTAGAATAATTTTTTTGTGTGGTTGGATTTTATAAAAACTGAATAATTCTTCACATGTCTTGTCTAATCCTCTACTATAACTCCATTTACAAAAAATACTACCAAAGAGTATGGATTTAGATATGGCCAGGCCTAAAATATCACCAATGGATATATTTCAGCCATTCAAACCACTTTTGAATCATGATCATCACACTATTTCACCTCACTCATTGATTTATACCCACTATATGTACTATGATATATGTCCCCAATACAAAACCCCCATATCAAATCATAATTCAATCAAAAAATTCCAATATACAACGTTTTGATGCATCCTTCCTGATCCGAATGGTTTGATCAAGCTTGAATCCATCCTGAAAATGCCAAACCATGACCCTATGGGATGAAGATGGATAATGGAAGGAATGGTGTGGGATAAGCATAAGAAAAAAGTGAAAATCATTGTTTTTTGGTGTGATTCCATCCAATGATTTAATAAAGTGGAATATGGTGAAAATCAGGGCACCAAAAATGATCAATTATGTTCAAAGCACTAAATTCGATCAGGCTCATGTGGATAATGGAAAACTAAAGAAAATAAGAAGATATAAAAAATATATTATTAATGAATATATATATGGTCGACAGTCTATAAAATAATATTCATTACTTCTAGTATGTATCCATCACTAATAAAGAATGGTTCTTATTCATTTTCATTGGAGAGATCTATAAACTTCATTGGTGAAGATGAATCCTTTGAAAAATGATTAGTGCTACATGATCGATTGTTTTGTTATCAATTTCTCTCATTCCTATCTCATCTAACCTCCCAATATTAAATTGAAAACTTGATATTTTTTATAATGAAGAAAATGTAAAAAATTATTAGGGTTATAGAAATTTATTTAAATTTATTTAATAAATTTATTAATCTATTAACACACCTTCCGATGATCTACTTCAACCTAATTTATGATGACGACCATATTTATGTTGTGATTGGGGTAAACCCTGTATTTTATAAACATCCATGGTCTTAAATTTCTTATTTTAGGTCCTGATTAGTAGGAAAACCATTTATTCTGAAAATATATGTGCACATGCATTAATATATATTATTAATTTTTATATATTATTTCTGGGGTCCAATGACACCTAAAAGCCACACTACCTCAAGGGAAAATACAGATATATACATACAAAAATACATACAAACATACATAAATACATATATACATACACATATATATATATTAAAAAGACTAAAACATCAAAACTATAGTCATTAAATTATCAGCTACTTTAAGTATTTTCACCTCAAAAATCTCAAGCTACTTAAACTGATGTGGTTATGGATCCCATATTTGACACTTATGCTCCATAGAACTACCCTCCATGCTCCGATTCTACTAAATCACTCAAACCAAATAGATTTTCTATTAATATAGGGTCCTCTCATGTCATTCAGGTATCACCATGGGGTAGTTGGAAAAGGTGGTTTCATCCTTGATGTCACGATCATCCTAGTTAACAACTTGTGATAGATCATCCATGTATCTCTTAAATTGTGACACATGGAGTAATCTAGGAACATGGTCCTACTATGAGGGATAGGCCAATAGGTAAGAAAACTTTCACACCATTTATAGGATCTCGAACATCCTGATGAACCTTAAGGATATTATTCTTCCTTAGAAAAATATCATCAATCCTTTATGTGTGTGGACTCTTAGGAAAACACAGACTCATTAATCAAATTCCAAAAGACTATGATGTCAATATTCATAAGATATTTGTCTACTCTAGTATGTCCTCATATGTTTCTGGATTACATAAACCTTATTTATCATTCCCTACACCAATTATAGCCCAACAATAGATGTCTCATCAATCTCAATCTAGTGTAAGGGAATCGTGTATGGTCTCCTATATAGGGGCTCGAAAGGTGTAATGATAAGAGTTTAGTGATATCTATTATTATTATAAAGATAAACCAATTGAAAGTGATCCTTTCATATGTATTTGAACACCAACACATAGCCTCTTATCATATCCTTCAATACCTAGATAGTTTGGTCGGTCTACCTATACATCAAGTGGTGAAACACTGTGTTCATCTGTAAATGGGTTCTGAATGCCTCATATAGACCCCTGTATAACCATGACTTGAAATGAGAATCATGGTTTGATTTTATCCTCATGTTTACCCCATGAATTTAGATGATCTCACACATGTAAAACCACCCCAAAATCTCATTCGAACTCTACTACCATATGAAATGAAAGCTTTCTAACTTTGAGAGTCGGTCAAAAATAACCCAGATAGATTCATGGAAACATAATTTCTGTGAAATCACCATTACGAAATTCATTAATATTTCATCACACATATACTATAGAATCCCAAGAGGTTGACCTACTTGAACATGATTTTTAGTCTTTACATGCTAAATTGTGAGGCACTGAGAGGAAAACTTGATGAATCTCCTCCTAATGTAATCCCCCAAAAATTGTCACTGCAAGTCTTTGTAAATTTTTTCCACATCCAGATGTATATCCATGGGAAATATCATACTCCATTAATAAATACTTATGAAGCATTATTAGATCCACCATTCATACCTTCAAAAAAATGATGTAATCTCATCCTTTCGCAAATCCATATGTAAAATCTCATGAGGACATATGGTCATATAGAACCCCACAATTGATGTTTCACAACTGTGACTCCATCAAATGATTGGGAAGTGGTGGAGTCTCCACCATTTACTGAAGATAATTTATACCCCTCTCCTCCGCCAATTCTAGCTGTAACGAATCCAAATACTCAGATTCCTACTTTACCAATCTAGAAAGGAATTTTTAGCAAAGGAAATTTTCTACAACATTTCCATTACCTAGAGTATAAACTATTTTAAAGTTATAATACTTAAAGAACTCCATCAAATACCTTTTTCTTAGTTTGAAATATATTTCTGAGTGAAGAAGTACATGGTACACTAGTCCTCTGAGTAAATGATGAAATGGTCACTTAGAAGATAGTGCCTCAAGATATTAAAGTTGAAGACTACCACTACCAACTCTATGCCATGGGTCACATAATTCTACTCATGGGGTATCAACTTCCTTGAGCCATAAGTGATTAAAAAATACCTCTTAATCAATATTTAATTTATCCCATCTCTAGAGTAATCTCAAAAAACCATGTACCCAGTGTCCTACTCTGGTTGTCTCAAAACAGGAGAACTCATCAATATATACCACATATCCTTGAAGAGTCCCTAACACTCCTCATTCTAGGAAACTAAAAACCCTTTTTATGTGAAGATAGTAAAAGAGAATTTTTAAAGGTAAAGTCTTCAATTAATATCTTTTTATTTCTCCACCAAACCATTCATGATCTGTACTAATGACATGCTCTTGGGTGGTTCCCAAGAAATTACTACATCAATATTATCTATATCCATAGATAAACCATGCTTAGAGATTAAATTCCCTATAATGTGAACCACACATATCCAAAAAAGAAATTTAGAGAGCTTATCAAAAATAAGGAACCCCTGTAGTGAGTCTGGGACCATCTTCAAATGCTATGTATTCTCATCCTTTTGTGAACAGTATATAACAAATTCATCAACAAAGAATACTATAAAATAGTCCATGTATGGTAAGGATATCCAATAATAATATCCATGAACATTGATAGAAAATTATTCACATATAAAGGAATAACCAAGAACTCATAGTGTCTACAGAAACATCGAAATATCATCTTTGGAATATCACCCTCACGAACCATAAACATATGGTTTCCAGACATGAGATTGATCTTGTAAAAAACCCTCACAATTCTAATGGTGGAAAAGTACATCAATCCTCAACAAAGGGTTTTGTATTATTCTGTGATATGTAATTTAGGAAACATTAATCAATAAAAGAATCAATATAACAACCTCCTTATAAAAAAACCAAAGCCTATGAAGGGGGAATATAGGGTCTGATAAAAGATTTCCTCTAATGTTCTTCAAACTAAACCCTATTATTCTATAGCTCGGTGGGTCCCATCTAATATGCCATAATTTTTTGAGGTCTAGAGGTGAAAATAAATTGTGAATTCAATCTCCCATCAACGAGGTAGACTAGATATATCTTTGAGAAATAAATCGATAAATTCATCCAATATAGTTAGAATACAAATTATTAAATAGCACACTATGATAAGGGATATACTTTCCAATAGATGGGTGATAGGTTACAACTTCCTACACAAAAGTCCTACCCGCTTATCCACAAGATCTATTTTGATGAAAAAGAAGAATCACAACCCATCTATAATAAGGTATCTAAATATTCTATAATGACAGTCTATTTTGGAATGCATCATGAACAAGTAGTCCATACCAAAGATAATGTCCTAATGTTTCATTGAAATGACCATGTGTCCCCACTAGAAACTCATTTCACTAAGCTCCAACTCTCACTATAAATATTTGTGTGATATATGAGAATAAGTTCATAGATAAATCCTTAGACATTTCTATTGGGATAAAGACTCAATGGGAGATCTAGCTCCTAAATAGGGGATATAGAGATAATGGTATTACTAACACCCATGTATTAAATTACTTGAGAAAGTGAACAAAAGTAAAATATTGTACCTCAAATAATCCCATGAGCTACATGGTCATATTCACCCCTAGCCTGCAACTACCCATTCCTTCCCCCTCAACTAAAAACCTCTGATCTTAGAGTGGGAAACATGATGGTGGTGGTTGTAGTGTCTTAGCATCATACTCCACTAGAATCACCTCTACCTTGAGTTTCACCTATTTCTCTATCATTAATTCCTCCTTAGGTCCCACCCAAACCATGGATCAAATATCCCTAATCATGGAGTTGTATTTTCTATAGAGTTCTAGAAATTTTCAGTCTACCTTCCTCAACACATTAGGTTGAGAAATCACAAGTAATTTGATCTCATTCGTAATAATAATAACATCAACCTTATCCCATTTGATTGGACCATCTACACAAACCCTATTCTAAAAATACTCATGTTTGAGTCTAGGCATGTGTGTGTATCCTTTAGCCAAGACCCTCATAGCTGATGTATTCTAGATACTATAGATGTCTAAACCCCATTATTTCTATTGTAACTCTATCATCCCAATTAACCTATTATAGGAAGATCTATGTAACTAGAACACGCTCAAACACTCAAGAAAAATTTGGAATTATTAAGGTCACTACACTAGACCAAATTTATCTAAAAAGTCCCTACTCAAACATTAACATCCCAAAGTACCCATACCTCACCATATCATGAGAGTAACACTTGAGGTTGGTAAACATCTTGGAGTTCTCAATAACTAACATATCACCATAATGAAACTCAAGAAGCTCTGGAATCCCCATAGAGTATTGTAAATATGGAAAATACTCATTTTGTAATAGCTTATGGTTGTCTACCCATGTGAGAATCATATAATTGTGAGTCTGGGTAATACAACTCAATAATAACCCTGCTTCTCCATAAATAATCCTAGTTATAGGTGGAACTATTTAATTTTTTGGAGTCAGAAGAAGCTAGAAAACTCACACCACCATGTTGATCCAATCATCCTCTATATCAAGGTATCTATACTTCTAAAACCTCAATGATCTATATCACTATAACTTGCTTGATGTGATATTCCTGTGAATATCATCACCATGAAATTATATTCCTATCATCTACACAATAGGTGGGAGAACATTGTTATTCCAACATGGGGGAAACACCTCATGAGTGGGTACCTAATCTAAGGCCTAATAAAAAAACTAATAAACATCATGTTATTTTTCCATAATCCTTGATCGATGTCATAAAATAGGAATTCTAAAAAATTTATGATGTATTGGGTTAAATGTGAATATCTAGGTAGCAGACTCAAAAAGGACATGAAGATCAAAAAACCCAATCCTATATGATGTATGTACAATAGGTTCCATGAAACCATGGAATTATTATATGAAGAATCAAATAAGGTATTCAACATCTCTGTGTATGGATAATTTTTCCACCACACTAAGAATGTGTTCCCTAGATTAAGAGCCACACATCAGATACTCAAAAATAGTTTCCATAAATTCCCCAACTAAACCTTATAATATTTTCCTACTCCAACAACTAACCCTAGGGAAATAATACCTATGATATCACTCTATCATGACCTAACCAACCATGGCCCACTTATTGGGTAGTGAGTTGAGTGTGACACATCAAGACCATGACCAATATGTAAGGGAATGGAGAATGGTGCAGTGAAGGAATATCACTGAAATGAGAGGCCTTAGACTAAGTATATGTATACACACACACAACCATATCTAGGAAATATTGAAAATATATTATAAAATACTAAACATTTATAGTGTAAACCACGCATTCAAAAACCTATAAAATGTTTCAATGTATAATAGCGTAGTATAAAACGTATAACAGGGAAAAATACATGGCCAACTGAAATGTGGACCTAAACTATCAACAACTGGAAGAAGGGAAAGACTGAAGAGACATCTTATCATGATATCTAAGACAGGCCATTGAACACATTAATCTTCTCTAGGAATACTTATATTCCTTCAAAACTAGTCCACCCATATCACCACCGATCTTTTTTCCATCTGCATAAGGCACAACATACTCAAGAAAACCCCATGAAGGGGTGAGTATATACATACCCAATATGACACTCATAAAACAAATAAGGGTGTTATACAATGTTAAAATAGTCAACTCAACCCATAAAGTAAGAGGGAAAAGAGAATCTCAAGAGATAAGCTCATGAGAAAACCTAAAAAAGGGATAAAGGGGAACTCTATCTCATAACTTGGCTAATAATGATAGGTCTTCCTACCAATCCAAAGTTTCATATTCGATGCCCAACACTATACACAACCATACTAGAATATACGTGGAGAGGCCCACTCTGTACTATTGTGCTCCATAGATCATGGAGTACTAGCTCCATTTGAGGACATGTTAACCACCGAAGATCGAATATAGGGCAGTAACACTCCATATATAGAGGACATGCACCCTGTTATAGTGTGGGAGTGTACAAAATATACTTATATAAAGAGTATGGGGGACTAACACCCTGGTTCTAGAGGGGAGTACCGACCATGAGATCTCTCTAATGATCAAACATGTTCACCTCCATTTTCCAAGCATTTCGAAAGGATACATAAGGATTTTAACACATCACATCATATCTCTAATGTCATAATGAAGGTAAGAATCACATCATATATGGAATAACACTCAGAATAGGATAATTGAAATCCCAAATACGAGTAATAAATAAGGAGATACAGTAGGTAGAGGTATCTAGAAAAAAGTACACAATTTATTAGGGTGTACTTGATGTGTTTGAGATACCCTAGGTCTACCCATGTCATCCAAAACATGCATGTGTACTTCAATCCATGGCCATGTACTATGACCATGACTGTATACACTTTGAATGTTTGGGTACCTTTTCTATTTTCTATTATATGGCCATTTTCGTGTACTCTGTCCATGCTCATGTACCTAACTATGTATGTGCCCTTTTACTCCATGGGTACATGCAAATATGCAAGCATTGTGTCACATGGTTTGTATGGGACATACACAATGTGATATTTAATTTCCCCAAAAACCCTATCTCTCATAGAAAGGGTACTAAATGTTGTATGTTATTGTATTATTATTCATGTTTCTCATGATCTTCCAAAAACATATAATTACACACATGTCTCGTCCATTCTTTCACTACTACTGGATTCTATAAGAAAACACTAAAGAGATCATATTTAGAGTTCGATTATGTTGAAACATCACAAGTTATAGATCATTACCATCATTATATGAAACCACATCTCCTCACTTGTGGATGGAATCCCATGATTTTCCCTCTGATCAATTTCATAAATACCCACATCCCTCATTACATCATGAATGAATTATAAAATTTCAATATCTTACTCATTAATACATCCACCATGAATCTATGGGTTCTATTATGTTCGAACCCCGCCTGATAATGATGAACCACAACCTTGTTGGATAATGAAGAAGAATGTGAATAATGGTGGTGTAAAATTATAATAATGAAGTGAAATACCATCATTGTAAAGTGAAATCCTATAAAATATTTCATAATGAATAATTGGGGGGAAATGAAGGAACACAAAGGAACAATTAGGTTTAAAAGAATAATTTGGAACATGACTCATACAAAGAATGCAAAATGATTGAAAAATATCAAAATGATAAATCCATGCATAAAAAATAAATAAAAGAAGTGAATAATATTAAATAACAGTACCTGCCTCAAGTATTGATTAATCCCTAATAAATAATGGGCTAGTGCAATTGTTATTAGAGATATCCCTGAACTTCATTAGAGAAGAAGAATACATTAAGTAAATATCACAGCTCTATAATCTATTATAATATGTCAATGTCTCTCCACCATGGATCCAATAATCTCCCATGGTTATGCATAAAACCATGTAGATTTTTTATTATTAATTTTATATAGATGAAGGAGTAGGTTCATGGTAATTTAAGTATATTAATTATATAAATTAATTAATCACTTAACACAGCAGCCAACTGTTGTGTTCAACCAAATATCTATGTCCAACCAATTTTATGTCACAGCTAGAAAAAAACATATTATGTAAAGAACCATGGTCTTAGATTTCTCATATGAGGTCTTAATTAAGTGTAAAACCAATCATTCTGAAATTATGCATGTCCATGCCTTAATATATATTTATATTTTTAATATAATAATTTTTGTTTCTTGAGACACTAAAATATAGTGCCAAATTTGAGGAAATATAAAAAGATATGTATATTGAAATATTAAAATTACTAATCCAAAAAAATTAGTTTCATTATAGATCGATCTAGTAATCAATCATAAGAATGAGATACTTGTTCTTTTTAGTGGTCTTATTGACATCCCTTTAATATATACATAGCCACGTTAATCGATAATTATTCACTATAATTAGAATTGGAACACCCCATAGTGATGCACTACGGTGTATGCACACTTTTTAAACATGCACTTTCAATATCATAATAAGTCCTCCAGTTTGATCGAGGTCATCCTACAGAGGAATTTGAAGATAGGGTAGATCTAGGATTAAGCACTATTTAGAACACTAACTAATGTTCTAGGGGAAGGACATGTATATCTTTAGAAAGTACATCAGTGTATTCCCTTAGAATGGACATTTCCTAAATGTTGATACTTTCCTTCAACTCAACCATTTGGGAAATGAATTTTTCTTAACTGGGCTTCAAAACCCATACCATTGATGGATTTTCCAAAATAGATTTATAATATTTCATGTATTATTATAGGAGCATTAGATGGTTGAGATTATAGAAATACATTTCAATTTCATGATAGTTGATGTGACCTCTATACAATTAGATCCAATCCATTCACATTATAGTGTCAAATTCTACCATGGGAAGGATTATGAGATAATATAGATGAATCATCCCACAGATGATAATAGGATAAGAGTCCAACACTTAGGATACATTGATTTCCCCACTAGGTCTTTTTATGGACATATATGCTTAATTATATAGGTATTTGATTCAAAAATTATAGAAAACATTAATGATAGAAAGGAATGCATAGAACTAAAATAAAATAGATCTTTTTTCCATTATCGATTGAATGGGATGTGTACCTTGTACGGCTTCATTTTCATGTTATCCCTAATTATATGTGATGACATAAGAATCACTTTCTCCTTTTATTTTTGTTTTTTATGTTGATTATACTCGTTGGATAGGGATTTAGTGAAATGGATTGCATAATTCATTTCTCCCTACTGTTGAAGAATTGATCTAAGGGTGGTGTATTTGGAGGTATCTTACTTCCCTCTATCACATTGGATGACTTATTCATGTCTCTTCAATATTCCATACCATGGTGACCTTCTCTCCCAAACTTGACAAATTTTCTTATCGTTTTAGGTAGTTCATATGACTCTTCATCACCCATTTTTGACATCTAGGTTGTTGTATATTATTCCATCTATAATTTGATCCACCAAGTTAAAACACTATATTTCATTTCTTCTCTCCATAACAATTGGTCCATTCACCAATCTCCATCTCTATTTTGATAGAACATTGAACTAATTCTTCATAACTCCTAAAGTAATGGATGGCTATAACCTTTTAGATATGTGGTATTAAATAAATAAATATTAAATCCCTTTTTCTATCATTTTTGATAAAAAACTAAAATAATTTCTTGTATGGCTTGAAAAAGATTCCTCATAAGTTGTTAAAGATTCACCCTCCTTTTTATTAAACTCAAGGAATTTTGTCTCTATATTTGGTTGAAGAGTATTGGGGAAATAATTGTTTTAATATAAATTTGTAATGTCTTCCCACTCCATCTCTTCTATTTCATCCTTCAGTTCAGCATTCTTTATTATTTCCCACCATTGATTAGACTCCCCTTCTAAACAATATAAAAAGGTGATTTTTCCTTTAAAATAATAGTGGAGCTCCAAAAAGATCTTCTATATTTACTTATCACATTGTTCCATGACAAGTGGATTAGAAGAGACACTAAATGATGGTGGTCGTCACTATATAAGAGACCTGATATATAGTTTCTCCTTATTAGGTGAAGGAATACATTACCTATGGTTCAGGTTATTCTTCATAACCTGAAAAAATTAGGTAATAATTTAAATGGTTTTTTGAACTTCATCACTCATTTTATTGGGAATTTCATTTGGAAAATAATTTCATTGTCTCTTACATGGGTTATTGGTTGGGTTTCTCTATGTTCCCACAATTTTATAAAAGAGAAATAGTTTGAGAAAAACATATGTCAAGAAAACATGAATAAAAAAATTATTATTATAAAAATATTAATTATAACATCATATATATGGAGATAGATATTTTTAGACAACCCCAAATAATGTGTCTTGAATCAGGTATATTAATCCTTTTATATCTCCAATATGAATAATTAAGACAGTTAAATATCTTTTATTATTTTTTTATAGATATTTTCATCAATTAATGCATACCCTTAGGTGTTTCAAACATGGTGTGAAATAAGTCCTCTTTTTTTCTCTAGGTAATAATCAAGTAAATTTTCACTTCACCCACTTTAGGGTTATTACCCTTAGGTAATAATTTACTAAATTCGTATACACCTGTAGTATCTATATAGAGATTTCATTTATCAGAAACCACAAAATATTATACATTACCAAAAAAAATTGATGGTTATATATAAATAGACTTTTAATTCTGGATTCAATGACCTTTTTCTAATCCTTATTCCAAAATTAAAAATACTATTCCCTAAAACCAACTATACCAACTAAACTTTTCTTATAGGAAGATTACATCATTTCTAATATAAAGAACATAATTTTTCATAATAATGGATCTAAAGGTTTAGTATCTTGGTAAAATTATGATCTTACATCACATGTACATAAGTAAACATAAATATTATTTAATACCTTCTTATTTATCCTCTAAAAATATCTCACATTCTCCTTAGTAAATTTTATCCACTTAGGAAAGGCATCAAAGAAATGGGTAATCTAAAATCCTAGTAAGGGGAGGAACAAGGGGCATTAATGAATAGTGCATGGTTGAGAATAATCAAAATCATCATAATATAATAATAAAATCATCATCATAATCATGATGAAAACATTTGACAAATGATTGGAATTAGGAATGTTCATAATAATGGAGAATCATAACATAGTGGTATAATACCTCTCTTAGTTATGAATAAAGAAAGCATCATGTTCACGCATAACATAAGAGTATAAATTGTAAAATCATATTTTTGAACAAAGATAATATCATTTTTATGAATAATACACATAATACCATGAGATATATCACATTACCCAATTCTCTTAAGGGATATATAATTATAGTCCAACTGATTACATTATAAAATTATCATAATCTTTCATGCTATATGGAAAGAGAATAATCATAATAATTAAATAAACCCATGGAAATTAATCAGTTTCATAAATGACTAAATAAATTCATGAATAACCAATTGGGTTCCCAAATGAGTAATAGAGAACATATTTTTTCATAGAAAAACATCATTCAAGAGTAGAGAAGAATCGAATCAAGAGGAGTCAATTCCATGTTTTGGAAAATGAATACTCTTTGAAAAATCATTTTATTTTAACATAAAATTCTTTTTTATAAGTTATAAACATGTATATCCATGAAAAGATAATTGAAATAATATTGAGACTAATGTTTAATTATATTATAGGAATATCCATACTAGAGGAAATGTGATGTGTGATATTATCTAACAAAAAGAGTTGGGTTAGAGGATCCCCTTACATTAAATCCCTCTTTATTTTAGCTCCTTTGGGAATTCAAAATAAAATAAATTGTTTTATTAAAACATGGAATTTTAAGTGAATTACGCTATTTGTTTCCATAATTAATTGATTTTAATCATTGTATTTTTTCTTAATTCCATTTTTCAAAAGTTAAATGTTCTAATATCATATTTTTCTTAAAAATGTTACATTTTGTTTTGATTTAAAATTTTTTGTTCATGTTCAATTATACATAAGTATAATTAATTTCTAAATATTAAATTGTATAAATATAAACATTTATATACCATGATTAAATTATTAAGACAATCCATAAGGGTGGTGATAAGAAATATGTTGGAAACATTCTTGTTGGTGGTTTACCGACCGTTAATGGGACACTGACCAAAGAAAATGTAGGAGATATATATTTCATGGCTATATAAAAAAATAACATTATTATAGAAAATTAGCCTTATCAAGATCCTTTTAAAATAATTCTTAATATCTTTAATAAGGTTTTTATTATAAATTAAAAAAGAGGATATGAAATTATAAATGGAAAACAAAAAAGGGTGAAATGACAATTATTATTTCTTGAATATGTTCCTTTTTACAACCCTTAAATTCCAGAATGATTGATGTTTGATTCTTGTAGAATGTCCCTAAGGATTATAAGGGGATTAATATAGGATATTTTAGAAGATTTTTTGATTTGGTATGTGAAAGTTAAGAGGTTTTCCATCGGTTTGTTATGGGTTATTTATTCTTGAGTAGAAGGGTATTTAATGTATAAAATATTTAATAAATTATTATATCCAAGGTAAAACTTTAAATAGTAATATTTTTGAAATTATTAAATATATTTGAATTAAATAAAATTATTTTCACACATTAAAACATTGTATAAAAGTAATTTACCAATTTAATCAAAATGAATGTTGGAAAAATAACAAAATATTATTTTAAGGGAATACTTAAGACTTCAGACTTTATAATATACATTTTTTTGTTTTTAAACAAGTTTATTTTATTTAAGTGACTCATTTATCAAATTAAATGTTTTTTTGGATGTGAAAACATTTTAATAATTTACCATGTCATTATTATTTCATGAATTATGTAATTTGAAATACATAGGTTACAAAAAATATTATTTTTACTATTATCCTAAAAAATTAAGTAATTCCAAAAATTACCAAAAAATGTACTTTACAAATTTTATATTTTTTTACTTTAAAAATTAAAATAATTTTATCAAAATAATTTTCTACCATTTTTAATTTTAATTTTTAATATAATAAATTATGAATTTTATGAAATTTACTAAAAAAAGATTATAAAAAATGTGATTATATATTATTTTAAATTTAAATCATTATATTTATTTTATGTAACTATAATACATATATTTTCTTCAACTAAACATTCTAAATGTTATTTATATTACATTTTCTTATTTTGTAGTTAAATTCCAATTCTAACGGTTATGTTACTATTACTAACTATCATGTTATTATCCGCAATAGTTAAGTTACTTGTAAATTAGTCACATTAATATATCTACAATCAAATTATATATTATAAATACCAATTAATTCAATCATATAATATTAACTAAAATTACAACCATGGTTTTATATTTTCCTTTTCTATGATGTTTATAATTTTAGTAATATTTTTTTCTTATATATTTTTCTTCATGTGGATAATGAATCTAGCTGATTGGAAGGATCTATATGTTTCCATTCTTATTTTCTTATTTTTTTAATTTTTATCCCATTGTAATATTTTTAATTTTCATGTGTTTAGTTGATAACTAATGTAATGATTTCTATTAATGAAATAATTTGTTTTTTGTTTCATTATGTGTTATATGTGTATATTAATATATAATATAATATAACACAAAATTATTTAGGAAAAAATATATTTTATAAACTCTATTTTATTATATAATAAAGCTTTAAATCATTTAACAGTCATAATAGTATAAAATTCTATTCATAATGTGTATATTAAAAACAAATATTTCTTTCACATTTTTATTAAAAAATGTACTTCATTGAGATAATAAAAATAATATTCATTTGAAACATATTTATAAAAAAGTAAATCCTGGGTAAAAATTAAATTATACATTCATATGAGAATAATATAAAATTTTAGACAATTTTTAATGAAGAAAATGACATGGAAGAAAATGATTCCTAATCGAATAATAAAACAAATTCGGGTTTCCTAAAAATAGTATTTTTCACTATTGAGTATATAAATTAGGAAATATAAGGAAAAATGCATTCACCAGATATAACTAGGGGAGAGTAAAAATTAAATTTATTAATAAGATAAGAAACATAACATTTTTTAATTATGATTCAAGAATAAAAAATCCCAATTAAAATTGGATTGAAACATAACTCCCTTACCACTTTTATAACATTTGAAATAAAATATCCTAAAAGTGGGAAACATATAAGAATATGTATATCCCCAAAATTTTCATTAGAATAATTATAAATTAAATTCATGGGAAATATATAAAATAGATAAACTAAATGAGGTTTGAATATGGAATGTGCCTCACAAAATGAATAGTGATTTTAAAATCCCTTTCCTCAAGCATGAATTTCTTCGAAAGTTCATTAAACACATGTATATTAATTTCAAATTTATTATACTTATTTACTAGAAAAAATATATATATAATATCACATTTATTCCACATATAAAATTTTAAAACCTATTTATTAATAAATTATTTTTAAAATTATCATATCTAGGTTTTCACTATATAATTTGTAATGAAAATTTCATTTCGATAGTTCTATCCATTATAATAAGATCATGGATCTATAATATAGAAAATTCTAAAAAAATATAAAAATATCATATATAATAATTAATTATATATATATACATATATTCATTCATTTATAAAATTTTTAGATAGAAAAATTAATTACATCGATCATGGAGATGGTAGGTCGAATGTATGCATGAATGTTGTTTTAACATTTTGAAAAAGGGAAAGAATGAAAGGTAAATAATAATTAAAATTTTAAAAAAAATAATTATTTCATTAATATTTTAATAAATTAATTCATTCCTTATTATGATCCATGTATAGAGGAAATGAAAAAAAATCACATTCATTTATTGATGTCGTAGTCGTACACATGAAAGATGTTATTATTTTGAAATGGATTTAAAAAAATATTGTAGATATAGTATTATAACTCCATAATAATAATTATTTCATAACTATAATATAAAAACTGTAATCCCATTATACCAATTACTACAGAATGATGGTGATAGAAAATTAAAAGTATCACTACATGGAGGAAGTAAGTCACACGTACACACAACAGATACTTTGACTTTCCATTTTATGTGATAGAGGGTAGATATTGATGGTTACATAATAATAATGAAATTTATTTTTTATTTTTTATTTTTTATTTACAATAACATGATTAATAACATAAATTTAGAATAATTATAAAAATAAATAAATTGAAATATGTAACATAAGAAGATTACTTCTTCTTTAGTAGGACACCTTTAGATAAATTCTTTGGGACCATTAGAATTGTATTTTAATAATAAAAACACATAAACTTTATGTATAGGTAATTTTATAAGACAATTAGGAAGTTTTTTTGAGATATATTGCTCCATGTGGTGTAATGAAAAGAGATAATATGTGTCCATCGATAGGAGGGGGTGGACACAATTGGAATTGATAATAGGATTAAAATATAATTAAGTAATTTTGAATAAAAACGGTTTATATTGACCATATATTAAAATATAAATAGATAAGGACTAAATATAATCATAAAATTAAATTTATATTGGATTACTGAAATTTTAAATGTAAAATTTGGGTTTAATCTCTTTATTAAGAAATTTTAACCATAATTACGGTAAAACATATTTCAATATTAAAGGTTTATAATTTTACTTATAATTTAATAACTAATACATAAATAGGAAAGTTATAACATTTTGGACAATTTATCATCCTAAATTTTTTATTTCATGATTTTTATTATTTAAAAAATAATTTTTCTTCATAAAATATCATTAAATTCTATTTTTTACTTAATTCATTTACATTGACATTAAATTCATCAAGGTAGCCATTGTATTAGAATATAAACCATTTACATTGCTAAAAAATGTTATATTCATCTTAAAAAATAATGAAACATAAAATCTCACCCAAATTTTATTATTTATGATATTTTTGAAATCATTTAATTTATTATTCTATTAATTGAATAAACACCGTACTAGAGGTGCATAAACATTTTAGGGAATTATTCAATTGGTAAAAATTATAAATAAATTATCATGGTAAAGAAATTTAATTCTTATATAAAATAAATATTTTTATCTCAAATTATAATTTTTTTATCCTTTTGAAAAACATTTATAGACATTAATGTCAAGAGAGTGATGTTTTGGAATTTTTTTTTCTTAAAATAATATGAATTTCAATATCCAATGAAAATAGCACCGGAATTTAATATATTAGAATTTAGGATATTTATGGTCAAATATCTTCCGTAAAATGAAATATGGTCATGTTTTGGGTTGATTTTGAGACATTATGTCATGATTTTAACCCCATTTTACCCATTTTACCATTAATAAGTTGATAAATATTTATCATTATTACTATTCATAATGGCCCTAAATAAAAGAAAAATATTTAACAAATATGAAAATCATGATTTTTAATATCATATAAAATTTTAAATAATCAATTTATATAATTTGAGTAAATCAATTTAATATAAATATATAAAACCCAATAGATAACATTTTTTTAGAAAAATGTGTTTTCAGCTAAAAAATTAAGATAAATCAAAATCATTAATATTTATAATTTAAATAGAATTAATAAATTTATACCGAATAAAATGGATCATTCATAATAATAATACCATATCCAAAATATAATGCGACATTTAATTTACATGTTTTAATGAAATGAAGTGATCTTATTTGAAAAATTGGTATTTTTTACTATTCACTGAAAAATAAATCTTTTTAGAAAAATCAAAAAATTTCACCATATATGGATTTTTATACAATGATTTAAAAATAATATGATTATTTTGTATAAAAAATTAATACATTAAGAAATTAATTATAATTTCCATGCACAAAATGAAATAAAAATCGATTTTGAATAAAATACCTTTCTAAATCATAAAACTACTTTTCTAAAAATTGAGTATATATTTCCTAATAAATAATCAATAAAATTTTATTAAGTAGAAACATTATAAATATATTTAATAATTATTTTACTCATATTCATACCCACCAATTCAATGGCTATGTTATAACGACATTTGAATAATAATATGTCCATACTATATCTCAATTTATTTAAAGCTCGGTGCTCGTGTCAATAAGTATGTCAATTATATTCTTCATTTACAGTAAATTTTTGGTGTTTTATAGTAAGGTTAAACTCATGGAGGCCCTATAAGGGTATCAAAATTTGTGATATAATTCTTTGAAATCCATTGAATAAATCCACAAACATCATCTAAAAACCTCATGTATTACCGAGTTCACAATGATGTAACACAAAGCTATACAAAAATAAAGACCTAACAATAGTCACACCACTATTTAGAATTAATAAAACACGAGGATATAATATAATGAAACATCTAAGAGGGAGGATATCACCCAAAAAAATACACATCCATAAATATTTAGGGAAATGAAAATTTTCTACCAACTAAAAATAGCCATTCCAAACTAATGAACCATAATCTACCAAAATAAACACAACCCAAAATAATACTCAGTGAATAAAATAATCCTCTGTTAATGCTTATAAATTCCCAAGATATAGTTATGACTCTAAAAGGGTGTACCATAAAAATAATATCCAAAATACCAAAATACAGGGTGAAAGAATTCCTTATATCCCAAAAATAATTAATGAAACACACTAATCAAAAACATGCATCAACTAGGAACATCACTGGTGAAACCTCTAGTCATAGGGTAAAAGGGAAGGCCAACATAGAATATTCTCTTGGAAAAAATCCCCATGGTAAACCTAAGATAATAACCTAGATCAAAAAAATCTATGTCTAATTGGAAATAATCCACTTGTCTCAATTACCCAATCACATACCCAAATCTTCCCATATTCTACCAACCAAGAACAAATATCTCTAAAAAATCATGCCTCACATTAAAAAAATATAGAGAATAGAAAAAATGAGACCTTAACATAATTAATGATAAAAAATGTCTCATAAATATAGAAACCAAATTGGTACTTCAAATAATACATTATCTATGAATCACCTCACAAGATTCATTTACCTTTAACCTCTATAATCTTAAATCCAAAGATAAATAATCACTTCGATCCAAGTTATTTCTAGGAATTATCCATTAAATAATCCAGATGAAAAAATAATTAATGATGGTATAAACAATAATATATTCATAAAGATGATCTAATATCCAAATAATACAACTTATAAAGGAATGAGATATTAAATATTCATTGGTGACATGTTCAAGAGAAATGAACACTGACTCTAAGAAACAAACCCATGTGGCCTATACCATAGATGTTATAAGGGTTTCCTAGGAATTTTGTTTTCCCATAATCCTCTCTAGAAATTCTATCCCACCACATTGACCTTCATCAGTATAGAATATTATTATGTGATGATTTAAGAGGTTTAAGACCATTGAAGTTTCTAGATCTACTACTCCATCCTGAGTCAAGGTAGGGCCAAAAACTGGAAGAGTTACAGTAGAAAAATAAGAATAATCACACTAAGGTTCATCACTATAATTTTTTTTCTCATTATATTTACCTTTATAGAAGGAATAAATCAAAAAGAATAAATCATGATCAAAAAAATTCATGATTCATAATTTGAAATCAAATGGTTCCAATATAAAATAAGTCTCTAATCCAAATTGAAAATCATGAAAGGATAAAAAATAAAAATAAAAATAACCTTTTTTAAACTCATTTTACAATGTAATATACAATTAAAAACCATACCATGAAATTACATCACTTTATTTGAAAAAACACATTTTAAGGCTTTATATGAAGACAAAACTCCCACTCCCCTTATTTTGAATTCAAAACAATTACCAAAATCAACATTTATTTCAAAAACATATCCCATTAGAAAATATAAAGAGTTTTAACCTATAATTTTTTAATGGATTAAAAGTTATGCATGGTCTTGCCACATAGTCTTATGGACTGTTACAAAATCGTAAAATAACATCTCAAATTTACTCAGAACCATGCACCCAGTTTCTGAAATTTATTTCTGACTATGCGAGATAACCATTCATTGATTCTTTTTCTATTTTCATCCCAAAATAAAAATTTCCCGAAATTATCTAATACAAATCAATATGGATAATTAATAATCAATAAAAATAAAACAAGCTAATAACATTATCAAAAAAAATCAATTCTAGGAATAAAATCCCAACTACACATGGAAACTCAAGGCTTAGAATGATTAAGAGCTTGATTGACTCTAACCATGCCTACCTCACATATTTTGACATACCTATGTACATTATATTGGAATTACCAAATAATGTTAGGGTTCTCTAACCTATTCTATTCAAAACCAAGACTTTTTACCATTTCAAAATAATATATCTTGGTCCTTTACTGAATAGGTATACGAGCCCAACCTCTATAAGGCATTAAGTGTATTACTTATATCCATAAGCTAGAAACTAGGGATATAGAATCAAAATGATAAAATTATGGGAATAATTTTACCCTTATATAATAATAATAATAATAAATTAGTTGAGACTACCTTATATCTAGAATGATATGCCCAGCTGTTGGAATACTAAACATAAGAAATAAATAGTTCATATTAAATAACCAAAATAAGAAAGGTATAAAATAAATAAGAACCCAAATATGAAATTACCAATAAAAATCCATAATAACTTATAAATATATAGTAGATAAACCCTCTAAATACTTTATATGAACCAAAAATAGATATATGGAAATAAAATTCCTCGAACCAAATTAACCCATACATACTCATCCAAAACATTTGTTGCAAACCCATGCCACCGCTAGAAAATATCTATGTGACCCATGATCAGTGACCACATCGACAGCATCTATTAATGGACTACCTAAATGATATCAAAAATAGGGATTAACACATGGGAACCTATATAATAATTGAGACCATCATACATGCACAAAAGTGTGTATATAGGGTTTGAACTAAACATGCCCCGTGGGATTTCAACAAAGAGTCAATGAAATTCCTTCATAAAAAATTTATAAATTTTATTTAAAAATATATATAAATAATGTTTTACATTTATAAATCATAATAAAATAAGAACCATACATTATCCCATTCTAAAAAATATAAGGTAAATAATTTTTGGAAAATAAAGCACATACCACATAAATTTATCTTTTCTTACTCAATAAAAGAAATAAAAACATTTCATTAAATCAACTTTTGAAATCCATTTCTTACTAATATATTGGAATCGACTATTTAATATTCAAAATAATTTAACATTTTTTAAAAAGGTGGTCATCAATGTTAAACAATTTAAAACAAAACCATTTATCATACTTTAAAATTCTTGTACGAATCCACAATTCAAAACATGTTTAAAAGAATGTGATATAAAGAATTGAATAATTAAATAGTAAAAATTTATCATCCTATCCTAGAGGAATAATATAAAGAAACATTATTAATATAAAATGTTCCATTGAACCAGAACATGAATAAAGGGATGAAAACAAAGTGTGTAGGGTAAACCCTTTAAGATATACCACCGGTCAAAGAGTAAGTGTTATGTAATACTCCCAAATTCATAATATGAGATTATCCAAGAACTAATGAAGAGAATAAGTATTCCATTAAACCCCCACAATGTGATCAGGTGATATTTATTATCCCCCACAGTCTAATAAAGAAATATCAATTAGCTATCATAGTCTAATTGAGTGGACAATGTTAGTATGACCTAAAACAAATCCCTCACATAGCTTCTTGGGTTACCATGACCATCCAAAGAGGCGATGAGTAGTCAAAAAACATGAATATATACTGAAACATCATGGTTTATAAACAATAATCCTTATTTCACCTACAAAACCCTTGCACGGAATATCCTATTTCATGTCCATTCATAAGTATCAATCATAATATAACTATTCTTACATCTGAAAAAAGTATATATCACATATAATATAAAGTGGAGGATCAAAATTTTAGGGTAATCTCAAAAATGATTCACAATCTTCAAATGAAATCATTTTACTATATTTAAACGAATCCTTTTAAATAAAAATAACACAAAAATCTATCTAAAGCCACTCAAGGATCTATCACTTTTTAAACATAATTCCCACACATAGGAGTAACTTAAAAAACACATATATGAAAAAAAACACCTTAAATTCATGTTATATTTTCATAAAATCAACTCAGGGCCCTAAACTATTATTTATACCTAAAATTTAGTTAAAATATAATCTCATGTATTCTCATAAAAACATGGCATGCACAATAATTTTAGTTCCAAATGAATAAAATAATTTCATTCAAATCCTATATGAAATGTTAATGTAATAATTAAAAAATTTTAAAACCCCTATTGGGTAAAAAATATTGGTATAACATTATAAGAAATATTATTAAAAAATTTAAAACACTTCATGACATGTTGAATAAATAAATTGTGATGTAACGCCATATTAAAACATAAAATGAAAGATGTATTCAATGGAGAAATAAAAACATGTGAATAAGATAAACTGTAGAATCCCTATACATAAAAAACACCATATTAGAATAATCCCCATTTCTATATCCAACCACCATGGCTATTTTATATCCCACAAGTGGTATAATCCAAGGGAAATAGAATGTGGATAGAAATAGTAGTGGAATGAAGGACCTACCTTCCAAATCCACTATAAATTGATGAGAAATTGGGTTTTAAGGATTGGATAATAAGAGGGGGGGTCAATTTTCATTCACATGATTAATTAACATGAAATGATGGAAAGGGAGGGCCAAAATTGGGAAAAACTAAGTGAGGAAATTAATGTAATTTCATCCTATAAACGGAATATTAAATACAATCTCACCACAGTGTCATCATGGTCATAATGATGTAGAACACTACTAGGAATATAAAAATTCCTATCCACCAGGAAAGGGTAACTTCATACATTATATTTTTGGAATATATATCTACCACTATCCATGATAAGAACTATGGAATGGGACTCCTCCCAACCTTCCCAAAATTTCCACAATAAATGGCGATGACATGTTCGAGCCTCACTATTTCGGTCTCCAAAAAAGTCCCATACATACCACCATGAAACAAAAAAATATATATTTAATTTATCCATATTTTTAATTTGGAAATATATTATTAGGAAAAACCTATAAAATTATTGTTTTATAAGTTCTATCACTATTTTCTCAACCCATCCAATACGACATACATGGACAAATTAATGGAATTCTTGGGTCATACACACCCAAAACAATACCCTCAAGGTTAAAAACACTAAGAGAATAAAGGGAACCCCCTAAAGAATATAAAATTTTCTATAATAATTTAAAATATAAACTAATAATGACATAAGGGTGTCACATTGAGGTGATGAACACATCACCAAGGAGAAAAAATAGAGCTTTCAAAGTGAAACATGTGTGAAAGAATGGTACTGTAAAAAATATATATTAAATTTTACAATAAAAAGTTAATATATTGATAATAAGGTTCTAAAAATTTATTTTTTTGAGTAGAAATATATTTTAATAAGGTTATCATATATATTAAAAATAAATAGAAATTTATTATATAGAGAGTGAGAGTGTATCCAACCAAATAGAAGTTAGAGGTAAGGTTCTCTTCCTAATATCAATTTAAAATTGAGATTGTCTAGAACTGAATTTATATTAGGGGAGATTTTATATTTTCTCTCTCTAAAAATAAATTTATTTTCTTATACCATAGTTATTTTTTTGTTTTAACTTTCCCCTATCCATTTGACCTCCCTTTGGTTCAAAATTCAACAGAATATGTTTTTATGAGTGGATCCCACCTTATCTGTACTTATTAGTTAAGAATATTTTTCATCCATGTAAAATATTTTAATATTTTTTGGTGTATGTAATTATAACTACTTATATTGTTATATAAGTTCATTTTCTAATGACTTTTAAATTCATTCCCAAAGTGTGAAAGGAATCCTTTTTAATGTTTACCACACTATCATTTTCTCTCATTGTTTCCTTAAGTTTTATTTAAAAAATTTCCTTCTAAATTAATTATATTTATTAAATTTACTTATTATTTAATTTGTTATTTTTTTAATTCTATTTTTTATAAATTATTTCCTTTAAAAATAAAATTTTTCAAGAATTATAGCGATTTATTTTTATTTTTCAATGAAATTATAAAATTCTATTATAAATGGTGTTTTCATCAATGTTAATATCCCTTAATGTTTCTCATGTTTCAATTCTCCTATGTTTAGATGGAATAATCCACATTTATTAGCTAGTTGATTAATTTTTATGTCTTTTGACAAAATTTATGATTCCCATTTCATTATCATGGGATAGTTATTCTATGATGGAATAAACAATGTGATCATGTTAATGTGATAAATTTATGTATTGATTTTCTTCATATGATGGATGAGATAAATAAAGAAACCATAAAATATATCATGTAAATAATTATATCTCATAAGATGAAAATTTCAAGGGATTTATTCTGATCGAAATTATGATTGGTGGGACAATAATTATGTAGCACTCCAATACTTTGGGTAAAGATTTATATCTTATGAGATGTTAAGGACTAAGGAGTGAACCCAATCCAATATTTGATAGCTCGGACTAGGATTATATATCCCTTTAAGTCCATGGATAATGATTTATATCTTGTGTGATGATGTGTAATATAGTGTGTACCCAAATCGCCAAGGGAATCTATTTATTTTGTCTGTAGGAATTGAGAGTGAACCTAAGCCCCTAAGTTACAATAAATACTATGATTATCAGAATGGGTAGTGAACCCAAAACACTAATAGATTATATCAACTATGTTGTTATTATATTTATAGTGAATTATTGCATGGATTTTATGAGATCACAGTAAAAAAATATTTTTACATCTTCAAAATTGACTATATAGATTAATGGGGTCATTTCACAAGGAGTGTGTGGGCTGGTTATCCACTATTCTCAATCACTTATTATATTTTCCATTAGTTTCAATATATTTCATAGAATTTAAAAATTGAAATATGTTTAGTTTTAATATTTTAGGAAGTTAAAACCAAATGAATTAAAAAAAATATGGGTTAGAATGAAATTTGGATGGTCGTATGGTGAATTCCATTGGTATCTACAATCATCTATATTTAAACTAAATCATATAATTCATTTATTAGACTTTATGATATTCATTTTACTCACCCTATATTGTTTTATTATTTTAAGAATAAAAATATGATCAAATACCATTAATAAGATCATGAAATCATGAATTTTATGTTAAAAATGTTAGGAAGTAGTGCTCATGGTGGAGAATAGAGTTTCATTCACATCCACACTCATCACCGCCACTGCTAAACATAAAAAATGAAATAGGCTAGGAAAGTAAATGCATGCATTCAAGAGATCCTAATTTAATTCCACATTAGACCACCCACAATGGGTTATTACTCCACCATAATAATGTATGATATTACAATAACATTACAGATGTTTTTAAACACAAAGTAAATAGAAAAATGGAAAATGAAAAAAAAAATTGAAGAAGAAATGAGTAGAATTTCACTTCACATAACATGTTTCATTATGGTTATACAAATGAAGAAATAAAGAGTTAGTATATTTCAAAGAGAGGGGAATTTATTAATCCCCTACATATAACTAATCACCTTATAAATGTTAGATCATCGCCTCCTAAAAATATAATTTAGAAAATGATTTTACATAGATGAGAGACTCATCAAATAATTGAGATTAAAACTCATTCAAGAATAATTGGAGGAGATTTGATTCATTAATTCATAGATATAATGTAAATTAGGTTCTATTCAATGGAATCACTATTATAATCTCCATGTGGGGAGGATTTTGGTAGAATTGATACACATGATATATGGTTTTGGTTTTAGTAAGAGTACTCTTGGGTCTGATCTATCTTGGTGGGATTTACATAGAATGTGGCTGGAGTGGACTTCTTATTTTCTTAGAATTTGGCATAGGTTTTTCTAAAATTGTTGAGGGGATAAAATTAGGTGTCTATATTCAAGCATAAACTTCTACGAGGCAAGGGAAACCGGATAATAAAGTGCAAAAAAGGCTTACATGGAGAGTGTGTTCTATTATACCTTAAATTCAAAACATCATAATGGAAATAAATAGAGCAGATTTCATGTGTAGTATATATTACTTGTAACACCCCAAGCTTCCACAGTACGTTTCCCTTTGATTAATGTAATAGCTTACATTGTATGCAACTTCGAGTTCTAATACACCACAACCAATTAAACTAGCCGTTATGAATAGTAATACCCACTTTTTGAAATTTTATAAATTTTATCTTTCAAAATGGACTTCATTTTTGGATTCAGAATATCGAAATTATCTTAGGGTGAATTTTTGGTATTTTTCTGAAAACTTTCAATTTTTGATGAATAGTGAAAAATACTGAGTTATAGTTTAAAACCGAATTTTTATTTAAATAATTATTTATTTTATTTAAATTCATTTTTGGTCAAAATATATACATAATACCTATATAAGTTCAATTTAATTCATTGGAGTGAGTTTATGCTAATTTTAGATATATAATAATTTTAATGAACTTTTTACACTCGTTTACCCACCTCCTAGGCGCATTTGCAAATTCACATGAAACATAATTTTACCACTTTTGTGAGATGAATTTCAAAAATCAGATAGACACAGTTGATATAAGTAAGTAAAATGTGGTTCAATAAGATGAAAATGATTTTTGGTGAATACTAACTTTTTACATTTATTTACCGCGGTTAAAAGTAAATGGGGTAATTAAGGGTAAAAATGATATTATTATTACCCTAACATGTGTCCTAATTATATTGGATAAGTGTAATTTGACCCAAAAGACTTTAGGAATAAAATATTATCCTTTAGTTCCACTTGGATTAGATTAGGACATTTATTATTATTTTATTTAAAGAAGAGTTGAAAGAGTTAAAATCAAAGTTTAATAACTAAAACATTATTAATATAGGGTTATACATAAGATAAATTCGACTATAAATATTAATTAGAAATTTAAAAAGATTTCCTATATAATGGTATTTTATTTATAATTTTTAGACATTAAATAATTAAATTTATTTATGACATAATGATGATTCAGTAATTACCGTATTAATGAAAGATTAAAATAATTGATATTATAAATATCCAAATAAATTTAATTTGAGACTTTTTATGAATTCCACTAATTTTTTAAGTTAATATGACATGTTAGGGTTGGTTAGATGAATTGTTTTCTAAGTAATAATGCTATTATGAATTTAGAAAAAACAAAATACCAAAGTGTCAAAATTGACATAAAATAGTTTTAAAAAAAATATTATATTATTAATTTATATTCTATTTCTAAAAATCTAAGGTTTGCAAAAAGGTCTTAAATAATATTATATATTTCATTAATGAACCACTTGAGGTTCTCTTGGAAGTTTATAGTAAGTTTATTAACCATATAATATAAAAATACAAAGAGACAAGGTAAATGTTAAACTATTTAACTAAGAGTTAAATCTAAAAGATAAAGTTATTATAGTGACCCAAACCTATCTAAAACATACTGGTTGAGTGGTTTTAGACCCCTTATACTTTAAATAATTCATTTTTGAGCCATTAGAAACCGAAAATGATTTTATTATAAAATAATATTCCTAGCTTTACCTAAGGTTCCCCTCACCCCTCTTATAAAAGGGCACTCACCCTTCCCACAAATTCAAATCATCAAAGCCTTTTGGCTCGGAAAACCTCTACCCAAATACTTTCTCAACTGTCCTCCCTTCATCCTAGAGGCCTTCCTTTAGTCATAAATCCAACCTAAGTATCCCTTTTGTTCAAATCAAAAGAAAGAACCCAAAAACGAGGTAAATATTTCATCACCACTTTCAAGTTCCTTACTTCTTACACTTCTTCTTTACTTGTTGTTTCCATTCTAAAATAATAAATCCAGTATCTTATATATACCCAGATGTTATTATAAAAATCTTAAAACCATATTCATTATTCTATCCATCCTATAAATGACAAATTCACCATACGTGCGTACGTATGGATTATCGTCTCCACGTCGTGGTGTGGTTTGTTATTCAAATACTTCATCATTTGGATGGGTATAATAATGAGTATAAATGATGTAAATAATAAATATAACATGATAATGATTATTTTTATATTATATACCATCCAATTATATATGATATTAATATCAATATAATGATATTGTCGCTCGTGCATACGTACGGATTACCATCTCCACGAACACGATGAGATTCATTCACCATCGTATCCATTCAAGAATAATTTTCATTTGATGATTAAAAATAATGTTTAAATACTTGATATCATTATGAATATGAATAAGATACATCCTATCATAACAAAAAATACTTACATAACAATGCATATAAAGGAAAACGAATCAGTTAACACCTAAAACGATGATACTACTGAAATATCATTAACGAAGCAATATTAGAAGATAATATATGATATAATATTAATGTATATGGTTATTTTATAATTTAATAATAATTATTTCACCATTATACTGGATTTTAACCTACCCTTGACCAAGGAAAATTACAAAGTAAGGGGTTTCTTATCTCACTTTTAATTCCATGAGATTTCCATTGTTCGCCACTTATTTATTGCATGTGGTGAATTGAGTACTGCCATTTGATATATATTTTCATGATTATACTTATATTCATGGTATTTTGTGATTCATTTTTTTTTATTAACTTCTTATAACAAGACTCGATTGATTACAACATGGTAAGGAGTTTTCATCTCACTTATTATTCTTGTGATATTCATGCTATATTGCCACTATTTCCTTTTGTGTGTTGTATGTATAGCCCAATGATTATATTATTTGTGTAATATACTTTAATTTATGGGTGTTTACATATTAATTTTATGATCCTTCTTTCATGGGATGTATGTTTCGTAAGTTACCAAATTGTTAAGGGAATTTCAAATTTCAATTTACACTCATTCGGTTTTATGAATACTTCATTGATTATTTTACTCCAAGATTATGTGTGGAATCACTATTTATTATTTATATAGTAAATTTACACTACCCATTCTTTGGATATACTTTCGATACACATAATCACTCCATTGATAAATTCTCAAGTCATCGATATAAACTTGATAAGGGTAATTTTAACTCAATCTCCATTTATTGAGTTAAACATCCAATTCATTGGTGTTGTTTTTACAAGAATATGTGTGAATTTTTTCTGATTGGTTTACACTGAATATCCAATCCTATTGAGTGTATTTATATTTTTCACACATAATTATGTCATTGATTTATCCTTAACCTAAGGATATGGTATTTATAAGAGATTTTATCTCAATTTACATTTTATTGAGACTTCATTGTTGTTATACACAAATTCCCTTTTATATGGTGTATATAATGTACTTTTACATAGTATATCATGAATCTGTTTATTCTCATTATATTATAAAGTTTTTATTACCTCGATTATTTTTATTCAAGTTTCTCTCTTTTGATTAGGAACTCTAACTAAAATATCATTTTAAATGTTTTAAAGATTTATTATTCTAAATCTTTCTCATTAATGTCCATGTTTTAAAAATGGTTTTACGGATTTATTTATATGGACATTGATGTTTTAAAATTTAACTTAATTTTAGAATTTTCAAAGTAGTGTGGGAAACTTTGATTCAAAAATCTATTTTTAAATGGCTTCTTGACAAATAGTGTAACTTTTAAATGTTTTCAAGAAAAAGGGGGATATTTCTCTCAAATACTTTTGATGATTATTTTCATCTATGTAAATATCATTCATTATTCTCGATTATGGTTAATCTGTTACAATAAAATCTTCTATATTTTGTAGAATGTGTTACGTTTGACTGTGGATGTGCTATTTTTATACCATTCATGGTTTTTGGATAAAGTATTGACATTTCATATGCTGGTTTTAATACTAATGTTTATGTTATGTTTCAAACTATTCATATGAGGAATGCATTGGACTTAGTAAGTAACGGGTGGAGCCTGCTATAGCTCATTGATGCATCAGTAGGTTTCATGAGACAAACTAGTGTCTTGGTAAAAGGACTTGACAAAATCTTATTTGTAGTCTTGGAACAAGGGCTTGACTATGTGGTTATGATGTTTGGAATTATGCATTCCATCATTATGAGATTAGATATTGATATGTAATGTGGTTATTCAACTAGTAGAATACCCATGACTATGTTTTATTATGGAATTATTTACTCAGCTCGTATTCCTGCAATAAAGTGTTGATGTTTATTATTTGTAAAGTCATGTGTTTTAAATTATTCACCATACATAATTTTTATGTTATCTTCCACTGTATTGCTTACTCTTACTAAGTGTTTGAGCTCACCCCTTTCTCATGATTCATTTTCCCAGGATATGAAGAAGTTATTTAAGAGTGACTTTCAGGAATAATCAAGGAATCTTGGATGTTTCTAATGGAATAAATTAGTGTTTTTTTTCTTTTCAAGTTGTAGTATTGAACTTATGTATATATCTTGTTTCCAAGACTACTAAATTGATCGGTCCTTTGGGAATTGATTCCTTGTAGTCATTCCAATGTATTAAAATAATGCACTAGCTCCTGGATTTTGGGGTCGGGGTGTTATAGTTGGAATCAGAGGAAGTTTAGTACAAACCTTGGAAACTAAATTTAGATAAACTCTAACTAGAGCACATAGACCTAAGATAGACTTTGAGGATTATTATAGAATAACTTCCTAGAATTTTGGTATTGTAGAGAGTTTTTTGAGTTTTTCAAGTAATATATACCTGTCTGGATACGAGTAGGTAGAGGTGGATATGGCATAGATGTACCTAGGGGTAAAACCTGAAAACACCGCTTTGAGATTGACTCAAACAGGAACTGGTGCACGACAACGAGCCTTGCTACAATCTTGGATACGACACTCCCGGGGGATATGATTTGGATAATTTACATTTTATTTACAAAATGATTTGAATGATTTTAATATAAGATGAGAATAAATGACCTTGGTTAATACTAAGGTGTTTCAAATTGAAAATATGATTTCATGATATTATTTAAATGATTTTATGACTATTTTTACTCACATAATTATTTCTGGTTTTAGTCAATGGATGGATTCCAAGGAATTAATAGTAACTTTGATCATGATGTACAAGGTGGGAATAGTGGTGGAAATGAGAAAAAAAATGGAATGTTGATAGGCGTAAAATATATAATGTTCATGCCAAATCAGTTTTCAAAAAATATGATCAACAAAATATAAATTAACCAACTCCAAGACTCAACAAAGAAGAGAAAGGAGATTAATGATAAGAGCTCCAGTAGTGGAGACCACAGAGAAAAGAATCCTCAATTTCCATAAGGTAGGAAATGTGGAAGGAGAAACCCATGAAAGTGTCTCAATGGAACAAATAAATGCTTTACATGTGGGAAAGAAGGACATAAAGTAAATAATTGTAGAGAAAAAATGAAGTTTACTATAGAAGAAAATAAAAATGGTCGCAAGAATCCATTTATATTCATTTTCTGTAAATGTAGGGTACCTTGACATTTCCCAAGTGAATTTCCTATTCTATAGGATATTTTCATTGTCAAATAAGAAGCTATGTGGAAATAAATGGTTGGAGAAATGTTTAAAAGTATTAGTGCCCTTTATTTATGGGATTACTTTAGAATAATTTTCTCTTATATTTGTAACCCTGTAGTTTGTCATTTGAAAATGATATTTGAGGAAGAATTATATTTTCTCTTATGGATATAGTTATAAATAACCATTTGGTTTTATATGATCATTGAATTTGAAGAAATTACAAGTTATTATATTTTGGGGTGAAAATTTAAGGTATGAGATAACATTTGTGGTTAAATTATGTTATGGTTATTTTGAGGAATTTATATCATTTTGGTAATGTTATAAAATATAGTTTTTGAAAAAGGATAATACGCAGACCGTGTGACAACCCGTCGTGCCGGACAAAGTTGTGGGAGTCGAACCCACAACCAGAGTGCAATTGGGATTTATCACCTACCACTGGACTACGTGAAGTCCCTGGTTAGTGCAACTAATTATTTTTAGTTAAATGATTTTATTGATCAATAATAAGTTTATTTGGGATCTTATGTCTTATCAAATGAATACCCTTAGTATGGGAAAATGATTTGGTGATTAAGTGATAAATGTTATTTTGGAAGACGTTCGCTCTATTGGGAATAGTATATGCTTAAGGAAAATAGAATACTATGGGATTTCATTTGAGGAGTAATGGTGGATTTCTATCTATGATTTTATTGTGGATTTATAGTGATTTGGGTTATTTAGGGAAATGATTAACCTATAATAGAGAATATGATATTAGGTTAATTAATTTTAAGTTTGTGACTTTAAGAGTAGTTGATGTCATTTGGAGATACAATTTAACGTGGAAGACTACATAACCAAATTCTTCTAAGTTTTGGGTTTCAATATTAGTTTGGATTATATTGTAGGATTTTAAGGACAATTGTTTATTGAATGGTATTTATTTAACTTTGGGGTATTGTTGGTTTAATTTTAGAAATTAAGATTAATATTTTTTTCTCTAAAGGATTATCCTTTTGGGGGATCATCTGATCTTTTACTAAAAATTTTGGTTTTGATTAATCTCTAAAGACAGGGTTAATATATATTTTATCCTTTGTGGATCATGTGATTCTCTAGAAGTTGATTCTAGCTCTTCTGGTGTGACCAAGTCATCTTGAATACTCATCGTTTGAAAAAAATGAGTTAGTGGTAGAAATTTATTAAATAATGAAACTATACTTAAAAAGTAAGTATATATCTTTTTGTTCTTAGTAAATATCATAAACAAATTCCTTATCTTTATGAAATGTAACTTAAAAAACGTTGCCCGTTTACTTTTCCTACTGGGAAACTAATGACTGTTTGTCCCATCATAAGTTTTTGGTTTTCTTGTTGTTAACATCCTCTTGATCATGTTTTCTATCCCTCTCCATCAAAACTTGACACTTATTTTATCTTCCATATCCATGTTTTCCTACATGGAATCCTAGTTTGGGTTATCTCAGGTGACCTTTGTACTTATCTTTCTTTCTTTTAAAGTGATAGTTTTATTGACTCTTTTTCCAATGTGAGACTTTCAATTATGTTCCCAAGCCCAATTTTAAAAATTGTGAGGATGTAATTTCCAAAAGGGGGGAAGAATGTAACACCCTAATCTTCCATGGTATGTTTCCCTTTGAATAATGTAATAGCTTACATTGTACGCAACTTCGAGTTCTAACACACCACAACTAATCAAACTAGCCGTTATGAATAGTAATAGACACTTTTTTAAATTTTACAAATTTTATCTTTCAAAATGGACTTCGTTTTTGGATTTGGAATATCGAAATTAGCTTAGGGTAAATTTTTGGTATTTTTCTGAAAACTTTCATTTTTTGATGAATAGTGAAAAACACTGAGTTATAGTTTAAAACTAAATTTTTATTTAAAAAATTATTTATTTTATTTAAATTTATTTTAGTTCAAAATAGATACATAATACCTATATAAGTTCAATGTAATTCATTGTAGTCAGTTTATAATAATTTTAGATATATAAAAATTTTATTGAACTTTTTACCATCTTTTACCCATGCAAATTCACATGAAACTTAATTTTACCACTTCTGTGAGTTGAATTTAAAAAATTATAGAGACATGGTTGATATCAGTAAGTAAAATTTGGTTCAATAATATGAAAATAATTTTTTGTGAATAGTAATTTTTTACTTTTATTTACCACAGTTAAAAGTAAATAGGGTAATTAAGGGTAAAAATGATATTATTATTACCCTAACACATGTCCTAATTCTATTGGATAAGTGTAATTAGACCAAAAACAACCTTAGGAATAAAATATGATCCTTTAGGTCCACTTGTATTAGATTAGGACATTTATTATTATTTTATTTAAAGAAGAGTTGAAAGAGTTAAAATAAATATTTAATAACTAAAACATTTTTAATATATGGTTATAACTAAGATAAATTATACTATAAATATTAATTAAAAATATAAAAATATTTCCTACATAATTGTATTTTATTTATAATTTTTAGACATTAAATAATTAAATTTATTTATGACACAATGATGATGCAGTAATTACCATATTAATGAAAGATTAAAATAATTGATATTATAAATATCTAAATAAATGTAATTTGAGACTTTTTATGAATTACAATAATTTTCTAGGTTAATATGACATGTTATGGTTGCTTATATGAATTTTTTTCGAAGTAATAGTTCTCTTATGAATTTAGAAAAAATAAAATACCAAATAGTGTCAAAACTAACATAAAAGAGTTTTTAAAACAAATATTATATTATTAATTGATATTGTATTTCTAAAAATCTAAGGTTCGGACAAAGATCTTAAATAAAATTATATTTGTCATTAATTAACCACTTGGGGTTCTCTTTGGAGTTAATAGTAAGTTTATTAACCATATAATATAAAAATACAAAGAGACATGGTAAATGTCAAACTATGTTACAAAGAGTTAAATCTAAAATATAAAGTTAATATAGTGACTCAAACCTGTCTAAAACCTATATTTTGAGTTTTTTTCGACCCATACCCATCTTAGACTTTAAATAATTCATTTTTAAGCCATTATAAACCGAAAATTATTTTATTATAAAATAATATTTCTTGCTTTTCTTAAGGTGCTCATCACCCCTCTTATAAAAGGGCACTCCCCCTTCCCTCAAATTCACAACTTAAAAGCCTTTTGGCTCAGCCAAAACTTTCCCAAATACCCTCTCAATTGTCCTCCCTTCCTCCTAGAGTCCTTCCTTTAGTTATAAATCCAACCTAAGGAGCCCTTTTGATCAAATCAAAATGAAGAACCTGAAGAAGAGGTAAATATTTCATAACCTCTTTCAAGTTCCTTACTTCTTCCACTTCTTCTCTCCTTGTTGTTTCCATTATAAAATAAAAAATCCAGTATCTTATATATAATTTTATGCTATTATAAAAATGGTACAACCATATTCATTATTCTATTCATCCTATAAATGAAAAAGTCACCATACATGTGTACGTACGGATTACCGTCTCCACGTCGTGGTGTGGTTTGTCATTCAAATACTTCATCATTTGGATGGGTATAATAATGAGTATAAATTATGTAAATAATAAATATAACATGATATTTATTATTTTTATATGATATACCATCCAATTATATATGATTTTAATATCAAAATAATGATATTGTCGCTCGTGCGTATGTACGGATTACCGTCTGCATAAACGCGATGAGATTCATTCCCCATCATATCCATTAATGAATAATTTTAATTTGATGATTAAAAATAATGTTCAAATACTTAATATAATTATTAATATGAATAAGATACATCCTATCCATAAAAAACAATACTTATGTACCAAATCATATAAAGGAAAACGCATCAGTTAACATCTGAAACGATGATACTACTGAAATATCATTAACGAAGCAATATTAGAAGATCATATATGATATAATATTAATTTATATGGTTATTTTATAAATTAATAATAATGATTTCACCATTATACAGGAGGTTAACCAACCCTCGACCAAGGAAAATTACAAAGTAAGGGTTTTCTTATCTAACTTTTAATTCTGTAAGATTTCCATTGTTCGCCACATCTTTATTGCATGTAGTGTATTGTGTACTACCATTTGATATATATTATAATTATTATCCTTATATTCATGGTATTATTTGATTAATTTGGTGGTTATTAACTTTTTTTCATATGATTCGATTTATTATAACATGGTAAGGAGTTTTCATCTCACTTCCTATTTTCATGAGATTCATGCTATATTGCCACTATTTCCTTTTGTGTGGTGTATGTACAGCCAAATGATTGTATTATTTGTGTAATATACTTTAATTTATGGGTATTTACATCTTCATTTTATGATCATTCTCTCATGGTATGTATGTTTTATAAGTTACCAAATTGGTAAGGGAATTTCAAATTTCAACTTCCACTCATTCGGTTTTATGCATACTTCATTGATTATGTTACTCCAAGATTATGTGTGTAATCACTATTTATTATTTATGTAGTAAATTTACACTACCCTTTCTGTGGATATACTTTTGATACACATAATCACTCCATTGATAAATTCTCAAGTCATCGATATGAACTTGATAAGAGTAATTTTAACTCAATCTCCATTTATTGAGTTAAACATCCAATTTATTGGTGTTGTTCTTACAAGAATATGTGTCAATGTAATCTGATTGGTTTACACTGAATATCTAATAATATTGAGTGTATTTATATTTTTCACACATAATTATGTTGTTGATTTATCCTTAACCTAAGTATATGGTCTTTATAAGAGATTTCATCTCAATTTACATTCCATTGAGACTTCTTTGTTGTTATACACCAATTCACTTTTATAAGGTGTATATAATGTACTTTGACATATTATATCATGAATCCATTTATTATAATGATATTATAAAGTTTTTATTACCCCAATTATTTTTATTCAATTGTCTCTATTTTGGTTAGAAACTCTAACTAAAATATCATTTTAAATGTTTTAAAGATTTTTATTCTAAATGTTTCTTATTGATGTCCATGTTTTAAAAATGGTTTTAAGGATTTATTTATATGGAAATTAATGTTTTAAATTTAAAATTTATTTTAAAAGTTTCAAAGTGGTATGGGACACTTTGATTCAAAAATATATTTTTAAATGGCTTCTTAACAAATATTGTTGACTTTTAAATGTTTTCAAGAAAAAAAGGGGATATTTCTCTCAAATAGTTTTGATGATTATTTTCATCTATGTCAATATCCTTCATTATTCTCAATTGGGGTTAATCTATTACAATACAATCTTCCATATTGTATTGAATGAGTTATGTTTGACTGTGGATGTGCTATTTTTATACCATTCATGGTTTGTGGATAAAGTATTGACATTTTGTATTCTAGTTTTAATACAAATTTTTATGTTATGTTTCAAAATTTTCATATGAGGAATGCCTTGGACTTATTAAGTGACGGGTGGAGCCTGTTATAGCTCCTCGATGCATCGGTAGGTCTCACGAGACAAACTAATGTCTTGGCATGAGGCCTTGACAAAATCTTATTTGTAGCCTTGGTATGAGGCCTTGAATATATGGTTATGGTGTCTGGCATTATGCATTCCATCATTATGAGATTAGATATTGATATTTCATGTGGTTATTCGATTAGTAGAATACCCATGACTATGTTTTATTATGGCATTATTTACTCAGCTAATATTACTGCCATAAAGTGTTCATGTTTATTATTTGTAAAGTCATGTGTTTTCAATTATTCACCATGCCTAATGTTTTTGTTATCTTTTGTTATATTTATTACTATTATTGAGCATTTGAGCTCACACCTTTCTCATGTTTAATTTTCCCAGGATATGAAGAAGTTAGTTAAGAGTGATTTACAGGAATAATCTTGGAATATTGGATGTTTCTAATGGAATAAATTAGTGTTGTTTTTCTTTTCAAGTTGTAGTATTGAACTTATGTATGTATCTTGTTTCTAAGACTAATAAATTAATCAGTAATTCAGTACTTGATTCCTTGTAATTGTGCCAATGTATTAAAATAATGCACCAACTCCTGGATTATGGTGTCGTGGTGTCACATTACTCACATCTAAAACACTAGGTGGAATCGAGATCCCCTCCATTTTGACAATTAAATATTGAAAAAACCCAACGAACATATTTTTTACAATAGATATTTTGTTAGTCTTTATTATCAATTAGACCTCTTTAAGTATCAATAAAGACTATCCATTCATTTCAAATCAAGTTTAAGAGTTGGATCTGTACAAGAAATAAACATGTATGTTAATTAACACATTGTAAATTGGTAGGATTTTACATGGTGTTAATGTGGGTTTCAGGTGGTGTTGGGTTCTCAAAAAATCCTTTAGAAGATTACTTGAGGAACTCTAGTGGATTTTATGTATTATGAATTTTATATAGAAGTCATATAACTTTATAGTTTGATGATTCCTTTGATTAAAAGTACTATGGTGGTGGATGTATTACATGGAGTTTATATAGAGAAACAGTATGACAGAAAGTGTATCCTCCAAAAGTCTTATGGTTTGGCTGAAGAAAAGTAACATGAAAACCTCTAAATTTGATAATTTTATATGTGATCATTAGTAAAAATAAAATTAATCACTGAGTTTTTAAAATTTATTATAGAAATTATTTAAACAATGAAAATAAAAATAAAAATTATTTAAATACACTATTAAAAAACAGGCCTTTAACAGTGATGGTATTAATCTGTGCTAGAAAAAATTACTAATAAATGTAATCTATATTAGTGCTAAAAAAGAGAAAATAAATTTATCATTTTATCAGTGTTTTTAACACTGATAAAGGGGCGCTTTGTGAGTGCTTTTTTTTAGCGCTGATAAATAGTACCCTTTACGTGATCTTAATTTTTAACGCTCATAAAGGAATCCATTATCACCACTTTTTTAGCATTAATAGAGGTCCAAATAAATGTAATGAAATAATTAAATAAAATAAAAATAAAAAAATGAGTTTATTGAAAGAATATTACAAAATTAATTAATTAAATAATTATTGATAAAAATGAATAAATTTATTATACCATATATAAATTATAAATACTACTAGATAGTCTGTAATAAATATATAGATATATGAAAAATAAAAATTGAACGTAAAAATATAAAAAAAAAGAAAATTGATAAAAAAATTAAACATTTTATTAATTAGATAATTATTGATAATGTTAATAAAAAGTATATATTGAATATATATATATATATGATTTATATATTAAAAAATATTTATGTGCTTTACCTTAAATATTCATATATTTAGTGTATAATGGTTTATAATTGAAAATTAATATGAATTATAAATTCTCACTAATTGCATATAGTAATGGACATATAATTGAATGTCGTTTGATTTTCCAATTTAACATAGATAAAATGGGTGTTATATTGATTTATTATATACATAATTAATGAATTTTTATATACAATTTACACATATAAAAATTATCCATTTTTTTAATATTATTAATGTTTACTTATTTTTAATTTATTCAATTTCACTCATTTTTAACAGGAAGGCAATTAAAATTTGATATTCATTAATAATGTTGAAAATATATTTTTAAAAAAATATTGATAAATTAATATATTAATAAATGTAAATTTACTATATTTATAGAATTATTTACTTATAATTATAAATAATTAATTAATTTTTTAAAAGTATTTATATTATTATAAATAAAAAACTATATATATTAAAATAATTATTAAATTTATAATAAAGTTATTTAAATAATTAATATATTTACTATATTTATATTGATATATAATTATTAAATATATATATAATTTATACTAATATTTATGAAGATATAAAAATATTTCTTTTAAAATATTTTGACAATTATAAATAAATAATTATATATTTAATTGATTATAAAATTGTAATAAATATTTTTAAATAAGGAATATATTTACTATAGTAATTATATATTCCTAGGGGTGGAACCAGTACATGTAGACCTAAATTGATGAATACCTAAAAATAACTTCTAATATGTAGATTTTGATAACTTCCATTCTATTTTTGGGACCAATTATGTAGCAACCTAAGGAATTATTATATTTAAAATTAATGCTATATCAAATATTAGAAAAAATATCAAGACTCTTTAGATGTCATATCACCACACCCCCCATCCCAAGGATTCTAGAGAGTTCATCACATCAGATCTACCCATATGAAGGATTGTACGGAGGCCATCTGAAACACATTGACCCATCCATGATATTTTAAGGAGGCCCATAAAGAATTTGGAATAAAGAAATAATACACATCGAAAAGATATAGCACAAATAGGTGAGAAAAATACACCAATACATGAAACATCTATCCTATACATAGTATCTTCTATTGAGACGGAACGACTCCCGTGAGGTTACATTTACAAAGTGAAATACCCTTACTTCACTCAAAAATATAATAGGAATGAGAAAAGTTGAAGACTTATAAAACATCACTCCCAATATAAAGTCTCTACAACACAAATATAAAAATAACTATTCAATTTGATATTCTAGGAAGCGGTATCATAGGCTACTCAACCACTATCCAAGATATTGATACATATAATATTATATAGATGATAAAAATGGGATGGGACTTCAACCATATGGTTAATTCCATTATTTATCCAACAAAAATAAATCATGATTCATCCAAAAAATCACATAAATAAAATATTAGATTATAAATTACCTATATTAATTCACAACTATAATTGAGAAGGAAGGAGATGCTCGAATAGACTGGGAATGAAGCTAGGAAGTCTCACAGCATAGGTGTTTCACACACTAAACATTCCAAGAATCAAAATGGACAATCACAATGGAAAAATATTTAAAATATATCAATTGAGACACTCAACGTTGCAAAAAAAACTCCACCACAACCATAACCATTGATTTTATACACATCGAGCACCCCAAGAGGATTTAGAGAAAGTCTTACATTCCAGAGAAAGTAGAGAAAGAATTACGTTCGATCCTTTGATTCTTTAAACCCTCGAATTTGAGCCTTGGATTTATTTAAGGCTTGATTAGACCCTTGATTTGATCATTGATTCACTAAAGAGGAGCACCGACAGTGGGATGCTTCCACAGAAATCTTCTGATATCGCACCAGGTTCACAACTGGTTAAGGGTTTTAATTACACATTAACAATATTGATAAAATGGATATATTTAAATATATCAATATACACACATTTAATCTACATTAAATTGAAAATTCAAATGACATTCAATTATATGTCCATTACTCTGTGAAATTACTGAGTATTTTTAATTCATATTAATTTTTAATTATAAACTATTATTCACTAAATATGTGACTATTTGATGTAAAGCACTTAAATATTTTGTAATATATAAATAATATTTATATAAAATCATAAATGTATCTATATATTTAATATATAAAATGTATTAACATTATCAATAATTATCTAATTAATAAAATGATTAATATTTTTCTCAATTTACTTATATTTATTTTTTATTTGTTTAATTATCATTTTTAATATATATATATATTTATTACATACTATTTATTGTTATTTAGAATTTATATATAGAATAAAAAATTTATTCATTTTTTCAAAAATTATTTAATTAATAAAATTTGAAATTATTTTCAATAAAATCATTTTTATTTTTTATTTAATTAATTATTTTATTTTATTTATTCGAACCTTTATCAGTGCTAAAAAAGATTTGATAAAGGATTCTTTTATGAGTGGTAAAAATATAGCTTTGATAAAGGGTAACCTTTATCAGTGTTAAAAATAAAGCGCTGATAAAGGGTACCATTTATCTGTGCTAAAAATAAAGCGCTGATAAAGGGACCCTTTATCAGTGCTAAAAGGGACCCTTTATTCAATACCAATTATTATTAAAGTGTTATAAGAACATTTGATTATTCATGGAATATATTAGATATATAAATATTTGAAAAAACATGGGGAAATCTGAACATTCACACCAATTGGGATGATACAACGGTTTATGGATCATTTAATATGAATAATAGTGTTAATGATGATGGAGATCAAATTAATGAAATGAAAACAGAAACTAAATATGACCTTCATGATTTTCCAAAGTTGATTGAGAAGTTAAATAGCTATGATTAGAGGCTATTATATACTGGTTGTACTAAATTAACAACATTTTAAGATGTATGGATGTTATATAATTTTAAAGCTTATAGTGGATGGAGTGACACCAGCTTAATAGAACTAATTGGTATTCTGAATTATATGAGGCCAAAATAAATTAACTACCATGTCGAACATGAGAAACTAATTGAATTTTATGTTCAATATGAATGATCTTTAAAAAAATACATTCTTTTCCAAATCATTTCATATTGTTTCACAAGGACCATGAATCACTCATAAAATTCCCTAAGTGTGGCATAGATCGATACAAGAAAAATGAATCAAGTACTTCGAAATCTGTATGGTACATTCATATATTTATATGGTTTAAAAGACTATATTGATGTTATGAATCCACAAGCGAATTTAAATGTCATACTGATAGAAGAATTAAAGATGAGAAAATACACCATCCATCAGATTCTCCCCAGTGGAAGAAAATTTATTGGGAGTATCTTGAATTTTTAAGTGAGTCGAGAAACATTCATCTTACATTATCTCTAGATACAATAAATCCTTTTGGTGTACAGAGTAGTATTCATAGTACACAACTTTTAATGTTGGTAAATTATAACTTGCTTCTATGGTTATGTATGAACATCAAATACATTATTTTGTCTCTACTTATAGTTGGACCAAAGGAACTCGTTAATGATATTGATGTCTATTTGGCTCCATTGATCGATGATATGAAATAGATGTGGGATACAAGTGTTAAAATTTATGATTCTCATAGAAATAAAGAATTCAAATTATGGGGCATGTTGTATGGGATGATAAATGACCTCCCTGATTATGGAAATTTATCAGGCTATAGTAATAAAGTATTTTTGGGGTGTCCCATTTCTGAAAAACACACATACTCAGTTCAGTTGAAACATTCCATGAAGAATGTATATTTTGGACATCAGATATTTTTACCTTGAGGACATAAATACAAATCCCAGAAGACAAAATTATATGGGAATATCAAGAAATGTACAATAACTTCTTTGATAAAAGGAGAGCAAATTTACAATAATTTTATATAAATTGAATTTGTTATTATTAAACCATTTTATAAAAAACTTAAAAAAATAGGGTTGGAAGAAGAGATCAATATTCATTGAATTACTATATTATAATTTTTTTTATGTTATACATTTTTTAATTACATGCATATAGAAAAAAATTAATTTGATAGTTTTATTGTCACATTACTAAATGTTCGTAAAAAATGAAAGATGATTTCAAGTCTAGGTTGGACTTGATTATAATGGGGATAAGAGAAGAGTTAGCACCAGTGAAGGGTAAAATGTGAATTTTCTTCCTCTAGTAGCTTCCACTCTATCCAAATAGCAAATATTGGAATTTTTACATTTCCGTAATAGTGTAAAAGTTACACATGGGTATTTATAAAATATTAAGAATGTAATTTTATAGACTCATTCGAAGTTACAAGGAATAAAAAAATGAATATATTGTTTTGATGCAAGATTTAATGTATATTTCTTTCCATTGCATTCTTCCTTAAAATGTACGACATACATTAACCATATTTTTCATCTTTTTCATAGCAATATATAGTAATGTTATAGAACATAGGAAGTTTCAAATCATGAATACGGAGGTTGAAGTTATATTATGTGTATTATATATGTTCTTCACACCATCATTCATGGATATGATAGTACAACTGATGGTTCAATTGGTTAATGAGGTTCAACTATGTGGTCTTGTTCAATATATATGGATGTACCACATTGAATGTTATATGAATATTTTGAAAGGGTATGTCAAGAAACATAGTTGGCCAGAATTTTGTATTGCGGAACGATATATTTTTGAAGAAGCTGTTGAATTCTATACCAATTAACTATAATATGTTAACAACATCAGTCTCATAAAGTCTCTTCACAACGAACACCTTATGGGAGAATTAATTTTTTATAGTGATGTTTTTACAATTACCTTGATAGATCAGGAGTAAAAAAACAATCAAATTTTACATAATAGTGAAGATATTGATCCATACATTGATGCCCAAAAAGAGAATCATATAGATTTGAATCCATCAAGGGATGAAGTATGGATATCAAATAAATATAATCAATAGTTTATAGAATATTTATGAGATCAAATTTATTAGTATCTATCTAAAAATTTGAATTCATTTTCTTAAGGACATCAATGGATATCCAAAAGACTGGATGAAAATGTTATATCTTACATTGGTTTTGTAATCAATAGTAATAAATTCTATAAAAATGAAGACAATGACTATAGTACAATGCAAAACAATTGTGTTACACTTGTAGCTGAATCAATTCATGTATCTAGATTCAATGATAGAAATCTTATTTATTCAAATATGTCATATTTTGGAATTTTAGAATTGATATATGGGTTGGATTATAAAAAATCTCTAGTACTTATTTCTATTGAAAAATGGGTTGAAAATATCATTGTAGTGAAATTTGATGAGATGGGCTTCATGAAGGTGAATTTTTGTGTAGTAGGGGAAAAAGGCGAGCTGTTCATAATGGAATCACAAAGAGTGCATGTATTTTATGAATCAGTTCTAGTAAAAAATAATTGGTTGATTGTCTTGATGTCAACTAAATCAAATATTGGGTTAGATGAAAATTCAATCGATGTGGACACTTTCATTGGGAGATTACAAGCAGTTCATGAAGATCCTAATGTAGATAATGTCTTTTATGTTATAGGGTACCACAAATAGGGGATTTGGATTCTCGATAGTGGAACCAAATCCATGAAACCATTGAAAAATAAATAGTGTTCAATGAGAAGGTAATTTTTTTTAAATATAATATGTTTTTTATCATAATATTATATGATCTCTACTACATTACCATAATCTAAATTTAATGTTTGAAAAATCATGTATAAAATGTATTCTGAACATGATGTTGTAACCAATCCCTCACAAGAACAAACTATAATAATGGAAAACCTTTGGAATGATTCAAATTTAATGTTATGATATACTTTCTCTATTTTACCAAAAAATTATATAATAGAATGTTGACTTAATTTTCATTATTCCTTGAAGAGTTTGTTTGTCTTAGAATATTTTTTTCTATCTTTCATGCCATTGTAGGAAGAGCAATGACGCTATCTCTAATCAATCAAAGAGACAATCTTGATGTTTTCATAGTAATATCATTTTCCATAGAATTAATTTATTTTTTCATATTTATTTTTAACTTATTTCTTTTCATTATTACTCAGATAATAATTGTTTTTAAATATTGGTGGATTTTTTTTGAGTTGGGGTGGCCTATCCATCTTTCATTCCATTCTATACAAAAACATCCATAGAATTCCTCTCCCTAAGAACCTTTTCACCCCTATAGTGTTCCATTTATAACTTTCATTTAAGTTCCCTCCAGTTGTTTTATAGAAAGAGTGACTACATTTCCTTTACCCAATCACAGAGGTATTGTGGTTTTTTTCACATTTTAATCATTGTCCATAGAATTTATGTATTTTTTTATATTTATGTTTAATTTATTTTTTTAGTATTACTCACATAATAATTGTATTCTTAAATATGTGGATTCTTTTGTTTGAGTCGGGGTTATCTTTCCTGTTTTCATTCCTCTCTACACCAAAAAAACCATAGACTTCCTCTCCCTTAAAAACATTCACCACTATAGTGTTGACATTTATCATTTTCCCTCAAGTTCCCTACATTGATAAATCATATAGGTAATATTTATATTTATATATATATATATATAATTCATTTTCCATATATTTAATTTATTATTTCATATATGTGTTTTTTTTATTTATTTTTACTATTAATCAATTAATAATTGTTTTCCTATACTGATGGATGTTATTTTTGAGTTTAGGTGGTTTATTAAAAGATTCTCATGCAGTGTTTGTAGTTCGACAAAGAAAGTAAATGTAAATCATGGTAACATTGTTATTTAGGATTTTTTTAAGATTTTGGGATGTGTAATAATTAATCTAACATCAATATGACACACAAAATGAATGGTATGACTCCATGTATTTATTTCTATTTAAAATTGAACTTAATTTTAGTAAAAAGACAACTGACACACTCAAAACTAGGAAAAAATATTCATATTAGTTTGACACTTTAAGAAAACTATCCATATGTCATTTGCGATGTGTAAGAATCAACCACACTTTAATTTTATACATGATGTGCCTCATATGATTCAATGTCTCCATTATCAGCTTCAAATTGAAATATTTCTTTAAAAATTGTCACTCAATGAAAATAATCAAACATACTCAAATTTTCTTGTTAATTTAAGGAATTGATTCATAAATAATTTGCTACATATAGGAATCATTCACACATCAAATCGATACACGATGTGATATGTATGAGTCAAAGTGCGTGTTTCAAGTCCAAAATGAAATTTTATTGACAAAGGAAATTGATGTACTCAAGAAAAATAAAAAACATTCATTTTTTTGATAGTTTTAGAAAATGATCTATATGTAATTTGGGATGTGTAGGAATCATCTTCTCCTCAATCTGATACATAATGTGCCTAGTGTGACTCAAAGTCTCTATTATCAGTTTAAAATCGATATTTTAGTTCAAAAATTTTTACTCATTAAAAACTAATCAAACACACTCATGTTTTCTTGAAAATTTAGAAAAAAATATTCAGATATCATTTGTGACATATAGGAATTGTCCTCACATTGAGAAGATACATGATGTGATCAGAAAGAGTCAATGTGTGTGTTTTAAATTTAAAATGGAATTTTATTAAAAAATTCAAATAATATACTCAAAACATAGAAAAAAATTCATATTGAGGAAAATAATATATAATTCATTTGGGACATGTAAGAATCATCCACACCTCAATCCAACCCAGAGCCTGATCTATATGACTCAATGTGTGTATTTTTATTTATAATTGATATCAATGTTAGTAAAATGGTCAATTGAACTACTCAAAATTTATGAAATGAATTTATATTGTTTTAATACTTTATAAAAATTATTTATAAGTCCCTTATGACATGTTGTAATTATTTATACCTCATTCTGATACACAATGTTCCTGGTATGACTCAAAGTGTATGTTATTAGTTTGAAATTTACATTTTAGTTCAAAAAGTGTCACTGAAAAAATGAAAACATGCTCAAATTTTCTTGATAATTTATGAAAAATATTCATAAGTGATTTTTGACATTTAGGAATCAGTTTCATTTCATGCTGATACACGATGTGATCAAAATGAGTCAAAGTGTGTGTTTCTAGTTTAAATTTTCATTTTACTTAAAAAGACAATGAAAACAATCAAAACTAAGAAATTTTATTAATTTTATTTTGATAAATTATTACAATAATTCATTTGTAATTTTAGTTTTATTGGAATCATCTATACCTAAATCTGATGCATAGGGTGTCTGTTATGACTCAAAGTGCATCATTTAATTTAAAACTAACATTAATTTTAGTAAAATAAAAAACTAAATTACTCAAAATCAATAAAAAAACATTAGTATTTTTTTAATACTTCAATTAAATGATACACATGTCATTTTTCATGTATAGGGATTATTCTAACCTCAATCGGATACATGATATTCCCAGTATGACTCAAAGTCTCCATTATCAGTTTAAAATCGACATTATAGTTAAAAAAGTGTCACTCATTAAAAAATGATCAAACACGCTTGAGTATTATTAATAATTTATTAAAAGGATTCATAATTCATATGTGACATTTAAAAAAATTTCTCACATCATAATAATACAATATGTGATCAGAAATGTGTCAATGTGTGTGTTTCCAGTTTAAAATGAATTTGTACTAAAAAAGATAACTAACATACACAAAACTGAGAATCCATATTCATATTGTTTTTATACTTTTGTAAAATTATTCATAAGGAAATTTAGATTTATAATAATTAAATGCACCTCAATCTAACTTATAGTGTGACTGATATGTCTCAAAGTGCATATTTTTATTTAAATTTGACACCAATTTTAGAAAAATGGGCAACTGACCAAATCAAAATCGAGCAAACACATTCAATTTTTCTTAATATATTATGAAAATGATCCACAATTCATTTTGGATGTTAATAAATCATTTTAACCTTAATATAATACCTGATGTGATTGGTCTAACTGAAAGGTGGCCATTATTAGTTTAAACTTGACATTTTAGTACAATAAGTGTCACTCAATGAAAACCGATAAAATAGGATTTTATTTTATTGATTATTTAGGAAAATTATTCATAAGTAATTTGTGAAATGTATGAATTATTTTCACATTATATTGATACACAATGTAATTATAATGATTCAAAGTGTGTGTTTTCAGTTTTAAATGACATTTGAGTAGAAAAGACAACTAATGTACTCAAAACAGAGAAAATATGTTCATATTTTTTTATACATCAGAAAAAATATCCAAAAGTCATTTGATTCATGTTTTAATTATCCTCACCCAAATCCAACACATGGTTTGACTAGTATGACTCTGAGTGCATCTTTTTATTTAAAAATGACATTAATTTTAGTCAAATTCACAATTTCTATTGATTTATTTCTTTATATTATTACAATCATAAGGATTGTTTTCTTATATAGGATCATTATTAAACTCAAGTATGGGTAGTTTTCTTAGAAATAGAGTGATTCGAGGTCATGATTAAAATATAAAGGAACATTCTTGCTTTTAAATGTATGTAATAATTTGTATTTATATAATTGTATAAACCAATGTTTGAAATGTCTATAATATAGTTTATTTTTCTTGTGTTTGTGTTTTAAATTTAATTTCACATAAATTTTGTATTGGTAATTTTTTTTATTGATATATGGTGTTTTTCTGGTGTTGTGGTACACTGTTACAACATATTGCACTGATGCTGCAGTGGACAGTTGCGCACTTTTAAAAGCGATGATAAATGGGTCCTTTAGCAGCACTAGATAAAATTCTTGATAAATGTATTACTTTATCGGAACTTATAAATGCACTAATAAATGACCAATATATCAATGTTTTTTAGAACTGATAAATGAACCATTTATTAGCTCTTTTTTAGAACTGATAAAATACTTGTTCTTTTAATCTCACTCAGATTTTCAGCACTTCTATAGAGTCGATGAAGGCCATTTTTAGCTTTGTGAATGGCCTATTTTTTAGTAGTGATAATTAAAACAAAAACATAAATTCATGGAATTCATAGTAATTAAATATTTATTAAAACATGTAGAAATCATAGATTTAAGACATTTATCACTTTGATATAAGATTTAATAATGTGAAAAAAATGAGAAAATTATATGGGTTTTATCTATATTATGGGGTTAATTACCAATGAAAAACAATTTAATTTTTTTTAAATGATGGAAATCATCAATCCCCTCTAATCACACTATTTCAATCTTATGGAAAACAATAATTTAACATAGTAAATATATTTTTTGAACCTAGTTTCAAACACAAACATCAAAAATTAAGGAAATAAATGATTCATCCATTTCATGAAAATTGTATTCAACCTATATTAATTAATCATACTTTTATATTTCAATCCATTATAATGTTATAGTTCTTCGAGTGAAAAAAAATGGATTTTAGTGGAATTAATACTCTAATAGGGGGTACTTTAATTTATCACTTTCTCTGAACTTCCTTAATCTGATGTTCCATTTTACACTTCCTTGATACAACATGAATAAATTTATTGTAATAATATTTCCCCCTTATTAAATTTTTTTAATATTCCCCTCACATAAATTAAATAATATTTTAAATTAGTAACTTTATTTGGTTTTCCACACCATGTTTATGTAGGGAACGTATTATACATATATTGGTATTTATTACTCACACACCCAATTCCTTACTATCTCAAATCATCATTGTATTATCTCAATTATCAATTTTACAAAATTTTCATAAAATTTATAGAAATTTCATTTATTTTGGCTCCTTGGGGTGTTCTTTTATAATATTTATGTTATTTAGGTTCGTGTTAAAAAATCTAATTTCCCCAAGTTACAATTAAAATTATACATCAACTTTTTTTATCAAACTCATTTTCCTAGTTCAGAAATATAATTTCAATGAAAACCGTTGAAACCCTCACTCAACATTCATGAAAACTCAAAAATTTCATAATTCATTAAATCTGTTAAAATAGAATTCATTCATCCAATGGTTCGAAATCAAATAAACATCAATTTTATTATCTTAAAAACAAACTAAAAATATAAAAAAATTAAAAGTTATACTATTTTTATTTAAAGATTTTAAAAAAATAGATCCTAAAAATCCTTTAATGTAATCATAAATTGGTCCAACGTTACTCTTAAATAGATTTGATACCTCCCCACCTCCTGTTCGACAATAATTTATTTATGTTTAATAAAAATTTACGAGGATTGAAGTGAATAAATAGTTTTAAAATGATAGAAAAATCACAGTTTCTATTATTTTAACATGTTTGAGTTAAGGTATTACCTTATTCATTATAGATAGCTTGAGTTGGCCTCCTCAGTTCTATCCACATTGGGAATTCTATATAAAACAGAATAAACATCAAAATTTTAAATGAAAACTAATGAAGATGTATAAATGAAGTGTAAGGGGAAAAATAATGGGTTATTACTTCCAATAATGGTATATATTTATGATTTCTATAGTTAGAAAGTCCTATGATCGTCTCTAAACTGTAGGAGGTTATAGATTGTGTGATGAAAACCCCCACATTATTTACCTTACATAGATGATCATCTTTATTTCCACATGGAGGTCCCCATTTATAGATTTCCCCATGTTTGCACACATTTTTTTATATCATTTAAGTGGGGGTTAAAGGATGATGTATGGGTCCTCCTTATCCACAAATATTGTAGTTTATATTTCCAGGGACAACTCTAATGCTATATTTTTCAACTTTCATCCAAGGTAAAGTTGTTGAAAAATTATACTGAATAGAATTTATATAAGTTGTGTATAAAATAAAATCCACCCTCCTAATATATACCATACCATACATCTGTTTCTTCATGATAGGCCACTTGAAACACTTACTCTATTATTCCTCCTTACATATATTCTTTTTTCCTCTTATTTAGTGGATATTCATGGGGAAACTCGATAAGTATTTTCTTCTTCTTCCACAATTGGTAGTAGATTCATTTATTCCATTGTTCCTTTAGAAATAACCACTTCACTTGTGCATTTTTCTTCCAACTCTTGCAATTTAGATTCCAATATATTATAAAAATACACTTTACTACACCCATCATCATCAAACTATGCAGTCACTTATTCAATTTAAGAATTAGTTTCTCTTCAAAGGTTACTCCCTCTTTATCTTCATCAGTTCCATCCACCTTAATTATTGGGTAATTACTAAAGTTCTCTATGGACTATTAATGTGAATATGATTTTATATGGTGAAAACAAGGGAATGAAATTCAAATTGGGTAAAATAAATAAATAATCTCAAAATATGACTATATTCATCCATTTCATCAGCTTTAATCATATTTTTCTTATATAAGGATCATGGAATATCATTTAAAATTATTTTAGGCCAGAGTTCTTTAAGTATGTACTAAACTCCCCCATTTTGTCTTTACCATAATCCATGAAGGGAATCAGCTAATATTACACTTATTTTGTAGCACAAGGGAGGTCAGATTTTGAGGATATATGAATAAAAATACAATAAAATGAGTACAATTTAAGATTTATTCCCACTATAGTTTTAGCATTTAGTTTATCTTCTAGTTGTAATGTATCTCAAAATTCTTTAAGTATGGATTAGGATAGTAGTGGAAATTCAACCTTATTTTCAAATTTGAACCAATCTATCCAATATTTATCTTTATAACCCTTGTCATACAACAAAAGTGTTCAATCAGAGGTAAAACTATATGTGGAATCTAATTTAATGTTTTTAATAAGTTCAAAATAACATAGTTTCAACTAAGGAGAAAACCCATCAATAATATAATATTCCAACTCTTCTAAAATTTTTAAGGCCACTGGTTAGATATTTACAAGAGTAAATAGTCTTAGATCTTCCTCTTCTTTATATTCTTCCATCACCTTCATTTTAAATCATATGATAGGTTCATTTTCTAGTTGATATACTTCATCACATGGTGGGAATTACATTTCATCCTAATAATATTATTCTTTCTCCATAGGATTTATAAATTTGTTTGTGACTTTATTGGGATGGTTATTCAATTCATCCATGTTCATTTTTTTCTCATCTTTTTATTCCTATAGTTGTAGGAAGAATATTTGGTTAATCGAATTATCAAAAGATTTATTAACCTTGGAAATAATATGATTAACACTTTATAACATATAGAAAAAATGATAATCCATTAAGAGATAAAGCACTATTCTTGGTTCTAGAAATAGTATATTGAATATAGGGTAAATAATGAAAAATTGGATGTAAATAAATAAATAGGGAAAACAAATGAAAGTTTATGTCTAATCACAAATGTTTTAAATATTGTAAAATCAGTCCATCTCTCTAGTCATGGTGTTATTTTGATTGTTTAGGTGTCATTATATCATGGTCAAAAATTATTTTTATAACTCTTAAATAGAACATATAGATGACCGGGGTCATTTTCCATTGAGTGTGTGGGTAGGTTTTTAACTATTTTGAATCACACATTTTTTTATTTGTATATATTTCAATGAATTGAATAAATGGAAATATGTTTGGTTTTATGATTTTAATAAATTAAAATAAAATATAGTAAAACAAATATTATGGTTTATCTAGAAATGTAGATAATATTAGGGTGAAGTCTAATGGGTTTATCAGAATCTGTATTTGTTCAATGTAATCTAATTCAATGAGAAAAATCAATATAACCCATATTAATCATCCTTCATTATTTTCTATTGTATGATATTGAAAATATACTTGAATACCATCAATAAGAACATTAACTAAATAATTTTATGTAAAAAAGTGAAATGATTCAATACTAATGTTAGATAATGGTGTTACAATCATAATCCCCACTCCCCACCTTCACTTCCTCACAAAACAAGTGAAATCGAATGGGAATTGAAATGAAAAAAATTCTTGAGTTCCCATTATGATTCCACTTTGGACCACCCATAATGGGTTATCAATTCACCATCATAATGTATGAGATCATAATAATATCATAGAGTTTGAGAAACATAGAGAATGTAACAAATATGAGAAGATATTAACACATTTGTAGAAGAAATGAGTATAATTTTACTTTAGATAAAATGGGGAGAATGGATATAAAAAATTTAAAATAATGTGTTAATAATCATACCAAAAAAATTGAATTCATTCCTACCCTGTTTACCCCCATCCATTTATAAGTAGTAACTCTCCCCCTTCTCAAAATATAATTTTGAAAATTATATTTACTAGTTGAGAGACTCATATAATGATTGAGATCTACACTCATTTGGGAAGAATCATAAGTGAGGTGCTTCACTACTCCATATCCATAGTGACGATGTTGATATGCTTGATGGATTCACTCCAATATGCCTCATGTGAGGTAGATCAGGGGAGATATGATTCATGTACTTGATATTTTGGGTTTCATTAATGGAGAAAATGCTCTTGATCTATCTTTGTGGTCACGTCTTAGAACATGAATTGAGTGTCCTTCTTGGTATCCTAGAATTGGTCCTTGGTTAATTCATATATAAAGGAGGGAAACAAATATGTTGTCTCTGTTAAATGTGTAACTACTACAAGGAATGTGATATTGGATACAAGAGTGAGAAAAATTATGGTAGGTTGATAATGTTCCCTGAAACATAAAATTTATAACTTCATCATGGAAACATGTGAAACTCATTTTGTACATCAACCATCGAACCCACATCCAGATAACTAAGAGGCATTTGGGTCCCCTGTTATTTGATCACATGATAAGGAAGAAACCTAGGGAAAAAATTTAGTGACTCTAATGTTTAGTTTTGAGACTTTTGAATATTATAATGAATATTTTTAGGGTTAGGAATGGAGTTTTGAGGGCACTATAGCCTTAGTGAGCTTGTATAAAAAATATTAAATATAATATATTATGCACAAGAATTTTTTTGAAATAATGAAATTTTTCTTGAAATGTTTCTCTGATAATAAAATTGAAACATCAATGATATAAATAAAAGTTGTTTTACCATAGACATGATATATGGGGTATTTTTGGTATTGGAAATTTTATTAAAGTGTATTCATGAGTGGTTGTTATATTAAATTAAAATTATTAAATGGATTTGTTAATTTAATTTTAAAATTATACCCCAAAACAAAGAAATTTTCTATATAAACAAATTTATATCTCATCTAAATGTTCATATACAAAACATTAATATTTTGAGAGGAGAATAGTGGAGGATACCATTAGTGTATAACTGAGTTATTGTTGATCGATATCAAATAGAGGTTAAAATCCTTGGAGTTGATAAAAAAGAAAAAAATCCATCCAGATCAATTCTTTTAGATATATTCTCATCTATTGATCAACACAATCCATGATATGTCATTTTTTTATTAAATTATTTAACACTTATTCCTTTTTATTATTATAATTAAATAATTCATTAGAATATAATTCATGATTCATAATTATTTATTTTAAATCATATATTTCTATTCCGTGAGTTTGGATTTTGAGATTTATTATTTTTATGAATTTACTGATTTAATTAACCCCATTATTTAGATTCCATAAATGATGGACACATGAACATGGCCATCATTGGGCGCCCATATTTGGGTTCTATAACATTCATCATCCATTATTCAATGTTCTTCATCAGAATTTCAGTTGGTTGATGTTTCAACACTACCCTGGAACCGATTATTGTGCAATCTTTATTTGGTTAAATGGATCGTTGATTCCTTTTAGGTGTTGGTATTGAAGGTGTGATTAATGTGTTATGATGAAAAAGTAGATTTGAAGATGGAGAAGGTTTTGGTGGTTCCATGATTCAGACCTTACAGTTTTTCAAGATATAAGTGATGAGTATTTTCCAATAAATGGGTGGAATTAATATGACCATCGATGATGACATGAGCTTGATCAATGATTTTTTAGGTTTTATGGCATTTATATGGTTTGAATAAAGAAAATAATAGTTCGGGAGTGATTCATAAAACATACTGGAATATCTATGAAATTATGATATAAACAACATGTATTTAAAAAGAACACAAACAATTTAGACCACTCTATTCAGTGGATAGGGTTTACACATATAGTTAAATATCACACACTATGATGTGGACCCACACACCATGTGACCCAAAGGCATACATCTCAGTGTGTACAATGAGTAACACCCAAGATTCCTTATGACCCCACATTCAATGAGTTTCAAGGAACACCACATGTAATTAGTTTGGTGAAAGAGAATTGGAAGATATAAGATTCCCATATACTAGCCTCATCACAAAACACTATATATATTACAGACACACCATGCCTCTAGAGGAGTACATGCTATGTGGGATGCTTGGGAATGGGAAGGAATTTGTTTTAGTGGGACACACCATGTAGTACCCCAAGAATCTAATACCTTGTTTATCTCTTTCTATGGAACTAAAATTTGGGCTAGTGAGTATCCAACTCTAATAAGCATTCCACATAGGATGTGATGATGTAATTTTATTATGATATAGAGATATAATGAAAACTGTTATTATTGGGACAATTATTGTAGTTATTCTTAGAAGATGAAAGTGAATGATTTTAATCATCTGAGAGATTCTAGGGCCCGAACTCCCCTTACATACTAGGGAATGTTCCTCCATATCCTATATATAGGTAATTTTGGAACTCCCCCACACTACAGAGGGTGAGATTCCTAAATTTATAGATTTATACTCTCCTATCATTGAGATCTTATGGGGCATGGGTCACCCATTAAAGATAGTTCTCCCTCAGTTAAAGAGAATTATAGAGAGGGGAGGGATCACCATTTTGATTCATACAAGGTTTCACATGATTAATTAACATTTATTATCATTATGGGGTGAAGTCTAATTTAGAGTTTGAGTCAAATTATCCCTCTTAGTTACTTCATGTTTCTTCACAGAAAGACCTGATGGGAATGACCTATCGAACGAGTGCCACCATCATTGAGATACCCGATTTGTGAGTTATCATAGATTTATGTTACATTAATTACTCAAGTAAAATACCTAGGATGATAGTGAGGATATAACACAACATAATATTTATAGTATTTCTTTTGAAATATTTGGGTTATGTTGTTTGTTTATCCTTTTTGGTGACTTATATATAAGTCCCTATTTTGATTCTTTGAGTTTGTTGATTTTGGTGTGTGTAATGGATAATTTCTTAATCACCCCTAAATGGTCTCTTAACATGTGTTTCATATCTCATTAAGATGAAATATATTTCAATGGAGTCCCTAAGAAACCTATAGTACATGCTTCCTAGTTATATTAAGCATACCACAAACAGTTCTAGGAGTTGTATCTTAACAGAAGTCCCCATTTTTTAGAAGCTGGGAATCATTTTTCTTATATAGTGGGATTTTATTTTGTACACACCTTTCAATACTCTTATATGGGATTAGTTTCTATGAAATCATTCATAGAATCAGCAGTTTATCTTTCCTACAATATACTGGTATATGGATATGTGTGTGTGTGTGTATACATTAGGATAAGGTCTCCCATTTTTTGTGATATTCCTACTCAGTGATAGTCATCATCCTCTGACCTATTGTAGGAATTCTTGGGGTGTAATATATAGTTTTCTACCATTCCTAAAGCCCCTACTGGTTTAGGTCAAGTCAGACTCATATTAGAGTGGGTGTCTTAGGACAAGAGTTTAGAGATAGTATAATCGTGAGGTATTGGATTGAGAACTAGGGAAATATAGTTAAAGTGTATCATGTTCTATTATTAGGCCATGGAACCATGATATGGTTAAACATCCAACATATCCATTCTATAGGACATTGACTATATACATTCTGAATCTGTACATATGGGATTTGGTTATAGGGAAAACATAGAGCCTAAATCATATAGGAATGGGTTATTGTTCCATGACTTCTTGAGTAAAATCCATAAATAATATCCTTGACTTTATAACATCATGTTAATCTACAATTTTTCACCACATATATAGTTGGTCATAGATACTATAGGTGGATCATGATGATGACCATACTGGAAATGAGGAAATAGTGTTTAGACATGATCTTGAGATTACCTAATTTAGTGGATAGCGAATGATGCATCTACCAATTGAGAAGAACTCTACCCCACACACAATGGTTTTAGTGTTTTCTCTACATTAGGTGTAAAATATGTTGTTTTAGTAGTTCCAATAGTTTAATCACATTGGTTGGGAGCACTTATCATGTTATATAAATAGCAATCACCTAAGTTTCAGGGTGATCTAGTCCCCCTAGTGGTAGAGGGAAGGCTTGAGTAAGTAATGTAAGAATTTCTCCTAGTTATAACCTATCCACATAGTGGTCTTGGTGGGAAAAAATTTTGGTTAAATATTTTAATGTGGTGGGGGAATGTGTTGGTGATGTTTGAAATGGATTCGAGCATGAAAATAAGAGGGGTGCTAACCCCAACAAGATGCATTCTCTTAAGATGTGGTTCAAATCTATATGGGATAGACAGTGCATCCCAAAGAGAATATTATTTAGGTGTGGTGTATGAGTTCCATTGATTTATATATCTAATTCTTATTTTGTATATTCCAAGGTCTCATAGAGAAACCTACTATAGAGAAAAAATGAGTAAATTGAAGGATAATATCATGTTGTAATTGAATATAACTTGGAGGCTGGTAGTGTGATCTGAGGTGTAACCTATGACTTCTCTTATTCAGATACTATTTTAGTAGACTTTGAGAGAATCCACTCTTTCCATACCACACCCATTGTTTGGTAGATGGAGTTTCCAGGGGATCCTTTATCTCAAAAGTAGTTCTTAGATTATCATACTGATAATTTTTTGATAATAACACATTGATTCAGATAGTGTTACTTGTCTCTTAAAATATATCTTCACCAAAGATCTCTTCATGGTTGCGAAGAGTATGTATAGTGTTTTTCTGGGTATAAAATGGATGCCTGCACTGGATACCACATTAGACTATAACCAATAAGTCATATAATCTGTCCATGATAATGGGATGGAAATTTCTATCTATGGTGAGAAGGGATCTATGGAAGAGTTGGATAATATCTTATATTGAAGAACACATATTATTTATCAGTTGTTTGATAGTCTGAACATTGGAGTGGTAGACACCCTAGGCTTCCAATTTCCTAAAATGGTGGAGAATAATGAGGATTTATTCCCTATGGATGTGTAGAGATTACCTACATATCTAGAGATCATTTAATATATAAAACTGCACCCTGGGACGATGTTGATTTATACTCTAGTATACTAGATGGCCCCAACAATGGAGAGAGATAAATGTGAAGTCATATGATTTGTAGAGGAAGGGATTCGTTGGACCTGGTGTTTCCCATAGGCAACCCTAGTTTTCTATTAAGGTGGTGGAAGGGATATTAATTTATTTTCTATATTATCATAGCTATAACTTGGTGACATATAAAATTATTATCCACTTTTTATAATAAATGATCTTCTCAACTAGTGGTTTTGGAGGGAATTAATTTTTAACACTTGATCTCAGGTTAGGTTATCACGAGATCAATGTTTGAGAGGTCAATGTACCAAATACATTTTTATAAAACTTCTATGATTAAATAAAGTTATTAGTGATTACATAAGATGTGTTGAATTACCCAACAATGATCATAGGACTCAAAAACCAGATGTTTGAACCATTAATTGACCTATTTGTGGAAGTCTTCATTGATAACATATTTATGTACTCTGTATTAGAGGGAGAGAGAACATGAGACTTTTGATGATGGGTCATGATATAATCTGAGGGAAATATATTTTTGGGAAGCTATTCAAGTTTTTGTTCAACATTTTATATTTCAACTTCCTAGGACAAGCTATATCAGAAGAGAGAGTAATAGTGGACCTTTCCAAAATCATTGCAGTGCTAATTTTTGATCCACCTAATAGATTATATGATGTATTGTGCTTTCTTGGGTTGGTAGGATATTATTGGAGATTCATTCTTGATTTTTCTTGGGTCATGGATTCTCTGAATACTGTACTTGGAAATGAGAAACATTTCATTTGGAGAGGGAAGTGTTAAAAGGATTTTCATTAGCTACGATAGAGGTGGACGATCACCCCCCATCTTGCACCTGGTAGAGGGGGTAATATAGTACATTGTTGGGATGGAGAGTGATGGCAAGAGGGGGCGGTGAATTGCCTTTTTACAAAAGTTTAACAATTTAAGAAAAAGTTAAAGCGCATCGGAAATAAAAGAGGCAAGACACAAAATTGATAACAGAGTTCGGCCTAAATCCAAGGCCTACGTCTCCGCTCCCAAATCAACCGTTGAGAGATTTATACGACAGCTTGCTTTTTAATGTTTGTAGCAAGAAACCCACTAGACTTCAAGGCAGCCTAGAAACCTATTATAGCTTGCTTTTTATTGGTTGTAGCAAGAAACCCACTAGCCTTCTTACAAGTGAAGGCTAGCTCACCTATGACTCAAGTCTTTTACAGGGAAGACTTGACTAACCTCTTCACACCTTGAAGGTGGTGTGAAAACCCAAACAAAGAGAGGATGAGAGAAAGAAGGGTTTGTATGCACAAACTCAAAATAATGCTCAAAATGATTAAATAAGAAAAACCGTAAAGAGGAGAAGTCTTGGGAGCCAATGGATTGATTGGTGATGATGAAGAGCACTCCCAAGCTTCTATGGTGGTGCTCCTTGGTTGTGGAAGTGAGTTGGAGAAAATGGGTGTCCTTGAAGGAATGCGCCGGAGGTTCGCCAAATGATCGAAAAATGTTCCCGTGGGCTACCGTATATTTCCGGGGCTTCCTAGTCCTCTATTTATAGGAGAGGAACACTCAAATGGCCTTTGGAGGTCTTCGGAGCCGTTGGAGAGGCCTTCGGAGCTGTTGGGAGTCAAAAGTACAAGTCTGGTCAAAGCCCAACGGCTAGTTTGACTGGGCACACCGGCTGACCGGTGGTGTCTCACCAGCTGGTCGGTGGTCCACCGGCTGACCGGTCCTGAGCCACCGGCTGGCCGGTGCTCCAGACAGAGAGCAAGCTCTCTGCCCAGGTTCCACCGGCTGGCCGGTGGTCATCCACCGGCTGGCTGGTGACAACATCGGCTGGCCGGGGAGCTCACACCGGCTGACCGGTGGCTCTGGACAGTAAGCATTGCTACTGCCAGAGACCACCGGCTGGCCGGTGGGAATCCACCGGTTGGCCGGTAGACTCAGAGATTCTACTTTCAGTCCTTCTTGGCCCAACTCCTTGGCAACCTTTTGCCTATCAACAAAAACAATTGAAAACAAGTTAGAACAAAAAGAGTGATTGTGATCATTAAAATCCAAGAGAGAGGGGTACAACAATCTCCCCCTATTTTGATGATCACAATCACCAAAACAAGCAATGTAAAAGACTGAAATGAAAGGCATGCTTTAAAGGATAAATTGAAAAGTAAAGAAAAGTATGAGAGAAATATTTCTCCCCCAATCAACCAAGGAAATTTCCCCCTTTGTGATTATCAAAATAGCACGGGGCATAAAATTTGATTGAAGGAAAGGATTGAAAAACAAGATAGAGTTTTTAAACCAATTGAAATTTCTGAAATTTGAATTGAAAGTTTTAAATTGAAAGTTTTGAATTGAATGTTTTGAAAGAAAAACGCAAAAAGGCTTAAACGATCCTAACTCCCCCTAAATAAAAACAACAAATCACCGGGGAGAGGATTTTAGAACCGAGACACATTTTGGTCCGGAGAGACTCGCTAAAAGGGATTTTTCAATCCTTGTCTTGTGGCGGGTCTTATCCTATGAAATTCATCATTAAAGGAAATGGTTTGGGGCATTCCATACCGGGCATTTTTGCAGTCGCACTCGTAAATTAAGTGCCCGATCTTTTTGCAATAGTTGCAAAATTTATATTGGGAGCTCCCCCTTACAAAAATAGTAGGAGCATGGGAAGAGGAAGCTTTCTTGGAATAGCCAATCCCTTGGGTGGTTCTAGATATGCATTGGGAACCAAGGAGCTTCGAAATGTTATGTTCACCTTCGGTGAACTTAGCTAGGGATTCCCTTAAATCCTTGATTGTTGATTCCATAGAATCAACATCGGGAAGGTTTTGGATCTTTAGGGACAAGTCTTCCTTCTCTTTGAGAATTTGATCCTTTTCGGAAGAAAGAATTTTGAATTTCTTTTTTAAAGAAATAAATTTAGAAGAAAGTTCGTGAAAACCTTCCTCCAATTGATCTCTCGCATGTTGGAGATCCTCGTAAGATAAATGATTGAAAGAATTGGAAGAACAAGAGGAAGAGGAGTCGGAAGAGGTTACCTCATTAAATGCCATTAGACTTTTTTTACCGTTGTCTTTTGAGGAGGAGGAGGATGAGGATCTATCACTCCAAGTGGCCTTGAATGCCTTTTTCTTTTCCTTTTGCTTGGCCCTTGTCTTGTGGAGTGGGCAATCGGGCTTATAATGGCCTTTCTTTCCGCACCCATAGCATATTACCTCGGGCTCGGATTTTTTGTCGAGATCTTCCTTTCGAGCCTTGCGAGATTTCTTCTTTTTGTTTTTCTTCATTAATTTGTGCATCTTGCGGGCAAGGTTCTCGATTTCTGAATCGCTGCTTGAAGAGGAAGAAGATGAGGAGGAGGAGCTTTCTTCTTTTTGAACATTGAAGGCGATGTTCTTTCGAGTTTTGATGAGATTGCCTTCCTTTTCAGCTTGCCTCCTCATGGTGATCTCGTAGGTCATGAGGGATCTGATGAGCTCTTCGACCGGAATTTTCTTGACATCTTTTGCTTCTTGAATTGTCGTGACTTTTGGTGCCCATGAACTTGGTAAGATCCCAGGGATCTTCTTGACCATCATCTCTGCAGAAACATCATCTCCAAGAGATTTTCTTCCATTGCAAACGTCAGTAAAACGAGTAAACATATCAGTAATATTTTCAGATGGATGCATGGTAAAAGACTCAAAATCTTGACGGTACATATCCAATCGAGTATCCTTAACTTTGTTGGTCCCCTCATGGGTAACCTCCAAAAGTTTCCAGATTTCATGAGATGAGGTGCCTGTGGAAACTCGATTGACTTCATTACGATCAAGGCCGCAATGAAGAGCGTTCATGGATTTGCCATCAAGCTCGAAATTTTTAATTTCGGCTTGAGTCCATTTGGATTCATCTTGAGAAGAGAGAGAGTAACCATGCATGACAATTCTATAAATAGGATAACCTATACTTCTAAGAAAATTAGACATGCGGGTTTTCCAATAGCTATAGTCGGTTCCATCAAAAAAAGGAGCACGACCCAATGAATAACCTTCGGGGGCAAAAGAAGATGAAGCCATCACAATGGATCTTGAATTTGAAACCGGTTAAGGTATTACACAAACACTAGCTCTGATACTAATTGTTGGGACGGAGAGTGATGGCAAGAGGGGGGTGAATTGCCTTTTTAAAAAAGTTTAACAATTTAAGAAAAAGTTAAAGCGCAGCGGAAACAAAAGAGGCAAGACACAAAATTGATAACGGAGTTCGGCCTAAATCCAAGGCCTACGTCTCCGCTCCCAACTCAACCGTTGAGAGATTTATACGACAGCTTGCTTTTTAATGGTTGTAGCAAGAAACCCACTAGACTTCAAGGTAGCCTAGAAACCTATTACAGCTTGCTTTTTATTGGTTGTAGCAAGAAACCCACTGGCCTTCGTACAGGTGAAGGATAGCTCACCTATGACTCAAGTCTTTTACAGGGAAGACTTGACTAACCTCTTCACACCTTGAAGGTGGTGTGAAAACCCAAACAAATAGAGGATAAGAGAAAGAAGGGTTTGTATGCACAAACTCAAAATAATGCTCAAAATGATAAAACAAGAAAAACCGTAAAGAGGATAAGTCTTGGGCGCCAATGGATTGATTGGTGATGATGAAAAGCGCTCCCAAGCTTTTATGGTGGTGCTCCTTGGTTGTGGAAGTGAGTTGGAGAAAATGGGGATCCTTGAAGGAATGCGTCGGAGGTTCGCCAAATGATCGAAAAATGTTCTCGTGGGCTACCGTATATTTCTGGGTCTTCCTAGTCCTCTATTTATAGGAGAGGAACACTCAAATGGCCTTTGGAGGTCTTCGGAGCCGTTGGAGAGGCCTTCGGAGCCGTTGGGAGTCAAAAGTAAAAGTCTGATCAAAGCCCAACGGCTAGTTTGACTGGGCACACCGGCTGACCGGTGGTGTCTCACCAGCTGGCCGGTGGTCCACCGGCTGACCGGTCCTGAGCCACCGGCTGGCCGGTGCTCCAGACAGAGAGCAAGCTCTCTGCCCAGGTTCCACCGGCTGGCCGATGGTCATCCACCGGCTGGCTGGTGAAAACACCGGCTGGTCGGGGATCTCACACCGGCTGACCGGTGGCTCTGGACAGTAAGCATTGCTACTGCCAGAGACCACCGGCTGGCCGGTGGGAATCCACCGGTTGGCCGGTAGACTCAGAGAGTCTACTTTCAGTCCTTCTTGGGCCAACTCCTTGGCAACCTTTTTCCTATCAACAAAAACACTTGAAAACAAGTTAGAACAAAAAGAGTGATTGTGATCATTAAAATCCAAGAGAGAGGGGTACAACATACATGATATTCTAGGATGACTCCAGAGCTGGTATATGATGTGTTCTGATGTAGTGGTTTTTTTTTATTGATTCAGTTCTTACATGACTATGTTTTTGAGATAGTTCATACTCCTAAAAATGTAAATGTAGTGGAAGATTATCTTAGTGGGTATTTCCATTCACATTTGTTGAGTGAGTTCTCAACAAATTTGGCCTCATGGATGTTTCACTAATTGGATGAGGATGGTGCAGTGTATCTCCAAAATATTTTTTTTACCCCTACATTTATTTTACATTTTATGGATACACAACTTGGGAATATTTATTGAATGATCTTTGGTGACCATGTATCCATTGAACATACACGTGATGGATTTTATGAAGGTGGTAACCTTGTCTTCCTTATTTGAGGATGTATGATGGTACTAGTCATGATATAAGAGGGCGTGTTGAGAAAGTTCCATGCACCCCATTATCAATACATCCAAAAGTGGTAAGTTTGTACCATTTCCCAATAGAATCAATTTTAGTTTCCATGGATATAGAGAAATGTTTCAATGTTTATCTATAAATGCCTCACTTATCAATAGATAAAGGTGGAGGATATAGAATGGCTGATGATGTGGTTCGATATATCCATGGGTTTCATAATGGGACATCTGCAACTAGTGAGAGGTCATGATGCCATATAAGGTATCATAGGCCAACTCAACATGTCATCCAATATCATATCCTTCCAAAAGAAGAGTTTAGTGGAGAGTTTTTGATGCATGTACATATAGGGATAGTCTGACTTAATATTGTTTCCTTAATGATCATTTCAGAATGTGATACTCACTTCAAATTCAAATTATGAATATGACTATAAGAGGATTTTATGAATCAATTTTTGGAGTATAATTTTCTAACTCCTAGTAGATGACCATACTTTGGGAAAATTTATGTTCAATAGGAAATGTTTTGTGATTTCATAGTGTATTTTGGCCATAGATAAGAGGATCGTATACAGATTGTGTTTTTTTCATAAAAAAAGTTAAAATTTCATAATCGATATTTAACCATTAGAAGAAGTGTATGAGAGACCCTAAAGGTAACCACTTACCTGGATGTTTATTGGAGAGAAATCACATATGGTATTAGATTTGGTGCATGGGATAATAGTGGTGGTGTATTTCATTTAAGAATATATGAGAACTATCCAAGGATTTAAAGAGTCTAATGAAGGCTGATAAGAGAGGTCTTTGATGTTCTATGGGGGGAGACCATATTTTTCTAATGGTCACACATCGGTGTAGACTATAGTGATTTGTCCATGGGGAAAAATTATATCGACATTGGATCAGACCTTTCCAGTTATTGTGAAATATTATAGAGGATAAATATCACTTATCCAAACCAACCAAATTTTACCAATTTCATGATTTTTTCCATTGTGTCAAATCTAGGGTGATATGTGCACCACCTATCACACGTTATTGAATAGGGAAGGATGAGAATTTTGGATGGAGTTTTCTTTTTAGGTTTTTTAGAGGAGATTGAAGATAAATTATGGATGTCCCTTCATGGGAGAGTGTTTTCCTTGGTGCATCAACATAACCTCCTAGAGAGTTAAAAGGAGAAGAGGAACCAAATACAAGAATAATATCCTCACCCATATAAATAGTGTTTTACTTTATGGTATGGAAAAATATTAATGTGGAAAGAATATATCAACTCAAAAATTTCTATTTGACACTTCCTAATTTTTTAATGAATATTTTCATAGTTAGGATAAAATTAATTTTGGGGTTACATCGTCTGTGTAGCATAATTGATGATATATTAAAAATAATTAATATAATATATCATGCATGAACATTTTTTTAAAATAATTTAATGTCATTGGAATGTTGTCTCTTATAGGAAAACTAAAACCTCCATTACATACATAATATGGTTGTTACCTAGGTGAAACATAATTTTTTTGGCCTTGGATGATTCTATGTAGTACTGTCGTGGGAGGATTTTAGATTAAATTAAATTTATTAAATAAATAATTTAATTTAATTTTATAATAAAACACCTAGACATATAAATTTTCTATATAAACCCTCTTATTGATAATTTATAGGGTTATATATATAAACCTAGAGATCTTAGTGTGGGGTCATGGGGGATACCATTTTCAGTCCACTGTGGGATTTTTTATTGATATCGAAGGAGGTGGGAATCCATGGATAATATGGTGAACAATATTAATTATCCAAACTCATTACTTTTATAAATATTCTTCTCCCATGGTCAATCCAATATGATAAATGTAATTTTTATTATTGTAATATTTGTGTGCTCTTTCTTTTATTTGAAGAAATGAATTAATTTCTTAGAGTTTAATTCATGGTTCATGATTATTAAATTACAGGTGATTATTTCAATTACTAGAATTACAAATTTGACTTTAATTACTTTCATGAATTTTTTATTTGATTATATTTTAAATTCATCATACTACATTAATTCTTCATTTGATGCTCACTTTTTTTCCTTTATTCCTCCGTTATTTGACGTTCATCATAAATATTTTGATACATAATTTTTTGAATATACTTCATAAAAAGATGGTTTTGAAATATCTCTGTGGTGAAATAGATAATTTATTTGGTTTACATGTTGAATTTGAAGTCATAAAAGAGGCATAATGATTAAAATGGAGATCTAAACATGGACAAAGTGATGGGGTTTCCATAAGTCAAACCACATTAGTGATTTTATATACCAATAATTAGTGTTTTTTGTACAATGTGTGGCTGAAAACTATCCAATGATGATGTTGTTGGCCCATTCAGTGTCTTTTATAGTTTTATATACAATATCAATGGATAATATATTTTTGATGGTGATGAGAGAGAGACACATGAAATTTACTGAAATATATATATGAAATTACAATAAACAAAATGTGTGTTTTAGAATAATGCATGTCATGTGGACCCCTCTATGTGGTTTCTAGGGTTTACTCATAGATTTAAATGTTACATTCTATTTGGAGGACCCATGACCCACTTGATCCTTAACTGGATAGATCAACATGTATAGGGATTACACACATAGGAATCCATGGGACCCCATATTCCATGTGTGTTAGGGCACACCCCATGTACTTTAGAAAATTCCCTGGCATGCACAGATGGAATATACCTAAGTGCATTCTCAACCAATACATTAAATGCACCTTAAAAACATTTCATATATTTATAGGAGTAAATTTCTTGTAAGATGGATGGGAATGGTTGAGATTAGTTTTTAGAGGGACACACTATATAATTCCACTAGAATTTTCTAAATTGCATATCTCTTTCTTCGGGACTCAAATTTGATCCCATCACTAGCCCACTCTGAGTAGTTTTCCAAATAGATTTTAATGGGAGAAATTTTCTAGGGAATGTAGATATTCCTCAGTGTGTTACAAGTGGGATTTTTTCCAATGATTATAAATAGATTATAATGATCATGATTGATCATATGAGATATGATAGGGTCGATATTCTCTTGATGAACTTGGGAACAGGTCCCCCATATCCAATATATAGGTTGAGTCAGTACTTACCCACATTATAAAGTAAGGATTTAATATATCCATAGAGAGGTAATAATACATCATCAGGATTAAAATGGGTGAGAATCATCTTCTTGAGATAGTTATCCCTCAGTTCTAGAGCATAATAGTATGTTTTAGGACCTCGGTTCTGATTCTTGTATGGTTGTTCATGGTGAATCGGAATCTATTGTCCTATGATGTGAATACTGATTGAGTGAGTGATAGATATTACCCCTCTTAGTAATTTTATTTTTATTCATTTAAATACCTAATGAGAATGACTTCTAAGATGAGTTCCATCAGCATAGTGAGACCTAATGAGTGTTTTATCCCAAACATATGTTACCTTGGATCCTCGAGTCTAATACCTAGGCTCATATTGAGGAATACCCCACTGTGAGACTTGGATTCTTAATTTGATCATATCTAGGAAATCTTTTTTTATTCCAATTATTAGTGATTTAGATATGAATCCCTATTTTTATGATTGGTGTTTGGTGATTTTGGGGTGTCTAATTTGGTATATCTATACTCAACCCTGTGTGGAATAATTCCATACATGTCATGTCTTATGCAAGTGATAGACCACTTGAAAGCGTATGAGGAGGACTATGATAAGGCAAGTCCTAGTCGGGATAGGAATAATTCAGATCATTCCAGGAGTTACATATTGAAAAAAAATATTCATTTTAGTAGTAGGGAAGATTCTTTTTGTGGTTATGACAGGACTGAATTTGGACCATTTTTTCCATACACTATTCCATAATCTGATGTAGAATTATTTATTATGCATGAAATTATTATATCAGTTGTTTTACATTCTCATGTTATATTGGAGTATGGGGATGTGTGAATATATATAGGTACTTTAACCAATGGCCTCCCATGATTGTGATATGTCTACTTGATCCTATTTACCAAACCCAAGAATATTAGAGGCAATATTATGGTGTCACACTTAGATTTTTAATAACCATGTAGGAAAGGGTGGTTTGGGTTACAACACAAAATTCTTTTAATTGATCTCCATTGAGTCGTCAACTTCAGTTGGAAATATTATAATCTTTGTGAATATCCTTTGTTCAGCTAAAAAATTGATCACCGGCATGATCTGGACACACAAGTGACTAGTATGAAAACTGATGTTGGGTTAACTAGAGGGATCTAAAATGAATCTCTTCTAGGTCTCATGTGGTGTTGGGAACTTGGTATCATCCTTGGGGTGCTTCCATAGAGTATTATTATAATTTCCAAGTCTCATGATGTCTGGAAAAAATTTATATGACTTTGATGTCTGACGAAGACACTTCTCAAAAGTATTATGGTTGTATAAATTATACTTAGAAGTAATACAATGAAGTGGGAAGTCATACAGAGTATCTTCCATAATTATTATGGTTGGTTTGAATAATATTCATATAAAATCCACTTACTTTTAGATTTTCACACCTAAACCCATATGTAAATATAAACTTTAACATACAATTATTCTAATTTATTCCAAAAATGATTTAAAAAACTATGATAAATTTCAAAATACATTAAAATTTTAAAAAAACAATGTATGGACTTCATGTTAATTTAAAATTGAATAAAATTATTAAAAATCATACATATAATCCATTTTTTATTTTTATACTATATTCAATAAAGTGATAAAAATGAGAACATTTTCAAGGTATCATATAAATTATGGGGTTAATTTATAATAAAAAATATTTAAATATTTTGAAATATTTCATCTCTTAAGTGATGTTGGACATAAGAAATAATTTTCTATTTTTATATATATTCTATATTATTAGTCTTGATTTCACATGTAAGGTTTAATTCCTTAAGGATGTGATTCGTGGATTATTATTTATGTTTTATGGGGTAAAATTTCTTTATGTTATATAAATGTAACCTAATTATGTTATCATACCAACAAGGACATATTATGATAACTAATGATCATTGATTAACATATTTAATGTTCACACCTTACTAAGAATCTGAGATCACACCTTCTTATATTTCAATTCTCCAATTAATAATAAAGATTATTATATATTATGTGTCTATAAGGTTTTCATTTGAGATGATTATTTGTGTGAAATTAAGAATAATTCCTACAAAATTAGTTTATTAAATATTTAATCTCTAAATAAAATAAACATAGAACTTTTTTTGTTTTATTTGTTGTTAAATGTAATTAATATTCATGTAAAATTATGTAATATGTTTGTATATTAAGGTTAGATCAACTCCAAATTAACATACCTTGATTCACCCCCATCTCTGAGTATTTACACTTGAATGGGCCCAACAAATTATCTTTCCCAAATACTTCATTGTTCTTAACATGAAGTAATATTATAAAAGTTATCATTCTACTATCATTTTGGGAATACTCTTCCTAAAATCCTTCAAAACAAACAAAAATATACATGATGGTATATCTTATTTAATTTTTTGTGAAATTATAAGATTTAATATTTTAGACTCTATAAAAACCATATAATGAACATTATATATTTTTTTATTATATTTCAATCCTAATTGTTATAGTCCACATGATCATAAATTTTAACATGTTTTAAATGGAAATTATTCCATATCTATGGGGATTATGAGTATTGTGGATATTTTGTGTCTATGGGTATTTAAACACTTCTTTATAATGATTAAGACGCTGATGTTTTTATTTATCAAGGATACTTATTCCAATTATTGGCATTGAATTTTTTATTATGGCATGGTTGTTGACTTTACTATTTAGTTAGATGAATTTTTCTCATATATTGATGTTCCACCTTCAGATTGTGATATTCATTATTCACATATTTATGTTCCATAATTAGTCCAACCATACATCATCTACCCATAATTAAACTCAATAACTTTCCCCCCAATTTGAAATATTCAAACATATTGAGTGATGAAAAATTACATGTTATTATTGTTAACAATAACTTTCCTAAATAAGAGACTTATTTCCATGATATTTTGAGGGGGAACATCATTGATATTGTGTGGAACCTAACATATATTATAGGTATTATACCAACAATTATTATGTATAGAATTATCTTGGGGGATGGGGATAATGATGTTAGGAAAACATAAAAGTGTCTTAATCCCATTTTATTAAAAGTTATAAGGAAAGTGGATTAAAAATTTCTTTTAGTTCATATAATTTTTTCATTCCTTGATTCTATGTGGGTAATCCCATTTCATGTTATTAAAAGGATTTTTTCGCAATTTTAAAACATGAGAGTATAGAATTAGTTAAAATTTTGGTGATAAATCATTAGTTTGTAAACATGTATATTATAGGAAACTAAACCAGTCTATTTATAAGGACCATTTACACATATATTCATTGGAAAGATACTTGATATAGTTTTAGGTAAAATATATTATATATTCATGGATGGTCTTTCTATTCATTTTCCCAATTCCCATTACACTATAGTTCCTAAATAAGATCACTTTTATATGTCCAATAAATATATTCACTTACAAATGGATTCCATTGAAGATTTATAATTACCTAGAAACCATTCATATATACATGGTGAGTATAATTTTTTTTCATTCATGAAAATTATTGATGTATTCTTGGAAGTATTAATTGTATATTAATTCACATTTTATTTTTTTCTATCTGAATTTAGTAAATTTTTTTATCATTATATAAAACACAAGGTTTTAATAATTGTAAAATCTCATTTCATTACAGAGAAAGTAATTTTATTTGGATATTTAGTTTCTAATAATTCAATTTAGGTTAATAAATCAATGATTGATATTATTCCTATGTTACCATATCCTATAAGTGCATGTGATGATTTTTATAGGACCTATATGTTATTAAAGATATTTTATCAGAGACCTTAGTAATATTTCTCTACAGTTATCTCAATTATATAAAAAGGTTGTAGATATTTTATTTTATTATTATTATATGTAATCCTAAAATAATATAAAGAATATCCTCACCACTTATCATAATAAAACCACCAAGATAAAAGATCCCATTTGATCATATGTGTGACAGTTTCAATATTATAGTTGGAGTAGTCCTGTCACAAAGGGTGGATGGACGTATATAAATGGTTGAATGTTAGTTTAGGATATTTGATTAATCCTAAATTTACTAAGGATCTTTATAAATATAGATTCATTCAATTATAATTTCTTTGGATGAATTAAATTCTTATTTATTTATCTATAAATTAATTATTTTCTAAAATCATGTAGTATTTAGGTACTTATTAATGAATCCTGATGAAAAACCAAGACTTATTCATTTTATACTTCTAATTCAATATTTTATCATTTATATTAGCTATAATATATTAATATAAAACATCATAGTAGATCACCTGAGAATGATACCACATATATCAAAGGATGAGACCGTGGACCAAGAATCTCTTCAAGACACATTTACCAATGAGTATTTTTATACACTCTTTGTTGTTATGATTCAAAGAACTATGTTTTCAATGCTAAAATAATTATTAATATTATAAAACACCAAGTTATGATGTTGATAAGTTCTTTTATTCATTTATTGGATGATACATATCATTATTGTATCTATATTTATTAAGTCATCATGAGATACATTCCTCATCTGGAATTATATTTTTAAATTTTACTATACACATTCACATGGTAAACAATTTCACACCCAATTGATATAAAGGAATGTCTAGGATTATTGGTTATATGGATAAATTCTATTAAATTATACACATGATATTTGTTTACCTTTTACACATTTCCAGCACACAATAAATATTTCTAGGATACATTAGATTCCCTATCTACCTATATTATTCAGTGATATTTTTACTGTATGAGAATTTATTTTATGTGTTTGTTTATTAGTTCCTTTGGATTCATATATATTCTAGTTTATATTGATTATATTAGAAAATCAGTGGATTCAAATTCTATCATCATTGATCGTTCTCATGTTATAGTTGATTTTAATAAGAATCGCTTTCTTATTCATTTGGAATAGAAAATTCAATCATCAGTGCCAAAGGGTTATACTTTTATAATAGATATTTAGATTACCTCCTCTAAAATTATGGAATGATGAAAGAAACATAAGCATTATACCATCCCTAATTAAATGACCAAATTTATTTTTTGAATCAAAAGTTTAAGAAAACATTGTATAAAACCTTAAAATTAAATATTACAAAATATAAAAAACACCATGAGGATTCACTGTAGGAATATAAGTTTCTATGAAATACCACCCACAAAATTTCTATATATCTAATATTAATTGGGAGTACTTTTCATTTTATTATGGTGGTAGTGAAATAAACATATTGGGTGGTAAAAAAATTACTACATTGATTTATCACAAGTAGGAGAAACTATTGGGGATTTAGGAGATTGGGTTTTAATCATATTAGAAAACAAGTTTTTAATGATAATTAAAAAATAAACTTTCAAAAATAATATATAAAATAATTTGTTTCGTGCTGGGGACAAAGTCATTCTCTATAAATTAAGGCATAACCTAATTCTTGGATTGTATTTTACTAAATGAATGTGGATAAGATTCCAAAAAGGAATCAATAAGAGGGATATTCACTATCCATGGGAATCATTTAAAGTTTTACTTTACGGGATTTCCCACACATTCAATTGATTTCATCAAACTATATGGACCTATTAATACTTGATATCATTAATATGTTATTTACCCTCTCATTTTTATGAAAAACATCCAAATTAAACTCTAGAATATCATATTCAATTATCATATATTCATATAACATTTAGGATAATGTAAAACTAATGTATGAAGAGGGGAAATGTTTTTAGTTGATGTTATAAATATTTTTCTTACTTTTTCATTTTAAATATGATTGATTATATTTTTTTGTGTCATTTAAAAAATGAGTCTAACCAAATTCCAAATATTATTTTTTCCCACCCAATTATTTTTGAGAAATTTTCGAATTTTCATTCTATACATTTTATATTATTGTAGATATGTTTTCATTTTATTAATTTTATTTTTCAAACATTTGATTAATCATTGAAAAATTATTGGAATCCATGCTCCTAAGTCATTGACCAAAATATATTTTCTAGTTTCAAAATAAATTTTATGAAAAAATTAAAATTCTTTCATAATACCATCCTTTTATTTAAAGAATTTGATATTTGATTGGGAAGTTATATCTTTATTTCATTATATTTTAAATCTATTATAATTTAATTATGTTTGTTAAAATGATTTAGAAAATTTTATATGGACTTCAAATACCCTTAAGACTAATATTTTCATTTATCTTCTATAAAATCACTTAGAATCGATGCCCAACCAAATAAATTATTGAAATTTGAAATTAATTTATCATTACAATATTACACTTAGTATTTTTCATGGTTATAGTCAAGATAAGTGTGTGGAGTGTAATTTCATGGTTGTTTCTCATGATGTATAAAATTTTTCTGAGGAGCATTTTTAGATTGTGTTAATATAATTATCGTGAATAAAAAACCACAAACTATTTGTCATTTTTATATTGTTTACATCTTATTATTCAAAAAATAAATTATTATAAAATATTAATATTTAAAATGTAAAATTAAAAAGTGTTGAAAAACAACAACATAGAGATTAAAGTGGATGTATTCATAACTATATCTATTGTATTAACTTGTGAATCAAATAAATTGGGTAAGGGACTTGTTTTTTGTGATGAAAATTGTACGGAAATTTGTGAGGTATATTTTATTGAGTGATCTTCATCATAACCATGTATTTAACTTGAGATAATGCCTCCTAATTGATAATTTCTTGTTAACATAACTACTTACCAAAATAAAAGTAGTATAACATACAATTTTATATCTATTAACAGGTTATCTCAACCTTTTAATGTATAAATAAGAAGTTTTATAATTATATATTGACCATACATTTTTCAAGAATGAGTATAATTTTCATAAGTTTCCTCTTGAGTGATGAGTTACCAATTTTATTGTATGGTAGGTTATAAATAATATATAAATGTGAATAAAAAGATAAAATGTGTGAATATGGGCGATAAAAGGGGTTGAAAAATATGGTCATATATGGTATGTATGGTGAAAATTCTAGGTTGAGATTTTTTAAAATGAGTCCATTGTTAACTATGATATTTGAGTTTGGTTGAGATATATAACTTAATTAATGATTTTTCCCAGGAGTGTAAAAAGTAAAAATGGGTGAGCTGATAAAACACATTTATAATACATATTTAATTGATAATAATTGATATAATTTCACCAAATTAAGAAAAATAGTTATATTTATTGAATAAATTAGTATTATAACAAGTATTTGAAAATTTAATTAAAATTCCCATATTGATGCGTAAAAATACACTCTAGTATTTTTTGAAAAAACATTTTTATGGTTAATATTTTGGTACAAAAATTTAACAATGTATTTATCACTCATTTGTATTCAATAATCAACTGACTAATGATTTTTATATCATTCATTTGTGGGGTGATAATGATCCAGGAATTCAATACTTGTCTTGACACATGAACATGGAAAATACTACACCATAGATTCTATAACATGTATATAAGAGATTTTATCTGGCATAAAATTTCAATGAAGATAAAGGAATATATTGAGAAAAAGTAATTATTCTAAATGGATAGTTGGTTTATACGATAAAGGGGTTAACCATTCAATTCATATTTGAGTAAATGTTAGATCAAATTTCCACATTCAAACTTGTATCCACTTGTAAACATAGTCTCCCTTATACAATATGAACATATATTTTTTCATATATATAGAGGATATTAAATGAATATGAACCTATATAATAAATATCATGCGGTGAATCAACCTTTCTATTTTCCATTTGGTGAGGGAATACTTAAATGAAAGTATACCTTCCTTAATGCTCTCATATTATACTTCCACATTATAGATTTTTATCCAAATAATTACATTATCTATTTCTATTCTAGATTAATTATTTATTTTAATTTGATAAATATCTCATATTTTATATTCTTTGGGATGGGATACAAGATTATAAATAAAATTGGGTCATACCCTTTCAATACCTTTGTGTATGTAATACATTCTAATGATGACCACTCCTCCCATGGAAAAGTAATCTCATTTTATATTTTATCTAATTATTACCATATTCACTTATTTATTTTAATCCATATACCTATTTTAATTCATTTAAAAACCTATGAATTGAATTTTAAATTTCTAATTCCTTGAAATGATTAACACATAGTGTGTGAGTTGAAGCATATGAAAATTGAAAGGGTGAAATATTAATGGATAAATATCAAATAAACTGAGATTAATTTATGTTATTCAAATATAATACCTAAAAATATCATCATAAGATCTAATGTTAAGATAATTCCCTAATTGACCACTTATGATAAGATGGATTTGGGATTTGAATCAAAGTAGGTTACTACAATTGATGATCCTTGAATTATCATATGGTTTAATTGTTTACATTTTAATGGTGTCATTAATTTCCATTGGATTCAAAAGGTAAATAATAATGGAATAATATTAATATAAATTATAATTTAATATATGATGATAAATTTATAGATAAAGTAGTGGTTTATATTTATTACACATTCATAAAAAAGTTTCTTAAAAAACCATTTTCTTGATTCCTCGGGTTTGGCAGACTATGAATAAAATCCCTCTATTATTTTTAGTTTCTTCATTTATTTATTATTATTTTTTACTATAATAAGATATTTAAAGTACATAATAATTGGTGGAATTAAATTTTTTAACAAATCATCTATACTTACGTAACAAAAATTCATTTGAAGAGTGACTGCTACAACATATTTCAACCCTCATATGTCTAAACCGATGTTTAAAAAATTATAAAAGCACTAATATATTCTTCTATGAAACAAACACTAAACAATATATATTTATATAGAAAATAATTCCAACATTTCATAAAACTTATTTTTTATTCTAATATGATAATTGAATAGGAAATAAAAAATATAGAAACTAGAAATAATATATTTTTAGTCCATATGGGGCCCATAGTAGGGAAGACCAAATGAATAAAGGAGATGTTCTAAGAACATTTACCAATGACTATAAATATTTCCAACTATGATGTGGGAATTAATCCTTATTCAATAAAACGTAGAAGTTTGTGGCTATAAAGAAAAAATTAAATACCATTTTGCTGATATAAAACATAAATATATAAAAATAGAGATACATATAAACCAAGATTTCCTATCATGCATGATCATTAAATACCCAATACAAATAACTAATTGTGTCTCGAGAAAATAGTGATAAATGCATGTATTCATAAACAAGACTAGTCATTCAGAAAAAATTAACAAAATAGTGTCACACTAAATAAGAAGATCATAAAAAACACTAATAATAGTGTAGAATAATAATAATAATTGTGAATGAAATGAATAACTACAAAAACATTAAATAGTAACTCCTTATACCAATAGGTTCCATACATCGACTAGCTACTTCAAGTTAATACAGGAAATATGATATGATTAGGTATAGGAAAATCAATATCCCATAACTAAAGCCTCTTTCCATGGAATTTTAACACTTTTTAGTTAGGATTAAACCAATATCCAATAGATAGGAGAAAGTGTATAATAGATTTATGGAATGAAGACCACATCCCATTCATGGAAAGGGGAAAGGTGAAAGGGTGTAATAGATTTAGGCTCAAAACCTATTCTATTTAATCATATTCTCCAGTTATAATAGACCTGATTTAAATGTTTTATAATAATTAAAATATACCCTTATGAAATAAAAATAAATTTTCAAGGTAATATCTATGATCATGGTACCAAATACTACTTACATTATATAAAACACTGACAAATAAAGGCACAACATAATCAATATTGTAAAAATATATTCATGTTCATGAAATACTATCACCAAAATTACTCATCATTGTTTGTATAGTAAGGAAATAATAATTTTTTCATAACAAAAAACTATGTCGATACTCATTTTACCAAACTATAAATTTACCCAAGCATGGAACCAACAAACAGAGATATCATGTATGTAAATAAAGTATGATATTTATTGAATATAAAGTTATATCTAAGAAGTTATAAAATGATCATGTTAGTAAAAATAAAACTTAAAATTAAAGTACTATAATCTATAAATATTATTTATAAAGTAAAAATAGATAGTTAAGAGAGGGATAAAAATTTCAAACATGGGGTAGACATTCGAATTCAGACACTAACTAGTGCATAGAATTGGTATATCATGGGGTAGAATATCTGAGTAATAATAAGGATAAGTTTACATACTATATTCAATTTTATTATTACATAATCATGTTTATAAATTATTTAGATTAAATAATGGTTCATAAGATAGAAGGTGGGAACCTCTGAAAACATTTTTTATGGAAAAATTTCAATGAAATAAGAAATTCATCCAAGATAGCTTTTTAAAAAGAAACTATTTTTCATTATTTTTAAAAAAATTCATTCATAATAAAATATAACTTACTAACCTTTGTGAAAACCATTTTAATTTATCATATATTACTAATTATATTTAATTAAAAACCTATATGCCTTCCATATCAAGCTACTTATAAATTCATATAAAACCCATCCACCTCATTTCCACCCAAAAACTCCCCTATCCAAGGGCTATGTAGAGTTTTATTATTTATATATCATTATATTTAAATTAAGAAGAGTTGATTCAATTTTTTGTGCACATATATGGCCCAATAAGAGACACTTTATTGATGTTTTTACTTACCCGGATTTTTTATTCCAATGTATAATCCATATATTAGACTTTGTATTCAATATCATTTGAGACTATTAACACGTCAAGGATTGTAATTTAACCCATAATTATCATCATGGTATTTTCATAACATATTGAGAAAAATGGTTTTATATTCAATACTCTATCATGGGTTAGCTAGAAAAAAATGTAGGGGAATCCAATAATAAGAATTATGTAATTTAAGTAATTCTAAAAAATAAACCATTTTAGAAATGTTTACCACAAAATTAAGAGAGAATGAGTTTTAATTGGTTATTACCAAAAAATACCTTGGAAAACATTTAACCAATATTATTAAAGTAATATAGAAACCATTATTTTATATTTTAAAAATATAAATAGTCTTCACTATTAAATTATAAAAAATGGAGGTAGGCATGTATAGGCATAACCTAAGAATCAAATGGTGAGTCTAGAAAATCTACCATAATCTCTAGTGACCTTTATCAATTCCAAAATATCAAAATATTACTATAATAGACACAATATTTTCTAGAATAATAATTGGACAATACCCCATAAAAAATAACCCGAATAAACTAAATAATAAAATCAATGTAAGCTAAACCTCAAGGTAATCCTAGGTGAATCACTCCTAAAATTCATCAAATACAGTAACAACCTAAAAACACAAATATAAAAACCAAATAATCATCAAATTTCAACAACAAAAAAAAGAGTAATTCCTAGTAAAGAACATACCAGAATCTCTTTATATAAAAACTATGATAAATATGTGGAAAACAACCAACTAGGGTTTCCATGAATCAAAATGGGAAGAAACCCAATGTTATAGGGTGATTTAACTGTGACATGGTGAAATCATAGGAAAAAAAGTAAAATGAGTAATAATAGATGATAAATAAAATATGTGGAATAACAAGAGAGGCAGATAGAACCAATTTTCAAATAATTGATGAAACCTCCATAGAAAATCATTAATATGATTCTAAGAGGAGAAAGAAGGATATATATGAGATGAGATCTATTAGGAAAACTAATGTGAGGGAGAGAAATGACTAAGAGGGTCCCCAATTTTAGGGTTTAATAATTTTAGGTCAAAATTACCATTTCCCCATTTTAAAAAAAGATGAATGACCTCTATTATAACTTCAATGAGAGCCACTAGAGCTCATGTGATGGTAAGGAAAGCTATCGGCGGGTCCACCAAACATCCAGTTTAACACATTGAAACTCTAATAGCCTCCTTATACCATGACCTTCTGGGTTTTACTTTACAAAGAACCCCAATACCAAACCCAATATCTTAAATTTCCTATAAAATTTCAAACCACATCAAAAAAACCCAATTTACATCCTTAAACATACAAAACCAAATATGAATCCTAAAATAAAAAACCCCTCAATAAGAACCATATATTTAATTAATCCAATACATTAATCATATGATGACCATTCTTAAGAGTTCAATAACACCATAATTAAGGTAACATACACTAATGTCATTACAACCCCCCTTACATATGACTTATTGTCCCCGTGATATATCAGGATATTCTTATAGAATGATTTATTACCTATAGTTTTTCAATACAAAACCTATAGATCCCATTAAATAAGTAATAAAAAAACTTTCAAATCAATAAAAACTCACCAAAACCAATGAATTATTTTTCTAAAATAAATAAATCAAGATTATATCACTAATACCTAACTCAAAAGAATCCTCAAATAAAATATCATGTCATCTATCCCATTTATAATTTTTAAATTTCAAATATAACTAAAATAACTAAAAAATAAAAATTATAGAATCCATGACTGTCAAACAATTATGAAATCCAATTCCATCATATTATTTTGAGGCAAAATACCTAAAATAAAAATTAAACTAGGATTATAAATTTATGGTAATGGGTATACTCTTATCCTTATGATCCTCTAAATACCGTCAAAAAATTTTAAGGCGTGTTATCCTAGTCCTGACCATAGGATTTTAATAGGGTATGTATATGTTATACCCACGATATATTTATATTATATTGAGGATATACATTTATTAAGCAGTTTGTTAAAACCTCTTTCTTAATTCAGGCCCGCATAATAATTAATTTCTAAAAGGAATCACATTTTATAAAACAAATCAAATCTAAAACTCTAGTTAGATGGAAACACCCCCAATATAAAATTTATAACCTCATGTATTTTTAAATTATGGACAATATAAAAATTAAAATATTGTTTAATTTCATTTTAAAAAATAATATTAAACTATCCTTTCTAAATAACTATCTTATTCCTTTTCAAAAATCGACCATTTAAGTAAAAAATTGTCTAATATTTTAAACACATAAAAATATTAAATTGATTTCCTTCCAAGACATGCCCTTGTTCAAGACCAAGAAAAAATATTCCTATTTAGAGACACCATGTCTTTTTTCATCACCAAAAAATATGAAAGACAAGTTTTAAAGGAAAAAAAATCCACATAAAAAATTTCTCCTTTTAAAAAACTATTAGGATAAATCACTTTCTCTAATATATAATCCATAATATTATAAAATATCTTTCAATATGTTATGTAACTAAGAAAATATTTATATCTAATCATACCATATGTCTTAGGTTCCCCATGAACATGACCGAAGTTAAGTGACTATCATGTTTGACTGAATTATTTTTAAAATAATTTCTCAAAGGAAATCAATACATAGGGAATGTGAAATATTCTCCCTAGTGGGATTTTAAAATATAAATAATATAAAAAACTATAAAATAAAAAACAAGATCATTATGAAAAAATAAAATTAAAAAAATTATATTCTAAAAAATTAAATTTAAATGACCTTCTCAATAAAAAATAACAAGTTGCATGCTCACAATGAAATATAATTTTATAATAATAGTATACTCTGAAGTAAAATATTAAGACATTAAAAATATATATCCATGGGGTTGAATAGGGTTATCTCATTCAATGGAAAAAATTTGGTCTATATTAACATTTTCATCGCTAATATATATATATATATATATATATATATATAATTAATATATATATTATTAGTCTTTCAGTTAATATAATCCATAGTTGGTTATGTTTACAATATTAAAATTTTATACCTATTTAAAATATGGGATGAAATTCTACGTTACCTAATAAATAAATTCCTAACATTAAGTATGAAATAAATTATAATTTGAATCCTAGCCAAGTCCTAGATTCACATCTTGTTTCCCATTCAATTATTCTCAAGAAAAAAAAGCCTTACTGAAAACTATTGTTCTTATTGAGTGCTGATAAGTCTATTTCTAACTTGATCTTCTACTATAAAAAGTTTCTTGAAACCTTTTCATGTGTCACATATCATATCTCACCTATCCTATCTCCTTTATATAGATAATAAATAATTTTTTAATCCCAATATTTTATTAATACCACATTAATGCGACCCTGACATGGATAAATTTGTGAAACATGATAAGATAGATACTACCTTAGGAGTGCTCCCCAATCCTCGTGAGCTAGTGGATAGAGACACAAGTTTATGTATAAAATTAAGGAAATGATTTATTGATATTAAAATAGAAACAAGTCACGCTTAGGTTCTTATGGAGAATTGATATGGATCTCTCATAAACCATACATTCAAAAATAAACAAACACTAAATATGACATATGACTTTAAATAATGATATAAATTTATAAATACACTATATGTAAACTTAAAAGACTATGACATATGAAATAAAAAATTTAATAATTTTTTTAATATAATATGGGGCCAAATAGGGGCCAATATTTGGATTACTGAATGAATAAAGGTGATGTACCAAAAATAATATCCAACCATAACCAATATCTCCAACATCAAAGTGGGAACCGATCTATTTTCCATAACATACATGAGAAATATTCCATAAGAATCCAACAGATATCAATTTAGATTTTATTTCTTTAAATTTAGTAAAACTGAGGTTTCATGTCCACCGAGGTGTCTATGTAAGGTGGAGACTTAAAATACTCAATAGGGAACAACCAATGGTGTCATAATACAACTATATAAAAAGAGTTTATACAAAAACTAGTATAATCATTTAAATAAAAATAACAAAATAGTTTAATATTTTAAAATAATAGTATAGAAACCCATTAGAAATAAGGTATAAAAGAATACCAATAGTGATACTATATAACTATCTATAATAAATTCAATCAATATCTCTATGTAATGGAGGGTACACAATTATACTACCCCCATCAGATCAATTCATAGAATCTGATATGAACAGGGTAGTGATAATTTATATCTCATCCCTAATTCCTATAAACATGGATTTTGTATGTGAGAAAAATAGGGGTAAACATCTATCCCATGGACAAGGGAAGAGTATAATAGAGTCTAGGAAATGGGTGTGAATATATGAATAGGAACCTAATATATTATAATTGTGATGTGTTAAAAATACCTCTAGTTCAACTATGTATATTGATAGATTACAAATCTATATTAAAATTTTAAAATAAAAGTGATATAATTTTTTATCCATATCAACTATTAAAGTATCATCCATACTGACGATATCAAAATAAGATATATCAAAACCCATGATTAACCATAAAGGAAAAAAGATCCTTGAGAAATTAAAACTATAGGCATGGTCAATAAAAACATTAAAAAACATCACTCATCATGATTTTTATAATAAGGTTATAATAATCCTGTCACAACTATCTCTAGACAATTATTACTGAAAATATTTGTACCAATCATTTATGAAACCAAAATAGATACCGAGAATAGAAAAAATCATTCTATTTTAGGAATATAATATGATATTTATGAAGTGATACTTTTTTAGGGTTATTTAAAATAAACCTGGGGTACAGAATACGAGGCATTCATAAAATAATTTAGAATGTCCAATAATGATATATTCAAGACATGGATAACTATTTCAACATAGTTTAAAAAATTAAATCAAGATGCTAACTAGTGTATAGTAGTGGTAGATCTCTAGGTAACATGGATAAAGAATAATCAATTGAAATAGAAATCCAATATTCACTTTCAACATTACATTTTAGGGTTTATAATTTACAATTATAAATAAATGTCTCAAAAGAGTGAATATGGGTACATATAAAAACATGTTTAAAGGAAACTTTTATGATATATGAGAAACTCAACTAAGAGAGTGTTTTAATAAAACATATTTTTACTTTTAAACCAATTTTTTTAATAAAACAACTTCACATTACAATCCCTATTAAAAAATTGTATTTCTCATATGTTAAAGCATCAGATAGATTAAAATACTTTAAGATTTATATATCAAGTTACATTTTCACACTAAGAAACCCCAACCACTCTATCTTTAATGAATCACTTTCATAACCAAGGGTTAGGTGTGGTTTGTAGAATTATTGTTCATTTTAGTTAAATTGGGAATAGATGAATCCATTTATAGTACACAAATATGGTTCAACATGGAATTATTTATCTTTTTTTATCTAAAAAATAATTTTTTTTCCATGGTATGATCCTTTACATATAATCTATATTTAATATGGTTTGAGAAAATTGACTCATTAAGGATTTTAGTTCATCTCATAATTATCATGAAAGGATGTTCCCAACATATTGAGATAATAGGGTTTAGATTAAAAACACTTTCATGGGTTATAGAACATATATATCAATGGGAATTTAAAAAAGAATTAAGACATGAAAGGAATCTACAAGAATAGTTATATTTAATAATTTTTAAAATATAATCAGGAGTGAATGGATTTTCATTATATAATACTATAATTTTTTTAAAGAATTTAACCCTTCTTATAAAAATAATGTTGGAACCAAATATTTTATATTTTTAAAATCAATATATGCTGCTACATTAAATTTCAAAAACTAAATGTAGTCTTTTGTAGGAATAGCCCAAGAATCACCTGCTAAGAAGATACCACCTAACATTATCTTTAACAAGAATCATCAATACAATGATCTATAAATAACACTCCAACAATGACAAAATACTTCATAATAATAATTATAAATTCACACATAAAAAATAATCTTAGTATATTGAATAAAAAAATAAAATCTTACTAATGCTTAATAGAAACCAATGATAATCACGCCTAAAATTCATTAAATACAGTGATAACTTAATGATCAAAATAAAGTAACCAGATAATCTTCCAATCTCAATACAAAACCTAAAAATAAATAGGTAAAAAAATACACAATTTGTACCATATAAAAAAGATATGAATTGCTGGAAATCAACCCACTATGGTTCTTATTCATCAAATTTAGTTAAATCCCCTATTTATGGGGTGATTTTAGCATGGATTCTAGAACTAACCAAAGTAAATCCCTAAATGAAATAAGAAAAAATTTATGGGAAAGAATAGAGGAGGAAGAAGATAATAGGGGGAGGCAGTATTCCATAAATTGATGGAAGGTACCCATTTAAAGAAACCTTGATCAATGAAAAAAGATATTAAAGAGTGTGATGAAAATTTATATCTTAGAAACCCAAATTATAGGGAGGAAAATTAATTTTTGGTTCCCCAATTTATGTTTTTAATGATTTTAAGTAAAAAATAATACTTACCCCCTTTAAATAAATTCTGTATAGGCTCCACTTGAACTCCAGTGGGATCCCCCAAAACACATATAGTCATCTAGTAAGCTATTAGAAGCTCCACTTGACTTTTAGTGGAACCCACTGAAACTCTAGTGGTCCCCTACTACCACCCAATATGGATTTTTTCTATACTAAACACTCCCAAATCACAACCATTTCATAATAACCTCATATAATATCTTCAACTATACCAAAAACATATTAGATTCCATAATGAAACGCCAAAAAAAATTATATCCTAAAGGGAAAATGGTCCCTCAACCAGAGAAAAAAGAATAAAACAGTCTTATACTTTATTAATCTAAAGTCTACATTTAATAACTTAATAAAAAATTAATCAGGTTAATTGGGACATAGATATTTACAACTGAAAATTATCTACAAATCTCTGCAAAGATACTTCATCCCTCTCACCCAAGATATGACATATTTTTTGACCCATTTACTAAATATAATTTCTATATATCTACCAAGGTACACATTTAGGGTAAGATCATAAACCTCGGTAGGAAACCAACATGGGTTAACCAAATAAAAACCAATATATATGTGCATACATGTATAATATAAATGAATGTTATGAGTTACCACACATATAACACATCTCATACTATTGGTTACTCAAGAATCTAACCTGAAGATAATCTCATATCATTGATAACTTGTTTTGAAATTTGGCATGGATTTTTACCTTGGTTGATCACATTAATATGTGTGGACAACCAAAAAATGGTGGGACCTCAATGTGGTAAGGAGATTATCAAGTATCATAACATAGTAAGATCTGGTATAGCCTTGTTCAACCAATAGTGTAGGGATATATTGTATAATGAGAAACTTGAGTATAAACTTGAAAAACTATATGACCTATGGTCCTCCCATTATAATTCAATAAGATCGATTATAGTATTTGGAACCAAGATGATATAATTTTAACATGCCTAATAAATACAGACTTTGTTATAGCCTTAGATTCATACTAATTTTGACAATAATATTGGCCCCAAAGTAGCCTCATGATACTAGGGTATCATGATACATATCTTAACCAGTCACATAATATGATCGGTTCTAATATGGATTGAGTTAATCCACCATTGATGTAGGGTTGTACTTTTTTCAATATGATTAATAATAACCATATACCATCCTAAATATCCTCATGACAGTGGTGAAATATGCATATTAAGCTCCATGTAATGATTATATTATCGTATTATCAACAAAATATATTGGAATAAAATAAAAATTATGGTTATTCATTGAAAAACCCATGGAACATTTATAAAACCCTTAAACCCTCATGAATCAAGAAAAAGGATACATTATAATTGCCTCAAACAACATATAATCAGTCTATCTATATTGGCACTCACCTCACTAGTGATGTACACCCCTAGTCCACAACTAAAAATTCATATACCGTAGTCATATAGTATAACCATGATTGGGGAAAAAACTATCTTCAATTCATGGTAAGACATTACTTGTAATAATAAAATAAAACTAGTAGTCTTTGAAATTATCTCATTTCGTTCTCATTAGTCTCTACTCACTTAGTTCCTGGAGCATAAATCCAATCACTAGTCCCCTAGGAAAACCAATTACTATGAGATTAACTCATGAGGTCACCCTTAGAGGAACTCCCTTTAAACCCATCTAATAGTCTCTAGTCCATTTTTAACACTACAATATAAAACAAATATCTTACATAACTTGGATAAGTTTTATCTAATAGTGTTTCCACTATAACAATCCAAATGACTCATATCTATCTTATTACACTAGTTTATTATCCAATAATAATATATAAGATTTCCAATGTATACAGGATCCATCCCTCAAGGGAGGAAACCCTTTCCCATTTCCTATAAATTAAATATAATAATTTCACATTACTATAGATTCAGGTTAGTAAAATTCCAAGGGAATGTGTCTGGGATCACCACGAGGAGTGAAATAGGTCACACCCTTATTACAATTTCTTTCAAATCACTATCATATCTCATTCAGAATTCTCATACTTCCCTACCCTAACTTGAAAATCAAATAACATATGAAAACATATATAAAGGTGGTAATATTTGGGCCACCTACCTCTAATAAGAAATTTAAAACCTTATAATGATGGATAACTATACATTATTGATCACTATCAGCATCATTGAGCTCATAGATCATCAAAAAAATAATTAAATTATTATAAATAATTTAAAATTAAATATCATATTTTCCAATATTTCATTTATTTGATGTAATAGTTGAATACCTTACAAAACATTGTATCATCGTCAGAATTTCATTCAAAGACAAAAAATTACTCCCAATTTACAAGTGGATCTACATCATTAGGATCCCTAAATTATAAACCATAATATTCTACTAATTAGTTCAAATTATTCTAATATTCCCTTAGATATCTATTGATTAGTGTTCCTTCTTCAAAATGGTGAAAATATATGTGAATTATTCTTCCCAAGATACCCAATATCCTTTATGCGTGATATACCATTTATTTTGAAATGATTAAACCATTTTATTGTTGAATTTTAATCCAATCAAATTATCTTAACTTAAATCATTGGGGAAATAGGAATAAAGAAATTTGAAGATAAGGAAATAATCCTTAAATAAAAAAAAGGATCCATCTATACCTATTCCATCAATAATCTAGGGGAAAATGAAAAGAAGAAGTAATTATAGATAGGTAGTTCTTCGTTTCTTAAATTAATATTGAAAATAAACCCTAAATGTATTTTTATTTTCCAAACTCAAAAATTCCACTTTACCTATTAAAGAAATCACTCATAGGGTTACCAACCATATAATGGGTTTCCTCCAGTTAGTGTTTCTACTGTCACATAAGATTTGACATAAGAACAGTAAGAAGAAGGAAGAAAAATAGAAATAATGATGATTAAATACGATCAATCAGAGAATAAAATTCTCCAATAAATATATATAAATAAATAGAGATGATATAGGATGTTTTTAGATTTTAGAAAACCATCATTATGGAAAGTGATAATTCACTGAAATAAGGGAAGTGAATCAGTGAATGTACTTCCATTTACATTTCCACATAAAAACCATTAAATGTGAATGAAATTATCATTTTCCATGTACCACTATAAATTAATGGATCAATAATATACTGAATGTTATATTTTTACAAGCTTCTCATCTCAAAGTGAGAAGTTATATCATTATCATGACCGGGATTCATTTTTGATCATACAATACACTAGATTTAATATGTTAGATACAATGATAAGGAATTATCATCGAAATTTCTATACATTATTCATCTCATGAAATGTATAGTTTTTCCCACAAAAATAAAGATATAGGCTTAAAAAAAATTCCACAAGTGATTCTTCACCTGTGATAAAAATTAATCAAATTGTTATTGTTCTTCTTAATTTTTTAACTTCTTCATATTCTTATAAATATTAGTATTATTCTTAATTAACTTTTCATAAAAACTATGAACACACTCTTACTTTTCATCTTCTCTCTCACATTTCCCACTTTCGTATTAGAAATACCTATTCTTATCACAATAAATAGAATTATAAAATTCCAATTAAGGTGAGTAACATCCACTTCAACTATTTTCACTTCTTTGTAGCCACTAAATCTATCTAGAAATTTTATTTTCCCATATATGAGTCTAGAGTAATTATGGATTCATTTTTCAGAATATATTTAAAAATCAAGTGATAAACATAAGTAAAAATATTTAATACTCAACTCTAGCATAAATTACAACATTTTCTTGTTCACTGTGTTGTAATACATTCATTTATAGTGTAACAAACTTCTTCATTATTTGATCAACCATTTTCACTTCAATCATTTCACAAACTACATTTCATTTTATTATGGTATATACCTTATATAATGGTCTTGTAAAATACCAAAAAAGTAATATAAATACACATAACTCTTTCCTTTACACTATAACATAATTTGATTCTACATGGCATAATTTTCTTATTCAAGAAAAAATTCTCTCTTGTTTGATCCCTTTGATTCTCTCATCCATGTTCATTGTGACATGATTAATACCATTATGACATGAAATCATAGTTACAATAAACATATGAAGAAATGATTTTTTAGTTCCACCTAATTGTAATGTGAGGCATGTACTTCACACCGCAATAAGCTTCCATTACGATGTAATTTCCATTACTTGAAAGACCTAAAAAAACATTATAATATTCAGAAAACAATCATGAAATGAAAATATTGGTTGAATCATGAATTATTAATATTTTATTATATTTTAATCTTATAAATCATGAATTTATTCCCAAACTCCTATATTTCGGTATAATACCAATTAAAAATCAAGAACTTCTACAAAATATAATCTTTTTATATTCAAAATTCTATCATGATTTTCATGTTTATAAATTTTTTTACATAAAATAAATCACTAAAAATAAAATGGAATTCAATGTGATTCAATAATTTCATAATTATTTGAATTTATTGACAATAAAATAAAACACTTATCTTATCGAATTAACCATTACTTTCTTCAACATACTTCCACCTTTAATAAATACTTCAATTCTATTGGATTCATATTCTTTAATATTTTAGTCTCCATGAGAATAATGATCTCAACAATTCCTCACATCATGGTCTAAAAAATATCACCCTTTTGTTTTTTTCAAAAATAAAATTCAATCAGCTATTTAAATTATAAAAAATAAATCACCCTTTCAACATAGTAATGATTCATCATTCATTTGTTCACATCCTATTAAAGAAACATCGATGTATGAAAAAAAAACTATGAATAAAAAAACAATGTTTTCCAGTTATTGTATATTAAATCCAATTCCTCCACAACATCCTTCACAGTAGTGAATCATTCTTCTTGTACACATTCTAAAAAAACATCAATTAAATTCACACTCTTCTTTAATACATGCACACATTCACTGAATTCAAAGCTTTACCCTTTTTAAAATAATAAATAATCATTTCTCCCACATGAGGAAACATATTATTCTAATTTAATATTTATATTACCCATTTGAAAATAATAATTTAAAGATAAAAATATATAGGATCATATCACCAAACATTATCCATGAATTTATCGAGGTTGAAATTCCTTAATGAGTATCCTTTTTTGAAATTAATCCTTTAGAAGTAGCTTAGTGGACACATTCATTATTAAATATTTTTATAGAATAAAATCCATATTCAAAAAAAAATTCAAATAAACACCTTGATAATTTTATTTGTCATATCAATGCTATTTTGTTGGGAACGGTAAACTAAATTTCTTGATAATTTGATGGGATTTTTCCTAGCACATCCAATGATTAGAAAAAACAACACAACTAACATGAGATATTTAAATTGAGTCTTTATCCACATATAATGGGTTTTTGATTTATTTAGAAAACATATTTTATATTTGGTAGTACTCAGGGTAACCAAACTCTAATTTATTGTGTGTAATGACATAGACTTCTCTCAAAGAAAGAAAAATACAGTGGGTATTGATCTCATATAATCGATATTTCCAACCTAATCTACATTATCATGTCCAATTATATTGATCCTTTCAATACAATAATATTTCTACCAATAATTAAATTTTTAGTAGATATATATGGGGATCCTCTTTTCATCCACATGAAGTGATTCTTTTGGAACACTTTTAATGTCGTCACAAAGTATAGTTACAGATACTAAATATAATCTTAATTTTTTTTCAATAGTGTGAGATCCTAATAAATTATTTGAACTCCCTAGAATTGAAATATTTTATATATTTCAATTTCAATAATATAGTTCCAAAAGAAATTAGAGTAAAACCCAATATTAAATCCTCCATTCCAAATGTACTCAAAAATTCCTAGGTGTACTTCTCATGAAAATGGAAAATATGATACTTCATATTGAAATTTGGAGACCAAATAAAAACATTATCTCATAAAGCATGGAAATATCAAACTTATTGTTCATTTAGAAAGAAAAATATTCAAAAACAAAAGCAATATTCCAAGAAAATATTATATTATCAATATAGGTAATAAGAATTATGGATACCACTTTATCCACTTTTATGTATAGGTTGTATCCACTGTTACCTTTGATAATTTTAGTGACATCAAGGCATTGCCTACTTTGCAATACCATTATCTTGGGTATTATTTTAATCCGTATAATTCATCCTTTAACTTGAAAACATGTCAATTTTATTATCCAAGAAATAATCCATCATGCTTCATAATTTACACTTTCTCTCATTACTCTACATTGTGGATAGATAAAATGAATTCCATTGGGAAAATTTTTTATTGTATCTGTGTAGAGATAACAATAATGATCCTAACTGGATCATTCTCTATAACTAATGTGAAATTAACATCAAAATCAATTTATTCATCACTTGAATTTAATTTTTAGACATGTATTTCCTTGTTTCTCAACATTTCTACTTTCTCATTAATTCAAATTTATTTTCTAATAATGGGAAAACAATGTGCTATGTGTTATTGTCATCAACATACTCCACATCTGAATTAGTTTTCTCAGATCTCTAATATTTTTTTAGACCACCACATACTTTCTCATCATTGGATGAGAAAAAAGGGTTTTTATTCATCATTGGTAACAACTGAATGATCATCTTCAACAAAATATTCTTCTTCTAAAATCAAATTATTTTTATAAATTTCATCTTACATCTCAACAAACCTCATATTACCATATTAACTTATTGAAATTATATAAGGACATGTAACATCATTTTTTTATTGTTGGAGGACTTTGATGTTATTATTATCCATAATATTATTTATTTATTTATTATAGTATTGATTCCCCATTTTCATCTGAGGATTACAAAGGAATATACATTCAAATCATCCTTTTTCAAACTTCCAAAAATTTCACTTTTCACCATGATAATGCAAGGACATTGAAATACAATAATGTATCATAATCATGGGGTATTATTTCTATATATATTATATGAAATTATGTTAAAATTGGGTTAAAAATAATGATTTTGAATCTGAACCACCATACTAATAACATTCATCATGAAAAACCTAGAACTATCATGCTCCCCTAATATAATATGGCCCAATTGAACTAATCTATTGTTCTTATATTCAGTCACAAAATTTTATTATGAGTTATATGGTGAACTAAATTCCTAATGAAGATATTTATTTTTTAGGATATGATTTAAATTTTACACTTAAATATTCATCATTGTTTTATATATATAACTTCTTCAAAGGGAAACCAAAATCCTTTTCTGTACTACATTTAGTACACTTGAAAATATTCAAAGCCTCTAACATATTATTCATGAACATAATATTTGTAATATTATTAAATTAAATAATAATGGAAATAAAATAATATTATTCATTGGTTGATTAATTCATCATAGTCCCACAAACATCTAAATGAATGAGGAATAATGAATGTGAAATTTAAATATATAATTTAATGTGTAAATAATTATTAATATTCCACTATTTTCATGTGGAGAACAACTAATTTCTATCACTACAATATAGGTACATCATTAATATTTTTCCTTGGGTAATATTTCATATATTAATTCATATCATATAGTTATTTATTTGATTCGATAATTTAGATCTTCCTCTAAGCATAAGTAACATGAAATATCAACATCAGAAAATATAAACTAGTTTCCTTGTGTTCATTTTCCTTTAATAAAAACATATTAATCATTTATACCCTTCAATAAATATTTACCCTTTTAAAAAACCACTCCCATTACTTCATGATAAATTGAAAACATGTTTAGTTCTTTATGTTTCAACCCATCGACAAATAGTATTCGATGACTTTATTTGTATCCACCAATGATCACTAAATCAATTAATTTTATTTTGAGTGGAATATTATTACAAAAGGTCACTAATAAATCTTTAAATTCCCAAAATCTTTCATGAATTTCAAATCTAATGCATATTTTAGTATCATCAACTATTCAAGATCAATGGTAATTCCCCTTGAGATTTTATGAGTACCACTTTATCCAATAATTACTTATATTTTACATTATGTTCCCTATTTGGATACATTTGAGTGTTGAAACACACACTTAGTTGGGAAGGTATTACGGTGATATAATAATCTATAATGTTACCTAGTTTGATATACCATCCAAAAACTTCTTCTAATGATTGAAACTCGTTTCATATTTTGTTATTGTTTCTTAATATTTCATATTTATGTGGGTATACCCCCCTTAAAACTTTTCCTACCAAATATTTTATGTTAATAGTTATAATATAAATTAAACTAAAATAACCTTGAAATATGACTTAATCATATATAGTACCAAAACTATCTATAAAATGAATACATTATAATTAACTATGTTTTTATTCATGATATATAATCCTATTATTTTTCTAAATTTTTACCATAAAACAAAAATCCATTTTAATAAATGAAAAAAATGTTTAACTACCAAAACATTTTTCTTTATTAATATATTATTTCCTATATTTTACACATCACAAATCATAATATTTTTTTCCTTTTAATTCATCCTTCATTGAATTTTACAATTTCTTAAAATTATTTTTATTTTCCAAAAATTTCACTTTCTCTACATGTGTCATTTAATTACACATTTTAATCATAAAATTATTTTATCTTTATCAAATATTTAGAATAGAATTATTAACACTATATTTTTAATTGTTTAATTAATTATTTAACTATATAAATTTTTATTGAAAACATTTTATCTCCTTATCCTTCTCCATATAAATCTCTTTAATGAAGACAATCAATTTCGTTTCTTCAATTATCATCTTATTCAAACATACAATTTCATTAATCAAATTTGACTCTCTCTTTTTCATGTGAGGTTACGTTATTAAATAATGATTGAAATTTTATATTTAGATTCGTATCATCCTTATCAATTTTTGAAAATATTTAATGAAACTCTATGACCCCCAACATTAGTATAAAATTTTTCCCATTTAATCCCAACATCAATAATTTATCCTTTAATCAGTATTGAATTATTCATGATTCACTTTTTTATTGAGAAACTTTTCATCAACATCACTTGAATTCTCAAATTTCACTCTATCCTCATTACTGTCAATATACTCTAACGAATATAATAAAATTATTTTCTTGGGATTTGAAAAAATATAAATTTTCCCCTTGGAAAAACATTAAATTTTCAAACATTGAGACATTATTTGTTGAGGAACCCATTATCCTTTTAAAATCATCATCAAAATAAATATAATATTTTAATATAGGAATTTTTTTATTAAGTGTACAAAATATTATCAATTTAAAATCTTTATGGTATCTTCAAATGATAATATTACTAATTTCACACTTCCTAAAATGAACAAAATAATTTTTTCAAACATTATTACAACATATTATTCTTTAAAAAATATGCTTCTTCCAAAAAAATAATAATTTCTCCTATTATTTTGTTTCAAATTATTAAAGTATGATTCCTTATCACTGTTTCTCTTATTCTTTATAACTATACCATTATTCATTTCAAAAGAAATCAAAATTTTATAAAGGAAATCAATTTGAAGTGTATAAATAACACATTGTTCAATTGTTTAATCCTTTATCTAAAATATATTTGTAAAGATATGTAGTAGATTTTTCACAACCATATTGTATTTATGATTCTCACTAAACCCTCTGATGGTTCTCTAAATATTTTGACTTGAGAAAATTAATTTCCCATTATTTCACAATCATTCATCTTGAGATAATTATATTTTAATTTACAAAACTATATAATGTCTTGGGGTACTTTTTAATTAGCATAATTAATATTTTCCAATTCATCATAAATTATTTCTTCTATTTTTTCCATTTAACTCTGTGAAACACCATTTATAAAAGAGAAGAAAATATTCCATTCTGAGAATGACCATCATTTTGAAAATTATTTTTATCAAATGATTTCCTTTCAAAATGATCAACCAAAGGCACTGAACCAACTATTATAGAAATCAATACATGAAATATAATTGATAAAATATTATAATATTATGGTTTTTATATTTATTATAATTCTTCACATAGAGAGTGATAATCTCCACATTATTCATTGAATTAATGTAATCCATCATTAAAAAAAATCAAAATCAAAATATCAAACATAGAATGATTTATTCACATTAATCATTATAAAACTGGTCATTTTTGGGAACCCAGTGGCTCTAATATGACTAGAAAAGAACCCTCAATAATAGTTATAATTCCCCAAGAATGGGGTATGAATAAGTGAATGCACATACTTTCATTTCTCCCTTAAAAATCACTTATAAGTCTATTAAAATATTTGTAAAAATCACAATAAATGAAAAACACACTCATAATGGAATAATAAAATAACGTGTAATAGTTTTTTTATATGTTTAACCACTGAAAATGAGAATCTATATCCTTGGAATGATCCCAAATTAGTAGTTATCATAGTACTGATGACAATCAATATGTTGGACAAAATGATCAAGTATTATCCTTTAATGAATGATAAAAAATGAATCTAAAAACATTTTTAATGTTATCCAACATGAAAAATGATATATAATCTAAAATATAATGATAAGAGAGTCTTCAACCAAGATAAACTTCTATCATGCTAATTTTTTGCTTCTTCCTCTTTCTCCTCTTTTTCATCATTCTCCTCCATATATTCTATATTCTCTCAATATACTCATTATGCACACTTTATATTATTCATATTCTTTATCAAATTTCGCATTTACACCAATATAATCCATTTTATTTTTCCCACAAATATAAATTTCAAATTATAATTAATGTTGGTAACTTCCACTTCAACCATTATCACTTCTTTTCTTTACACCATATCTCTCCAGCTCTTGTAGTCTCTCATATATTAGTTTATGGTACCTAAAGGTTAATGTTGGTGAATTCCCTAAATAAAAAAAATGATCCAGATTATAAAACAACACAAATATAATAATTTTACTTCTTTTATGGAATGAACATGTTTATTGTAGTGTGATACTTTGATCCATGGTGTATACAACTTATTCATGGTGAAACTAACTAATTTTCCATCAAAAATCTCAAAAATCACCTCTTTATTAAGGAATTGAATAAATATTGTAGTGTCGAATTTAAATATATCATTTTTAGGGAAACAATACGTATTTATATCCTCATCAGTATGGTCTAATTTTTTTATCCATGGTGAAATCCTCTTCTTCATATTGTAAATTCCCCTAGCTGGATCTACTATATTTTCTCTTCTATATTCCATATATAAAGATATGTACCACTAATGTGTGACACCCTATAACCTATAAACTAGAGATAAACTAATTTTCATAGACTCCTCACTACACCTTGATACGTAGACTTCATAATGAATCAAGATTACATTGTGAATTGATTTGGATTAAATAGAAGAATAGTTTAAATATTTTCAAATTCAAAATACAATCACAGTGTGAGTAATTCAGTTACGCCATGAATTGATCCTAATTTAGGGGATTTTTGTTTTAACCATCATAAATTTTTGTGTGACCTCAAAAATTATAGAGTGATATCATTTGAATCTATATAACTTTTTGAAAACTATATCTTCTCATATCTAAAAATATTCTATTCTCTTCTTAAATATAAACATCAAATCAACGAATGACCATGAATAACTTTTAATTTAATTTAATTAAATATTTGAACAATTTAAACAATATGTTTATAGAATTATATTATCACATACACTTCATATAACGACCCATACATTACATACATTTTATCACTTCAAAATTTAAGAAAACTTATTACAACATATAAAAAAACCATGAAAGGACCGTATAGGTATAGTGTCTTTAGAAACTGGGAAACATAAATAACTGGTTCATAAATCATCTACACTGTCTCCCTTTTATTCTATCATATCTAGATTCCCTTTTGGAATATCTTACTTAATACCCTTCTTCCTGACCTGGGGAAAAGAAAACATACAAAAGGGTGATCTCAAATGCTCAGTAAGGGTAAACAAAGTAAATATCAATCATATCATATTCATAAGAACATAACATTTTGAAAATTGTAACCTGCAAAAGAGATCATAATATCATAACATGGGATAAATCATGGTAGTGAAATGTAATCCCAATAATCATAACATAAAACATGAAACTTTTTTGGCATACACACATAATCATAAAGAATCATTTCTTAGTAGTCAAGACTCATTTCCAAGACTATCCTAGTGGACAAAGTCCATTTCTGAACTGAGTTCACTCCTCGTTTCAGTCCTATATCACTGAACCAGATTAACCTGCCATTCCATCCATGTCTATCTCATGAGAAATAAATCTTTACCCAATGAATTGGAGGGATATATAGGTCCCACCCATCTCATAATTATACCATTATTATGTGTGCCACAAGATCATAAATCATATATCATAGCATAACCCATGTAATAAAAATGGGATTCTTAAACATCATGCCATCATAACATAATCTATATAAGATAAAAGGACATCATAAAAATAATACCATCATAACATAATCTAATTAATTTAAAAATAGGGATAGAAACAGAACCCTATATTATCTTTGATGAAAAATAATTTTGATAAAACGCTTGAACTCCATTCTTGAGGAAAATATCCTTTCTACTTCAAAAACATTTTTCTTTTCTTAACATGTCATACAATTTTAAACTAAATAAAGTTGATTAAAAATAAACTTTAAAACTTGTAAAGTAAGCTTCATGGAAATAAATTTCTATGAAATCATAAAAATCCATTCATGTTGTATAAGTTAAAAAAACATTCTTCTCGTACTTTGGCTAGAAAAGTCAAAACGTACCTCATACTAAAAACGACAAAAGATTCCTTTAATATATTTTACTAAAAACTCAAAAATTGGTAAAATTGGATTTAAACAATTGTAGGAGGATATAAATAATATTAAATATTGAGGAAACATGGATGTGGATGATAAATATTCCCCAGTAAATTCTGAAGTATAAACAATCTCGGATAAAAATGAGATTGCAAGATTTTCCCTTACCTTAGGTCTGATTTCCTTCGTACGTATCCGAACCTCCTTTATAATGATTTAAATAATGTCATTTACTTATTATATAATCATATTCATTGTTATGATATCATATATGGTCATATTCTTATATTCTTATTAGTAATATTTCATTACTACTTGTTATTCGGGTGTTCATTGCTTTATGTTCTTATGCATGTCTTGTTGAATAAATTAGCATTCCTATTTTTAGGTTATAGATAACTTATTTACAGAATGTTATTTGTGTCATATATATCATATTTATTCATTCAATTCATTTATATAATCATTATTCAATGAATATCATGTAGAACAAGTCGCATCACATCGTGGAGATGGTAGGTCATACGTACGCACGAGCGATGATATCATTCCCATAACTATTGAATGGTATTGGAGTGGAAGATGGAATGTCTCATAATTAGTATCATGTTATAATAATCATATATATTTGTTCTTTACACCATTATACCCGTCCAGGTAAAGTGGTGGTGGAAAAGAGATTACACCACGGCGTGGAGACGGTATTCCGTACGTACGCACGCGCGGTGATTTCATTTTCCATAGGATGGATAGAAGGTGAAATAGGATTGTTTAATATTTATAATAACATATCAGTATATTATTGATACTTATGTTATTAATTTATGATGAAACAAATAAAGAAGAATAATTAGAAGAAGAAATAAATTGGAAAGAATCGGTAAAGGACATTACCTCTTCTTTGAAGTGCCTCTTCTTAACTTCCTCTTAGGGAACTAAAGATGGTATTTGAAGAAGACCAGGACCTCTAAAATGTTTCTAGGGAAGTGGAGAAGAAAAATTGTCAGGGGTTGGCCAAGCATTAAGGCTCAAAGTGGTGTGAGGAATATAGGGAGGAGGTTCCCTTTTATAAGGGAGGAGAGGGGCACCTTAGGAAAAACTTAAAATATTATTTTATAATAAATTCATATTCAGTTTATAATAGCTCCAAATTGATTTATTTCTAAATAATATGGGGATGTGTCAAAATAATATCAACCAATAGGTTTTATACAAGTTTAGGTTACTATTTTAACCTTATCATTTAGATTTAACTCTAAGTTAAATAATTTAACTTTTACTGTGTCTTTTTGTTTTCTTACACTATATGGTTAATAAAATTACTATAACAAGAAAAACGAACCCCAAGTGGTTCATTATTAATATATATAAACTTATCTAAGTCATTTTTCCGAACCTTAGAATTTTAGGAATAAAATAACAATTAATAATATAATATTTGTTTTAAAAACTATTTTATGTCAATTTTGACACTATTTGGTACTTGATTTTTTTGAAAATCATATCAGCATGATTAGTTCAAAAAAAAGTTAATTAAATCAATACTAACATGTCATATTAAACTAAAAATTTAGTATAATTCATAAAAAGTCTAAAATTACATTTATTTGGGTATTTATAACATCAATTATGTTAATATTTCATTAATAAGGTAATTACTGCATCATTATTTGTGTCATAAATAAATTAGATTATTTAATGTCTAAAAATTATAAATAAAATACCATTATGTAGGAAATATTTTTAAATTTATAATGAATATTTATAGTCCAATTTATCTTATGTATAACCCTATATTAAAAATGTTTTAGTTATTGAACTTTGATTTTAACTATTTTAACCCTTCTTTAAATAAAATAATAATAAATGTCCTAATCTAATCCAAGTGGACCTAAAGGGTAATATTTTATCCTTAAGGTTTTTTTTGGTCGAATTACGCTTATCCAATAGAATTAGGACATGTTTTAGGGTAATAATAATATCATTTTTACCCTTAATTACTCTATTTAATTTTAACCATGGTAAATAAAAGTAAAAAGTTACTATTCACCAAAAAATATTTTTATCTTATTGAACCACATTTTACTCCTTGATATTTATCGTGTCTCTTGGATTTTTGAAATTCAACTCACAGAAGTGGTAAAATTAAGTTTTATGTATAATTACAAATGCTCCTAGGAGGTGGGTAAAAGACAGTGAAAAGTTCAATAAAATTTTTATATATCTGAAATTATTATAAAATTATTCCAATGAATTACATTGAACTTATATAGGTATTATGTATCTATTTTGACCTAAAATAAATTTAAATAAAATATATAATTATTTAATTAAAAAGATAGTTTTTAAATAGTAACCCAGTGTTTTCACTATTCATCAAAAATTGAAAGTTTTCAGAAAAATACCAAAATTTCACCCTAGGCTAATTTAGATATTCTGAATCCAAAAATGAAGTCCATTTTGAAAGATAAATTTTCAAAAAGTGGGTATTACTATTCATAACGGCTATTTTATATAATATTTTAATAACATATCGTTGTTTAGTGAAACTCGGTATTGCGTATAACGCAAGCTATTGAGGAAGGTTTCTTCAGCATGTAACTCAAGACAAGACAGTTTTGTGTGTAGTGAAAGATTTCTTTGGTGATTCATATAACATAAAAAACAAAATATTTCTCATAAAATCTCGGGTGTTACATTCTACCCCCCTTAAAATGAATTTCTCCCTCAAAATTCGTCACTTTGTAACAAACAGATGAGGATACCTCTCCCTCATCATATCCTCAAGTTCCCATGTAGCTTCTTCTAATTGGTGGTTCCTCCATAAAACTTTCACCAAGATAGTGGTCTTGTTCCATAGGACTTTTCCGTTGCGATCCAGAATATATATCGGTTTTTTTTCATAAGAAAGATCTTGCTCCAGCAGTACAAATTCTAAGCTAAGTACATGTGAAGGATCGGGTATGTACTTTCTCAAAAGAGATACATGGAACACATCATGAACTTGAGAGAGATTCGGTGGAAGCACAAATCGGTAAGCTACTTTCCCAACACGGTCCTGTATTTCAAAAGGACCAATATACCTAGGGCTCAGCTTTCCCTTCTTTCCAAATCTCATTACTCTCTTCCAAGGAGATATTCGTAAGAAAATTTTATCACCCACTTCAAACTATAGGTCTTTTCTTTGGTTGTCGGCATAAATTTTTTATCAACTCTGAGCTGCTCTTATGTGTTGTTGGATAGATCGGACCTTTTCTGCCATCTCATCAACAAGATCAGGTCCTAATAGCTTTCTTTCCCCAACTTCATCCCAGCAAGTTGGAGTTCGGAATTTATTTCTATAGAGAGCTTCATAAGGAGCCATCTGAATATTGGAGTGAAAGCTATTATTTTAAGAAAATTCCACCAAAGGTAGGTGTTTATCCCAACCACCTTTGAAATCCATAGAGCAAGATCTTAACATATCTTCTAGAGTTTGAATCGTTCTCTCAGACTGACCGTCTTTCTGAGGATGATAAGAAGTGCTAAAACTCAACTCTGTATCTAAATTATGCTGAAGACTTCGCCAGAACGTTGAGGCAAACCTCGGATCCCGATCAGATATAATGGAAAGTGGTACTCCATGCAATCTTACCACTTCCTTTACATATATCCTGGCAAACTGATGAAGAGAGAAATATTCTCTAATAGCAATGAAGTGTGCTGACTTCGTAAGACGATCAACTATAACCCAGATAGCATTATTGCCTTTGGATGTTTTAGGAATTATAGTGAAAAAGTCCATAGTTATGTTTTCCCATTTCTATTCGGGTGTGGGTAATGGTTGTAACATCCCCTTAGACTTCTGTCTCTCATCTTTAACTTGCTGACAAACCAAGCATCGAGAGACATATTCAGCAACATCTCTTTTCATGCCATCCCACCAGAAGTACTCTTTTAGGTCCCTGTACATTTTCATACTTCCATGATTAATAGAGAATGAAGAACTATGAGCCTTATCTAGCAGCTCCTTCTTTAATTCTGGGATGGAAGGAACACAAACCCGATTCCTGAACCTTATTATCCCATCACAATCAAGTTCGAATTCAGGAACATTTCTCACATTCTTTTGTAACTCTACATCTTCTTTTTGTGCCTCTTTAATCTTCACATGTATAGATGGTTGAACATTCATTTGAGAAAGATAAGATTTTTCCCCTTCCATTATAATTCTAAGATCCATCCTTTGTAAATCCATAAATATTGGATCTTTTTTTATCCTCATCATGGATAATATAGCATGGTCTTGTCGACTTAATTCATCTGCCACCTTGTTTGCTTTCCCAGGGTGATAATGAATTGAGCAGTCGTAGTGCTTAATAAACTCCAACCATCTTCTTTAGTGCATATTCAACTCCTTTTGTGTGAAAATATACTTTAAACTTTTATGATCATTATAAATATCACACCTTTCACCATAAAGATAATGCCTCGAAATATTTAATACAAAGATTACCACAGCTAACTCCAAATCATGAGTTGGGTAAATTTTCTCATGGATTTTCAACTATCGTGAGGCATAAGCTATCACCATATCATTTTTCATGAGAACACACCCTAGCCCCTTCTTGGATGCATCACTGTAGATCACAAACCTTTCTCCACTACAAGGCAGTGTGAGTACAGGTGCACTGGATAATCTTCTTTTTAACTCCTTGAAATCCTCTTCACATTCCTCTATCTAAACAAACTTAAATCCTTTCCTAGTCAATTTGGTGAGTGGGTTAGATAATCTTGAAAAATCTTTCACAAAACGTCGATAGTACCCAGCGAAACCAAGAAAAATTCGGATCTCAGTTACTGTTGTTGGTCTTGACCATCTTTCAATAACCTCCGTTTTTTCTAGATCCACAGATATCCCCTATTTTGATATTATGTGACCCAAATATGCAACTTTTTTAATACAAAATTTACACTTGGTAAATTTGGAATAAAGCTTCTCCTTTATCAGGGTCTTCAATACAATTCTCAAGTGATCTTCATGTTCTTCTTTACTCTTTGAATAGACAATAATATCGTCTATAAAGACTACCAAAAACTGATCAAAATAGTCTCTAAAGACTCTATTCATTATATCCATGAAGATAGTAGGGGAATTAGTAAGACCAAATGACATGAATATAAATTTATAGTGTCTATACCTTGTACGGAAAGCCGTCTTTGGTATATCCTCCCTTTTGACCCTTATTGGTGATACCCTGAACAAAGATCAATCTTAGAAAAGTATTGAGCTCCACGTAGTTGGTCAAATAAGTCATCAATACGTGGGAGAGGATATTTGTTCTTGATGGTGATCTTGTTAAGTTCTAGATAATCAATGCAGAGTCTCATTGATCCATCTTTCTTCTTAACAAACAGAACAGGTGCTCCCCAAGGTGATGCACTAGGGTGTATGAATCCCTTATCAAGATTCTCTTGGAGTTGCTTCTTCAATTCCTACAACTCAATTGGGTCCATTCTATAAGGTGTCTTTGAAATGGGCATAGCACTCGGTATGAGTTCTATTGAAAACTAAACTTCATGATTGGGTGGAAGACCTAACAATTACTCTGGAAAGACATCATCAAAATCCCGTACAATGGGTGTATTCTTAATCGTGAGTTTCTCTCCAAACATTTGAGATAAATAACCTTCATTTAGTGGAATAAATACCCATAAGATGTAATAAATTTCCACTGGAAGGTTATGTTCTTCCTTGCATCGATAGAGGATCATAGATTGATCTGAAATATGAAATGTGACTTCCCTTATTTGTAAATTGATATGATCTCCATATAAAAAAAGAAAATTCATGCCAAGAACCACATAAAAATCCACTATAGGAAGGATCACAAGATTTTCAGGAATCACTTTACCACAAACTTCAATCGGAGAAGAATTGTAAACTTTTGATGCGAACGTTGTGCCATTAAGGGTTGTCACAGCTAACTCAACATCTAATTGTTGAGGTAATACAGCAATACCCTTAGAAAATTCTTTAGAAATAAAAGAGTGGGTGGATCCAGAATCAAATGAAACATTTGCTACTTTAGATTGGATGGTAAGTGTACCTTTCACCACTTCGTTATCATACTCCACATCGCCGATAGAAATTGCATGTGACTTTCCTTTTCCATTGGCCTTAAGAGTTTGTTGACATCGATCATCATCAAGAACCCTTGGATTAGGGCATTGATTAGCATAATGCAACATTTCCTTTCACTTGTAACATTGAAGTGTAGGAGGTGAATTCTGTGTATATTTTTCTTTGTTCGCATCACTAGACATCTTTTTCCCATCACTGCGGAATTCAAATGACCGGTGACCCTCCTTTCCACATTTGAAACATTTACTTTTCCCTTTTAGACAATTCCCTCCAAGTTTATTTCCACACTTTGAGCATAAGGTAAAACTCATCTTCTTTTCAATGTGGTCTTTAGATTTCCCTTTAAATTCCATTTTCCTCTTCTTATCAAACCCATATGACTGATGGGTTACTCCAATCTCCATCTCAACCTTGAGAGCACATAGAATAATTTCCTCATAGCTATTGAAGTCCCTTATGGCTAATGCCCTTCGGAGACTTGGTTTTAATCCACTAAAGAATCGATCGATCTTACTCTCAGGTTTGATAATAATTCCGGAGGCATACCTTGCAAGTCTTGTAAAATTTGCTTCATAGGTACCAATAGATTCATCACCCTTTTGCTTCAGTTCAAGAAAATCCTTCTCCATCTTTGTTCAAAGAATAAGAGGGAAGTACTTATTGAAAAATAAGTTCTTGAAATCATCCCATTCCATGGACTCAATTTCATCTATTTTCCTCGTATTCTTGATAAGATTCCACCATTTATCAGCTTCACCTTCCAAACGATATACTGCTAAGATGAAATTATCATGTTCAGAACACTGAAGAACTGAAAATATCTTTTCAGTGGTACTGATCCATTGTTCAGCCACTAATGGATTAGTAGACCCGCTGAATGAGGGTGGACGCTGCCTCATGAAGGATTCAATAGAATTTTTCTCCTTCCTTTGCTCGTTTGGAATTCCTTCATGATTCATATCTTGAGAAAGTTGTGTGAGCATGGCTACAAGATTTTTCATTCCAGCTCCCAAAATGTTTGGTTGCTTAGGGGGACAATCATTTCATTTCCAATCGCATTCAGCATTAACATGGTTCCTTCGGGTTCCAGCCATTGACTAAAACTAATAATCATAGTGTGAGAAACACTAATCATAATAGGAAAACCACATAATCAAGAATAAAATTTCACACTTAAGGTCTTATCATAGGTTATTCATGGCCATTTCTAAAAGACTAAGATTTTTTCCTATGCTTAGACATATCCTTAGGGTTCTTACTAAGGCTTTCACATCCTAGTTTCCAAAGGTTAACTATACCTATCCTCTGATACCAATTATAACCACCCATACATTACATACATTTTATCACTTCAAAATTTAAGAAAACTTATTACAACATATAAAAAAACCATGAAAGGACCGTATAGGTATAGTGTCTTTAGAAACTGGGAAACATAAACAACTGGTTCATAAATCATCTACATTGTATCCCTTTTATTCTATCATATCTAGATTCCCTTTTGGAATATCTTACTTAATACCCTTCTTCCTGACCTGGGGAAAAGAAAATATACAAAAAGGTGAGCTCGAATGCTCAGTAATGGTAAACAAATTAAATATCAATCATATTATATTCATAATAACATAACATTTTTAAAATCTTAACCTTAAAAAAAGATTATAATATCATAACATGGGATAAATCATGGTAGTGAAAAGTAATCCCAATAATCATAACATAAAACATGAAACTTTTTTTCATACACACATAATCATAAATAATCATTTCTTAGTATTCAAGACTCATTTCCAAGACTATACTAGCGGACAAAGTCCATTTCTGAACCGAGTTCACTCCTCGTTTCAGTCCTGTGTCACTGAAACAAAGTAACCTGTCGTTCCAACCATGTCTATCTCATTTGATAGAAATCTTTACCCAATGCATTGGAGGGTGATATAGGTCCCACCCATCTCATAATTATACCATTCTTATGTGTTCCACAAGATCATAAATCATATATCATAGCATAACCCATGTAATAAAAATGGGATTCTTAAACATCATGCCATCATAACATAGTCCATATAAGATAAAAGGACATCATAAAAATAATTCCATCATAACATAATAAAATCAATGTAAAAATATGGATAAAAATAGAACTCTATATTATCTTAGATGGAAAATAATTTTTATAAAATGCTTGAACTCCATTCTTGAGGAAAATATCCTAACTACATCAAAAACATTTTTCCTTTCTTAACATGTCATAAAATTTTAAACTAAAAGAAGTTGATTAAAAATAAACTTGAAAACTTGTAAAGGAAGATTCATGGAAATAAAGTTCTATGATATCATAAAAATCCATTCATGTCGTATAAGTTAAAAAAACATTCTTCTCGTACTTTGGCCGGAAAAGTCAAAAAGTACCTCGTACTAAAAATGACAAAAGATTACTTTCATATATTTTACTAAAAACTCTCCAATGGGTAAAATTAGTTTTAAAAAATTTTAGGAGGATATAAATAATATTACATATTGAGGAAACATGGATTTTGATGATAAATATTCCCCAGTAAATTCTGGAGTATAAACAATCTCGGATAAAAATGAGATTGTGAGATTTTCCCTTATCTTAGGTCTGATTTCCTTCATATGTATCTAAACCTCCTGTATAATGATTTAGATAATGTCATTGACTTATTAAAGAATCATATTAATTGTTATGATATCATATATGTTCATATTCTTATATTCTTATTAGTAATATTTCATTGCTACTTGTTATTCAGGTGTTCATTGCATTATGTTCTTATGCATGTCTTGTCGAATAAATTCTTATTCCTCTTTTTAGGTTATAGATACCTTATTTACATAATGGTATTTGTGTAATATATATCATATTTATTCATTAAATTCATTTATATAATTATTATTCAATGAAGATCGTGTAGAACGAGTCGCATCACATCGTGGAGACGGTAGACCATACGTACGCACGAGCGATGATATCATTCCCATAACTATTAAATAGTATTCTAGTGGAAGATGGAATGTCTCAGAATTATTATCATGTTATAATAATCATATATAGTTGTTATTTACACCATTATACCCATCCAAGTAAAGTGGTGGTGGAAAACAGATTACACCACGGCGTGGAGACGGTATTCCGTACGTACGCACGCGCGGTGATTTCATTTTCCGTAGGATGGATAGATGGTTAAATAGGATCGTTTAATATTTATAATAACATATCATTATATTATTTATACTAATGTTATTAATTTATGATGAAACAAATAAATAATAATAAGTAGAAGAAGAAATAAATTGGAAAGAATCGGTAAAGGACATTACCTCTTCTTTGAAGCGCCTCTTCTTAACTTCCTCTTAGGGAACCAAATATGGTCTTTGAAGAAGACCATGACCTCTAGGATGTTTCTAGGGAAGTGTATAAGATAAATTGGAAGGTTTTGGCTGAGCTTTAAGGCTTAAAGTGGTGTGAGGAGAAGAGGTAGGAGGTTCCCTTTTATAAGGGAGGAGAGGGGCACCTTAGGAAAAACTTAAAATATTATTTTATGATAAAATCATATTCTGTTTATAATAGCTCCAAATTGATTAATTTATAATCTAAGGTGGGGATGGGTCTAAATACTCTCAACCAATAGGTTTTATACAAGTTTATGTTACTATTTTAACCTTATCATTTAGATTAAACACTAAGTTAAATAATTTAACTTTTACCGTGTCTTTTTGTTTTATTACACTATATGGTTAATAAACTTACTATAACAAGACAAAAAAACCCCAAGTGGTTCATTATTAATATATATAACCTTATATAATTCATTTTTCTGAAACTTATATTTTTAGGAATAAAATAACAATTAATAATATAATATTTGTTTTAAAAACAATTTTATTTCAATTTTGACACTATTTGGTACTTGATTTTTGTGAAAATCATATCAGCATGATTAGTTAAAAAAAAGTTACTTAAATCAATAATAACATGACATATTAATATATAAATTTATTTTAATTCATAAAAAGTCTAAAATTACATTTATTTGAGTATTTATAACATCAATTATGTTAATATTTCATTAATAAGGTAATTACTGCATCATCATTGTGTCATAAATAAATTAATCTTTTTAATGTATAAAAATTATAAATAAAATACCATTATGTATGAAATATTTTTATCGTTCTAAGGAATATTTATAGTCGAATTTATCTTATGTATAACCCTATATTAAAAAAAATTTAGTTATTAAACTTTGATTTTAACTATTTTAACCCTTCTTTAAATAAAATAATAATAAATGTCCTAATTTAATCCAAGTGGACCTAAAGAGTAATATTTTATCCCTAAGGTTGTTTTTTGTCGAATTACACTTATTCAATAGAATTAGGACATGTGTTAGGGTAATAATAATATCGTTTTTACCCTTAATTACCCTATTTACTTTTAACCGTGGTAAATAAAAGTAAAAAGTTACTATTCACCAAAAATTATTTTTATCTTATTGAACCATATTTTACTCCTTGATATTAACTGTGTATCTCATATTTTCAAAATTCAACTCACAGAAGCGGTAAAATTAAGTTTTATGTATAATTACAAATGCTCCTAGGAGGTGGGTAAAAGACGGTGAAAAGTTCAATAAAATTTTTATATATCTGAAATTATTACAAAATTATTCCAATGAATTGCATTGAACTTATATAGGTATTATGTATCTATTTTCACCTAAAATAAATTTAAATAAAACAAATAATTATTTAAATAAAAAGTCGATTTTTAAATAGTAACCTAGTGTTTTCACTATTCATCAAAAATTGAAAGTTTTCAGAAAAATACCAAAATTTCACCCTAGGATAATTTCGATATTCTGAATCCAAAAATAAAGTCCATTTTGAAAGATAAAATTTCTAAAAGTGGGTATTACTATTCATAACGGCTATTTTATATAATATTTTAATAACATATCATTGTTTAGTGAAACTCGGTATTGTGTACAACGCAAGCTATCGAGGAAGGTTGCTCCTCTGTGTAACTCAAGCCAAGACAGTGTTGTGTGTAGTGAAAGATTCCTTTTGTGATGCATATAACATAAAAACAAAATATTTCTCATAAAATCTCAGGTGTTTCACTTGATCTTTTATTTTCTTCACAAACATCCCCCTTTGAACGAAACTGAAATTATAGGGGATTCACCTTATTTAATATTATAGTCTCATCTAACTCGCTGATCTAAAAAATCCAACTCAACATGGTATCAGTAAGTTTTAAACTCAATCTACACCACCGAGTCATTAAATTAAACTACCAATCAGTCAACTAAATATTATTCTAGTAAAATTTTCTTATGTTAAAAACTAAATGGAGGATATATAGAATAATATATTCAGAGAAAATATAAGGGATCATAGAAATGATATAAATAATATCTTAAGGATAAAACATTTTAAAATTACTAGTATCTTTATTATGCCTCTCCCCTAAATGGTACAAATGCACATATACCTCAATATACTTAAAAAATTCTCCCACTCATCCTAGAGTTTCTATACCACAACCCTTGTTATAATTAATTTATCAATGTTTGTATGATGTAGGATATTGTATCTAGTTTTAGGATGGTGAAATTTTTTTAAAAGGGATGAATTATTGGTCATTGGATTTCAAATAAAAAATTTCAAAGTCATATTTTTAGTCTATTTTAAAATATGTTTTGTTGTGTCTAAAAATACTTTTGTATATTAGAACAATATAAAGAAGTGTTTAGGGATATTGTATGGGGTTTATAGATGTTTTTTAGTGGAATTTAATGTACAGAGAGAGTTAAATAGTTGATTCATGGTCCTTATAACTCTGAATATGGGTCATACATCATGTAGGTCTAGATTGAGAATATTATATTTCCGATGAATGGTCCATGGGACCATGTAGTCTAACCATGAAACGAGAGAGTTCATATAATAGGGAAATTATAATCGATGTACTTCCCATAGGATCATGAACTCATTCCAATCAACCTTTGAAAAGTGTTATATAATTTTTTTTACCTAGGTCATACCAAAATAGCTCTTATTTTTATCCCCATACAAGTGAGAACAATTATTAGATTACTTTCTTGTGATTTTTGATGATACACTCCTTTATATCTCTTATTCCTTCAATATATGGAGTTTTGGGTTCTATATAAATGGTATGTTAGCCTTTATTCTTCACCTCTTCCATTTTTCTCTAAATCTTCTGTTTTGGATTAGTGTTTTAATCGAGACATTTCAAAACACATTCAATTGAAAGAAAGTTTGTTAATAGAGGTTGAAGGATGCATGTGGGGATGATGGGCTTATTTTTTGTTTCTTTATTATAATTTGTCATTGTGATTGAGGTTTTTAGAATATCCTGAACTATATTTTTGGAAAATTGAATTTACATGTATATTATTTTTTTATTAAAATATCTATTTTCTAGAAAATTATTTAATTTTGATTATGAAATGAATTATCTAAATCAGTTATGGTGAATGAAGTTCTTGATGAAAAAGGGGAGGTGTATATTGTTTGTGTGAGTAATTATTTGATTTTTTTTAGAAATTTGAAAAGTGGGGGTCTGAAATGTTTTTTGTAGGAAACAAGTTAATTGGGTAGAATTGATTTTGATATTATAATTTATTGGTGCAATATGTTTCATGGGATTTATATTATTGTTTGATAGTAAAATTTTGTAACCTATTTTTGTGATGTGATTTGTGATTGGATGATGTTTATTAACTATTTTAGAAGAGGTATTATAGATGATATTGTCAAACTCATACTACGGTGTAAAAATATCATTTGAAATGATGAGGTGTCCTGGTGGCAAAAAACCATTTTGTTATGGGTACCTTTTTAGTAATGAAAATGTGGGTTTTGGGTGTTATCAACTCACTTTTGAGTTAGTGGTAACAAATATGGTTTTTAATCTTGTTCTAAGGGTCACTATGGTTTTATTATACTAAAATAGGTGGTGTGGTAATTTTTGGAGATGTGATATTAATATAATATGGTTGTGGTTTTTTGAATTCTATGTCACGGTTATTTTTTAATATTTTTTTTATTTCATAAAAATAGTATGGGAATGTTCAATATTTTATAAGTTTTATTTATAGATTTCTAAAATGTCACATTCATGGGGTATATGGGGAGTCTTGGGAATATCTGACTTAGTCCAAAAGGTTCAATAATAGTGGTAACCCAATACTAAATTTTTCTATTAAAGTAGAAATAAAATCCATGCATTACAAGAGGCATTACAAAGGAAAGAATGAATTTAACCATGCTTGTCTCCATCAATAAAGGAGGTGAAAAATATTGGGGTCTATAAATACCAAACTGAAGACATATACACCACCACATTCATTGAAAATGAATCAAAAACTATGTTATATTATATAAATTTATGATATACCACTAAATTGTAATGAATTATGGTGTGAAGTCATTCAATCCATTGTGGTATCACTTTCTATAGAACATTCTATAATATCTGACATGGTTTTTTACCAATCTCATATATGTGCATCTTGGAGAACATGTAGATAATGTGTCTTGATTTATTGTTTCTAGGATTCTATATCATTAGGTTGGATGAAGTAGAAGAGGTCACCAAGTGGACTATATTGATGGAGGATTCAATTATGTTAATTGGGTATATATATTAAGTTATGTTGGAATTATAAATTATTTGTATTTTTCTGGTATTTATGTTTGGAAATATGCATCACATTCATAATATTGTAATTTATTTTATGTTTTATATATTTTTAATTAGGGGTAGTGTTGTGTTATTTTTCCTTTCCCCTTGGTTGAAATTGGATCTTGTTTGTTTATTATCAACCTTTTAGCTATTATTGAATGGACCAAGGTCGATGTAGTATTTCTTATAGTCTTGGGTAGGGCTAGAGCAGAAAAAGTAGGATGGGATGATAAAACCAATGAAAACTCAACCCTAAATTATTAGTCTCCAACCATCCCATAATAAATTTAGTGACCCTTTATATACACTATTATGAAAACGTTTTATTTTATTAAAAATTTTCTGAAAGGGAAGAAAAACATAATAAAGTAATGTTTGATAGGGTTTTTATTAAGGATCCACTGGAACATAGTATAAAATAAAAATAATCCTCATCACTATGAATATAATATTCATACCCTTTTGGAGGATTCTCATCCACATTTGATACACCTACCATATCCAATAATTATTCTTGGTCCCAAAAATAGCAATATTAACCAATAGTTTTAAGTAGTTCTCCTTTACTTGTTCTTCTTCTGAGTAGATCTTTTCTTATTCCATGGAGTACTAATAATAATCTCATAAAAAATAATTTAATTCTCTATATGTCGAAGGGGTGGATAATGTTGAATCACCAAATTTAAATCCCAGAGGTCTGAGAGATATCATTCCTTTTACAATGATCAGGAGTATGTTTTTTTGTATATATAAGACAATTATTTGTTAAAATATTCCATGATATTAATGGAGTCACTAAGTATCAATTGAAACTTCAATATTTAATAAAAGAATCAATTTATGTGGTTATAGAAGATAATAAATTTATTAATTATTTTATATAATTAAAATGGACTAATGATGTTAGTAAAACATTTTTGGGAAAAAACAGATGAGCTGTAGGAACAGAGGAAAAAAGAAAGAGATAAATTAGAGAATATTTTTATGAGTGTTTATAATCTTGAATTTATATACATGGAAGGATATTAAGATTTCAAAAGTTAAATTTTTATATAATTATCTCAATGAATTATATCCCCTTTTCAATTTAATAATTCCTTTATTTATATAAAATTTTATAAATCTACCAGTTTTAAATATATAATAATAATTAAAAATGATAATATGTTATTGGTACTTGATATTTATTTTTATTATAGGATGAGAAAAACTAATAAAATTATATAAAAAATAAAAAACTTTTCAATCCTAGTTCCTTTTTTAATAATAATAAATGGCGAGAGGGTTAGGAATACCCATACAAAATAGTATAGGATAAATTTTAAAAAAACAAATAGAGAAAAGATTACAATTCTTAAATAATAAAAAGGATGTAAGTACAAGTTTATCAAATATATTCAATGTTTTTAAAAAATTGTGTTTACATTGTTGAGGGTGGGGGACATATTTTATATATTTATATAATATTCATAGATATTTCAATTTTATAAATTTTATTTTAAATGTTGTATGAAACAAGTTTTTCTGTGAGATATGGATCCTTTACATTTTAGTCTAGTTCATTATATAAGACATAATATAGATTCCTAATGAGTCCATGGAACCCTTTAAAGGGAAATAAAGAACTGGGCCACATAGTTAGTAAAAACTGTGTATCCCAGGCTACACAGTTTCTACTAACCATATGAGGAATTTCATAGGGAAAATCATGAAGAATAGTTTTCCTTACGCATGCACCCAGGGCTAGAATCCTGTGTTGGTTGTCTAAAATATTTACCAAATACAAATAGCATATTTGGCTTATGGTTTCTCAAAATGTGTCTATTTCATCTTTATGCAGTGAGGTTCACATGGTTGATGCCTGGATTACCCTACCATGCTGGCAAAACCATGCAATCTTGTAATGTTTTGGGCTAATTTACCATTTTACCCTTAAAATCCTTTTAATTTTATCCCTCTTATCCTTTTTTCATTCTAGAGGAAAAAACTCTGATTTCCTCCTAGATGATCTCCCAAGGATCTCTTCATCTTCATTGATCTTGTTTTGTCTTTTGGTCTCTGATTCGAGATCTAATCATCATGTTGGATTCTTCTCAGTGACTGCTTAAATCATTATGTCCAGTTCATCATTTGTTTTCCTCTCAATGATGCATTTTTTAGGGCCATATTCCCTATTTTTAGGTTGATGATCCATTCGTTCATTTTCTTCTAATCTATTCCAATATTTGGGTAAATATTGGATGATGACATTCTAATAGTCTTGAGGTAGGTGGTCTATGAATTTTCCCAAAAATTCATATAATTTATAAATTTTCATTGTTTTATGCACACTGGTTTCACCATGTGTTTCTTATGTGGTTGATATGTCATATTTATTATCAGTGTTTTCAAATTATAAAGCCCTATTCATACATGTTCTTCATGCCATTGGAGGATATGACCTCAACATCATCCACCCCTTGTAGGGTGTTTCCATTACCATGCCTTCATGACTGTTGTTATAATTATTCGAGACACTGTTTGGGTGTGTTGGCCTGACCCTTCTAATGGTAAGTCTTTTTTAGTTAAAATGAATTACGAATTGACATTTTCTAGTACATATATATTGAATACAATTATCACTCGACTATTCTAAATAAATTTATTCAATTTAATGAATAAATCTAAACTGGTTTAATGAAAATTATTTGTATATATCAATTAGAATTATTAAATGTTAATAATGTAATTGATATTGATTTCATATACATAGCACACCTTGTAATGTAGAATGATTGGAAAAGGAATGAACCTAATACATGATTTTGGAATTAATGTTATAAATGGTTGAATGTACTTGATATACCTTGTCATGATAATGAAAGGTAAAGGAATATACCAATTGACTTATTAAATGGAATGAGTATTACATAGCCTAAATTGAATAATGAATTATGTATAAGGTTACTATTTTATATAGAACATTTTTTCTTTATAGGAGTGGTCAGACATGATCCATCCTTGGATTCCTAAGGAAATTACTTGAGCACACAAAGAGTGACATTCCAATTCAAGGAGCTAGTTTCCAAGGGAGATACACACCTTGGAACATGGTCTTTGTCTAGTAGAGGATTCCGAGAATTATTTAATAGGATTCATTCACTATATTTTGGATATTAGGATTCCTCATATACAACCTTTAGATTCATATTGATATCTTCAGACACATGGCACCTTGGATTCACCCCATTTTCTATAGTCATGATTAACCCATTAATACCATTGATGAGATCCGTGAACATATATAGAATCATTTATAGTGGAATGATTTGGGAGTTTCCCCTTTGATTGCATGCATACCCCTTTATTTACAAACTACATGAGTTAATACTATGAGTTAGCCGACCCCTAAGGTCAAGGATACATTGGTTATACCATTGATACTCAATTATTAGTGTGGTCTATTATATTGTTGTTGAAAAATGCCATTGATTTATTAATATAAATAAAACATAAATAAATTCATTAAATGATCTCATGTTCAGAGACATTAATAGCTAAGGCTAAAGAAGGTATGATTTATTTATTTTAAATTGATTTATATTTATATATACCTACAGACTGTTAGTTTATATTCATATTCAGGATTTGTATAGACACCGTTGGTGATGGACTACAAAGATTTATCTCACAACCTATCCAGGTCACCATTGGTACTCAACAAGATAATATAATCGCATTAAGGGATAAGAGGAAGTGTTCCTCCATTGACACCTAACTTTATTTCTTTCTTAGGATATAGCTAGTTAGTAGATGACCGAGTCATCACTCGAGATATTGGATTATTTTGCATTGTTTTGTATTCTTTTGTATAGAATGTATTACCTTCATCATTGAATAAATATTTTCTAGTTATATAGATACGTGAAATGAAGTTATAATTTTTAATATGATTTCATCCTGCTTTTGAGTTGATTATTATCAATGGATTATTATTCTTCTCTTCCACATCCCTTTTTCCTTATTTATTATTATTCTTATGCTAATGATATCCATATGTTTTTTAATATTTATATGAGATATTATTCACTATGAAACGATGGAATAGTCTCCCCACAAACACACCCTAGTCCCTTGCTACTTGTTAGTAGCCTTTGGTATAATGGGTTACACACATGAGGCCATGTGGCCCACCGGATTGAGGAAACTTTGTGTGGAACCCGGCTCGAGACGTCACAATGTGGTATCAGAGTGGGTTTTTGTTTATTTTGCCTTATTGTTTAGAAATATAGATATGCGATTATGAACAATTTAGAACATGTTTATAAGCCTTTCCTGGGAGTATCTATCCCATGTTTGGGGAAAATTACATGTTGCATAAGAATGGAAAATTATTGCTCTATATTTCTCCAATTAAAGTTGATATATTTTAACTATTTGGGGATTCACATTAGTGTGATATTTTGATATGTCTTATGTATATTTACAACATCCTGGTATAGAAAGTATCATTGTTACATGCATCATTATAGTCACATAGATTCAACATGTCATGCATATACCATTCCATAAAGGTGAATTTTACTACATTCATTGTCTGTGGCTTGTGATTGTTGAGTGAACCATGGTTGTAATATATTCCTATTCTATTAGAATATTTTTTATGGTAATGGGATTGGATATTTTACGTGTAATAATTAAATTAAATATTTTTTCTATATATATGTAGATGGTTGAATCTTAAATAGTTGGTTTCTACCCATGTCAGCTATGTACCTTTGGTTTCATAAGCTGGGATTTGGCTACAATTTAGTGACTTTAAGTTTATATTTATGAGGTTTATGGGACCTCATGAATTAGAAGGGTAAATTTACCAATTCATGCTATCATAATTTTACCTTTACATTTTGATACTGAATTTAAGATATCTAATTATAAATTAAATGGGTGTCACTTACAATTATAAAGTTTGTGTGTCTTTATTAGCTAGGAATGATGTTCTATTTAATCAAAACCTTGAATTTTTATATAAGAACATGAAAATTATAATTGAGAATCATAACTTATAAAATAATTTTTTTCTATTAAATAAAGAGTAAAATAGTGATTGACCATTCACCTACTAGAACCTATGTAAATTTAATATAAAAAAATTCCAATACCCTATAATTATAAGTGGGTGGTTGGGGTTGTACCTTGGGTAGTGATCTATTATTCTTGTGTTATTATTCCACTAGTGTGTCTATCTTGTCATAAATCTTATTCTAAGGTGTGTTCTTGAAATTAATAGAGCTATTACTCCATGAAATCCTCTATACATGAACCATGAGGGTGGTGATGACCACATCCCATAGGTGTTTTCCCTAAGACTCTAGTGATTAATCCAGTAGTTCCACATTAAAAACCCCCTATTATTCTAGAACTAGACACTAGAAGTTAGTTTTGAGATAGTTTTCTATATCTGATGCAGTCTATGAATGGTTCTCCATGACCTACACCTACTATGGCCGATCTAACTAATGATTTCTCGAAAAATCATCCTCCCATATTCTTAGAATGTGAAAGTCGAAAGTCTACTTATTCTTGACTAGAATCCACTCTTTGTATATTAGAGCATCTATAGATGACTCCTGAGAGGAGAGTAAATATCCCTACCAAAATGATCTATGATTCGGTGAAGCTCTATTGGGATGTGATTATCCAGGATGCTCGTTATCAGGGAATTGTTTGAAAAATGAATTCCAGACTTCCTCATATTAATACATTTTCCCTCAAATGCTGACATATGACTAATCTAGAGATTTCATGCACCTGGAGTAGGGTTATATGTCTATTATGGGCTATTATGAGTGTTTTACTGAGTTTTAATACTTTCCATTACTTCTTAATGGTGGTGATGTATGATGAGTGCGGTATTTTTAGGATGGTCTCAAGAATGACATCTAATCATAGTTGAATGTTATTAAACCACCTACCATTTATTTGATTTTTAATAATGATCCTATAATTCAGAGAAACCTAAGAGATTTTGATAATACCATGAACATAAGTTCAGTATTTATGTAGGGATGTAGTTCTTTTTCTAGAAGCAAATGTAGCATTAAAGATTGTCATTAGAACAGTGGTGGCTAGAGTATCCTCACTGGAAGCTCTGTTATATTCTATTAGTGTGGAAGGTAGGTTAATATTATGTCTCAGTGAAATAGAGAACATATTTAGTGAGAATCATGAAGCTATATGGGTCATCTTCAAAGATTCTGTCAAATATTTCCTCCTACATCTAGTGGCAGAGGATATCCACCAGCACCACCATCATGACCAGGATCAGTTATGCCTCTCTGGATAATGAATTGGATTATAACTAGAAAGAGAAGTCAAGAATGAGGTTTTTTCAATGGTATCCATGCTTCTTGTTATCAGCATCAGTGGAGCAGACCTGATCAAGGTAATCTAGATGTATCACAAGGCTGCAGATCAAGCCAGTTCTAAGCATTACATCTGATACCTAAGGATTAGAGTGCAAGACCATCAACATTATGAGTTAGTATTCTATTATCCTCTACAATCATATATTATTTAATTTATATAGTTAATTATCACTCATATACGTCCTTATCAATATTAGAAAGTCTCAGGATACAAATTCAATAATTTTTTGGGGTGATTCCCCTAGATACACTGTTTAGAGTGATGTATGAAGGAATATGCTATTTTAGGGACAACCTCAATGAGGTAGGCTATTATCCATTATTATGGGACATATCTTTTATCCAGATGAAAGGTTTCAATGTCATTTTAAAAATGGATTGGTTGGTCTCATATCTTTCCTATGTGGATTACAATCACTGATAGGTATCTTTTACATCACCATAGGGAATTATTTGTCTCCACAATATTGAGTGGGATGTCTAGGATCGTAGATCGAGACCATAGAACCATGGTCTAGGTGGTGTTACCTTCCATGTTTCTAGACTTTTCATGGATTATTGGGGAATGTATCTTATATACATTCCTCCCATTTTGGATCATTTTAGGGATTTCTTTCTTGATGATTTCCTAATCTTACCTCCTGAGAGGGAGGTATATTTTATGATCAAGCTTATTCTAGGAGAAAATATAGTGTCCATTCCTCCATAAAGGATGGAACCTATTAGGTACAAGATATCAAGATTTTATTAGAGGATATGGAGTCCATGAGATTTATCAGACATAATACTTCATCTTGTGGTTCACCTATTATTTTCTATAAGAAGTCGGATGACACCCTTAGTATATAAATGGAATATTTATGGTTTAACTAGGTTAAGGTTAAGAACTATTATCCATTACCTCAAATTGATGATTTCTTTTACTAGATCTGAGGAGCTAAAGTTTTCTCAAATATCGACATGAGATCAGGATATCATCAGGTGTGAGTCTATCCTTAATATATAAAATGTATGACTTTCCAAATTAGGTAAGACTTATATGAGTATCTCTTTATGATAGTCATCCTTATGAATTCACTTATCATTTTCATGGATTCGACAAATATGGTTTTTGAAACCTATCTACATTCATTTATCATGGTCTTTGTTGATGACATAATGGTGTATTCTCATACTCATATAGTGACAATGCTCAAAAACATGAGAACATTTTCAATACACTAAGAGATAACCATAAGTGTTAGAAGGTTACTTAGTGCCACTTCTGGATTGAAAAAGTTCACTTCATGGGGAATATTATCTCAAAATCAAGAGTATTATCTTACCTTGAAAAGGTGAGAGCTATGGATTCTTGGGAGTAGCCAAAGAATTTTTTTTGTAAATTGAGTTTCTTGGGGATGGCTAGATATTATAGGAATTTCATATAGGAGTTATCACACATTTCTTAATCACTTACTATTATTAAAAATACGGGTGTGACGTCCTTGTTGTCTAAATCATGTGAGAATACCTATTTTGTGCTGAAAGGAAGGCTTACTTCGATAATGATTTTGATTCTTACAAAGCATAGTAGATGCTATACAGTTTTCTATGATGCATCAGGAATTGACCTGGGTGTATAAATAATGAAAGGGTATTGAGTCATTATGTATGAGTCTCTATATTTAATACCTCATGAGAATAATTAACTGATGCATGACCATTATCTAGCTACATTTGTCCATGCCTTACACTACTTGAGACACCGTCTGATGGTTGAGCACTTCTTGGTGTATTCAGACCACAAAATCATTAAATAAATATTTATCCAGCATGACTCAAATATCAGACAAAGAATATGGGTCATGTACCTTATGTCTATTGACTTTTAGCTTCCATATACACATGGATAGGGTAATTTTAGAGTATATTATCTAAGTCAAAAAAATAAAATCAGAGGGCATACAAGAATCCAATAATGAAGGGAAATTGATGGACCTATTTTTTGAGCTGAATCTAGAGTTTAATGAGGGTTAAATGGTGTCTTTTCCTAAAAAACTAGTTGTTATCTTTACATCCTTGATAGGGTGAAGAGAAATTAGTTTTCATATCCTAATTTATTAGTTCTCTAGGTGGGAATATTAGGTGAGAACCACCCTCTAGAGATTTCTATTGATGGAATGACATCCTATGTATATATGGGTGTGTCTGGGTTCCTAACGATATGAGAGAGAAACTGATATGAGAGTCCCATGCTTCTCATTGGGAAGTCCATCCAGGAATCTGCATGATGTATTGTGATATGAACCAAAAATATTGGTGGTCTATGATGAAATGTGAGATTACGGGTTTTATCACTATGTGTTCAAACTATTAGTAGGTGAATCCAGAGAAAAAGTAATCTATTAGATTTTTATAGTCATTATCTGTACAAAAATAGAAATGGGAAGATGTTTCCATGGATTATTTCATTGTCTTACCAAGGTTTCCTCAATGTAGTGATGTGGTTTGGGTAGTTGTTAATCGATTAACTAATGTTTCCCACTTCCTTCCTATTTGGGAGATGTTTATAGATGATTAGAAGGAATGACTATATGGTTGTGAGATCATATGACAACAAATGGACCCTTGCACTATCATTTTAGGTAGCGATGAAAATTTCATATCGAAGTTTTTGGAAGGGGTTATAGAGATATTTTGTAACATATGTTCTTTTGAGCACAACATTTCACCCTTAGCCTAATGGTCCTTCAGAAAAAATGATAAAGGTTTTGGGGGAAATGCTCTGAGCATGAGTCCTAAATTTTTGTATTTCTTGGGATAATAATATCCCCCTTGTGGATTTATCCTATAATAACATCATTTATGAGATTATTGAGATGAATCTATATAAGGACTTTTATGGTAGTTAATGTTGTTCCCCTCTATGTTGGTTAGAGGTAGGAGAGGTAGTGTTACTAAGTATTCATATCATTCAGGAGACTTTAGAGATGGTTTAGCAGATATGAAATCATATGTATACTACTCTATTTAGACCTAAATCATATGTTAATCACCATCAATGACCTATAGAGTTCAAGGTATAGGATCATGTTTTCCTATGGGTATCACCCAGACATGGGAATAGATGGATTCATATGAAAGGTAAGCTATTGCCTCATCATGTCAGCCCATTTGAGATTTAGGATAGAGTCGGGTTGGAAGCATGTTTGTTCCAATTACCTTAAAGGTACTATTCCATGCATGTCATCTTCGACATTTAATAGACTTTCCATTATCATAAATTCCTATATCATTTTTTTATCCTGAAAAGGAAGATTTATTTTCCATTGAATCATTTGAGAGGTATCCCATACACATCATTGACCAGAAAATGAAGGAACCTAGAGTTTGGTCTATAACCTTAACATGGGTTCTATGGAAGTATGACTATGTATAAAATGATACATGTGAGAGGGAGTACTAGGTATGTGCTTAGTGGAAGGATTTTTTCATAGATGATGTTTTCCTTCCATTGGAAGATAAATTTAGGATGAGTTCCTTTATGTGGTAAGACTTCATGAACCTGGTTTTCCTATGAGATATGAATCCTATAAAATTCATTCTAATTCATTATATTTCACCTATTATGGATTTCTAATGAGATAAGAAAATTTAGCCGTTGTTTGCATCTATTTCGTAACTCAGAACCTCGGCTGGTGGAAGGAAGAACTATGACACATGATTAGTATAAACATTTGTGCCTATCCATCATGGTTTCTCTAAACCGTGAAGGGTATTTCAGATCAAAATCTATGGATAAAAGATTTTTCGAATTGTGTGCCTAAGTACACATGCCCATGAAAATTTTATACAAAATAAAGTATATACAAATAGCATGGTTAGAGCGTGGTTTCTCAAACCTTGTTTTCAAACCTTGTAGGTTCCCTATTAAGGTAGTGAGGTGTGTGCAGTTGGTGGATGGTTTGGACAACCTTGTGGAAAAACTATGTGACCCTATAATTTTTTGGGAGAATATACTATTCTTCCATTTAAATCCTTTCAATTTAATCTCTATTCCGTGTTTATCATTCTAGTAGACAACATCTCCCATTTACCCCCTAATGAGATCCCTAGCATCTCCTTCTAGGCATTGATCATGTTTAATCATCAAGACTCTGATAATAATTTTTGATTCCTCATAATAAGTTCTTCTGTCCTTAGGTTCAGTTAGTTGTTTATCTTACTCTCAATGTCACTATTTTTATATAGGATAATATGCCCTATTTTTTAAGATGTTTACCCATTCTTTAAATTTCCCCTAATCTAGGCCCAAATAAAGGCTGATAATGGATGAGGTGAGTGATATAGGCTCATGTTAGGTGGTCTATTACTTTTTCCTAAAATTATTTTTGTTTATAAATTTATAATGGTTTGTACAAGCCAGTTTTAACTATAATTTCTTCTATAATTGATATGACTTTATTATAATAATTGTGCTCGTATTCTAGATCCCTAGTTATACATGTTCTTCATGTTGTTTGAGGTTATTTCATCAAAATAGTCCACCCTTAGTTGTGTTTTCCCCTTTTTATTTCTCTACAACTCGTGTTATATATAGTTGAGACATCATTTAGGTGTGTTAGCTTAACCTTGCTAATGAAAATCCATTTTTATTTTAAATGAATTATGAATATATAATGGCTAGAAGATGTATATTGTATACAATTATTATTTAACCCTTACAATTTATGTATTTTAATTTAATAAATGAATATTAAGTCGTTTAATGGTATGTATATTTATATATCACATGTCCTTAGTAAATGTTTATAATGTAATTAATATTGGTTGCATGTCCTTAGCACAACTTTTCATGTAGAACGAAAGGTAACAAAGTGAAACTAATGAATTGTTATAGAATTAAAGTGATAAATGGTTTCATTTCCTTGATATACCTTTTTGTAGCACCCCAAACCTTCTTTCCACCTGAATAGTTCTCAAGCCCGGTGTACGCCTAGGATTTAGGTGCACCTCCCCATATATCAAAGGCTACTGACTAGCAGGGAGGGTGTAAAGAGGTGAAAGTGTGAATAATATACAATCTGGTGGAAATAATAATAATGCTATATATAAATATAAATCAGCAGAAGAAAGACCATAACACAACGAGACCAGTAACTCTCTGTAGTAGAATAATTAACAAGAAATAGAAGAAACATAAATTGATAGAAACAATAATAAATTAATGAGTAAAACATTCTATTTTTATAATAAAATAACATTTTAGTTATGTAAAATTATCAAATAAAGACCTAAAAAATAGTAGATAAGTGGAATTTTCATCTGTGGATAACCATAAATATATATATATATATATATTAATCCTGTTGGAAAAAAAAGGAAAGAAAAAGTAAACTCCAGCTAATATACAAACCTGAATGGTCCCTTACCATCCATACCATGCTAAGAAGTATGACATGATCAATAAGGTCCACTCATGATCTTGGTCCCTTACTGGATCTCAAGAGCATAACATTTACATGTATCCTAAAGGGCATGTGTAGGGTGTGAGATTAAATCTCAGTAATACACAACCAGATGCTCCAATCGTATATTTGTGATAAATAAAGTGTTCTAAATATATATTAAAATGGTGTGCGTACATTATAAATAAATACCTGCTTCCATTATGCCCAATATCCAAAAGGAAGTAATAACCAAATTCATCCATCACTGGAATACCACATGACCCCAATTATACCTAAGGTATACATCAGATGTCATCAATATACCCATGGAATTACACAACAAGAACCTCCAACCACACTGATGTTCAACACTGTTCTAATCTGCAACTAATGGATGAATCTACCCATACAAGTAGTCAACACCACTTATATGTGTCCTATCTTTGTACACATGACTCCAATGGAGCATCATTAAATCAAAATGAGCATAAATAACCAAAAAAATACCTAATCTACATCATTATAGCACCACATAACCCTGAAACTATGTCTTTCAACTTGATGTTCAACATTATCACAAATCACATAGGTCATTCCCATGACCTGATGACCTCATCGCCTTAATATGATCACCATGTCTCCCATAATAGTGATCAAAATCACCTTAGTTTCCTCATTCTAAGCCTATCCTAATGAACCATGTCACCTTAGTCCTGGTGATTAACATCACCACAATACACATCGTGCCTTTCAATTCATGTTCCAATGGATCCATCACATGTAATATATATAATTAAATTAAATTTAAATATCCTACACAACCTAACCTACACAAGTGGTCCGAAGACTCTCACCCATATTATACCATTTTAAGTCAATGTTTAGCATCCCCATAGACATCTCATGTGATCAATTTAATAATTAAGTGAAGAGTATTAAATTCTTATGGTCTCACTCAAACATCCCAACAATGTGCTCATGAATGCACCCCTAAAACAAGAGTAAAATTAAAGACAAATCTCGGCTCCACATACCACATACTGGTATATGTTCACTCATCCAATCATATCCTATAATTCAAGATGATTTGGAAGAAATTGGTTTTGGAGAAGAATTCCCTAAAAATAGGGTAAAATAGATCGCAAAGATTTATCACACCACAAAGGAAGAGAAATTTATAAATGAAAGTTGTGGATTGAAGGACCTATTAATGTGAATCTAATGTGACTAATGGATATCAAAATAGGGATTTGAAAGTTAATAGATCTCAAATCCTAGGAGGAGGAGAAATGGGAGGGGAGAACCAGCTATTGTGTGATTAGGTGGAGAAGGAAAAAGGGTAGGGAAAACATAGATTGAGGGATGTGAAAATTATAATTTTTCCTATTTAAGTGACCCACGGGGTTTGGCCACCTGGTTTGGCTAATCATGAACCAACTGTGTGTCACCCACTATCTAGGAACCACACCACGCTAGGTTGGATTTCACAATTTTCCATACCATACACAAACCATGCATGGGACTCTACTAAAAACATCATAAAACACCACACGACTTTGTGTCAACTCCTATATGGTTTCTCAAACCATGAACAATAATGGAGGGCTGCATAGTTACCCCTGGGAGGCCGTATGGTTCATCTAAACGGTGTACATCTACCTATTCACCTAGAAAATTTGGGTTTTGGACTTCGATGCACCCAAAACCCACTAAAAACCCATAGTCAGTTTCCAAAAATTAATCCCATATATAAATAATTCCTTAGGTCAAAGAAAATCTCACAATTAGGTTATGATGAAAAGGAAAATAAGTTTCCCACTCACTAATCATGAAAAAATCAAATGGGTTGAGTAATTCGACCCGCTCAAAAACCATGGTTGTTACAATATTAAAATATTAAAATATCTTATCCCCTACCTATAAATCCTTTCTCAGATATGGTACCAAACATACCCATATCGTTTTAAACAACTTGGTTTACCCCAACCATAATGTAACATGTCAACTATCTCAAGGTGATTCCAACCCATGGGGTTACCTACCATGGTCTCTTCCCAAACTAAAACTCATAATTTTGATGGTCCACCAGCCATCCCTAGCCCCATGATCCTCCTATGATGCATCTTCACTCTTGCACCACATCAGCTTCTTAAGAATATCCCATGTCACATCTGACACCCATCAGTTGCCACATCTCAACAGCTTCCAACCTCATGACAATGTTACACATAGAACCTATGAAGTACTTACTTTCATTATATTCCCAAAATCTATCCTAATACCCCACACATCACATAAAACCCACATCATATTGATACCCAGAATCCAACACACCTAAAAAACAACGAATCCATTGATTCTCATAATAAATCCTCATTATAGGGACCTATTATATATATCAATGTATCACACATCTAAGACCATTCCAAACTACTTATCTACACCTAGTTAGTCAAAAAATAACCCATGAATCTAATTCACCAAAAACCAACACGCTATACAAAAACGCGATGCTAAAAAATCACCCCTACCACACTCATGGAATAAATTGAATGTTGTTGGACCCCAACCTTCTCTATAGCTGGTAGCACCACTACGTGAACCTATCCCAAATCCCAAATACCTAAGGTATGATCTCTCTGTGGAGATACACCCGATTCTAGCCACTGAAACCACTATTGGGTCCCCCAGTATCTTCTACGACCTCTACATACAACTGGATCTCGGCTACCTGCTCCTGGTACCACTCCCAGTCTGATCTCATATACTAGTGTCTACCATAGTCTATAAATTTCATTTATTCAAGGAGGCTTCTTTCAGAACCTATCATGATTCCAAACATGGACACAATCTTAGAACTCCTTTGGTGCCTGATCAAAATGCATCTACACATGTCCTGGCTTCCCATAGTGGAAGAACACACTCAAAGACCCAGTCATCAATGGTATTCTCAATTTTATGTTTTAAAATACCTACTAAGACTCATCATGGATTTTCTTCATGTTATCTGAAGCATCACTTTTGTAATCTCCGGATGTTGTCATCTAGCTAGAATATAAATAGTCCTTTAAATTTTTCTCTTATATCAGTGCTTAATTTACCACCTCTGATAAAGAGGCTAACTTGTAGATGATTACATGAACCATTAGTTGTTCCACAATCCACCCTCCAAATGTCTCACACTCATGGTTTCATTTCCCACTATATAAGGATCTAAATAAGATAAGTTTGTGAAATTGGTTGTATGGTCCATGAAGAATATATCTCCTTATTATAGGCTTAGTAACTCCCAAGATCTCTCCACACTCAATATATCAAGGAAGAATTTCTTAAATAACCTTCCATCAAAATCATTCAAGGATAATCCCTCGTATCTACCCACTTAAACCTATACGTCCAACCTCTGTTTAGCCAATCCTCTGATCATGTACATCGACAACATCACACTCTTGTTTGGGGGTGTCTCAATCTAGTTTGAAATGGAATTCACTGACTATATCTAGTTATTATCCACCTATTGGATGCCCTCATACTAAAGCAATAGTGGGTTCTGTGACTGGAAGTCTCTAGTCAAGTATTCCATAGAAGGATCTACTCTGAGCTCCCCTATCAATGTCCCAGATAACCCATACTAGGTTCTCCCTAACTTGATTGTCAATACATGGACCAAATAGTAAGGCAAAATAAAGAAATAACATTTGATATAATTATCAGAATGTTCAATTTTGCCACTAATTCATAGACATGAACTTCTCTAACACCATTTATAGTGCCTGACCCTTGTTTCCACCAAAAAATTCTTATGGCTAGTGTACCACTGTGCCTTAGGTGTTCCTCCCTACACACAAAAGGCTTCAGACATGTAGTGAGGGTGTAAATAGGTCATAGTGGGGAGAATATATCCCCTTGAGGTTATAATAATAATGATATATATAAATATAAAATAGTGTAATAAATACCATAGCACAATGGGACTAGTAACCTATCACAACGGAAGAAATAATAAGAAATAGAGGAAGCATAAAAAGACAACAACTATAATAATGAAATGAGCCAAGAATGAAATTTTTAGAATAAAATTAAACTTTTAGCTAAGAATGCATATCAAATCTATTCCTAAAAAATATTATATAAGTGGAAGTTTCGCCCATGGATGACTATAAATTTATATATATCATAGGAATAAGGAACAAAAAGGAAATAAAATGTAAACTTCAGCTGATTTAGGAACCTCTAAGGTTTCTTTACATCCTTCCCATGATAGGATGTATGACATATTCACTAAGGTATATCTCCTGAGCTCAGTCCCTTACCTTATAACAAGAGCATAAAATCGATAATCTCCTTGAGGACCATTATAGGGTGTGAGAATAAATCATAGTAAGCCACCTCCAACATGTTCCTATCTTACATATGGGATAAAGAAGTTTTTATAAATATTGATAAAATGTAAGTACGTGCATAAAAAAATAAATACCCACTTCCCTTAGGAACAACATCCATAAGGAAGAGATCACCTACTCCATCAATCAATATAATACCACATTCCCCAAATTATACATATATAATTCAACATGTGTTTGTATATGTATAATTTTCATGGAATGGATCCTTTTCATAAATAAAAATTCATACCCTAATGAATGTGCATCCTAGGTGAACTCTTAGGTTCCACCCCCAAAACAAAACAAGGGACCTTGTCCCATCAACCATATCAATAGAATCCAAAAGGCCTACCCAATAAGTACCCGGTCCCTAGGACCTCTGCTTAGAGAAACACAATCGGATCAATGCTTGATGACCTGAGGCAAAACAATGTTTGTCCCCCAAAAATAATCACCATCATCTGAACAACCGACGCCTCAAGGAATGATGATATGAACCCTCCCATATAATCTTAGACCAGTAGCCTCAAATAATAAAGAAATACTCATCCCATAACTGATGGTATCATCCCTATCAACCAATTTATACTCACCATCCTTGTGTCTTTGTATGTAATGAAACTCCAACTAAACTTATGGTCAACACCATCATAATCTATAACTAACAGAGACCTATACCCGCATGATTGGTCAAAAATACCTCATCATATCAGTCCAATCTATGTGAACAAGACTCTAACAACATATAGGCTGATCATGATGAGATGAAATCACCAATAAAGTACCCAATCCACATTTTCCCGACACATCATTCCCCTGAGACTATGTCACTCAACAAGATATTAAACACCATCTAAAATCACATGGACCATGCAAACTCATCATCTCAATCTGATTACCACATCACCCAACCTAGTGATTAACATCTCCTCATATTATTGGGGCTAGTCCCATCCTAATGTAACATTTCACCTCAGTGATGGTGATTATAATTACCTCAATACACAACGAGCATCCCCCCTTCACGTTCCAATGGAACTGTCACAAGAAATATATATAATTAAATTTAATTTAAATAACAAACCAAACCTAATATTTTGATTTGGTATGAAGCCTCTCACCCAACATATACTATTTTTATTCAAAGTGAAACAATCCCATTGGCATCAACCATGTATTATTATATTTTCACTCGTCCGATCTCAACTTCTAATTAAATCCAGTTTGGAAGAAATTGGTTTTTTAGATTAATTCCCTAAAAATATGGTAAAATAGACAATATAGAGAGAGAAAATGAGAAAATATTGTAGAGGATTAAATACCACACCAATATGGTTCCAATAAGACTGACAAAGATCAAAATGGAGATCGATTGTAGAGTGGAGAACAATTCCTTGGAGGATGTGGTGAAATAAGAGATGATCTTCTACTGCTATGTGTGTTAGTGGAGAATGAAAAGGATAGGAGAAAAAATAAATAGAGGGAGGGTTAAAATGTTAATTTTTCTTATATGTGACCTGAAAGGTTTGGCATTATATCTTTTCTAACCATGCTCCAACTGTGTGGAATACCCTGTCTAGGCATTACACCACACATGTTTGGCTCCCAAGTTTTTCCAAAATGTGTGCAAACCATGCATGAGCATTTGCTAAAAACCATAGAAATACTTGAACAGCCAAGTTCCCCCACCTACATGGTTTTTAAAACAATTCAGAGTGAAGAATGAGGTTCTCACAATTACCCCTAGGATTCATCATTGTTTATCCCAACAATGCACCTCTTCATGCATACTGAGAAAATTTTGGGTTTAGGCCTCTGATGCACCCGAAACTAACTCGAAACCCTGAGGAACATTACAAGAATTAAAACTGATCTATAAATAATGAATTGGGTTAATGAAATCTTCATAATTATTCTCTCATATTCAAGAAAATTATTTTCCCACTCATCAATCATGAAAAATTCAAACGAGATGAGGAATTTTACCCGTTCAAAAAACTCATGTCGGTACACTTGACATGCTAATGAAAGGTAATGAAATTAACCAATTTACTAATTAAATTTAATGACTATTATATGGAATACATTTAATAATGAAAATTTTATAATTTTTCTATTTCATATGGAACTTTTTATCTTTATAGAGGTGGTGAGAAAGGAGTCAGTCTTGGATTCCCAAGGGAATTCCTTGAGTACTCAGAGGAAACCATTCCAATTCAAGGATCCAGTTTCCAAGGGATATACCCACCTTGGAACATGGTCCTTGTATACTAGAGGATTTCTAAAATGATTTTATCATACCATTCACTGTCTTATTGATATTAGTATTCCCCATATACTGTCCTTGGATCCATCTTGGTGTTAACATACATGTGGCACCATGGATTCACCCACTTGGGCCTAGTCATGCTTATCCCATGATTACCATTTATCTAGACCTTGAACTTGATTAAAATAATTTATAATGGAATAAAATGTGTGATTCCACATGGATTATACTCAGACCCCTTTATTACCATACTTCATGAATTACTACTATGAGTTGGCCAACCCCTGAGGCCATGGATACCTTGCTTATACCTTTGATATGCCTTCATTATTATTATGATCTACTCTAGTTTTGATAACACATTCATGTGATTTATCTATATAATCTAATATTAAATTAATTAACTAAATTATCTCATTTAATGATTCATTACTAGCTGAGGATAAAGAAGAAATGAGTTATTTATTTTGAATTTCATTAAATTTTTATATACCTGTACACTGTCAATTTATATTAAAATACTGGATTTTTATATATTTCATTCATTGTGGTGTACTATAGTTTATATCACACCCTATCCATGCTTTCATTGGTACACAAGAAAATTATATGACTACAGGTATAGATAGGGGGAAGAATCACACCTTGGACACCATACATTCTTGATTTATTGGGATGGAGCTTGGTAGTAGAAAACCAAGCCAGTACTCAGGATTATGGTTTTTTTATTTTTTGATTATTTTTTATATCATCTATTTCATGCTTTCTTATATACCAGCTTTCTAGTTTTGTAGAGACATTTCATGATGTTATCATTTTGAATATAATTTAGTTCATCTTTTTAATTTATTATTTTTGATTGATGTCTATGCTCATCTTCTGCTTCCAGTATTCTTTATTTATTATTATGATTCTTCAATTGTTATCTATAAATTTTATATATTTATATCAGTTTTTCTCTACTCTGAAAAGAGGTAATAATCACCCCACGAACACACCTTATCCCCTCATTTCTAGTCAATATCCTCTGGCGTAAGGAGATGAACGGTTGAGGCTATATAACCCACTAGCTTCAAGAATATTTTAGTGGAACCTGGGTCAGGACATTTAATATTGTTTATTGAAAAAAAAATTTAAGAGATTTTTATTTTATTTTTTAATGAAATTTTATTATTCCATAATTTTAATAATTATAATAAATTTATCTTTATTACTAATGGTTTCATTTATTTTTTATAGTTAAGCTTGATATATACTAAAAAAGGATGTTTCCTTATTCAAAAAGAAGTTAAAAACATTATGTTTGAAGAACCTAACTAATAGAACACAAAAAACCAATGATTGTTAAACATGATGTTTGGACCACTATAAATGACATATATGGTGCATTTGGAATTTAAACCATATGAATGAAATGAATAATTTCCAAATTCCATATTTTGTTTTTATACTGAAATGAAGAATTTGGAAATCACTATGAGTCATGCTAAAAATTATCCATAACTTCTAACAACATTTTTTATTAATTATTAGAGTTAATATTCAACTCTATAGTTATTTTTAAAACATGAAGTCTTTTATGATGTCTCTTATAAAACTCCTCAATTGTATCATATTCTAATGATAATATCAATATTAAATTAAATGTAACTAAATTTAGTTATACCATTTATATAATTCACATAATTGTATATAATATAAAGTAAAAATATATTAACAACATTCAATAATCATAAAATCATTCATCTGTAATAAAACAATTCTATATATTTTGTTCTTAAATGTTTTGTATTTTCAGCATGCATTGGGACTATTGTAAAAGTTTTACTTAACATAAAAATGAAAAATAAACCCTTTATTTTAAACCATTATCTTTGGACCATCCATTCTTTGTGAATGAATACATTCTTATTATAAGGACATGAAAACCCCTTCTATAAAAATTAGGACCCTCATGTACTAAGTGTTATTATTGTACAGTTTTAATAATAGGATTATCCTAACTCTTTTCATTAAAATTGAAGATGTATTAGGAATAATAAATTGAAAATAAATTATATATATTATTTTAGATGAGTAGGTATTTATTATCCTTCTCTCATTTATTAAAATTTTGTGCTCCTTAATCTCTATTTCAATGAACTTTTGTAATTTTAAACCTTGATCTATTTTTAAAAATACTATTCAATAAAATATATGTTTAACATAACAAATATATTTAATTTGTTTATATATTATTTTAAAATTATTGAATCATTTAAATACTTAAAAAATTTATTTAAAAAAATGTATACTTAATTATGAAAACATTACAATAAGTGGACCACCTAGGAAAATTCATAAATAACCATTATAGAAGCTACCTCTATGAAATTTATTTTAAAAATAATATATGATAACGTATATACAAACAATACTAGAAGGAGATATTAAGGTCCAAAAATCTATTATTCAATGACATAAGGACTACATTATTACTAATGGAAAAGAAGAAGAAAAAATAATGTCACCAAGGAGGGGAAGCTGGTCATGGGAAATCATGTAGTGGAAATAAATTAAATTGAAGGAAATAAGGTGTTTCAAGGTTTGATTATCAATTTTAAACCATTGTTTCTCTTTTGTATTAAATGTTCCCGACATTCATTTTTTATTTTCACCATTCTCTAATGGAAAAACTCATAGTAAAATACATTATAGACAACAAGAATTAACTACTCCATATGAAGACCGATTGGGATTTTGGTAGGTACGTCATAAGTTTATTTTAGCTAGGGGACATGAATAGTTCCCATGGGATCAATTCTTACTACAAATTCAACCTTGATATGTCATAGTTGGCACAGATTTTTTATATATAGTAAAATATTTTATTGTTTATTAGTGTAATAGGGTTACCATGACAATAATGGAAATCGTTTAGCCTTTATCAGTGCTTCAGATCAATTTTTGGGACATTAATGTATTAAGCTATAGAGTATTACCTATCTATTATTAGAATTAATAATTATGTAGCATAATGTAGGAGGAATAGTTGCAAAAAAATTATAAATATTTTTCTATTGGAATTGTTAAGTTTTCTACATTTCCATAACATTGAATTAAAGATAGATTTACACCTTGGTGTTTTATCTATTTTTATGGAATTAGGCCACATGTCATCGAATGAGTTTTGTGATTTAGGAATTAAAATTTATTTTTTCCATATGAATGATTTATTCAACAAATTATATTTCACCGTAGCTACTCTATTTTTATTTATAATGAAATAAAGAGGTACCTCATGGATATGTAAATATTATTGATTGATGGACTATGTAATAATAGATAACAATTCTCCCCACAAATGTATTAAAGATATATTTAATCAATTTAAATGATATAATTCCTTATTTATGATTGAAATATAATTTGGTTTCCATAAAATAGGTATAAGGATAAGTATCATCTTGCAATGTGTACAAAAAAATTTCATTATAATGACAAATAAATTAACTAAAAAAAATTAAAAATTTTATAAGTAGTTGTATGATATAATTTTATTCATATAGTAATCACATGAATTCATATTGTAAAAATTTATATCATGACATTTTCCTCAATGAGTAAGCAGATTGAAATAAAAAATACACCCATATCACTAACATTAAATTTGTAAATAAAAAATTTTATCCAATTATAATACTTTCATTTCAACAACAACAGATATTTCTTAGAAATTGATTGTAAAACTTTAAATAATATGATAAACAGAAAAATCAATAAATGATGTTAAATATTTTATTCATAAAATAATATGGATATGTTTTTATAAGAAATTAATATGATCAAATTTTATTACATCTGTCAGATAGTTTTTCTGATAGTATCAAAATTGGATTTTCTTTTTTGAATCAATTACCCTATTTTGTCAACATCAATATATTTTATATTGAAAATATAATTTTTATATAATATAATATTATGAAAACTCATATTATTTGAAACTTTACATGTGTATAAATTTTAACACATATAAATAGTAACATGCATCACTTGGGCTATGTCAAGATCCTTACATACCATTTTATAAAATATAATGCCTTCAAATCTGGAAAAAAATACTTTACATGGATTTACGAATACTAGAAAATCTATAGATTCACAATAAAGTTGATTTCACTACTATTTCCATCCACTTAACTAAGGTTTTTGGTTACCAGAAAATATATGAGAATAATCTCAATAATATAATGAATTATATCCCCTTAAAAAATAGCATGATATGTTATCAGTATCCAATATAATACATTAACTATCAAAAACTATCATCTAGATTGTTTTTACCTGAAATAAGGAATGATAAAACTGAAACCATTAACCAATTACAAAAAGAAATGAAATTTTCTATCCAGATATGATTTATTATGTTTCATATACCTCATTATTATGATGAAATTACCTCTATCAGATAAATGAAATGCATCCAGTCTATTATGAATGATTTATGCCTCAATATCATGAAGATTAAAAACACATTAATTGGATCAGTTTAGGAATAGCGAGCCTTGGGATTTACGGAAATAACTCACATTTACTTCATACATGATGCATTATTTAAAATAATTTATTCAATATCATACACATTCCACTTTCTCAAAACAAAGGTTATACTAATTTTCATTCTAGAAAAGGGGAATATTGATTTATAACAAAAAATGGTATATTTTCATGGAATCATGACCAAATGTGAAAATATAGAATAATTTTTCAAAAAAACTAAAAAAAATTAGTACAATAGTTTTAATAATTAGGAACCATTTATAGTTGGATATTTAAAAAATAGATTTTTAAAAATTTAGTGCCTAATGAGAAAAATATCATTGGAAATTATCATCTCACTACTATATAAAAAACTCTAATAATTCCTATTTTCATATTTTTATAAGGAAAAAAATTCATACTAACGGTACTAAACAATGCCTAATTATAAAATATCACGACCCTATAAATGATGTTTCCATAGAAGAATCTCAGTTCCAGTTGCATAAATATTCTGTGACACCATTAAATAAAAAATATATTGTAGTAAAATGCCATGAACTGACTGCATTTGGAGAAATTATCAAATAATATAACCTTGAAAACATAAAAAAACCAAAATATAAAAGAAAAATGATATCATACGAAAATTTAAAATAATATATTGATTTAAAAAATAATCATCATAACCAATGTCCAATCTAGCTAATGGTTTTTGGATTCTGAATAAAAATAATATAATAGATTAATACAAGGGGAAAATGCAAAGAAATTTTATATAACACAAATATCATAATACCCCATCAAAGACTAGGTTTATAATTGAAATAATTTAAAATAGAAAAAACCTAAATTAAATCAAATTTTATGACATTTATTGGTGTGATGAAATACATATCCACATAAATCACATAAATATAGAAATATATTATACATAAGTTTTAGTTTTTTATGAGGTCATGTAACACACCATGTTTATTAAGGTATATTTTTTGTGATTATATGTCATCATCCTCTATAGTAAGAGAATTAAAACAATTCCTTGATAGTTGATTAGTTTCCTTTAGTCACGATAGATATTATCAATGTCACTTTATAAGAATATTTTATTAACTTATAATTACATTAAATCATATAGGTATCTTAAGTGTAGTTTTTAATAAATGTTATTTTTTATCAACATAAAAAAATAAAAATAGTAAATAAATAAATTAAAATGGTCAGTTGAGTTACTAAAGTGACTAAAATTTTAAAACCCAATTATTAAGAGAAAAAAATTTACGAATCCAAAGTAATAAACTTTTATCATATCCCAATTTATAGGTAAGAAAATTCAAACACATTATTTATTTATTTTTGAATTAATTCCTATGATAGATATGTGTATGGATGTAAATGGAAGAGAACAAAACTGGTACCCATAAGATAGTTTGTTTCAAATTAATTACATATCAATGAGAGTTAGAGAGAAGTATTCATAAATTTTTTTATTCAACATGATATGTTATTAAAAAGATCAGATGATTGAGTTTTCCTAATGTCTTAAACAAACCACTAAAAGAAATATCTTCAAATTTTAACAAAAAATAAATAATGGGAAATATATATATATTTTATAAAACATTTATAATATTTTTTCTATAAAATCAATAAAATATGATAAAAAATAAATCATTCTTTGCAAAGTGTTTTATAATTTTCCAAAATGGTTCCTTATCATATTCTTCTGTAAAATAAAATGGTTTAGATCCATTAGTTGTTCGTTTTGTAAATGAATATCCCATAACTCTTGATCATTTTTTCACAACCCTTACTCTCCCATAATCTTTATTAAGTATTCCATAAAGCTTGATTAATTCTATATAATAATGTTGATATATGAAATTCTATTTCCTACCATCCTCATTTTTATGTGTGACCATAATATTAAAAAGGATTATATAATAAAACTGATATAAAATTAAACATTATAATTGATCATATGATTTATTTAACAATTACATAACCTATCTATGGATAATTTAGATCATAAATATCAATAATTATCCATTCATTATCAACAAAAAATAATGAAAACCCATTAATATTATAAATATTTAATACTTCATGTAATTTTATAATATAGTTTTCAAAGTTCTATTTTCTTCTAATAAGTTCTTCATCTCAGCATCATTAGAATTCCTCCTAATTATTTAATTTCATCTAATTTTTCATTGATGAGTGATTGAATTTTCTTAGTGATATTCTTCATTTAAATAAAATACATCATGATATATAAAATAATTGTAATTTTTAAATGATTCACCCTAATAAAATTATATTTCTTTTATTTTTATTAAAGGTTGGGGCTGAAGCCTCATTTAATTATCAAAGAAAAGAAAAGACCTCTTTTGGAAACAAATAATGTATATACATACTCACTAGAACTTTCACATGAATTTTTTCATATTTTCAAGACTCATTTCAATTTTTATGATTCTATAAACATAATTCAATAATATCACGGATGATTTCTTATTGGGGAATACTTTATATTATGTTATTACCATATAAATTATTCCTTAATAAACTATTTTACATCTTGGTAACCTTATTATTCAATCACTTATTGGTTTTATTTTTGAAATATTTATATAATATTTTTTTAATATAATTTTATATTATATGATAGTTAACTTAAATTTTTTCATCAACATATTATATATACATATATATATATATATATGACTTATATATCTTTAAAATCATTTTTTTTATCTTTAATAATTCTAAAATAACAACCACACAATTTCTAATATATAAAAACATAAAAAAATTGAAAACTCAAATAAAATATAGTATCAATAAATTTTTTGGAGGAACAAATGGGAATAAATGGAAAATATTTTTATTCCCACCAGATCATAGGTATGATTTAGTTTGTGTTTGGATTATTCCTTATGTCATTTGAATAGTTTCATAGGGATAAGGGTTTAAAAAATGGAATTCTATGAAAAATGGAAATGAATATTATTTTGGAACATAGTTAGTAATAATACCATGGTAACCATGTGATATGGAACTCTAAGGATCCACTATAAATTTACATCGTTTAAGTATAGTTTTTCACCCCATGAAAATTGAAAAAAAAAATTAGTCTTTGAGTGTTTTTTAAATGGAGTTAAAAAATTACTGAATTATTTTTAAAACCATGTGGATCATCCCCAGGTTTCCATTAATCTTTTTTTTAAAGGATATTGGTCCTGAATAGTTGGAACATGGTATTTTAAACTATACACCATGATATGAACCACTTAAAAGTTATAATTTTCCCCAATTAACATTATTTTTTTAAAAATAATTCCCTAATAATCACTCATTGGAATAAAATAACATCTCTACAATACTTTAGATAGTTACCTCCTAGGATACTTGGTGAATTCCATTTCTTCATAGTAGATCACCTCATGATATTTATTGTTTTTTATCTCTCCTATTCTCCTCTCTTCAGATCTCTCCTTAACAACATTTCCTCTTATTCCGTTGGAATTAGATTGGGTTGTGAATTCTAGATCTAGAGGGTTTGGTGGGAAGAAATTATGATGTTATTATGGATCATGTATTGGGAGGACCATGATCCTCATGATTCAAATATCATTTTCCAAGTAGAAAAGTTTTCCTCCATTTTTAAGGTAGGTGTCTTTTTATAATGGTGATAAATCAAGAATTATATAATTTATTTTGTAAATAAAATTGGTTTGACTTATAAATTTTGTTGATCTATTGTGTAATTGAATGAAGATGGGTTTTTAAAAGGCTATTACTTTAAAAATAGTGTATGAATATTATGTGTTTGATGAAATGAATCATTTGTGGTTTTGAATCTAAAATGGACTTTGAAGCATGAAAGCTATTGTAATTCACTATAAAAATGTTGTATAAAATGTGAAAATCGATTAATTTTCATTTTTGGAAAACATAGAACATTTGGAACCATAGATGAATAAAATATAGACATATGAAAACCTTAGTTTTTGTGGAACCACTAGGGATTACTCTTTCCATATCAATAACATATGGAAAGACAAAATACCAATAGGATTAATATTTTAATGACTTAATGTTCATTAACATGTCTTAAAATATAATACTATATGTTAGAGCCTACATTTTTTTGGTTTTATATATGATGGTATTTCATCATGAAAGATTTCTCACATTCTTATGCTATGTAATTTTCATGGATAACCCTGATTGTTCCTTTATTCTATCTCACGTGTACATTCATAATTATATATTATTATTATATGAAATTCATATAATGAAACAAAAATATGTTTTACAAAATGTTTATTCATTGGTAATTTATATAAAATATAGTTTTGTTTTAATGATATAACTATTGGTTAAACTGGTTTAGATAAAGTATATGTTCATGGTGGTATCCTAGAAGTAATAGTGATTACACCATAATTTTAACTTTTGGAATTTATATATTTTATTTTTAAGGAATCAGGTAAATGGAAGGGAATATTGAAGTTCACTGGCTTCTATTTGATGTCATAATCTACATAGAAGATTATGAAGGTGGAAATGGTTAGTCACAAGGATACATGGATTTTATCTTTTCATGTTTTTTTATGTTTAGATTTTTGGGTATTTCACTATTGTGTCTCTTTATTGTTCATTTAACTTTCATGTTTTACTTTTTTGGTTTATATCCTTTCAGATATTCATGAGACTTATTTGGTGGTTTTTTGATCTCCACCATGTGGTTGGAATTCGTGGATGTTGTTTCATGTCGATGAAGGGTGGATCGTTAAAAAAAATTCAGAGTCATTACATAGTGAGAAGTGTTGTAACACATCCTATTTTTTGATCTGGGTTCATGGTAGAAATGAGTTATGACTATAATAATTAGGGTATAAATTAAAAGAGAGTGCCTTCCTTTCTCACTTTCATGTATATACTGAAGTAACTGTGGGTGGTTATAAATATTTACCAAGATTGAGATTTTTCATTGAGGTTATTTAAATAAACTAGATATTGTGTTTAATTAGATTAACCTATTCCCTTTTAATTTTTTTCAATAAATTGTTGAATCCCTATTTTCTTTAAATTTTTATTATTTAAAGGATTAGATATGGATTCTTGGTGTCCATATTTTGATTCAGGAATTTTCAATTGAATTAATTGGATATTATCTTTTCTATTTATTATAAAATTCCTCTTAGAAGAGATATTATGAATATTGGAAAGGGTGAACCAATAGATTTTCTTCAAGTGAATTTTGTAATTGACCCTCCATTGCAAAAAGCTGTTATCTTCACTTTAGAGACTATAGTTCAGGAACGTATGGGAAACTAGGGATGGATGGGGGATCAAGTATTATAATTTATAATGTTTAATCTAACTATATTATATGGTGATAAGTGACCCCATGAGGCTTGAGTAGTTTAAAAGAAACCTATACTTTTTGAAAACTCCATTAGACTCTATGGTGGTTTTTTCCCACTTACATTTCTAAAGGACCGTGATGAGAATGGTGTGAATCCATCCCACAAGCTAACATATATAAGGATATCACATGGAATTATTAAAATAATTCATCGAACCAACTATTTTATCGTAAAGAATTGCAACTGGAAAAGTCACAAGAATTTATAAACTTGTAGAAAGGGGAGCATTCATTTATAGGGTATTCCACTCATTTCACTGATATAGTAGACATGTGACTATATCATGATTCCAAGGACACCCTCAAAGATCAAGGGATTGAGATGTGTCTAATTGATAATATTAAATTGATGTTGAATCTCATATACACATTGACCATTAATGAGCATGTTGAAAAAGATCTTATTTTTTAGGAAAATATATTTAGGAAAAAAATCTTAGTTGGGCATTATTTTCTATGGTAATTATTCATGGTGCGTCTTCCATCCAAAGAAAAAGTGAATGTGGTCATAATTTACATTTGGATTAGTTTCTAGTGCTTCTTTAGGATAGAATCATATTTTTATATAAGTTTGTAGGGTCTTTTCATAACAATCCAAAATGTACAAAAGATCCATGGAATTCTCATCATTGTGGTAAATATGGCCACCTTAATTGCATTCATGGGAGAATTTCCCTGGGTTTTTGAGATAGATCCACTATTAACAAAGGATCATAGGTTCATTATGATACGTCAAGGGTTGTTGGATCTCATTCTCATTCTAAGATTGATACTAAAAAAATAAAAGGGATGGGGTAATATTGGATATATTTTTGTAGTTGAGTGAACACTAAAGGAATCTGAAGTGGGTCCCACTACTTTTATAGGTAAAATTTTCATATAATCCAACATGGTTCTTGATTGTTTGGATAGTGGTTAATCTCAATATCTTATGTAATCTAAGTTGATTAATTAGTTGAGATTACATTTTGAGCTTATGTCATTCATGTTGGATCTTTTTGTACCTTTGTAAAAGAGGAATTAACAAGGTTTAGATTTTTTAGAGTGTCATGTGATGATTATAGGCCATACTGATTTATAGTAATTCTTATTTCTTGATCACAATATCTTAGACCTTAAAATAATAATTGATTAAATGATCTGTTTTAAGGACTATATTGAATGTTACCATTGTTGAGTTCATTTTTCATCTAATACTAAGATTCCTCATGTATTCTAGGATGAGTGGGAATCAAGATCAAGGAGGTTAGGTCCACTTATTCCTTATGTTGTAATAATATAATTCTAGTTATAAGAGAAGTTCATTGATTTCATTAATCCTCATTTGAGCATTCCAATTCATGTATTTGTGAGTGTGTACCCTGAGGTTTTTCCAAAGTATTTTTCTATGTTACCACCTCAGAGAGAGATTGATATCACTATGGGATAGATTCCTATAACGAAGCCCATTTCTATTCCATCATATCACATATATTATATTGAGTTAATGAATGTTAAATTCCGTCTTGTAGAACATTATGAAAGGGGATTTATTCAACCTAGAAATTCAACTTGGTTTTTTCATACTCCCCTTGACATGTAGTCAAATGCAATCCGCACACATCATATTAATTAACAAATTCTTAATTAGTTGACCATTAAGAATAAATACCCCCTTAAAAGGACTACAGATCCATTTAATCATCTTATAGGAGCTCCATGTATTTCCATAACTGATCAATGATCAAGAAACCATCAGTTGATATTTTGAGAAGAGCATATGCCTAAGATAATGTTTAGGATCCAATACTAGAATTTTGAGTTATTAGTTATCCTATTTGGTCTCACTAATGATATTAGGATATTTATTGAATTGGTAAACCATATATTTTAGCTATTCTTAGTCACTTTCATTTTCATTTCTGTGAGTGATATCTTTTCATTATATATTCTATATAAGGAACACAAGGTTCATTTTAATATTATTCTAAGAATATTGAAGGAACATCCCTGGTATGGTAAGAATTAAAATTTTGAATTTTGGATCTATGAAATAATATTTCAGGGGCATTTTTTATCCAAAAGTAGAATGTTAGTGGATCCTAAAAATATTTATGCAGAAATTTATTTGGATAAAACAAGATTTTTTTTGAAATATGGTGATTTGGGGGGATTATCCTAAAATTACCAGAAATATTTTCAATAATTTTCCATACTTGCATCTCTACTGATAGAATTAACCTGTTAGGGTTTCATTGTTAAGTTAAATGGAAAATTATAGTGGTATTTTTAGGAACTAATGGCGAGGTTGAAATTAGACCTAGTTTCAATTTATATGGAACCATGATCAGGTAATTTTGTATTATAAGATTCTTTATGTATGGGATTAGGGTGTGTTTTGATGTACTGAATACATGTGGTGGCCTAGAGATCTAACCAATTATATATTCATTAGAATAAATTCCATAACATGACCATTATTTTTAATCTATTACGTACTCACCCACTATATGGTGAAACTATCTCTTTGTGGAAGGATTTCAAGTATATTCTCACAATAAGGGAAAAATACATGTCTACATATAGGGATTAAAACATGGGACAAAGACACAAGGTTGAATATCATTGACATTCAATTTTGATATTTCTTATACTATAAAAAATGGAACTTTAATGGTCTACTATTTGAGAAGGATTCTAACAACTCAATCCTTGAAGGAATCAATGGAGGATTTTTCATTTATTAATCGATTTTCTGATATGAGTTTTAGAGTCGAAGAATTTTGTGGGAAGGTGTTATTAGCTTCAGTGAAGGAAAACTCTTCATTTGATGACCTGGTTCAGCTTGATCTAGTAATAGACACTAGTTTCTAGTTATTTATTGGAATCCTTATTGGCAGGGAGAGCTCAGGTTGTTGTCTCAATCTACCACTGGAGTTTCTTTGCATGTTAAGTTAGTCATTATAGAATATCTGACGAAATAATTGTTACATAGTGGAAATAAGACTAGTTTGTTCATACACATTTGGAATTCCATGATGTATCATGATATGATATTTCATTGTTAGTTTCTAGGAATGTGGCAGTGAATTTCTAAATCATTATCATGATGCATTTCTTGGCATATGATTAATTTAGATAACATTATACCTTCTCATTTTTTTGTAACCTATTCCCATTCTAGTGTGAATATTTGATGATATATCTATGGAATTTCTTATAGGTACAAAAATAACTCATATATGGAAATATTTTATTTTGGATATCATTTATTGAAATATGTAATTGGATATTTTCCTTTTTATTACATAGGTGATGAATGTGAAAGAGATCAATTTCTTGTATGTCTGAGAGAATGTGAAGCTCTTTGGTTTTCCCTCTATGATTGTATCTAATAAGGAACTAAAAATTGCATCCATGTTTTCAAAATGATTGTAAGAGGTGATAAGAATCTAGTTGAAATTAAGCATGGAGTATCACCCTTTGATTGATTGATAGAATATGTAGGAAATTTAGATCATTGTGGAAATTCTTTGGGCATGCGTTCTTGATTTTACATGTTGCTAGGAAAATCATCCACCTTTGTTCAAATTTTCATATAACAACAATTATCATGATTTTATTAAAATGGAACAATGAAATGATTTTTATGGGTGACCATGTAGATCTTCCTTGTTCTAGAAATCTTTGGGAGAGAAATATATAGTTGGGAGAGACTTGTTTATGAGATGATAAGAAATGTACAGTTGATCCAGGAGATGTTGGAAATAGCTCAATATTGTCATAAATCCTATGTAGACAATAATCATTTCCTATTGTAGTTGGATGTTTGTGATAGGGTATTTCTCAAAATTTCACCACATATGGGAGACCATCAATTAGGTATGTAAGGTAAGTTGAAATCTTGGGTTTTCTAGAAAATATGAGAAAATGAAGAACACAAACATAATTCTCTACTCATGATTTAATCCCATATCTTTATCTCAAACCATTGAAAAACCATATCACAATTTTAACAAGCCCAAAATTGTTACAGGATGAATGAATAATAGTACAAGTAACCTCATTTGGTATCACGTGATCCCTTCACATCTAAAATAACATCTTGAACACTTCCCTCCAAAGTCCATGATGGCCCATCCCATCATTCATTGTCATCTATGTTACAAATCTTCTTACATCCATGAAATAAAAAAGGTTATGTTCTAATCTTATGTCACCCTATTTGTCACACATGTTTATAAGGACAATGATAATAGGGATGGTTTTAGACAATCCACATTCATACCCAAATCAGCACAAATAGATAGTTTATTTATCATGGTGTCATCATTTCGCTTCAAATGAACCTCGAACTCCAACATTCTACATAACATTCCAATGGATTCCATTGATCAGTTCATCCGAGAATACCTCATTATTAAATCAGTACATTATATAAAATTTATCCCTATAATATCATTGAACTACTCTTTTTCACTTCTATATTTCTATATTTATCATAACTAACCACCATAGCATTCCATGAAGCCAAATTCCTGACAAGAATCTCATCGAATAGCTTGTGTCCATTTGAAATATTCCCAAATTTTTAATACATATCAAAAAGAGAGGTATCCACATTAGAATCCATGGTTAACCCCACAAAATATCTTTATTTTTTATGCCTCTTCCCAAAAAAGATGTTTCTTGAAGAACCATGACATGTGTAATAACAGGATAGATTATGTGTCGGGTGTGAAGTCGGTAGGTTGAATTTTGTTGAAAAGGTGACCAACTTTAGGATAGAAATTAAGGGAGAGGTCAATAGAAATCATGGTGGAATTCTATAGGTGGATGATGGGACATTAATTATATGTGAAAATGGAGTAACTATAGTTGGGGAATTCCAGTGTAGAGTAATAATTGAAGAATCTTGTGGGGATGAAGTTGTTTTGGTCGAGGGTTTAGTAGATCATAAAGGCCTGAACTTAGAGGATGTGGATGATGTTGGATCATGATCTTAATAGGGAATTTATATTCAAATATTCATTGTGGTGGGGATGGTGGAGGAGTTTCCTTGGGATTGTGACTATAGACATTTTTTGGTGGATTCCATCGACTTGTATCCTGGGAGATAGTCTCTCTCAACCCCACCAATTTTGTTGGATGTATGTATTAATTCGAGCTTGTAAGGTTTCATACAGAAATTATTATGAAATGAACCAATGTGGGAGGTGGGTTGGGGGTTTCTGGGGATGAAAGAGGTGGTAAAATGGAGAGTGAGTGTGATGATATATTTCTGGATATGGAACAAGGTGAGTTCCACCCATTTGATAATGATTGTTTATATTGGTGCTACTGGTAATGGGGGGAGCACTGCTCCCCCACTCCCCATGTAGTCCCTAACCATGAAATTAATTATTTTTATTAAACTACCCCCTAAAACTGAAAATTTTACCATTGTTCACATACACCACCTCCACCGGCTGACATAGTTAACCCACTATTATTTGCATCATTCCTCTATTCGGGTCAATTTTGTGATTGTTCGATGGAGGGTTTGATGGTTCCCTAAACCACTTCTTTCCCACTCCATTATTTGGTTAGAGGTTTGCATCCCCTCATTGAATTTTAGAATATGATGCTGAAAATAATGTTCCACTACCTCCAAAAAATGGGAATAAAGAAGTGAATCATCTTGACACTACAACACTTCTTTGTTTATACACATGTGATACTATGGTTTGACCTACTAAACGTACTTACTGGAGTTGGGGGTTTATCAATTATGTGGATACTATGAGTGAAATTAGAACATTAAGGTGGTGTCATGAAATCCACCCACAATTGAAGAGATCCTTTAAATAATTTCACAACCACTATGAAAATTTTATAGGGGTGATTATTGCGTTATTGGTACTGATTAATATTTATTTTCACTTCTATGTATAATTTAGTCTTCATTGGTTTTTTATTGTTGTAGTATTGAAACTAAGAGGAAAGATGAATTGGAAAAGGATATGAACATGCTCGAATGCACTATTCATAAAGTGGATCTTGTCAGATTTTGATGCTACTGTAAAAAAACTAAGGACTCATCAAGTATAAGCTAGTGAGGTATTTATACCAATTAAAATATAAATTTAATTTTTTTATAAACCCAAAATTATGTGAAAAATAAAAATATTATAGATACCAAAAAATAAGAAATTATTGAGGATCCACCAATGGGTAAGGAAACAATTGTTTTCCAATAAGAAAAGGTGGAATAGGAGGATGAAAAAATAAAAGTTCTTGAAAAAAATCAATCCTAAAAAATAAAAATATATAAATCAGAAGCAACGATCAAGAAAAAAGAGGAATAAATTAGATAACTAATGCAATTGGTAAGTGAAAACACCGACAAATAGCAAATAAGAAGAGAAGGTATCATTTCTTGCGATGAAATGAGACATTCTGTAAAGGTGGAAGACCATACAGTGGGTAAAAAAGAAGCTAGAATATATGAGAAACCTTATGAGAAAACCACAACTACCCCTAATAATACCAAAGTAAAACATCTAGAAATAACCCCTTCTCTAATGTAAGAAAACTAGAAACAAGGTACCAAGGATGCTGGTATTCATGAGGCTACAAATAAAGTTCAAGAAGATCCTAAAAAACCACACCTATACCTCAATGAAACTAAATAGAACACTCAAAAATAAAAACATTCTAAACATGATAAATTATTATAAATGTAAAGTCATGAGCATGAAAAGAGAATAAATTGTATTCAACATATGTGTATGAATCATGATATACTAGAAGAAGAAAAATAATACCTCAAAAAAATAGTATATGATTCAACTCAATTGGAAAAATCATTGATGTAGGAAGAATTTAAAATAATACACAACATAAAAGAGCTATTACTGGGTAGGTTATTATTCCTAATTGGGTCAGGTGGACTAAATGACTATAAAAAAGACTATGAAGAGCTGGACAAGCTTTTGTAGATGGATCCTATCTTGAATTTTGTTAGGACCAAAGGGAATGAACACCCTTAATTTAAAATATTTATATTAAATTTACCTAAACTATACATGTTTTATTATAAATATATGTTACTATTATGAAGTGAATATGTTTGGGAAGCTAAGAAAAATTTGTATTCAGTTGCAATAGATGATATATTATCTCTTTTCAAAAAAAGCATGTAAAGTTGGATGGTGAGTGTTAAATTTATCCATTATTATTGTATACTAATATTCAACTAGTTTTACATCCTTTATTCCTTTTAATAGATTTTAATTTACAGATACTTATGTTTAGATTATAAAAAAATGTGTGAAAAGGGGAAAATAGATGGAATTATCCCAGATAAATCATCTATAATTACATGTGCTGTAATAGTGAGTGTAATATTCTCTATATTATTAAAATTGTAAATATATTAATTAATATTTTACTTAAATTTATTCATTTTTACATGAAATAACATCTGGGGAAAACAAAAAATTTAAAGATATTTTGTTAGAGAAACCAGTAATGGAAGTAATGAAGTTGAATAGAAATGTGTTCATCACCATCAATAAATAAAGTCTTCATTGGAAATTTCTCATGTTTGATATTGAGAAAAAAATATTTCATCCACTATAACTCCATGTAGCCTCAGAGGGGTGCTGCTATAGATGATTTTTTTCAGAAGGATGATTTAAAAATGATAAATGTTATTCTATTCGGTATAAAACCCATTTTCATATAAAACAACTGACTGAAAAAAAAAGTCTAAAACATGGAGAAAACATTTATTGAAGAAATAATCAAAAAAATGGAGTACTGAATACTTATAAAAGACTACTCCTACACTGTTGTTCATAGTGGAAAACACTCCTTGGCAGGGGGATGCAACATTGGACTATGGAATAATTGTTCACAATATATTAGAGAAGCTGGAAACTGATCAAGCGTATAAAAAGAAGCATGTGTAGGATGAATTTTATGACCTTCACCTATATATAGAACATTGTGTCCTTATAGAACATACATATAACTAGAATAAAACATCATATAGAAGAAATAGTTTCCTTTTAGAAACAATGCTTCCTGAATCAACATAACTAGTTAAACAACCTGGTTAAATTAATATGAAATCAAAGTGTAATTGAAATGGTTCTGATGTTTTTAAACATTTATGCAACCAACATTTATGGATATGACTGCAAACTGAATTTGAATGTTTTAAGGTTATTAAACAGGTATACAACCCAGTTTCATGGATGTTTTTTAGTTTGGGTGGTGATGGAAATGAGTTTGGAAATATGTCAAGGGAAGATATAAGTTTTTTATAGATAATTATTCTGAATATTCTCTTATATAATGGTGGTTTCTTTTTATTGGTATCAATATTTCATTATTAGTTACTGTTAGTTCATAATTTTTTTGGATGCTTTTTGATGACTAATGGATACTATATTTATAATTTACTACTTCACTATCATTATATTGATGATTTACCCATCGCAATATTGATATTTAAATTTTAATATTGAGGTTATATTTGTTCTAAATAGGTATTATATAGATTTCATATAATATTTAATGGAATATTATGTGAAATGGGTTAAATTTGGTTTTTGTAATCGCATCTGATCTTATTTTGTATTATAAATTAAATTGAGAATATTATGTGCTTATAAAAGGAATTATTTTTTTTTGTGGAGAATTATTATTTTCAGTATTTATATTTAGTGTTGATAATTGAAATTGATTTTTAGTGTCATTTATTGTAGTGGGTTATATTTGGTTTGGGTAGTTTCAATTGGTAATTGCAATATGGTATTATTTGGTATTGGAAATTGTAGTGGGAAAATTATGTGATTATGAGGGAATTATTTTTGTAGGGGAATTATTTGGTTTTGATGTTATATTTTGTTCTAGTTATTAAAATGGTTTATATTTTCTGTTTGTAATTTCAATGGGTTATATTTTCTTTTGGTTATTAAAATGGTATATATTTGGTGTTCGTAATTACAATGGGTTATATTTGGTTTTGATAATTGCAATTTGTAATTAAAATCTAGTCTTATTTGGTTTATGTAATTGCATATTGTCATATTTGGTTTTGAATGTTACAATGGGTATATCATGTGCTTGTGAGTGGAATTATTTTCTTCTAAGGAGAATTATTTTGTTTTGATTTCATATTTGGTTTTTCTAATGAAATTATTTATATTTGGTATTGGTAATTGAAATAGGTTATATTTGGGCCACATGAATACAGGCCCTAGACACACTATATAAAAGGAGCATCCCCAGAAGAGGATTCAGAGCAGGTGCACTCACCAGAGAAGAGCCAAATGGATTGTTAGAATGAGAAGGTATGGCTATGCCATCGGTATTAGCCTGTTCTTGCACGGGAAGCCTATCTAGATGGTCATGCAAAGGTGGAGAGCTATTATCAAGATGAAGATGTTGGGGAGGGGAAGTTCCTTGTATATGTCTAGTTTAATTCCCTAAGACCTTTGGGTCATGTAATCTTATAAGCCTATGGGCCATGTAATCTCTGAGCCTGTGGGCCTTGTAAGGGTTCCCCCTCATCCCTTTAAAGGGGGGTTATCAAAAATCAATAAAAATGAAGGCCTTCGAGCCATTCAGGTAAATGGGTTATATTTGGTTAAGGTAATTGAAATGGTTTATATTAGTGTTGGTAATTACAGTGGGTTATATTTGATATTGGTAATTGCATTTTGTAATTGTTATCTGGTCATATTTGGTTTTGGTAATTGCATCTGGTCTTATTTGGTTTTTAAAATTGTAGAGGGAATATTATGTGCTTATGAGGGGAATTATTTGTTTTTTATGTTATATTTTGTTTTGGTAATTGCAAATGATATTTTGTGTAGGTAATTTCAATGGGTTATATTTGGTTTTATTAATTGAAATGGTTTATATTTTTTGTTGGTAATTACAATGGGTTATATATTGTTTTAGTAATTGCAATTGATAATTGCAATCTGTTCATATTTTATTTTGGTAATTGAATCTTTTCTTTTTGGGTTTTAGAAATTATAATTGGAATATTATGTGCTTATTAAGGGAAATATTTTCTTCTTAAGTGAATTATTTGGTTTTGATGTTATACTTTTTTTGGGTAATTTCAATTTGTAAGTCAATGAATTGTTATGATCAATTTTTTAGTACAACAAATATGATCTTCACTACTATCACATTCAGGTTGCATACAAAAAATGCATACAATAGAATTAAAATTTCCAAAAATGGTATCCCAATCCTAATCCATTACAACTAAATGTAGACTATAAAATATTATAGCCTATAAATTCTTACAATCAGTCATTACAATTTAAAATACAACTACCATCCAATGTTGTCTACACTGCTCAACCTCTTCCAATGTTATGCCAATAGTCTACCTTCAAATATGAAGTTCCAAATTGGTTGAAAAGTCTTACTGAAATAGAAAAACCACACAATTACAACACTTATAGAAAATAATGCTATTAAAAATTACATTTAAAATGATTTTTCTAGATGTAACACACAAATTTTATCTTTCTTTCTCTCCAACTCGCTTTGTGAAAATAAAGATGATAAAAGATAATACATTAACAATAGTAAACTGCTCTTATAAATGGAATGTATCATAAAATTTAATCACAACATCATCATAATAATAAACTTTTGTTATTCCACTGTACCCCCTTTAGGCAGCCATTTTTTAAAAATCTTTTCATTCAATATCCCCCTTTATTATTTCGGTTCTTTTTAAAAGAATAATATCAAAAAACTGAATCTTAACTATCACAAACATTAACTCAATCCAATGATGTATTTATGACATTCAACTCCTTTGTAATATTACTAAAATTATAAAATCTAATGTCATAACCTGTATCTGTCTAACATGCTATGGTAATTAACTTCATTCCCATTCATGCTAAATATTTGTAATGTTTTCCTATAATTTATTTTATATCAGTAATTACTTCAATAGAAGATCCTTCAAACATCACAATATTTCTATCCAATTGGTTCCATCTCCCAAAAATATATTTTTCAAGATTTTATCTCACATAAAGTGGTTTATAAATTTTTAAAACATCAAATCAAAGATATCCAACAAACTCAAACATTTGACAATAATATTCAAAAACATCATTAGATGATTTATATAATATACAAAATTGGTCATCACAACAAACCATTCCAATAACATAAATTAATTGAACTCAAATTTCAATACATGATATCAGAAAACATACACCAATCATTTTATATTCGTTTTGAAATAATTAAAATAACTTGGGTGTATATCTAGTAGAAACATGGAAAATCAATGCATGGTAAGGTTAATGATTACGAGACAACTTCTCCCGAATATCAAATTCTTTCTTTATATTATGATACCAATATTTTCCCAACAATCCCTCAAAATGATTAAAAAATAAAAAACACTTAAATTTTGATGAACATAATATTTAATCAATCCATTAAAACATTATCTTAATTGTGTTCTATGAATATCCAATTATAAGGCATATTTTAAAAATCAATGCAACCACTTTTCTCGAAAAATGAATGTCTATTATACTGTTTTTTTCCTTACTACATGTGATTAAATGATCTGGGATTTTATCAATTATATAGATAATGTGAAATAAATGAGATAACTAAGGTGTTATTATTAAAATCACCTAAAATTGATGAGATATATTAATTAATTTCACAACCATTGTATAATGATTACGTGGGTGATTATTACATTATCATTATGTATTAATATTTATTTTCACTTCAAGGTATAATGTAGTCCTCATAGTCTTGTTATTGTTTTAGTATTGGAACTGTAAGGAATATGTAATAGTTAAAGGAAATGCACAATTTTAGAACCCACCATTCACAAAGTGGATCCTGTCATATTTTTATGTTTCTATAAAAAAACTAATGCTTCATCAAGTTTCATCTAGTGAAGTAATTATACCAATTAAACTATAAATTTAATTGTATTCTAATTCCATGGGTATGTAAAAAATAAAAAAATTATAGATTCAAAATGAAGAAAAAATTATTGAGGATCCAACAACTTGTAAGGAAGCTATTTCTATCCAACATGAATAGGTCAAACTGGTGGATGAAAAAATAAGAGTTCTTGAAAAAGAAAATTCAGCATTGAAGATAAAACTATATAAATTTGAAGCTATTATTAGAGAACGCATAGAAAAAACTAAAAAATGGAATCTAATGGTATGTGAAAACTAAAACATATAGGTTAGATTAAGAGACATTATCATTTAATGTGAATAAAGGAGCCATTCTGTAAAGGAGGAAGACCAGATAGTGGGTAAAAATAAGCTTTGATGCAGGAGGAACCTGATGAAAAAAAATCACTTATTCTTAGTAATAATGAAGGAAAAAATCTGGAAATAACCCCTTATCTAATAAAAGAATACCAAAAACAAGGTACAAAACAATCTGGGATTCAGGAGGCTACAAATCAAGTGCAAGAATTTGCTGAAAAAACAATTCCTCTACCTCAAATCATCCAAACAGAACACCCAGAAATTGAAATATTCCGAACAAAATCAATTATTCGAAATGTAATGTCAAGATCAAGAAAATATAATAAATTGGATTAATAATATGTGTATGAAACCAAAAATACCATAATAAGGAAAACAACACTTAAAAAAAATTGTAGAATATCTACCTCTTTTGGAAAAAAATCATTGATGTTTGAGTATTTTCAAAGAAAACATAACATAAAAGAGCTATTACCAGGATGGAAGATATTACAAATTTGTTGAGGAAGAGTAAACAACTAAAAAAATTCTACCAATATCTAGGGATGATTTTTTAGATGGACCGAATCTTGTATGTTTTTAGGACCAAAGGGAATGACTACTATTAAATTAAAATATTTCTATTAAGTTCCCCTAAACTGTACATTTTTTCTTATAAATTAATGTCTTTATTATGTATTGAATATGTAACATCCTTAGTAATTATAGAATATTACTTTTTCATATTTATTAATATTTATGAATTATAAATTAATTTTAATTAAGGTGTGATATGTCTGATAGCGCACCCAACACGAAACAATAGCTTTCTTTGAAAACTTACATTTCACACAAGAGTGGGTTTTATGGAAAAATATTATATTATTAATATTATTATATTATGTTTTAGTCATCACATAACCATTTTATTGGTGGGAATTAATAATATTTACAGAATTATTGAATTACAGTTTACAAATGTTTATATAATGATTCTTTGGATAGAAAATAAAAACCCATTTAATATAAAGGATGTGTTCATTTGAAAAACTATTTAAGTGAGAATAATTGTGTTTATAAAATAATAAAATATATCTTATTTTATTATATTAATCAAATATAAATTAAATATTATTTTTTAAATTAATCTTATATGTTTTCTAGACATTATATAATAACAATTAAATTTTATGGATAAAATTAGTGTTTTCAAAAAATGCAATTTTACTGCCTTTTGGTGGTAAACCCTTTTTAAATATATTTTTTTCACTTTTATTTGTTCTATGTAAAAATATATAAATTTTTATTTAGAAAATAGACATATAATTTCACTTTGGTTTAATTTTTGGTATTTTTCTAATAAAAATCATTTTTTAATTAATAGTGAAAAAATACTGCATTTTAATTCAAAACATCATTTTTGTCTAATTTAATTATATTATAAGATTACCCTTTTACATGGTTTTAAGTTATAATTAGATTAAGTTTTTACCATTTAATACAATTTTTTCCATTGAAATAAATTTAACATTTAAATTGGATATAAACACATGTCAATCTTTTGATGGCTTTTACATTTTGAAAAATCGTTTCCCCAATCTTTCAACAAGATTAGCATTAAATTAATTTTAGTTACTTTTGTGAATTATATTTTCCAAAATGTTCATAATTTATTGTAATAAGTTTGAAAAATGTAATCTAATATGATCAATATAATTGTTGGTGAATAGTAACTTTAGTGTTTTATTTACCAAGGCTAAAGGTAAATCAGGTTAATAAAGGTAAAAATAATAATATAATAATATAAAAATACCCTAACACTTGTAGTAATATTATTGTATGAGCTATACCTGAGAAAAAAAATCTTTTGGTAGAAATGGTGGCCTTTGGAAGCCACTTGGGTGTGATTATGACATTTATAACATTTAATTTAAAGAAAAGGAAAAAAATTCATAATCATGTATCCTCTTAATAAAACAAGTTTAATATGGGGTTACATAAGTGATATATTCAAATGTAAATAGTCATAATAAATATAAAAAAATTACCTACATCATGGTAATTTATTTACACTTTTTTAAAAAAATATTAAACTTTTTTATGACACAATGATGATGCAATAATAAATTTATTAATTAAAGAATCGAATAAATGATATTATAAATATTTAGAAAAATATTATATGAAATAATTTATGCCATAAACACATTTTTTAGGTTTCCATGACATGTTATAAGTCTATTAATTTGTTTTTTGATGTTATATATCTTTTTGGATTTTATTTAAATTCAATGGAATGAATAGTGTAAAAATTGACATTATTGATATTTTATAAAAACATTAATTTATTATACAATTTAAAAATACTAAAAATAATTTAAAATCAAAAATTGAGTATTATATGGTCTAAAAGTTCATTAATTTCCCAATTATAGTATATTTACCCCATATTATAAAAATTTATAGCATATTAATATTTAAAATGTTATTACCACAATTAAAATTAAAAGAGGAAATTAAGGGTAAAATGAAAAGATATGGTTTAAAATAAATTCAATACCTATCTAAAAATTATTGGATGAAAGGATTTATAAATATCCTAATCTTATCTTATAAATTTCTCATGTTTGAGTCATGTGGATTAAAAAATTAATTTATATTAATTTAATATTTTAACTGTTTCCAAGGGTGCCTCTCCCCTCTCTTATAAAAAGGTACCCAATCTTCTCTAATACTCACACTTCAAGAACCATTTGGTTAAAAAAAATAGATTCCCAAACCCCTTCTTATAATCCTTCCCCAGTTTCTTGAGGCCATATTTTAGGCAGAATACCCTTCTTAGAGGTGTTGAGGTATTTTTCAAAGGCGATGAACCGAAAAGAGGTATTGTTTTTAAGTGTTTCTCTTTGTTTATTCTTCCACATACTTTAAATATTATTCTTCTATGATTAAAAAATAAATACAGATTCCTAAATATTCTGAGATTTTATTACTTCAATATCATTACCTATGTCAGTCTCCAATTTCATCAAATGGTAAATGAACATTTCATTCGTGTGTATGGCAGACTACCGCCTCGCGTACTAGTATAGATCATTTTTCATTTATGTCTATAAGGAATAGTTATAATGATGGAATAAATGTTTATATATGATACTAATGACATATTTATCATTTTAAAATAATAATATTTCAATTATGTTCTTACCTTCCATGCACATAAAAATGATAACGTCGTTCATGTATACGTGTGAACTATGACCCCCAAGAAGCGATGTGAATTGTTTTTATTCACCAAATCACTTGGATGATATATATAAGTATATTTAAATGTTTATAATGATTTTTATAATATTATTATCATTATGTAAAGATAAAATAATAATTACTTTACTTCCATAATGGTCAATGAAAAATGGAAAACATTACTCATGCATACGTAGAGCCTACCATCTCCATGATTATAATGTTCTTCATTTTTTATAAAAATAATTATTAGATTGATTTATAATGTATTATTAATGTATAAAAGTTATTATTAAACCGTGAATACTATTATGGAGATGATTTACTTATGATGACATGGATAATTCACATCATAACAAATTCATTTTTGACTCATGTACCGAATATCGACAAAACATCCAATATGAACTTAAATAAATATGTAAGTTTTGTACTAAGGTAATAAGTGATAAAAATGGAATAATAAATTTGAAAATGTTACTTATTAAAGTATAAATTAATGTATGTTTTTTATTCTTGAATATAATTATTGTATGTGATGAGTCAGACTCATGGTAAGGGACATTGTCTCAATCTCTTTACATTGAGGAAAATTTTGAAGTTATACACAAAATTCCTTTATAAGGTCTATAATCAACCTCATTGACTTTTAATTTAATTCAAAGGATTTAAAAAGGAATCTTTTTATATGAAGAATTTTACTAAATTATAAAGGGAATATTTTCTAAGGTATACAAAGACAATGGCTTTTCCACCGCTATGACCATTATTTGGTATTTAGATTCCTCTATAATCCATAATGTTTTTAATGAAAAATAAATATTATTTCCCATTTTCAGTGATTTTTGTATTGAAAATGATTTCGAGAATGTATTAATTATATCAATATCCTGAAATAATATTTTTTTTATTGCAAATTCTAACAGTGAATTTCCATTATTCTTATTTTATGTGTTATGATTTTTGTTATTTGGCATTTCTTATGTATACAGGTGGTCCCATAATAAATCAAAAGTGAGTGAGCTCATAATATATATACAATGCATTGGGTAATGATAAGAAGTAAAAAAATAAGGTTTCTCCTAATAAATTTATGGAATATACTGTGATGGTTATTCCAGACATAACCGTAAATGTTACTCCATATATAGTTTTAAAAGATACAATGTAAGTATGACATAGATGCAATAAGATCCCATTATGATTTATGATTGCTAAGAATTTTTTTGAATATTAATATTTCATGAGGTATGTTAAATATTTTATTTTTTGGGTGAAATGTATGATTTTTTAAAAATTCTTTCTTGGGTTTATAAGTATTCTTTGGCTAACATTTTCTTTCCTTTTTTTATTTCCCTTAATATGGTTTTAGTGCTCATCCCTAGTTTTTAAACTGTTTTCCCAATGTATAAGAATGGGTAAGATAATGGAACAAGTCAAGAAGTTTTTTAATTTAAAGAGTTATATTTTTTGAAAAAAGGATACTGAGTACACATGCCTAATTTTCAATATTTATGTTATTATGTAATAGTTATGCCCAAATTCTCTAAAACTCTAAACCTAAAAAGATCCTAAATTTGAATTCTTGACTTAACTCATTAATTTTTAATGTTTAATAATGAGGCCTTATTTTCAGTATCCGTGAACTGTTTAGATATCTTTAGAGGTTAATGTGTCATTTAAGCATAAGTGGAAATCTATATATAACCACAATGTTTATTATATTAGAAAGAAGAATAGTTACTTTAAAAAAATTTAATGATTTTAAGATAACATTAATAATTATTTCTTAGTATTAATCTTCCTCATAAGATATTATATGATGATTTTATAGATATACTCACACTATCCTTATTGGTTGTAGTAAATGGATGTATCCAGCTAGAACCAATGTACCAATGGATGTGAAGGAAAATGGTGTGGTTATATGAATAAGAAACCGAAAAAAATGGTAGATGCAATTAGAACTATCATGGTTATTCTAAACTGACTATCAGGAGTCATGATAAACTACTTTAACCTTGGTGATTTTTCTACTGTATCATATATGAGAGAATCAAATCCCAATGGATGTTCAGGTAACAATCATAAAGGTAAGTATAGTCAAATACATATGTGTCAAGGATGTGGAATGAAACACCTAGGAAAATGTGTTAAAGGGGTGAGAAGATGTTATATATGGGGTAATGAAGGTCATAAATCAATAACCATATATAGAAAAAATAACTATCTAGTTGACTCTTTGAATGGTAAAGGTGTTCATTCTGAGTTTTCAGTTGAATATTTTAAATTTGGGGAGTATGGTCATTATGCAAATAGATGTCCCACAAATAAGGTTTTATAATGGGATCAATAGGAACCTACAAAAATATGTTTCATAATTCCTAATTACCTTCCAATTGAATATGAGTACTGTGAAAATGACATATGAAGGGTATGGATTATTTCTTGACTAATGTTTTGAAATTATTGAATATTAGGATATAATTAATTTTTTTATTTTTGGGAAAGAAGTATTATGGAATAATAGGGAATGTTTTGGTTAAGGGAACATGAAGAATTAATAATTATTAAGAATTCAACATATAAGGGATTTGATAGTTATGTTAGATCTATGGATAATTAAATGTTTAAAAGTATTAATTCCCTTTTGATGATGGGATTACTTTGGAAGACATTTTCTAGTCTGTGTAAACCTAGGGTTTTTTATATGATAATGTTATTTTATAAAGAATTATCAATTATTGTGTATATGTAATTACAAAGGAATGGGTAACCATTATGGTTTATATGATCATTGATTTTAAGGAAATTATAGGTTATTACATTTTGGGTTTCAAAATGAAAGGTATGACATAAAATTTTATGATAAAACATGTGATGGTTATTTTTTAGGATTTTATCTCATTTTTTGAATTTTATATGAATTATATAGTTTTAGAAAAAGGAAAAACATGCCGACTGTTTGACAACCTGTTGCGTCCGACTAGGCTATAGGAATCGAACCCACAACCAAAGTACGATATGGATTTATCACCTACCACTAACCTGTGTGAAGTCCCTTTTTATTATAACCTATTATTTTTTAGTTAAATGAATTCATGGATTAAGAATATGTTGATTTGGTAGTAAAATTTTTTATTTAATAGATAACCATGGGATAGGAAAATGATTTATGGATTAATTGATAAATGTTATTTTGGGAGACGTTCACTATTTTGGGAACATTATATGATTAATGTAAATAGAATACTATGGAATTTTATTCAAGGAATACAGGTTGAATTATTTAATTGGGGACTTATGGATATTGGGGTTATTTATTGAAATGATTAACCTGTCATGGAGAAAATGTGATTAGGAAATTACTTTTTTGTATGAGACATTAAGAGTGAATTATTTTATTTATAGATAAATGTTAAAACTTATCCTAGAAAACTATGTGATCAAATCCTTTTGAATTTTGATATTCAATATTAGTTTGGAATATTTGAGTAATTTTAAGGAAGGTTATTTTTTGAATGGTCTATGTTCGAATTTGGGTATTACTTGGAATTTTTTAGATTTAAAGTAGTTTTTCCTCATCCTAAGGTTAATATTTTTTAAAGAATTGTCTTATATTATAATAAAAATTTTGGTTTTGGTTAATATTTCATTACATGATAAATAGATATTTAATATTTTGTGGATTATGACATTATATATATGTTTATTCTAGTGTTTCAGGAAAGGGAAATAATTATCTTAAATACTCATCGTTTAGAGAAAAAGATGATTTTGTGGTATAATTTGATTATAGTATGAAACCATACTTGTCAAGTAAGTGCATTTACTTATGGTCTTATTCTAAGTAGTTAAATAATTACTCAACTCTTTGAAAATTTTCTCAATATAAAAACATTTTCCATTTACTTTTCCTTCCATGAAATCAAATACCATTTAACCAATCGCAAGTTTTTGGTTTTTTGATGGTTAGCTTCCTCCTGATCATGTTTTCTATCACTCTCCTTCAAAAATGATGGTTGGTTTTTCTTACATATCCATGTTTTACTAAATGGAATCCTAGTGTGTGTTATCTCAGGTGACCTTTTTTACTTCACTTGAATTCTTTTAAAGTGGATGTTTTATTGAATCTTTTTTCAATGTTTGATTTCCATAAAGTAATTTGGAACAGTGAAACCTTAGTTACAAGACCAAATTTAAAATTGCGAGAACAAAATTTATGAAAGGGGGAATGATGTAACATACATAATAATTATAGAATAATTACTTTTCATATTTATTAATATTTTTGAATTAGATTGTAATTTTATATTAAAAGTGGAACTATGTCTGACAGTGTACCCAACACACAACATTAGGTTTCTCCAAAATCTTATGTTGCACATAATATTGAGTTATAAAAAAATATTATTAATATTATTATTTTATGTTTTAGTTATTGTATAGAAATTATAATGGTGTGAATGTACAGTATTAATTGAATAATGAAAATAGGGTTTACAAATGTAAATATTGTGATTCTTGAGTTAGAAAATAAAAACCAATTGAATATAAAGTATATGTTTTTAAGAAAAACTATTTAAGGGAGAATTATTGCATTTATAAAATAATAAAATAACTATTTTTAGATTATATGAAATATAAATTAAATATGATGTTTAAAATTAATCATTTATGTTTTGTAGACATTATATAATAACAAATACCATTTTACGTATAAAATGGGTGTTTTTCTATAAATGTAGTTTTCCCACCTTCTGATGGTGAACCATTTTTAAATCTAGTTTTATCACTTTTATATGCTATATTTTCAAATATATACTTTTTATTTATAATAGGGTCATTAATGTTCACTTTGGTTTAATTTTTATAATTTTTTCTATTAAAATTCATTTTATAATTAATAGTGAAAAAATACTGCATTTTAATTCAAAACATCATTTTCATCTAATTTAACTATATTGTAAGATTATAATTTTAAATGGTTTTAAGTAATAATTAGATGATTTTTTTATAATTTAATACAATTTTATCCATTATAAGAAACTTAACATTTAAATTGAATATAAACACATGTCAATCTTTTGATGGTTTTACATTTTGAAAACTTGTTTCCTCATTCCATCAGTGGGATTATCATTAAATTAATTTTAGTCACTTTTGTGAACTGAATTTTCCAAAATGGACATACATGGTTTTAATAAATATGAAAATTTTGATCTAACAGGATGAAAATAATTTTTGGTGAATAGTAACTTTAGTATTTTATTTACCAAAGTTAAAGGTAAATCGGGTAATTAAAGGTAAAAATAATATTATGATAATATAAAACTACCCTAAAAAATATTATAATATTATTGGATGAGTTTTTAATGAACAATAAAATCCATGGGTCAAAATGGTGGCCTTTGAAATCCACATTGGTGTGATTATTACATTGAAAACATTTAATTTAAAGTAATGGCAAAAATTTCATAATCACGTCTCTTCTTAACCAAAAATTTTTAATATGGGGTTATTTAAGTGGTATCTTAGACTATAAATTTTCATTATAAATATAAAAATATTTCCCACAACATGGTAATTTATTTACAATTTTTAGGGGATAAATTATTAAATTTAATTATGACACAAGGATGATGCAATAATAGATTTATTAATTAAAAAATCGAATAAGTGATATTATAAATATTAAAATATATGTTATATGAAATAATTTATGTTGTAAATTAATTTTATAGGTGATTATTACAATTTATAAGTCTATTAAATAGTTTTATTCGAATTTATTTCTCATTTGGGATTATATTTAAATTCCATGAAATGAATAGGGTAAAAATTTACATAATTGATATTTTATAAAAAAAATAAATTATTAAATTACTTAAAAATTCTAAAAATAATTTCAATTAAAAAAGTGACTATTATAAGAGCTCCAAGTTCATTAATAGTCCAATTATTGTAAATTTACCCAATATAAGTAAACATTATAACCTCTTAATAATTAAAATCTTGTTACCGCAATTAAAAATAAAAGAGAATAATTAAGGGTAAACAGAGAATATAAGGTTTAAAATAAAATAAATACATGTATAAAAATTATTGTATGAGATTATTTTGAACTATAATCATCTTATATTATTCATATCTCATGATAGAGTTATTTATATTAAAAAATTAATTTATATTAATTTAAAAGATTAGGAGTCTCTAAGGGTGCCCCTCCCCTATCCTATATAAGGTATCCACTATTCTCTAATAATCAAACTTAAAGAACCATTTGGTTTCACCCAGATCTTCATAAAACTCTTCTAAAAATCCTTCCCCACTTTCTTGAGGCCCTAGTTTAGGTATAACACCCTTCTTATAGGTTTTAAGGTGTTCTTCAAAGGTGATCATCCAAAGAATAGGTATCATTTTTTATTGTTTATGTATTATTTATTCTTCCACTTCCTTTAAATATTATTCTTATAATATGAAATAAAAACTATAATATGGTAAATATAATGAGATAATATTATGTTAATATCATCACTTAAATCCATATCTAATCTTATCAAATGGGAAATTAACATTTTGTTTGTGTGTACGCTGGACTACCGCCACACAAACTGATATATATTTTTTTTCATTACCATTTAAAAATATTGGTTATAATGAAGGAATAAATGATTATATATGGTATTCATAAAATATTTATCATTTTTAAATAATAATATTTCAATTATGTTCTTATCTTCCATGTAGATGAAAATAATAACGTCGTTCATGTGTATGTGTGAACTATCATCTCCACAAAGCGATGTGAATCATTTTTATTCACCACATCACTTGTATGATATATATAAGTATTTTAAAATGATTATTATGATGTTAATAATATTATGATCATTATTTAATGATATAATAATAATTACTTTATTTTTATAATGATCAATAAAAAATGGAAAACGTTACTCATGTGTACGTACGACCAATTGTCTCCATGATTATAGAGTTATTTATTTTACATAACCATAATTAATATTTTTATGTAAAAATTATGAATAATTTATAAAAGTGATGATTATTTCATGAATATTATTCTTGATATTATGGACTTATGAATACATGGATAATTTACATCATAAAAAGTTCATTTTCGACTCAAATATCAAATATCAACAAAATGTCTGATATAAACTTTAATAAATAAATAAGTTTTATAAAATGGTAATAAGTAATAAAAATGGAATAATTAATGTGAAAAAGTTTCTCAAGAAAGTATAAATTAATCTACATTTATTAGTATGGAATATAACTATTGTACATGATGAGTCAGACTCAAGGTAAGGGACTTCATCTCAATCACTTTCCATTCAGGCATATTTTGATATTATACAACACCTTCCTTTATACAGTGTATAATCAACCCATTTGACTTTTAATTTCATTCAAAAAATTTCCAAAGGAATATTTTTATATGAATAATTTTACTAAATTACAAAAGGAATGTTTTTTAGGTTATACGACACCAAGTACTTTTCTGCCATCGTGACCATTATTTGGTATTTTCCTTCCTCTACAAACCATAATGTTTTTATAGAAAAATAAATAAACTTTTATATTTTCTGTTAATTTTTTATTGAAAATTGTTTAGATAAATTATTTATTATATCAATATCCTGAAATTATATTTTTTTATTGCAATGCAGAAAAAGTTATTTTTTCTTTTATGATTTTTTTGTGTGTTATGATTATGGTTCTTGGGCATTGATTATGTATACAGGAAGATTCATGATAAACCGAGGGAGGTTGAACCCATTATAGATCTCAAATGCATTGGGTAATGAGACGTTGATAAACAATAAGGTTTCTCCAAATTGATTTAGGTAATATACTTTGATGGGTATTATAAACGTAACAATAAAGGTTACTCCCTATGTAGTTTTAAAAGATAAAATGTAAGTATGATATTTATGTAACAATTTACCTTTACGATTTATGATTTCTAATAAGTTTTTTTCGGAATCCTATGATTTCATGAGGTATGTTAAAGAGTTTATTTTTTTTGGGTGAAACGTATGAATTTTTGAAAATGATTTCTCAGGATTATATCTATTCATTGGTTAATATTTTATTTTATTATTTTATACCCCTTACTAAGTTTTGTTCTCAAACCAAGATTTTAAAATTTATTCCAAAGGGTATATGGATGGGTAAGATAAAGTAAGAAGTCAAGAAGATTTTTATTTTATATATTTATATTTTTTTTGAAAAAATAGATAATGATTAAACATATCTACTTTGTAATATTTGAGTTGTTATGTAATATTTATTTCCTAATTCACTAAATCTCTAATCCTGATGTGATCCTAAATGTGAATTCTTTAATTAAAATAATATTAAGCAATTTTTAAGGTTAGGGCCCTATTGAATATGTCTAGAAAGATGATAACAATTTGTATTCAACTGAAATAGATGATATTTTCTCCCTTTTAATAAAAAGAATGAAAAGTTTATCGGTGAGTGTTTATATTAACCATGAATATTGTAAAATAATATTCAATTAGTGTGACATCATCCATTCCCTTTTATTGATATCATATTATATATTCTTATGCTCATATTATAAAAAAGTTTGAAATGGGGAAAATAGATAGAATTTCCCAGATAAATCAACTATGATTACAAGTTCCTCCACAGTGAGTCTATTATTCACTTTATTCATGATGTTGTAAATGTATTAGTTAATATTTTGTTTGTATTTATTAATTTTTTCAGGGTATATTATCTTGGAAAAATAAAAGAATTATAGAGTTTTTTATAGAGAAAAAAATAAAGAAAGAAATAAAGTTAAATGGAAAAGTGTTCATTCATATCAACACATCAAATCTGCATTGGAAATTTCTCATGTTTGATATTGAGAAAAAATATTTCAACCACTATATATCCAGGATGCCTCAGATGGGTGCTTCTATAAATGATTTTTATAAGAAGGATTCTTTATAAATGGTAAATTTAATCCTCTTCAAAATCATATCTATTTTCATATAAACCAATTGACTGGATATAATTTTTACAACTTGAAGAAAAAAAATTTTAAAGATATCATCATAAAAAGGATCCTCAAATACTTAGACAATATTTCTCCCTTTCATTCATTCAGAATAAAAGACACTCCTCAGTAGGAATAATTATTATCTATATCATAGAGAAGCTGGAAACTGATCAAGCGTATAAATAGAAGCTAGAACAAGATAATGTTTATAACATGTACCTATATGTGTCACATTATTTCCTTATATAACCTACATACAGCTGGACTAAAACATCATATAGAAGAATGAGTTTATATTTGAAAACAATTCCCTTGAAATCAACATAAATAGTTAAACATCTAAGTTACTTGATATGGGTTTTATCAGTTATGTTGATACTTTTAGATACATGAGAACACCAAGTTGGCCTCATCTAATCCACAAAAAATTTATGAGATCTATTAAATAATTTCATGACCACCGTGAAAATATTACAAGGGATATTATCAAATTATTGGTATATATTAATATTTATTTTCACTTATATGTATAATGTAGTCCTCATCAGCTTATTATTGTTGTGTTATTCATATTATGAGGAAAGAATAATAGTTAAAGGAAATGAACAAGATGTGAATCCACCATTCATAATGTGGACCCTTTCAGATTTTGTTGCTATTGTAAAAAAACTAAAGATTCATCACGTTCCAACTATTGAGGAAAGTGAAACAATTAAAATATAAATTTAATGGTGTATAAACTAATAGTTATGTCAAAAATAAAATTATTACAGAAACAAATAGAAGAAAAAATTTATGATGAGGTAAAAATGAGTATGGAATCTACTATTGGCCAGTTGGAAAAGGTGGAACTGGAGGATAAAAAATAAGAGATCTTGGAAAACAAAATTCAGCCTTGAAAAGAAAACTATAGAAATTTTAATAAATAGTTAATAAATTGGTAAAAAAATGAAAGCTAAAGCTTTTTATAAGTGAAAACCCAAATTAAGTGTGAAGAAGAAGAGAAGATATCATTTTTGGAGATAAAATGAGCCATTTTGTAAAGGAGGAACACCAAACAGTAGGTACAAAAGAATATGGGATATAAGAGGGACCTGTTTAAAAAACCTCACTTATACCTTACAGTTCCAAAAAATAATAGCCGGAAATGACCCCTTCTCTAATTCAGGAAAATTGAAAACAATGTAGCAAGGAAGCTGGTATTTAGGAGGCTACACATCAAGTGTAAGAAGCTTTTAAAAAGACCACAACTGTACCTCAAAGCAGCCAAAGAGAACATCTAGAAACTGAATTGTTCCAAAAATGATCAATTATTAGAAATGTAATGTCAAAAGTAATAAAAGATAAGAAATTAGAATTAGCATATGTGTATGAAACCTTAAATAATAGAAGAAAAACAAAAACACCTCAAAAATGTAAAAGATCCAACATAGTTGGAAAAAAATAATTGATATAGGGAGCATTTCAATGAAAACTCAACATAAAAGAGCTATTACTGGGTTGAAGATTACTCCTAATTGGTTCATTCATAGTAACCAATTATAAAAAAGACTACAAGCAGTAGGAGAACATTCTGCAGATAGACATTGGTTGTTATGTTGTTAGTACCAAAGGGAATTAATTCCATTAATTTAAATATTTCATTAAAATTCCCTTGATCTGTATATGTTTTATTATAAATTAATGTTATTAATATTTATTTAATATGGTTGGGATGTTGAGAAAAATTTGTATTTTGTTGAAATAGATGATATTTTCTTTCTTTTCAAAAAATCATGACATGTAGCAGGTTTATTTTTTATATTAACCAAGATTATTGTAAACTAGTATTCAATTAGTATTACATAATCTATTCCTTTTTATTGATATTAGATTATAGATTCTTATTATTATATTATAAATCAATGAAAAATGAGGAAAATGGCTGGAATTTTCCAAATAAATCAACTATTATAACTAATGATTCCACTGTGAGTTTAATATTCTCTATATTCTTGAAGTTGTAAAAATATTAATAAATATTTTTTCAACTTTATTGATTTTTATAGGGAATATTTTTTGGGGGGAAATTTGATAGATTTTTTTAGAGAAACCAATAATAGAATAAATTTCATTGAATAGAAAAGTGTTCATGCCCATCCATACATAAAATATAACATGGACATTGCTTATGAATGATATTGAGAAAAAATATTTCAGCCACTTTAACACCATGCTGCCTCGAAAGGCTACTTTTATAGATGAATATTGTCATATGGATGCTTTAAAAATTTTAAATATTATCATATTCGGTATAAAATACATTTTCAAATAAACCAACTGACTGAATTAAATTTTTGCAACTTGAAGAAAACATTTTTGGAAGAAATCTTCGAAAAATGTATCCCTAAATACTTAGAAAAGACTGCTCCAATGCATCTTCTCATAGTGGAAGACACTCCTCAGTAGGGGGTTGCAATGTTGGACTATGAAATAACTATTTTTTATATAATGGAGAAGTTGAAAACTGATGAAGTGTATAATAGTAAGCTAGCACAAGATGAAGTTGATGATTTATGATTATATATGACACATTTTTTCTTACAAACCCAGCATATAGGTGGACTGAAACATCATATAGAAGCATGATTTTCCTTTTGGAAACAATGCCACCAGAATCAAAATAACTAGTTAAACATCCTAGTAAAATGGTTGTTACATCAAAGTGAAATTGAAATGGTTCAGATGTTTTTAAACATTTATACTACCCACTTTATGGATGTTACTAGAAACTACCTTTGAATGTTTTCAGGTTTTTAAACAATCGTAAAACCCATTTTCATGGCTATTTTTTATATTGGGGGGTGATGGAAATGACTATTGAAATATTTAATGTGATGATATAAGTTTTTTGTAAGCCATTATTCAGAATCTTCTATTATATAATGGTGGTTTGTTTTCATTAGTATCAAGATTTCAATATTAGTGATTGTTTGTTCATAATTATTTAGGTTTCCAGTTGATGGATTTTTCAAAACTGTAATACTATTGAATACTTTATTTCTATTTTATTGCTTTACTATCATTTTATTGATGATTTATCAATTGAAATATGGATATATTAATAGTAATATTGATGATATATATTTTTTATATAGGTATTATATTTATTTCAATAATCTTGAAGTGAATATTATGTGAAATGGGTTAAATTTAGTTTTGGTAATTGCATCTAGTCTTAATTGGTTTTGGAAATTATAGTTTGATTATTAAATGATTATGATGGGAACTATTTTCTTCTAAGGGACTCTATTTGGTTTTTATATTATATTTGGTGTTGATATTTTCAATAGATATTTGGTGTTGTTAATTTTAGTGGGATATATTTGATTTTGAAAATTTCAATTGGTAATTGCAATTTGGTCTTATTTTGTTTTGGAAATTTCATTGGGAATATTATGTGATTATGAGGGGAATTATTTTCTTCTGAGGAGAATTATTTTTTTTTTGATTTTATATTTTGTTTTGGTAATTGAAATGGTTTGTATTTGGTTTCGTTAATTGAAATGGGTTATATTTGGTCTTGTTAATTGAAATGGTTTATATTTAGTGTTGGTAATTACAGTGGGTTATACTTGGTTTTGGTAATTACAATTGGTAATTGTAATATGGTCTTATTTAGTTTTTATAATTTCACATGGTCTTATTTGGTGTTGGAAATTTTAGTGGGAATATTATTTTCTTATAAGGGGAATTATTTTCTTCTAAGGGGGATAATTTGGTTTTGATGTTATATTTGGTTTTGGTAATTTCAGTGGTTTATATTTGGTTTTGGTAATTGAAATGGGTTATATTTTGGTTTTCTAATTTCCTTTGGTAATTGAAATATGGTATTATTTGGTTTTGGTAATTACATTTGGTCTTATTTGGTTTGGGAAATTGCAGTGGAATGCTATGTTCTTATAAGGGGAATATTTTTCATCTGAGGGGAATTATTTTGTTTTTGTAATTACAATGGATATTTGGGGTTGGTAATTATAGTTGGTTATATTTGGTTTTATTAATTTTAATGGTTTATATTTGGTGTTGTTAATTGCAATGTGTTATATTTTGTTTATGTAATTGTTATTTGTAATTGAAATCTCATCCTATTTTCTTTTGGTAATTTCATCTGGTCTTATTTGGTTTTTGAAATTATAGTGGGAATATTATGTGCTTATGAGGGGAAATATTTTCTTCTATGGGGAATTATTTGATTTTGATATTATATATTTTCTTTATAATTGAAATTGGTACGTCGAAGAATTTTTATGTTCACATTTTCAATACATTAATTATGATCTTTATTTCTTTCACATTCACAATTTTATACAAAAAAAATCATACAACATATTTAAAATTTCAAAAAATTGTATCCCAATCCTAATCCATTACAATAGAAAGTAGACTACGAAATATTTCAACTTATAAATTCTTCAATTCAGTCATTAAAATTTAAAACAAAACATCCAACCAATGTTGTCTACACTACTCAACCTCTTCCAATTATAGGCATGTAGTCTACCTCCAAATCTGAAGTTCCAAATTGGTTCACAAGCTATCCTTCAATAGGAAAACAACACAATTACAACAGTTATATAAAATAATGCTGATAAAAAAACATCATTCAAATTTTTTTTTCTAACTACAACACAAAAATATGATCTTTCTTTATCTGAAACTCCTTGTATGAAAAGAAAAATTACATCATATACCACATTAACAATAGAAAACTAATCTTATAAATGAAATTCGTCATAAAATGAAATCATGCCATCAATATAGTAGTAGGATTTTTTTTATTCAACTGTTCCCCCTTTCAATAGCCATTAACTAAAAATATTTTCATTCCATCACACCCTTTCATGTATGGTTTCTCTTAAATAAAATCCTTTCTTAAAATTGTGTCTGAACTATCATGAACACTAACTCTATCTGATTTTGTATTTATTAAAGTCAACTCTTTTATGAAATTACTGAAATTAATTAAGGCTATATCATAACCCATATCAATATCAAAAACTATGATAATTAAATTAATTACAATTCATGCTAAAACTTTGTAATTTTTTTCTAGAACTGATTTTCTATAAGTATGTACTTCAGTAGAAGATCCTTTGAACATCACAATATTCTATCCAATTAGTTACATATCCCCAAAAAATATTTTTTAATTATTTCTTTCTCATTAAGCCAATCAAAAAAATTAAAACATGAAAACAATGATACCAAAAAGACACAAACATTTAATATGAACATTCAAAAATGTCATTAGAATCATCATATGATACAAAAAATTGATCTTCATAGAGAACCATTCTAATAGCATAAATTAATTAAACTCCAATTTTAATACATTATATTAGACAAAAAACACCAATAATTTTATACTCATGATTAAATAAATAAAATAATTTGGGTTTATATTTATTATAAACCTGGAACATCAATTTATGTTATGGGTAATGATTTTGAGGCCACTTATCCACATCTCAAATTCTGACTTTGTTTCACAATACCAATTTTTTCCAACATTCATTCAAACTGATTAAAGGAATAAAAAACACATAACATGTGATTATCCAAATTTTTAATAAATCCATTAAAATATTCACTTAATTGAGTGTTGAGAATACTCAATGTAAAACAATCTTTAAAAAATAAATGCACCCACTTTTATTGAAATACAAATACATCATATATCCACTATGTTTTACCATCACCATATTCTTCTCTAAGGGAATAATACTCCTGAACAAACTGATTTTCATTATTATATTGAAATATACCCTTATTAAATATAATTAGAAATGTAGATCCATCATTCATCCAATTATATAAATGATTAATTCCATTTTCCATCAAATTCCATGAACAACAGAAATGTTGAGTTCCTACTAAAACTTCAAAAATGTATTTTCCCATTGTTGTATCTTGATCAGTAATTTTTTTTGAGGTCACTTAATGTGATGCACCTATAATTTTTTTGGAATCAACAAAGAAAACAAAGTCACAATTTTTTCATATAACAAAGCTTCCCCAAAAATGAAAATCTCTAGATGATGATTGAACACCAAAAACACACCTAATGGCATGTACTCTTTATTAGTGATGAAAGTGGTGTTAAAAAAATTCATCTCAAAAAAAGTCCTAATTTATCTTCATTTTTTGATCATCCTAGAAGATATTTCTAATTTTCCCATTCATGTCAAACTACATAGTATAGAAAAATGATGGATTGTCATATATTTATCTTTTCAGGTACTCTAACATGAAACATGCATCACCATGGGGGAATTATCATTCTCATTTAAACCATAAAAATTGAACTAACCAATACTCATGTACCCAATAAAATCTCAACCCCTAATATTAACTGTTGTAAGGAGAAGAAATCATTTGGTTTAACACTTGCTAAAGCAATAACATCTAACTTAACTGCTTGTGCTTCTATTATTTTTGATTAGGACCAAATCATATGAATTGATTCAGGACTCTTCAAGGGATTATTATGCTCTTTAACAAATACAATACATGAATATTTCCAAAAATATAATAAAATAACCCCCATTCTTGCAAGTTATGTTGTACGTGTCTTAGCCAGAATAAATTTCTCCATGCTATCACATTTATCAATCTTCCTACGACCTTTATTGGTATATGCATAAAAGATTTATGTGACAACTAATTTATGCTTTCTACTTTTATTATAGTATTTTTTTGTGCACAATGAACCCATTTACTCCCATATACGTGACATAAAAAACATTGTTCTTCATCAAGAAACTTTAACATCATCCCTAAAATTGGATTAATAAAATCTTCTACAACATCAACATCAACATCAATAACATTGAAACAAACTACAAAAACATAAGTTCAATTATATATTAAATATATTTTCCATTGGATGTTCCAGTGGAAGTTCTATAGTAAAAAATATATATATTTCTAAAACTAATGAATATATTATGTTATGTAATTAAAATAAATATGAATTAAAATTGTCATGTATATTTTTTTTTTAAATGATTTAATTTATCATTTGAAATTGTATAAAAAAATTTAAATTTAATTTATTTTCCACTACCCAATGGAAGTCCCAATGGAATTTCTAGTGGATCCCCCATGGTCATAACTTCCACTACAAAAAATATGTGGAACTTATGAAATGCCACAAAAATATATATTTATTTCTATAAGAAAATCACTAAAAACATCAAATAATGATCTTGGAAAGATGTTCCATATAAATAATAGTAAACAAAACTCATATATAATCTCCAATACCTTCACATGATTTAGTATACAATCATGTATTAAAAATTATACTAGATTTACCCAAAAACTATTAAAAAATATAAAATATAATCTACAATACCTTCATCACTATCCATTATATGGAGAACCAAAATTCAAAATCCAAATCATATCGTGACTCCGAATATTAACACTACTCACAAATAAATTTATAATGACTTAGGTTACCACAATCATGAACCCACTGAAAATTCCACAATCATCACTTAATCCTATAAAAATCCATTTAAAATATCATAATCTAGTGCATCGTTCCCATAATCATTTATAGGACCCCCGCTCGCACCAAAAAAATGTGAAATCATGAAATCTCTTCCATAGGATGCATCATTTTGTGAGTGCCTCATTTTTTATGAGAAAATTTTACCTCAAGAAAATCAAAACAACACGATCTTTCCACCTATACAAATGAACACATGTTAAGATCCCCACAGATGACCAGAGCATCTTGTAAATAGGATAACCCAAGATGATAAATCATGGAAAATAATTCTACACTATATGTCATAAGATATGGTAATACAACACATCAATCTCTACTGAAAGATAATTTTCCCACCATGATCCCACATAGTTAACCCTCCGTTATTTGCATTGATCTTGTATACATGCCAATCTTTGGATAGTTTGATGGAGGGTTTGATGGTCCTTGAACCACTATTCCCACACTCCTTTATTTTTTCTATGGTTTATATCCCCACCTTGATTTTTAGAATAGGATATTAAAAACAATGAAACATTCTCCCCAATAAAATATTATAAGACAACACGTTGATCTATGATGAATTATTTTTTTTTTGAGAAATGAAAATACATGAATAAATAAATTGTTAATATTACAAAAATCATATGATAAATTAATTTTTTATAATTATTTTCACCACCATCCATATGTATTATTTTAATCATACAATGTAAAAATGATTTACTATAAATGAAGACAATAAAAATGGTACTGAACTCTCAAAACTATATTTCTTTAAAATGCATAGACTTGAAATCCCATGAAGCTCCATTGATGTTACAAAAAGAGTTTCTTTACATGAAAGTTTTACTTTCCAGCACAAGACCAATATCTTGGTGATAGTGATTAAAATTCTAATAAATCAACTGAAAATAAAACCATAAAAGACACTCTATATTAGAAAGTAGGGTCTTCAGTAAGTCAGAGGACTTCACAATCTACATCCAATTCTCAGAACACCAACAAAGAAGCTTCTTCATAGCATCATCACTAATTTGAGAATATATCAAATTAGACCCACATAACTAGAACACATCTAAATGAACAATGGGATTTTATCTAACATATAACATCACATATTTTTTCCCATTGTTGAAGTGATATGTTTCCATTTATGAATTCATTAATCATTGAATTCACTTCGATATAACGTCCAATGATTTCTATTGTAACCATGGAATCACTCACTATGTCACATATCATCAAAGATTCATCCAACATACCAAAATAATAAATATTCCCACGATAAAACCATATAGTTTCTACCATTATTGTGTTCTACATTGGAACTATGATGGAAGGCATGTTGTGAAATCTATGGGCTAGCATAATTTCCATAGTAATAAAGACAACCTATATTGATGCACTAGCTTCCAATAGAATTAACCTAAAAATCATAGTTCCATTTGACGGTACCCAACATAAATGAGAAAATAAGCAATGAAACTATAATGATCTACACATTATTTAATCCCATATCCTGATCTCAACACATTGAAAAACCCTCGCCCAATTTTAGCATGCCTGACAATGTTACATTCTAAAAGGATAATTGTAAAAGTAACCTCATTTGGTCTCATGTGAGACCTATCCATCTAAAATAACATCTTGAGTGCTTCCCACCCAAATTCATGATGAACTAACCCATCAATTGTTATCATTAATGTTATAATTCTTCTTAAATCCGTAACATAAAAAAGGTCCACTTCCATTTTGATGTTACTCGATTTAGAATATATGATTATGAGGTAATTTCAAGAGGTATGGTTTTAGACAATAAAAATTCACTTATATAAAGATGAATACATCTCCCTGCCACTAAAACATTGACATTATGAAAAAAGATAATTCAACTAGCACAGTGAGATCATTTGGCTGCAAATAAAAGTTAAACTCCAACATTCTGTAGAACATGCCAATGGATTCCCTTGATCGGTTCTTCTGAGCATACCTTGTGATTAAAGATGTCTAGGATATAACATTTCTCTTTATAATTTCCTTGAACTACTTTTACACACTTCCCATATTTCCCAATTTAGTATATCCATTCACCATAGCATTCCAAAAAGTCGCATGCCTCATAGGATTCTCATTGAATGACTTGTGTACATTTAAAATATTCCCTAAATTTAAATACATATCAACAGGAGAAGTATCCACATTATAATACATGGATAAGAATTCTCTAACCACTTGACAGTGTAAACCACTTCCCAATAATAATTTAGATAGATGAAACACAATGTTGAGAACAAATGGGGAAGAGTACGTGTCAGGTGTGAGGCCGACCAGTCAAATTTTGATGAAAACGAGAAAAAATTTGGGAGATTGAGTTGGGGAGTGGTCAAGAGCCTTCATGGAGGAGTTCAAAGGTGGATGTTTGGAGTATAATTATGCATTAAAAGGTAGTAGTCATAGTCAGGTAATCCTAATATATAGCAGTAATGAATGAATCTTGTGAGGATGTAGTTGGATTCTATAAGGGTCCAGTGGATTATTAACACATGAATTTGGAGGATGTGGCTAATTATAGAGGATCAAATTAGTAGTGAATATATATTAAAAATTTATTTTTTTAGGTGGTTGGAGGATTCTCCTTGGGACTGTGACTATAGAAATTTTTTAGTGGGTTACTTTTACTGGTCTACCAAGAAACACTCTCTCTCAACCCCATACATTTTGATAGAGAATTGTGTGGTTCATATAAGGGAATTCACTACATGGTGAACTATATTCTTCTAGTTAGGATATCAGCATATGGATCCTAAAAGTTATTATACCATGAACCAATCACTATACACATCATAAGAATGGGAGAGGATTTATAGTGACCCAACCTCTCAAGAGTTAATGAATTTCCAAAAGACTAATTTTAAAAAAATGGATAGGTTTGATGGAGAAGTTTAAAGAATGTTTGAATATATGGAAGTTGTTAGAATGGATACTGTTAGTTAGAATCATAAAATCAGAAACTACTCTCAACATGTCATAAGGCATGTGACACTAATCATATGAGTTTTGAGCATAGTATCTCCTATTTTTATGTATTAAGTTGGTTCTATTGGTTTGAGGAATCATTAGAGGGATGGTGGGTTGAGGGGTGTGGTGTTTGGACTTTTTTAGGTTCACCACACCATAGAAATGTCTGTGGTGAAGTCCATGGTAACAATATGTAACATAGATACTCAGGTCGACCTGAAATATCATCCCAAATGACTCTCCACAATGCTCAAATAACAATCCCAATCACTATGAGTTGGAAACAAGTACCTTGGTATCAACATACATAAACCTGGGAATGATCTCATTATAAAATAAACAAAAACATGTCTCATGTATAAAAAGACACGATAAAAAAATTACATTAAAAAATAAAAGGTACACAATCAGAAGACATTACATAAAAATGAAGAAATTATAATCTAAAAAAACAAAACAACGTCTCCATGTGACCAACTGTCACCTCCATCCCATACAACCATGAAAGTTACATCATCCAAGAGAAGTTTTCAAGATACATGACATTATTCCCTTTACTTGAATCCTATAAAACCAAATCTATATATGTCCATGAGTACATGGAGAGTGTGAGGAAAACACCCAATAATATACAACTATGAATCTATACCATTTCTGTCACTATGAAACCTTTAGTTTTAGATTTAAAATGAATCAAGTTTCAAAAATCAATTTAATTTGAAAATCACATTTAATAAAATATCATTTGGCCTCCATTAAAAAGTTTAATATTTAAATAAAAAAATATAACAAAGTTTAATGAAATATAAATAGTGGCCAAAAATCAAAACCATCCATTAGATAAACATCTAAGCATCAAATCATGAAACATCACCATATAAAATCAAGCACAATGTAAAAATGTGCTCTAGAATATGAGAATACATAACATGGAAAGGTAAAGAACACTATATGATGAAAATTTGGATTCCCAATATATCGAGTCTCGCCAAAATTTATCAATATCACAACCAAAACCCCTAGTGGTTCCAAAATCACTAAGGTTTGAATCTGTCCTTATCCTAACACAACCAAGGTTCTCATGTACTATATTTTTTCAATACATTCAAGTAAAACATGATCATGAATTAGAAAAAAAATCTATAAGAAAAAATTTATCTTTCCCATTCTTGAAAATCTATTTTTGAGTCAAAACCATCTTTGAGACATTTCATCGATCCCATGAAAGTGCATAAAACTATTTTTTAAAATCCCATTAAAACAATTTTCCATGACACAAAAGATTTGAATTCAAAAACCAGACCACGTTGATATCAAACTAATCATTTTCATAAGTTAAACCAAATTATTACGTAAGAACCATAAAGTGTACTATGAGAAAGAACCATTGTATAGAGACACATACCACACTAATAGAGAAAACATAGTCGCCTTTGAAAATGGAGATGGAAACGAAGAGATCAGGTCCCTTTAAGATTTGATCCACAATAAACATCATCAATTATCCATCAAAACCACTATATCTGGTCATTAACAAACTCAAGAGTTTCACCACTTGAAGTTGAAGAGATATTTAAGAGAGATATGGAAAGAGGAGGTGAAATCCTATGTAAATCAAAGCATTCATTGAATATATCCACTAAGATCAATGGCGAGTAACAAAATAAATAATGTGAGAACCTCCTATAATGTCATGGAAATGATGAGTTCATAAAATGATATATTTGGGTGAGATTTGGGATAAAATTGAGCAAAGGAATCAGGTTAAATTTCAATTTTTATGAAGGTTGTACGGGACACATGGTTAGACAGCACTGTTAGAAAACTATGTTCTAATCTTGAAGTCACTATTACCCCTTCATAACCAATGCACACAATTATGTAGTAAAATAAGATCAATTAGAACAAAAGTTTTCAAGTCATGCAACCAACTATAGATCCAAACCCAACCTCCCACATGGTTTTCTAGGACTCTAGAACAGTTAGAAAAACAATTATGAAACCATGAAAAAACCACTAGAGTTCACATATCAAAATTACATGGTTACCACATAATTTCTATTAACCATGTGTGGACCATGTTCCTGTCCTGTTTCACAAAAAACTCAAAATGTTTGACCACCTTCTAATGAAAATATTTAGAACCCTAAGAGAGACTAAAAATCTTAAAATAAAACATACATGTGACCCATTTGGTGTCAAAATTCTCCCCACTATTGAATTTTTAGTCCCAAAAAAACACTTAGGATTCTGGACTCGTAAAGAGATAAGGAAACTGCTAAATAATTAGTTCTTTACACTCCATGTATCAAGGATATCCCATTTACACTGCTATAGTACACATACCAAGGGAAATATTTTACCAGGAAAAACCTTATTAAAACAATCTATAATTTGAATTGGGTTCTCAAGCACTAAGGTGTGGGGATCTTGATTAACATCCTATAATTCAAGAACATTAGAAGTGTTTAGTCTTTATTTCCATAAATGGAAAACATGAAACATGTCATGAATTTCTATCAAGAGGGACAATGAGTCCAGCCGATATTCCACACCACCATGATGTTAAATGATCTAATAAGTGCCAACAAACCTCGGTGTTTGATTACATTGTTTTCCTAACTTGTAATGTTCCAATAAGGTGAAACATACATAAAAACATGATCACCAATCAGAAACTCCAAGGTGTGATGAAGAGGTTATGAATAGGATTTATAATTACTCTAATCTATCACTAAACCCTTTTAGATCAATATTATTTTCTCTTTCCTATATTGAAAAAGAATCTGTCTTATTAAAGAACACCCTCCCAACTCTACTCATCCCAATGGAGATCTATATGGATACTCATACAATTCTTCAAAAGGCTCCATTTTGGTCAAAACCTAATAAAAATTGTTATATGTGAACTCAACCAAGGTAAATTTCTTATTCTACGAACAACTAAAATGAAGAACACATTCTTGAAGTATATCCTCAAGAATTTTAATTTCTTTATCAGTTATTCTATCTCTATGATGAAGATTAATCATTATTAACTACAATTGGGTACCCATTTCCTCTTTTAAACCTTTGAAAAACTATGATGAAAAACATAGATCAGTTTAAGAAACAATAGCAGAAAATACTCTATGGTGATTCATGATTGTTGTACCCCTGGTTTCTAGTTTGTGACATCATGTTACCTTGATTGAGTATGTTTTTCACATTTTCTATGTCTCCTTTTAGTTAAAAATCCTTATAAATAGTTTTCTGGGGTTAACTGCAGGTTTCAGAATAGGTATATGCCATGTAACTGAAGTATACGATGTGTACTTGGGGACAGATTCAAGTCATGAAGTGGGCGTCATGTCGTGAGCTGCTGCACGTCATGTACCTAAGGTCCACGTCGTGTAGGGTTTAAATATTGTATTTTTAACATGAAGATATGGGTTTTCAATGAACTTACCCATTAAAGACTTTACTTCATGACCAGGGTGTACACATTGTGAGCCGACACACACCTAGCTTAAGGTCACACGTTTGGCAGTTTCGCTCGGTCTATTATTTCCATACCTCTTGTCTATCAACTCTAGACTCCCTATATGTTATTTTTAGAGGCACCCCTTATTAAGAATCCATCCGATCATCATTGGTCATTTGTTACATCTGAGCAACATCCCTTTGAGTAAGTGTTCTCTTAGATATACTTATCCTCTCTTCTTGGTTCTATGATCTATGCCCATTAGGGGAAGATCTAGGTTTGTGTTTGCAAAATAATTTTAGAGTTGGATTTATTTTTCTTATTAAAATATGTCTAAGGCCTTTTATTTGAAGAATCATCCTGGTTTTTGTAATCATTCTTCATCTGTTGTCATTTTTCATCAAAAAACTTGTGGTAGGAGGCTTCACTCTCAAATCATCTTAGTAGAATTGATTGTTATGATTTCAATTGAATGTACTGTGATGAATTGATTGTGACTTGATTGTTGAACATTTTCTGGAAACCTTCTTGAGTGATGGTTTGTGAAATCTAGAAAATTGGGTTAATATGAAATGTTATTTTGTTCTTACGTTTTAAATAGAGATTTTAAAATGGGGATTTCTCTAGAATGTTGGCACGTGAATTGGATTAGATTGTTTCAATAAAAGGGAATGTTTTATTCAAATGAAATGTTTCTTTGAAATTGGTTGTTCTTTGGATTTCAATAAAAGTTTAGTTTTATTGAATTGGTATATTTTGGTAATGTAAATATTTTGCATACATGGCATTGGTGTGAGTTCATTCTTAACGGGCCTTGAATTAGGGATGAGTACCATTGGGGTACATGGTACATGACCCTGGATCGGGGGCATGTGTCAGTGGGAAACAATGTGATTAGACAAGATACCGCTCATGAGTACAGAACTATCAAATGAAGCATGCATGTGTGGGTGTGTTGTGAAATATTGAATGTTTATGCCAAAATAGTAATCACAATTTGTTTATAATCCTTGATTAGTTATTTTATAGAAAATAAATTACTAAAAATTTGTTTCATTTACTTTTGTTTTTAGTTTGTTATAATTGGTTTTCAAATGTGTTATATTTTTTTATAAACTATTTTGGGAAATTTTTTTACATTAATAATTTTATATAATGTTCTAACCATTATATCCTAGTGGCATGAGAAGAGAATTCATTGGTAAAACCTAATGATTTATATACTCACCCCTACTTTGGAACTTTGATACTCTTGAAAATTCGGCATTCCTAGACTTGGGAAAAGGTAATGTATCACACTTCTTTAGAACCATGTCGTGAAACTATGGACTACTTGGTGATGTTGGAGCATGGAGATTGTGGATCATGGAGTCATGTTGTCATCTGGGAGTTTATTCGTTGTCTTTTCTCTGTTTACATTGATGTTGGTTTGTCTTACACTGTAGCATACCTTGGTTTTTTATTTTAAAGAGAATTATTTGAATTGTATTAGTTTATTTTATGCATCATATAGGGAGCTGTTTGTGGATGGTTTGTCAGGTTGTTGTTTTTAGACATTAAAGGGTAAATTGTCCCCCACTTTATTTCAAACCCTTTGACATTTATTCCCAGCTTTGGCATCTTGGGGGTGTATCTTAAGGCCTAGTAAAAACTTTTTTTACTCTCAAGAAAATGGAAATTTGTGGGTTATTAAAAATGGTATCATCTTGTTCAGTACATTCCTAACAAGTAGTAATCAATGTTCATGGTTTTGGAGTTAGAATTCATTCCTGTATATTCCTTGGGTTGGAATCTTATAAACAAGTAGGATTATTTTAACTTGAAATGTATAGTATTAAAGTATGTAGCTAACCCTTTTTTTCTAAACTTCAAGTTACTAGGAAGTTAGGTACATAAGTGTTTAGATACACTTCTAGGATTTTGAAACATCATTGTTAGGGGTTTAGCCAACGATATGAGCATTACATGCATTGTATAGGAATTACTTCCCACTAGGAGTGCTTACATAATTTCGGGTAATGATTTATGTTGTGAAAAAGTGTTGATTTTTGAAAAAGTATTATTATTTTTTAAAATGAATTATTTTGAAAAAGGAAATGCTTATAGTATTTTGAAATTGGATTAATTTTCAAAAAGAAAGTTGATAGTTTTCAAAAATGGATGAACATGGAAAAAGGTTGTTTTTGGGAAAAAATGTTGTGATAGTTAATGTGATAGAATTTGAAATTATAATCCATTAATTACTAGATAGTGAGACTTACACAGTTTGTCTTTTTTTTAGAAAATGGCACATGTTAGGCATCATAGGAGTCAACCGGAGGAAGCTGCAGAGAAAGTGGTTGCTCCTGAGACACGGGTGAACCAAGATCAGGTCCAAAGAATCATATAATAATTCCAAGATATGGACACTAGGAATCATAGGGATGATACAAGGAACATAGATCACTCCATCTAGTTCATAAATCATAATCCACCCATCTTCAGGGGTGATTCTGAACCTAAAAAGGCGGAGGTGTGGCTAAACAAGATGAATCGCATCTTCAAATTCATCAGCACACTGACAAAGCTTAAAGTCAATATGGCCACATCAATCCTTGAGGATCTTGCATGTTAGTGGTGGGAAATGGTATTGCATGCTAAAGGGAATTAAGTCCATACTTGGGAGGATTTTGTGGAATTGTTTAATAAAAAATTCAATACCTATATGTTCAAAATCCCGAAAATGATGGACTTATTTAGCTTGAAGTATGATAATATATCTATCATGGAATATGTGGCTAAATTCAAGAATATAGTGTACTTTTCACCAGATATTGTGGCATGTGCATCCTTGAAGGTACACATCTTTAATTAGGGCTAAGGTAGGAGATTCAATCGAAGATTGTGCCACTCTGTATTACAGATTATACAGAGATGGTAAACATAGCGACTGTGGATAAATGTGATATATCAGGATCTATAGGAGGAGGTATGATGATACCTATAGGTAATGGTGGGAACTCAAACATTGGGACCAAGAGGAAAAGTGACACCTATTTCCAAGGTGGATGTGGAAATAAGAATCATACGACTGGATTAGTGAACCTTCCTCCACAACCCAAGAGAAAATTTGGTTGTTTTCAATATGGTTCTCTTGACCACATAAATCAAGAGTGTATGAAACAACATTTATCATGTCATAACTAAAAGAAGATGGGGCATCTTCAGTGCTATTTTTGTAGTTCTCCTTGGTCAGGTTCTTGAGACACTTCTCCAATGTTGCAAGAATCATATGTTTTGATAGGTCAAGGACAAAAGAATCAGTCCTGTCAATATAGAGTAGCTAGCCATGGTGATTCTAGAAATTACATGACTCCTCAACCCGCACAATCATAGTAAGGAAACAAGTAGAAAAATTAAGTGATGAAACAATTGTACAGAGCTAGGAAGATGATTTTCAATGATCAGGCTAGACCATCTATAGTGAGAGGTGTGATTATTTTGAATTCTACCCTTGTGAAAGTGCTCTTCAATACTGGTGCATCGCATTCTTTCATTTATTATCGTTTTATTGATTTTATATATTTAAGGTTGTAAATGGTGCCTTCTGTTTTAAAACTACAAACTACTCTTAGGGAAATATAATGTCAATAATTTGTGTGTAGATCATGTGCTATAACTATTGATGGACCTGAGATGAAATGGGAATTCTCAGTGTTGGACATGTATGTGTATGACATAATCCTAGGTATGGATTGGTTAATATCATTCAATTCTCACATCGACTATTATAATAGAATAATTAGTTTCATAACTTAGGACGCCATCAAGCATCTCTTTAGATGAGAGAGGATGATAAAGAAAGGTGAAAAGAGTTTGTTGGAACCAATGGTGGTAACAATCTCTTATCAGCTAGAAGCATATAATTTGGAATCAATGGAATAGATCAAGGAAGATATTTTTCTTGCCATTGTAGATCAATTTACAGATTTATTTCCCAATAACGTCTCAGGGTTACAACCTCTAAGGGAAGTGGAGTTTACGATTGATATTCTTTCGGGGACCAGTCTTATTTTCCTTCCATCATATAGGATAGCACCAAAAGAGTTAAGGGAATTAAAAGTGTAGTTGGATGAGTTGGAAGACAAGGGATTCATTAATCCAAGTACATCTTAGTGGGAATCACTAGTCTTGTTTGTGAAGAAAGAAGATCAAAATCTCTGGATGTGTGTCGATTATCATAACCTTAATGAAGTTACGACATAGAATAGGTAACCACATCCACACATTGATGACCAATTTGATCAAGTGAGGGGAGCTCAGTGGTTCTCCAAGATTTACATGCGATTAGGATATCACCAATTGTGAGTTTGGAAGGAATATATTGCAAAGAAAATTTTCAAAAGTATATATGGCCACTATGAATATATAGTCATGCCTTTCTTTCTAACAAATTCACTAGAAGTCTTAATGGATTTGATGAATTAGATATTTCTATGATATCTGGAATATTTTGTTGTGTTGTTTTTGAATTCCATCTTGGTGTATTCAAATTCAATGTCTAACCATGATGAACATTGGGAAATAGTGTTACAAATCTTGAGAGATCGTCTTTTGTATAAAAATTATCAATGTGTGATTTTTGGATACAAGAGGTATGCATTGTTGGCCACGTGATTTCTAAAAATGGTGTTTTAGTGGATCCTAAAAAGATAGAAGCTTTTATCTCATGGAAACCACTGAATAATGTCTACGAGATACAATGTTTTATTTTTCTAGCTGGCTACTACTAACGGTTTTTGAGTGACTTCGCTCAAGTAGCTTCACCAATGACATCTCTGACAATGAATAATGCTCTATTCCAATGGAAAAAAGGAATTCCAGAATTCTTTCTTGGAACATAAAATTCATCTTACATTAGCACCTATCATGATTTTTCTAGAATCTGGACAGTGATATGTTGTGTACTGTGATACTTCGGGATCAGGGTTGGGCTGTGTTTTCATGCAAGGAGACCATGTAGTTTCTTATAGTTCAAGGCAGTTGAGGGTGCATGAGAAAAATTACCCAACACATGATTTGGAGTTACATGCAGTCATACATGCTTTGAAAACATGGATTAATTATCTCTTTAGTGAGAAATTCACTGTGTTTACAGATTATAAAAGCATGAAACAAATTTTCTCATAGCGAGATTTCAATATGAGGAAAAGGTGATGGATGGAGTATCACCAGATGTTTGACTTTGACATGATGTATACACCAGGAAAAGGGAATTTAGTGGAAGATGAATTGAGAAGAAATTCATATGCTTTTTTGGCAAAAGAAGCTTCAGATGAATAGTAGTTGATGTCTTTCCTAGATGACATGCATGTGGAATGTGAAGACTGAGGTGATGTTGTGGTTTTATTTTTAGATACACTTGATCCTGATTTGTTAAATATGGTAAAAGAGGCACAAAAATCTGATACATAAAGTCTGGTTATGAATTCAAAACTCAATAGTTGGGAGACCATTAAGGGATGGAAACTTTATAGGAGTTCAGTTTTGTGTTTTAGAAATTAGATGGTCGTACCTATTTCTTTTTAGGAACAAATCCTTCACACTTACTAACATTCGAGATGGGTTGTACATCCAATCACACAAAATATGTATAAGGAATTGAAGGTGTAGTTTTTGTGGAGATAAATGAAGTGGAAGGTGGCCGAGTTCATCTCGCAGTGCTCAACTTATTAGTAGGTTAAAGAAGAGAATTAGAGACCAATGGGTATGTTTCTCTCTTTTCATATCCCAGTGTGGAAGTTGGAGAAGATAGAGATATATTTTGTTACAAGTCTCCCAATAATGGTTCAGAAACAAGATTACATATGGGTGATAGTTGATCGACTTACAAAGCCATCCCATTTCATCCTTATTCGTGAAAATCATATAGTGGAGGATCTATCCAAAATTTATATCCAAGAAGTGGTAAAGAGATATGGTGTACCAGTTTCAATCATGTCAGATAGAGATCCAATATTGACATCTCGTTTTTGTAAATCCTTACAGAAATCCCTTGAGACTCAGTTGACTATGAACACGACATATCATCCTAATACAGATGACCAGTCTGAGCAGACGATACAAATTTTGGAAGACATGTTGTGGGACTGTGTAATGTATTTTTGTGGCTCATGGGAGGATCAATTCCTCTTAGTGTAGTTATCATATAATAACATTGATCATGCCTCGATACATATGGATTTGTTTTAATCATTGTATAGTCATCATTATTGTTCTCCACTCTATTGGGTGGAAAAAAGGTGAGACTTCACTAGTCGGGATAAGCCTTTTCCAAGATATAATGGAGAAGAACTAGTTGCATAGAAAAAGAATAAAGACAGATCAGAGTCACAAAAAAAATATTATGGGGATCATCATCAATAATCGTTCTTCTTTGCAGTAAGTGATCATGTGTTCTTGAAGATATCTCCAATGATTGGACATCATCATTTTGGGAAGCCAGTAAAGTTATCTCCTCAATACATAGACCATTTTGAGATATTGGAATGGGTCAGAGAGGTGTCATATTGGTTTGAATTACCACCAAGTTTCAGTTAGGTGTATAATGTGTTCCATGTATGTGAGTTGAAAAAGTATCAGCCTAATCTTAACCAGGTGATCATATGAGATTTGGTTAACCTAGAGAAGGATTCTTAATTGGTATATATCCTGATGTAGATTGTGGATAGACAAGAGAATTTCTTATAAGGAAAAAATCATCGGTTTGGTGCATGTTTTATGGAAGTAGGGTTAAAATTAGGAAGAGACTTGGGAACATGAGAAGGAAATGAAAGAGTAATGGGAAAAACTCTTTCAGGGCAGTGAGGTTTTTCTACATTCTGTGGATGGAAAGACCAATGGTGGGGAGAATTTAGTACCCCTAGTTTCCGGTTTCTGAAATCTTTTTACCTTGATCGAGTATGTTTTCCACCTTTTCTAAGTTCCATTTTAGTTAAAAATCCTTAAAAGAAGTTATCTTGGGTTTACTATAGGTTTCAAGATAGGTACACACTTTGTACCTTAATTACACGACATGTACTTGGGGATGGATTCAAGTCATGAAGTGGGGGACACGTCTTGAGTGGGTACACGTCATGTACCTAAGGTACATGTCATGTAGGAGTTAGATATTGGATTTTTAACATCATACAATGGGTTTTTTGGCATATTTATACAATGAGGCCTTGATGTCGTGACCAGGGGGTACACGTTGTGAGTCGGCCCGCACCCAGCTTAAATACATGCATTTGGCCATTTTGCTTAGTCTATGCTTTCCATACCTCTCAGATCTCAACCTTAGAATCTCCCTAGGTGATTTACAAAGGTGCCCCTTCTTCTGAATCGATCCGATCAACTTTGGTCCTTTGTTTTATCTGCAGTACATCACTTTGAGTAAGTTTTCTCTTAGATATAATTCTCCTCTCCCCTTGGTTCTAAGATCTATGACCGTTATGGGTATATCTGGGTTTTTTTTGCTAAATAAGTTGATATTTGGATTTTTTTTATAAGATAATAAATCTAAGTCCATTTCATTGAATAATAAACCCGGGTTTTTTAAGAATTCTTTAACCGTTATCGTTTTTTGTCAAAACATTGGAGGTAGGAGGATTCACTCTTGACTCCACTTATTATAACTTATTGGAAAGATTTAAATTGAGTGTATTATGCTAAATTTATTGTGACTTGTTTGTATAACACTTTTGGGAATCCCTCTTGAGTGATAGTTTTTGAAATCTGGAAAATCGGGTTAATGTGAAAAGTTATTTTGTTCTTACTTTTTAAATAGCGATTTTAAAATGGGAATTTTCTATAATTTTGGAACATTAATTGGATTAGATGTTTTCAATAAAAGGGAAATTTTTATTGAAATTAAATGTTTCTATGAAATGGTTTGTTATTTAGTTTTCAATAAAGGTTTATTTTTATTGAAGTGGTTTATTTTTGTTATGTAAAAAAATTAATACATGGTTTCAGGGTGAGTTCATGCTTAATGGGCCCTGAATAAGGTACGATTACCATTGGGGCACATGGTATGTGACCCTGGATTGGGGGCAGGTGTCAGTGGGACAAAATGTGATTGGATAGGAGACCTCTCGTGAGTATGAAACTATCAAACTAAGCATGCATGTGTGGTTGTGTTGTGAACTATGGAATGGGTATGCCAAAATAATTATCATAATTATTTTATAAGCCTTGATTAGTTATTTTCTAGAAATTAACTTGATGAAAATTAGTTTCATTAAATTTTGTTTTCACTTGGCTATAATTAGTTTTTGAACATGTTATATTTGGTTATAAACCATTTTGGGAAATTTTTTATATACTTCATTTTATATAATGTGCTAACCAATTTATCCTAGTGGTGTGAGCAGGGAAGTCATTGGGAAAACTTACTGAGTTATATACTCACCCCTTCTTTGGCACTTTGGTGATTTTGAAGATGCTACCTTCAGGGACATGGAAAAAGGTATAGTATAACATTTCTTTAGCACCATGTCAAGATACTTTGGACTACTTGGTTATGTTGGAGAATAGAGCTTGTGGAGCATGGAGTTTTATCATCATCTTGGAGTTTATTTGTTGTCTTTTCGTTGTTTACTTTGATGTTGTTTTTTTCCACTGTAGCATTCCATGGTTGTGTGTTTTAAAGATAATTATTTGAAATGTATTAGAATATTTCCTACATCATATAGTGAGATATTTTTGGATGGTTTTTCATGTTGTTGTTTTTAAGCATTAAAGGGTAAATCATCACCCATTTTCATTGAAACCCTTTAGAATTTATTTCCAGCCTTTGGCATCTTGGGGATTTCACTTAAGGACTAGTAATGAATAATTTTACTCTCAATATAATGGGAATTTGTGGGTCATTGCAACGATAACTCATAAAAATAGGTTCACAAGCACTTACACCTTAAATGTCACATTAATAGAAATGAAATGAGCTGATTTCATGAGTCGGTCAATGATCACCCAAATCACATATTTCTCACTTTTAGTATGTGTGAAATATACTATGAAGTCCATGGATACCTCATTCCACTACCATATGATAATGGGTAAAGGATGAAACAATCCATAAGGTCATTAGTGAACTGACTTAATCATCTAGTAGGTAATTCATTGTAAAACATTGTCCACAATTTACCTCTTTATCCCCAACCACCAATACTAACATCTCAAATCATGAAACATCTTGGTATTTTTGGGTTGTGTATACTAACTAGACTGATGAAAACTATCTATAAAATCCCACCTTAGTGTAATTTGGATGAATAATCTATCTTATAAACTCAAGACACCATCAAGATATCGAGACCAATCACTTAATGTCTCTCCACTATAATGTATTTCACTAAAATGATGATAATGAATGTGTTTTTCTTCTATGAGATGAATCTAATAATAAAATTATGAATCAAATTTATCACAATATAAGTTTTTTCCAATCATGTTCTTTTCAATCCAAGAACATCTTAGATAATAGACTTGCCAAAAACTATTTTTCTACTAATTCCTTCAAGGTTTTATTTGGTGACATCTGGATCAAGGAATCAGTGAACACATTCCCTTTTCTAGGTGATTATAAAATAAAAATAATAATTCTGTAAATTCTCCACCTAGAATCTCAATTATAGTTTAAGAACCCACTATGTAAAATTATACTTCAAGGTCTTATGATATGAATATATAATAAACCTCCCTATGAAGATATTTAGGTGTCAAGTCTTGATAGAATTCATAATTTTAGCCAATTCAATATCATGGGTAGGATAATACTTCTCATTTGGGTATTGTTTGTTAGAGACCTAATCCAGCACCTTTTTCCATTATATTAGTTTCATCCTAATCTCATACCCAAGGCCTCACAAAAATGTCATTACCCAAAACCAGATATATAAGAATTAGAACTAGAGCCAAATTTAGTATCATAATTAGTTTTTCAAATGATTTTAGACACATATCATTCCATTAAAACTAAACACACTTACGGTTCAACTCGGTCATAGGAGATACAAGCATTGAGAAATCCTAAATAATGTTCATTTAATATCCAGCCAAACCCAAAAATGCCAGAATCTCAAACACAAACCTGGGTTATTCCCAATTCATAAAAACTTAAATATTTTCAAGATCCACTGATATTACCCTCATAGATATAAAATTTACCAAAAAATATCACTTCTCTAATCTAGAACTAATATTTATAAATCTTTCCATATATTCATTATTTATTCATAGTTCAGAGAAGCATAACTAGATGATCCATTTTTCTTCCCCCATCTCTGAATACATCAAAATATTATCAAAAAAATATCCATGATAGAGTCCATGAATTGTTGGAATATCTGATTCATTATTTCCATAAACACCACATGATCATTAGTAATTCCAAATGGCATAAAAAATACTTATAATGCCCATAACTACTCCTAAATGATGCCTTAAGAAGATCCTCCTCTCAAAATATTTGATGACATTACCAAAACACATATAAATCATATAAAATCATCATGATACCCTGAATATATCAAAAAATCATTAATACATGGAAAATAATACTTGTTCTTAAAATTAACCTGATTAATGTTTCTATAATCAATATAAATCTAAAGGATTCTATATGCCTTATTTGTGAAGAGAACTGGTGGATCCCAAGGTAACAAACTCAAAAGGGTAAATCCCTTAACATCATGATCCTAAAGCTTAATTTTATGTTCCTTCATGTCAGTGGGTTCTATATGAAATTATTTTATGGAGATTAGGATCATCCTATAGAGAAATTCAATAGAAAATACACCCTCTCTATGGGGAGTTAACCCATAAAAATAATCAAGAAATACATTAGGGTACTCAGTCACTATGGTAGGATATAGATACCATAAATAATGGTTTAAAACATCATGAAATGTCACCAACAATTTTCATGAAATAATTCTATCCTCAGGAACAATATAGCATGCACTCATAGATCTAGGATCCCACTCACCCTAAAAGACATGAGTAACCCTATGATGAGATAGAAACTAAACCTGATGATGATACAAATCAAAATGGGATTTAAATGAACAATATTGTCCATTCTAATGTTGAGGTCAAAGATATCAAGATCAATAACTAGGAAATTCCACATGACCTTTTGATTGATGATTGTAACCTATCACTCAGAACATTTAAAACCTTGATTCTTACTCCTTCCCAAGGGAGTGGAAAGATCCATCATAAATGAAATAATATCTAAGAATAGTCTCAATATGTTAATAAATATATATGATATAAAAGAATGATATGAACCAATATCAAATATGATCTATACTATATAAGATGAAATAAATGATTTACCTATCATAATATTTGTCCAACCATGATATTACTCTGGTGCATACTCCACTGCAAAAAAGAATGTGTCCATAGCCCCTCCATGAGAATTATTCACTTCATGAGAATCCCCTTTTCATGAGAATATAATATACTAACATTCATTACATCTAACTGAATATGGGACCATTTTTTAAGGGCAGACCCACCTCTAATTCCCTAGGATACTCTTCCACAAAAATTATAAAGGGTACCAAAGTGTTCACAATGATTGAAATTCCAGAGTGATACCATGAAACTAGCATTACTATATCCACATCCTCCACAGTGGAAGTAAATGACAAGGTGTTATCCTGAATTAGCCCCTATAACTAATCCTGAAATAAACAAGTTACCCTTACTATTCTTCTTTTTCTAGACAAATGACACACCCTTGATTTCACCTATTGAAACAGATTCTCCAATAAGACCTATCTTCTTGGAAATGTATACATCAGCTATATCCACTTTATCAACTACCTCAGAAAATTTTGGAAGGCACATAAGAATATGTATTAATCAAATATTGTAATTTATACCCATATTAAATTCTCTAACATTGAGGCAGACATTTGTGATAAATTTTAGAGATAGATGAACCAACATTGAAAAAGGAGTACTATAATCCATCACTAAACAATCTCCTTAATCTAAAGTCACAAACTCTCGAGCCTTCAACCTAATATGTCACCCGATCTGAAATTCTATACGGTATTAATCATGCCTCCCTAAATGCCAGAGGCTAATGAATAGCTATGTGGGTCTAAAAGGTGCAGTGGGGAGACAATACCCTCTAGTCAGGGTGTAATAACAACTGAAATTAACCAAACTCATACATAGGGATTAATATTAGATTATACATAATAAATAAACTAAACCAAATAATGCTATAATAAATAGAATGAAGAGTAGTGTCATACATACTCAAATAATGAAAAACACAAAATACTCAGTTTCCCACATGGACGACCACATATAAAAAATAAAGAAAAACTAAAAGATAAATACCACAAACTCTGCTGTCAATGGTGACCCAAAAAACATACCCACTCTCTATGATGTTGAAACTATACCAACCCAATCCTATGACTCAACATGAGTATCACCACTCGATTAAGAAACACTAGGCCTCAACCCCATCCATCACACAAATTGTGGTCTAACCTAAAAGCAGACATCAGGGCTGCACACACACCAAAGTGAATGTATAGGGGGTAATAAATAAATTTCAATAGGCCAGCCCCAATGGTGGAACAATAACAAGCTATCATAATAAGTTAATTCACAAATACTAGCTGAAAACTAACAATATATGGCATAAAAAGGAAATCCATAAAAGGGGGAAATACAAACACAGGAATGAATCCAACCAGCGGGTTCTATCTTGACACCTATGGTAAATCTACCTTCTCTGTACTACACAAGAGTATTATAACATGCAGATCACCTTTTCACACAAAAACTAGCACATTTAATATATATACATAGTATATCAAAGATTTATAAATGAAACTTGCATGATTACCAAACCCATGGGTGTAACCATATCACCCACATGAAAAATCACATCAACCAGGTACTTGGATTATAATGGAATGATAAAAAAATAAGAAAAACCCCCTCTCCACATGTATAGGATTTTTCGTATCTCAAAAGTCCTATAAAACAACTTGGGATCCACAGATGGACCTAAAATATACTCTTCTGTATGGGATCCAACCACATAGACTGGGAAAAATGCACTTTCAAAAGGGTTCCATACACAAGGATGATATAGAAACAACATCCATGAAAAATAAACCCCCCTTATCCAGGGATCACCCTCAATTTAGTGGTAGTTACCTCGTACAGATCATCCATTAGCTCTCTAATCCAATCTAATCACAACTAGCCTAATAAATGGAGAGAACTAGGTGAAAACTCAAAGAAAATTCCCAATCCAGAAATATCCCAAGGGTATCCTCCAAATACCGAAGTCCTAAGAAGAAACCATATCAATCATCATGGCCAAAGGCCAACTTAATTTTGGATGATTGAACCTCGATCCCACCATACAAACTTCAAAACTATCGGTGTCGATACACCCTTGAAAAAAAAATCATAAGGCCTCTCTCAATACCCTAGATCTCAATATCAAAAGGAAACATCCACCATGATCTCCCCACAACCTGCCTCAAGGTCAAACCAAATTCATGGCTCCCATGGTCCTCGGGGCCACAACATAATGTGATGCCCACCACTGTAATCCCCTACTACACCCAAGAACTCAGTCCACACATGCATAAACAACCTCAATTGGACCAAAGGACACATCACATAATGGAATCCCTATAAGGGGTTACGGTATCTCATCCAAAATCACGAGACATTTACAGTGTTGAATCATCCCAAATATCCCTCATCAACAATAACGTCTGGACCTGACTGACTAAAAAATAGTAGATGGACCAGTCTCTACATGGCTACAGAAAATCTTATATGTATGACAGTGGCTGCCAACTAGAATTGAGGGTGTAAGGAGGTGATAGAGGGGATATTATACCCTCATGACCAGAGTATCACAGTGGTAAATTAGATAATGAAAACAATCGAAAGTAGTAGAATAAATAATAATAAATATATAGAGACAACATAAGAATAATATAATAACTAAATAAGGTTTCCAGCACCAATTTAAAATAATGCATGCATGAAAGACGATGATACGAGTACAAGAAGTGAAATTTAAGAATATCAATAAAATGAAATAAAATAATAACATCTGAATGTCTTGCTCCACGAGAATTTCGAGCATCAGCTCATTTTATTTTTCTCTAGCTCCCATGTACACAAAAAAAATGAATCTATATACTTGCAAATAATAATTCTACTTGGGTACCAAAAGACACACTAGGAGGGTGTGAGATATAAATATAAGTATGTTGGCACCCTGAGTGTCTAGTCCAATCCATATAACTCAATAAAAATTAAGTATTGTGTCATATATAATAATTGACGAGAATGTAACAAATAAAAATACAATGCCTTGGTCTGGGTTCATAAATGGGAACCCATCCCATAACACTTACGTCGACCAGAGATGGGTGTATGAAAGAGGCACCTATGAATGGAATAGTATGTATACAAGTTCCATTATAAAAAAGTTAAACCATGAAGGAATACCCCCAATCTTGTGCTTCAGATTGGGGTCTAATTCACATTTCATCATTCAAGTATGCTAGTAAAGAAAAAGTATGAAAGGTGAAAAATAAATCTAATAATAATAATAATTAAATACGAATCTCATATGAAAATATTTCAAATCCATTAGTAGATTCCTGAGCCTACCCTAGGAGATCTAAATAGAATCCCATGTGTCACTGTGGGGACATCCAATATAACCCAATACTACTGAGTCTATCCAAGGAGACCCATAGGTCATCCCTTGTATCCCTCGAGTCATAGTAACTCTGAGTCTATCCCAAGTATTACTCATAAGGGACCTAGTATCACCATTGGAATGTAATAACAAGATTGATAATGGGTCCGTCTGAGGATTCCCCCCGAGGGAACTACTATGAATCATGAAAATAAAAAACCACCTAGGAATCCTGTACAAGGGAAGCAAAAGCATCACTCCTAGCATGTTGAGTTGTAGCCAACCGAACACTATGAGTCTATCGATGAATCCTTAATATGGAACCCATGTTTTCTCCCAACCAATAACGAGTGAACCAAGTAGCCAAGACACATTGCAAGGAAAAACATATATATAATGGAATGCCTTTAAGTAAACATCTCATGCCAACAACTAATAAGCTATTCCTACATCACAAATCAACTATAAAAAGGTACAAGGAATTAATCACAATACATAGTTTTGGGCTACAAATAAAAATACAAGGAAAAATCCCATAAGTATAAAAAATTAAACATAAGCATGGGAATATGGAATTTATATGCCTCTAATCACATTTTATCAATGAAATTTAAATAAATCAAGCTGACATGTTTTTTCTAATCATGGAATTTAACTCATTCAGTCCAACTAACATGCATAATAATTAAATACAAATCATGTGACATATAAGATTAAGCATTACATAAAATCATTCAAATATATGGTTAGAGGCATGAAGCTCAATCAAACCCACTATGGAATATGTCCAATGTCAATAGGCACTATAATTAAGCATAATAAAAAACAACAAATAAGTGCATATATCATTTTTTGAATGAATAAAGAGAACCTCATTGAGGGGTTTTATTAGAAAACATGAAATTGTTTCAAACAATTCATTTCATTCAATTAAATATTTCAATTTCATCTCAAGGAGTAAGGTATACAGCCTACAACACAATGTAAGGGTGCTAAGAGAGACATAAAAGCAGGGTGAAACATTCAAAACTAATTTAACTACATTGAAAAGATGGATGAAATGTGATTTAAGATATAATTAAAATACATAAACCAAATTTCATAAGCAAAGAACCCTAACTCAAGGGAAGAACCAAGATGAACACTTTGGAATTTGACACTTTAATCTGTGACGACTAGAAGCCAGTCCATCCGAACTCCATGAATATTCAACGTCAAATATACATAAGGACACATATCCACTATATATATATTCACATGGCCTTGAATATGTATAAGGATATCCTTATATATACTCTTATATATGTGCATACCCATTTTCACTTACACACATTTTCATTTTTCATATATATACATAAGAACACATGGCCCCATATATATATATATATATATATATATATATATATATATATATATATTCATGTTTCCACGGGAGAATATAGATATATAATAGTAGAAAATTCATATATATATATATATATATGCAGACAGATGCATACGCAGGTATGTCGCCATTGACTCTGGCGACTCAAACTCACCTTAAGGTACCAAAATTCAGTATGGAAAAAAAATTAGGAACTCAGAAACACTAAAAGTCCCCAAATAAAATTGGGCTAGACAAAGCAGGGGGAGAAAAACCTACCTGACATAGTTACGATAAGAAGAAATGAACCAAATCACTTCGCCTTTAGTAGAGAATGTCGAAACACGCCTGAAGAGCTCCCTAAAGATTCACTGCAAGCCTAAGCATCAAAATAAAAAACAAAAATTCTGGATAAACCCAAATCCAGGGTTCGGTTGAGCATAGTTGGGTGATAGGGAAGATAAAATCTACTAGAGAACAGGATCGAGTGGGAACCATAGGTATTACCATAAGAAATCGACCATGAAATCCAACAAAAGACACCCCATTCAGATAACCAAAAAACTAAATATTAATAATAAAGATATTAATAATATTAATAATAACAATTATATTATTATTATTATTATTAAAAAAAATTATTTTTATTTTTATTTTCCAATTAACCTAATTTAGTATTATTTTAAATATTAATTTAATTTAATTAAATAATTTCATAAAAAATAAATAGCGCATAGTTTGGGTCGCGTAGTTTATCGAACCGTTCTCTAACTATGTGATGCATAGTGAGAGCATACTATCTATTTATAAGTAACCATTTGGGATTGGTGTATAGTTTGTGAAAACTATGAACAAACCATGTGATGCATTCTGCACTTATGAGATATGCAACATAATTTTATATAGAGGGTCACAGATTTTTAGAAAAACAATGTGCCTCTATCAAACTCTAAAAAAAATTATTTCAGGACCCCAATGCTTCTAAAACTCAAAGAGACATCTATAGGACCCTTAGACCATTTACCCAAGTCCAAAAACAACAAATTTATGTCTTCCATCTCTTGGAATTACATATCAAAGTTGGGTTCAAAGAATGGATTGTCCTATAAATGAAAAAATTGAAAATCGATTGGATTTTTGTACAGTTTAAAATCATGTGTTGTCACAACCATTCAACTATAAAACATCTCATCCTCGATAATCATTTGGTAAAAAGGTAAAACATCAACCAAACTATGAAGGTCGTGAATTATTTTTCAAATGTTCATGTTGTGTTTCTAGGAACCCAACGCACCTTCAATCGTCACCTTAACACATGACACATAAACCAAAAATCTCATTCAAACACCCTCACTCCAATATAATCAATGTGACTAAGATTACCCGAGCTTTGAAAACAAGAGACACAATGTCTATGCCATTTGTTTACCTAGTCATCCTATGGTTCTTCCACCACAAGTCCTATAATTAGAGTCCATTTTCAAACAATGGTATCCCCAACATCATAATTTTTCATACAACACATACCCATAGCATTCCATGATGCCCAAAACATGGAACACGAATTGATCGAAGGATCGAGAAAAAAATGACCTATTTTATAAGAAACCATAGGAATATAGGTCAATCTTCTACTAGATGAACACTATCAAAACTCTCAGCTTAGATGGACGGCATACTTCAAAAGTTAAACCTAAATCTTTAAAACGAATAAAACCTGAAATTTTCTCGTAGAACATTCATCGAAGCCCATAATTGGCTTCTGATGATAAATTTAGAAAAAAACCCACTTAAGCTGTCATTCCTTGGCAAGACCATAGAAATATTTCTCAGTCCAACACATTAGGATCACCATGGTAAAAAAATCCTCTAATCTTGACAAAAAACCACTATAACCTCGATGTTAACAACTAGAATCCATGGAACTCATATATGTAAAAATATGTTCAGTGAATATGAGCAAGATATTGGTATATCCAAAAATCCTACCTCAATGAGAATTGACTAAACCCAAAGTGGAAACCACTTGGCATTCAAGTCAAAAGGAACACAACTATAGTACATGATCCAATGAAAGGAATTCGTAATTGGGAACCCATGTATCACTCGACAATAACCAAGAATTTAATAATAACCATGCCTTTGAAGTGAAAATCTGATAAACACTACCCAAAAAAATCCAATTAAATTTTAAAACATTAGCGTGATGTAAGAATAACACTCTACCAATGTACCCAGATGATACCAAGATAGGGTCATTGTCTCAATAAATATGAGAGTACACTAAGAGGTTTAAATTATCTCTAAAGATGATTCAAGACACTTTTTCCATAAGGAGTATGTAGTTATCTATAATTTCCCAAACCAAACCTACCTAAAAAAGGGAGGTACCATCAAACTAATTCGGGTCAACTTCTTTAGAATCTCTCATAAACACATGTTGAAACATCCCCATCAACTGACCATGATGCTTTCACCACCAAAGGCATTCCGTAACGATTAAACACTAACATTAAAGTACACCCCTCACCAATAGTGTTTACAAATGTTTCAACCATAGCCAACCATTCAACTTCATGATTACTCTGAAGTACAGGTTGATCCCAGCTCACGAGTCTTAAGGAAGACCAAGATAATAACATATCGTTCAATAAGTTCCTTCTTGTTTATGTGTATTATACTTAGAGGACACATTTATCTATAAAATATGGGAAGATCCATACCTTAGCAGTTTCCTTAATGCTGTATTTAACATAGAATCGGATCTCATTACATAGAACATTCTCTATTGACCATTGATCATAGTCTTAGTGGTGGACATCCCGCTTTAATAATCACTTAACTAGGAAGACAGAGAAAACTAGACACTTGAATGCACTATGTTAGATTTAGACAATGATGTACACATGATGCTTCTGCGAGTCACATTCCCATGTGTTAAGGCATTAGGAGAAAAATCCAAAGCAACAAAATATCATTTCAAACACTTGATTCCCCTTAAAATATCATCTCAAAAATTGGGAAGAGCTAGGACCTCTATCAATGCCCTGGACACTCCACTCAGGAGCTGACCAAATTTAAAAGTGTTAAAACTCCAGATTAAAGAATTTACACAGAACTAAAATGGTCTAATGCACCATTAAACAAGACAATGAGTACCACATATAGCGACACATACTACCTTAATATTTACATGAGAAAAATAAACATCCTTGATACTATGCATAGACTTATTGGCTATATGAATTCAAGTATCTGATGGATTTCAAGAGGTTGAACCTGATGTCATACTACTCTTTATAACTGTCAACTCTATTATTGATGTACCCTAAACACCAGAAAAAGAAAAAAAGTTCCCATGACCTAATAAGCTATTGATAATTCTCTTGGAATATCTGGCCTACTAGAACTGAGCATCTCAAAATTCTCATACTTTGAGAAAGGGTCAAACATAATAGGACAATATATCAAAAGAGAAGAGTGTTGTTTTAGAAACAAAAAGACCTATATGGGACTGTGGAATCCAAAAAAGTACCAATTAAGAGAAACTACTCACAAGAAAAAAGAATAGATTCTAATATCTGAGGTAAATACCCACAATGGGATAGCCCCATTCTATAGAGATAAAAATGTGTACCCAAAATGAGGTCACACCTATAAGTTTCATTAGGCCTAAGGCCACATTATTTAGATTTTGACTAAGGAAGAAGCTTATTGAAATGCTCAAGTTCCATTTCATGGAATCAAACCAAAACCGATTTAATTCCTTAATCATTTCAAGTTCATATTTTAAATAAAGACTAATTTCAGTCATAAGGGAAAAGCATCTAATTACGAAAACATGGAAAATAGGTTTGTTATATTAAACTTCCTTTTTAAGCATTATTATATAGTGGAATCCCATTATAATTAATCCATTTTATCACATAACCCCATTTAAACACCATTAATATTTAATTATAAGATCTCACATAGGACAACTCAATCATATTCAAGTGTCTTATATTAAATCAAGGGGTATAAATAAATGAATTCCTCATTAAATTTACATGTGAATCCATATAGTAGGCTATGGGAACTCTTAAAAGTCCCTTCACGTGAAACATAAGAACACCTCTATGGGGTTATGAACTAAGGCATACTAAAAGAAAAAGGTAAACTATAATGTTCCCATTTATCCATTTTGGGTTAAATAAATGAAACCAAACAATTCACGATTTTATATTTAGAAATAACCCTTAGTGGTTCCATTTTATTAATATCAAGTTACAATGACTGGCCTAATTAGGTTGATTCAAGTTGATCTCAAAAAAATCAACCCCCAACTGACCTACTTGGGTATTGTTGTGCATTTAGAATTTAGCTATGCAAGTCCTTAATCCCAACTCATAGAGTTTCATGCAATAAAAAAGTAAATGGATTCATTTACAGTCAAAATTAAAAAACTTTTTCATTTATAACCATTATAATATACAACATCATCGCATATATAAGAGTTTGATTACATGGGTTTCTATTATCCCAATCTATAAAATGTCTATTCACCTTATATACAGAAATATATCACCCATTTAATAAAAACCAATTCACATTAAAATTTAAACTCTAACAGGTTTAAAATTTATAAAAACATCCTCTAAATATATTTAAAATCCATGGATGTTTCAAATATACAAGTTACCTTTTCTGAATAATAACTTTCCCATATACCTTATAACTGAAAACTAGATCTAGTTTAAATTGAAACCATTTTTATTCAACCCATGAAACTAATTATATATATATATATCAAAACATAACTAGGTATGTTGTCACCAGAAATAGAAATATATAATCATGATAATAAACACCTAATAATATTATATAAACATGCATGCTGATAATAGATAGTTTTTGAAATACTCAAGGCAAAGAACACAATTTCCTAGAATCCTAAAAATGTAACTACATGGAAATAAGTATGCATGGAAAGTGAATTTCTATGTGCCTAAAATAATGTATGTAATTATACTTCCTTGTTGTATTAATATAGGAGTAAAATAATATAAATTTCATAAATCCTAAAGCAGTGGAAAGTAAAAAATTCACTAAAGGTGAACTAAAAATCAATCATAATTGAAATAAACTTCAACAACAACCCAGACCAGGACACTTGGAATTTTCCCTTGAAATGGGTTCATAAATCCCATGAATGACTATTTACCATGTACATAAATATTCCAAATATCTTAAATACCAACCAAAATGGTAATAAAAATGAAAAAAATAATTGCTACAATAACACCTTTTAATTTCCCATCCTGATTGACTACAGAACAGTAGCAAGACCGGTCACCACATTACCTCAAGCACCCCTCCCCATATACCGAGGATGTCGTATAGTATCAAGGGTGTAAGGAGGTAATAGTGGGGAGAATATATACTCATGATCAAAGTAGAAAATTGGTAAAGAAAATAAGGAGAACAATATACAATATAAGAAGAAGTAATAATAATGAAAGAGAGATAGAAGAAGAATAATATAATTACTAAACAAAGTAGTCAATGCCTATTTACAAAAAATCATTTACGATAGATGATTATTTGAGTAAAATAAGTGAAATTTAAAAATATTAATACAATGAAATAAAATAATAAATTTCAAATACCTAGATCCATGAGCATCTCGAGCACTAGCTTGGTCCTGTGCTCCCTAGCTCCTAATTACATAGTAAAAAACAAGTAATGAATCTATAGAACTATGAACATGAAGCCTACTCAGGTACAAAATGATGCTTGATAAGGGTGTGTGATATAAATCTTATTAGGATGACACCCAAAATGTCTGGGACAATCCAACTTATGCAATATAAATTAATAAGTGTTCAATATATAATAAATTTAGAGAAGATAACAAATAAAAATACAACACCATGGTCCGGGTCCCTAAACAGACACCCATCCCATACCACCTACTTCGACCTACATTGGGTTTCTAAAAGAGGCACATATGAAAGGTATAATATGTATACATGGTCCATTCTAAACAAGTAAATATGAGAATTCATACCACCAAGCTATGTTTTTTTTTGGATTCTAATTAATATTTCATCATACAAGTATGCTAGAAATGTAAAGGAGAAGTATCACAAGTGAAAAATGAATCTCAATATCATAATAATAATAAAAGATACATATCATATAAAAAAACAATAATTAAATCCATAAAATCCATTAGTGGAGTCCCAACCCATCTAAGGAGATATAAAATGAATCCCAAGAGCCTCTATAGGTACATCCAATATAACCCAATACCACTAAGTCTGTCCAAGATGACCCATACCTTATCCCTTGTATCACTCAAGGAATGGTAACTTTGAGTATATCCCAAGTATCAAACATAGGGGACCATGTATCACCCATTGAATGGAATATCTATATTTCCAATGGGTTCATCCAAGGTTGTACCCCTAGGGAATTGTTATCACTTATGAGTATAAGAAACTGCCCGAGATACCCATAATTGACAAGCCAAAGCTTCTTTCCCGGCACGTCAAGTCATAACCAATTGATCTTTGTGATTCCATCCATCAATACTCAATATGGAACCCATGTTCTATCCCGAACCGTATCATGTGAACCATGTAGCCATGGAAAATTACAAGGAAAAGAATATCTAAAATGGAATGCCTTTAAGTAAACATGTGGTGATAATAGCTAAAAAGGTATTCATGTTTCACAAATAATCTATAAAAATTAACAAGGAATTGAGGACAAAGTATAAGATCTAGGTTACAAATATGATCACTAGGCAACATTACTTAAAAAAACAATGGAACAGAAGCATGGAAACATGATATTTACATGCATCTAATCACATAACATTAATGAAATTTATGTAAATCAATATAACAAGCTTTTCTAAGCATGGAATTTAACTCATGAAATCCAACCAACATGCATAAAAATTAAATATAAATAATTAGATATCTCAGATGAAGAATTAATCATATGAATTAAAATATTATGTAAGAGGCATGAAGCTCAAGCCAACCCATTGTGCCATATGGCCCAAGAAAATAGGCACTAAGCCTGAGCATAATCACAAAACTACATGATAGTGCATATATGATATTTCAATTAGATACACTTTACCTCATTGAGGGGTTTTATTAACAAACATGACATTTTTTAGACAATTCATTTCATTCAATTATAGAGTTCAATTTCATCTCAAGGCATAAGGCTTATAGAATACGAAACAAATTGAGGGTTCTAAGAGAGACATAAAAGTATGGTGGCACATTCATAAATAATTTATCAACATGAAAAAGATTTATGATGTGTGATATAAGGTATAATAAAAATAAATAAACAAATGAAAATAAACAAGGAACTCCACCTCAATAGAATAACCAAGACAAACACTCTGGAACTTGATTCGTTCATCGGCGACCACTCGACGATGCTCCTTCCCACATCCAAGAATATACACATTCTCATGTACATAAGGACACCTAGACATTATGTACATATTCACATGTCCTTGAATATGTACAAGGGGATCCTTATATATATATTTTATATATGTATATACCTGTTTTCACATAAAGATGTTTGAATTATTGATATATATACATAAGCACACCAAACCACATATACAAATATTCATTCTTTCATAGGATAATATATATATATAAGGGGAAATTACACACACACAAATATATATATATATATATATATACCTATCGATGCATACACAAGTAAGTATCCTTTGACTCTGGTGACTCAAACTCGCCTAAAGGGACCAAAAAGCACTACAAAAAAATCACTAGGAACTAAAAAACACATAAACACCCTAAATAAAAATTTTCTAGACAATTTAGTCAGAGAAAAGTTTACCTCACATGGTGAAAACAAGCTGAAATGAGCCAAACTGCTTGTCTGTTGGTGGCATATGCTTAAACACAACTGAAGATGTCCTGAGAGATGCACAACCGTTTGACCGAGCTATGTAGGGTAAAGGGGAAGAGAAAATATGATAGAGAAAATTATGGAGTGGGAACCAAAGGTTTTACCTAATAGAATCAACCATGAAATATGAAGAAAACCAGGTGAAAATCTGCAGGAAGGATCCACGAGTGGGGGTGTCAAACACCATGGTAGAAGGTAGGGGGTGTCGTGTCACGTGAGAGAATTGGGTAATGTTGAGACACCCATTTGGTATAGCATAAAAACCAAAAATAATATTAATAAACATAACAATAATAATAACAACAATTATATTATTATTATTATTATTACTAAAATTCTTAATTTTATTATTAATTACCACTTAACCTCATTTAATTGTTTTTATTTAATTTTAATTCAATTAAATAATTGATGTAATGAAAACATAGTTTATGGTTTGGGTGGAATGGTTATACAAACCATGCACCAACCATGTGATAAATATTGTGATAATACTATCTATTTGTAACTCATCATGTGAGATAGGTGCATGGTTTGGGTAAACCGTGCACAGCCCGTGTGGGGCATTCTGCTCCTCTAAAACAATCCGCAAGGTTTCATAAAATCTATGCACATCTATCAGGATCATAAAAAAATTATTTCAGGAACCTAGATCTTATGAAACTCAATGAGAAACTCAAGGGACCCTTCAGCCCTTTACCCAAGTCCATAAACAAAAAATTTAGGTGTTCCACCTCTTAGAATTACATCATTAAGCTCAGTTTAAAAAATGACATGTCCTATAAACTAAAAAAATTAAATTACATTGGATTTTAATTTAGATAAAAAAACATAATTCATTACATTATCTCCCAACTGATCTTTGAATAAAAATTCACACAACATTCATCCAAAAGCACAAGCCCGCTAATAGGGGAATTCACAATGGTCCTCATGACCACCTCAAAAGCAGGACCCTCTACAAGGGATCCTTGACACAACCCAAACCTCGGGGAAACACCCATGAAAGAAAACCTTAGCTGACCTTCCCAGATAACAACCCATATGTGGGTACCATCTCTCCCAATGTAGAATCCCAACCATCACCATTCCACAAAGGAATTCTCAATATCTATCTATGACTATCCCTAATCACTTGATCAGAAACAAGCCCATAAGGCATCCTCATGATTCCCTTGAACTAATTTCACGAAGTCCTTATGACTAAAAATATACCCATATAGCACTAGATCCATTTTCAGAGATGCCACCTCCCTTGTTCATATCCCATAAATAAATTGTAGAGGCACAAAAAAAATACTCATGGATAGTAGAAATATTGATGTAAATGTCCACCTGATTCAAAAAATCCACAAAAACATGCTCAATCATTCCATATTTCTCATCCTATAAAATAAAACCCTATAAGATATGAAGTTTTATGGAAAATATCTCCTTCATAAGTCCACACAATGTTGTAATCCTGCCCAATTTTTTTCAATATAGATCCAAAGATTCATAGCCCATCTAACAATGCCTGATAGAAAAATGTTCATATCATAGATTTCATAGATCTCAAAAAAAGAGTGATGGAGAAAAAAATTCCAATATTCCTAGGTTGTTGGTCAATTGAAATATGTGAATTCTCATAAAGAAAGGAAAGAGGTCCATCCACATAAATTTTTTTAGTTCATTAGTATATTGAGAAAAATATCTATGGTCTTCCTCTAACTTCTCAAAAATGATATGTGAACAGGAAAAAATTACTACCTAGTAAAAAAATCTTGATTTGTGTCATGAACATAATGACATGTGAACAATGGAACTAAATTGAACAATCTCAATAGTTAAAAATAATTAAATTAATATAATAAAAATAAGAATATCATGTCTATCTGTATAATAAGGATGGTTTTAATTGATAAAAAGCATAATATACCCTTCTAGTGAATAGAACATATTACCAAATGGTTCAAAATAATTTCTCAATGAATCAATATCCTTATTCAAGATATATAACACATGATAAAAAAACATGTATACATTCATAAGATCAGTTCAAATAAAAAGGATCATTCATTATATGCACACAACATATAATGTATTTCCCTGATGTTGATGAAAATTATAGGTGCTATAATTGATTTTAAACATATTCATAAGACTTTACCAAACAATAATCAATATAAAAAGGAGATCCTACCAAATAAAATTTAGGAAAGGAAAATAAACATCCAAATATAAGACTAGAAGTATTCTATGGAAAGGATTTTTCATTAATAACCTCAAAAAGATCAACCTTAAACCAAGCATAGGATAGTTTAAATGAACTTATAACAATAACATGAGGTTGGTAATTGTTTATGAATTTCAAGACATGTTGTTGGTCATTCTTCCTACACTATTTATTATTATTATTTTGAGATCTTAATGTAAGAGAACTAGTTTATTGGACATCATGAATTTATCCTGATGAATCTGGCATCACAAATGTGATGTCAGCTTTTCAAGGCCCCAAAATAAAGCCATGTATTTCACTAGAAACTTTTGTGTATATTTCTTAAAAGACATTTCATTATTAGTTATAATTTGGAATTCAATGTAAATTTTTAGTCTCGCATGTCTATGTATAGAAAATGTTGTGATGCCCATAGTGATAGGAGAGAACACAAAACTCAATTGACATTTTTCATAGAAGGAATTGTAACTCATTTCTAGTTATTAAAGGAAGTTAATTGGAGAATTTATTTAAGACTATATTATTTGGATTCTTTGTAGGATGATATCATTTGGGTTTTTTCCCCCAAAAAATATACAATATTGAAAAATATGGCTACCTACCATATTTTTTAATGATATTTACATTCTAAATTGATCATATCTATAGCAGAAATTTCTTATGACATCCCATAATCCTACCTTAATTCATATGTTGTGTTGTTATATTCACTTGGGGATATTTTATTTCCCTTCTTCAAAGCCCGCATCATTAAGAGGAAAATTCAAATTGAACTTGAAATCAACATCATCATCTTCTCTTTCTGACTCTGCATCCTTCAAAAACATATAAATTTATTTCAAAATCTACCTATTTAAATAATTTAGGGTATAATAATAAACTCTTTAGTATTCTTATTTTAACTGTATAGTTTAGTACAAAATAAGTGAAATTTTACACATTAAATTAAGTGTTCACTTATGGTCCAAATATAGAATCTCCCATAACAACTGCATGGAAATACAATCACCTTTTAATGTTCAAGACCATGATATTTCTTTATGAAAAAACCCAATTATTAGTTAATATAAAAATCTACAACCTTTTGCTACTTCAATTTCCTTGTTTCAGGATTTTCAACATATATTTCATCTTATTCTAGGTCCTTCAATAGAATTCAAAGGTATTCCTATCAATACATGGAAATATATGGGACCCGGTGAGGAAGGTGAGAATATATTGTAAGTTAAATAGGGAATGTTTCAAATTTTTCTTAAATAACATAAAATATAATAACTACATCAAATATATTATGTTCACATATTCAGATAAACTCATTATATAATCCTTATCAATTGATTAATTAACATACCCATCATCGGTCAATGCACCAATTCCAAAAAAAGTACTATACCAGTTACAATATGATTATATATTATTCATCTAACTTCTTCAATCCAAATTAGATAAGTTGAAGGAGGTCTATATCATTCTTAAAAAACAACCAATTTTAATGAGAAAGGGAAAAGGACATTAAAGATGGAAAAAATATTAAAATGGAAGCTCACATCAAAAATATCACAGTGTCTCCCAACTGGGCTTAGATGATTTTCAATATAATAGTGGAATCTTTAAAAAAATGTTTTATTAACCACCTGAAAATATATTTTTACTCCATATGTTTTCATAAAATAAAAATGAATGATAGGGAAAAAATATGAAAAAAATAAAATTCAATCAGATTTTGTGTTTTGGATTTCCTATGCAAGGAAAGAACAAACATTTATATTTGGATTGTGGATGCCAATAATGCATTGAATTTATAATGATGTTAATAAAAGCATTACAACATGACAGAAATTATTTTTGGGATATCAGTTTCCCTGATAATTTAATCCTTTTCAATAATATTATTATCTGAGAGTACACATGGTTCATATAAATCTCCATTCATCTACTCATTTAATTTCATTGAATCTAATACCACCTTACAATAATTAATGTTCCCTTGAATATCACTAAAATTATAAGGATCTACCTCCAAATATGATGATGAAACTCCAGGTTCCTACCCAGTATTTTTTTAGTTACGATTTCTCTATATTCTAAACAAGTTCATCCACAAATCATAAATATTAATTCTTGCATGTTAATATGCATCTATATTGTTAAAAATACCTCACATGAGCTCCATTTTCACTAAATTCTTCATCATACACTATATAGTCATCCATCTCATCACCATTTCCAATGTCCAAATCTTCTGGTTATTCATCATCTTCAGTAATATCTTCAAGTTCTCATCCTATAAAATAATTGGTAGGGTTGAAATTCAATAGCTGGAAAAACTATTAACATAATTAATAAAAATAATAATAATGACCCATCAACAATGAAAAAATGTCTAACTTTTCAAAGGTAAACATTAATCATCACCAAATAAGTGGTGTTTCGGCTTCTCATCAATAATTATCCCACCTTTCCCACATTTATCAAACAATTATTCATCATAAAAATATAGTTACCCTTCCTCATTATCAATTTATTCCTTTTTATTCTATTAAACATTTTTTATTTTATAAATATAATTGAGATAAATAACCCACATAATAGAATAAAAATAAGCACAATAGGTGAGAATTGGGGAACTAAGTAAATTAGGAAATGAACTAATTTTGGTTGGTGAAAACAAGTGATGTTGTTAACCCCCAGAAAATGAGCTTGATAACATTTTTAACCTTTATGATCTCTCTATCTACAAATTTAATCAAGAACAAAACTGAATTTCATGTACTAAAACATAAAAGTGTACTTTTATATAGAGGATTAATATAATTCATAATATATATTTTTTAAAGAAAATTAATTATAGTGTATGTTTTTCATTTGCATGATTATGTGTAATGGATATATAAGCTCAAAAAGTGAAACTATTCATGAGTGTAGGTTACATCTGTTGAGTGTTTCTGAAATGTTCAAGGGATCGCAAGAATAATTTTGTTAAATTTTATTCTACACATTAGATGTAATTATAGTAGGATATAATGTAAAATTATAAGGTGGAATATTATTCACCTGATATGCATAATAATATGTTTTGGTATAATGATTAGTTTAGGTGATAAATGCAGAAGTATAGAATAATTTTTTTGTAATTATGTTCCATAGTTATTGAATAAACCCATGAAAGGGTGATGTTATAGAAAAGTTATTACATATAAATTATTTTTCAAAAGTTAATATGGTTGATATTTATTTCGCTCATGGACTTACATCAAGAATGGATTTCACCAAAATAAGTCTAGGTATTAAGGATGAACTGAGCATATGAGGTCACATTAAGCATCATGATGTTGACCCATAGAGGTGATAATTTATAAAAAAAATATTTTCTAACACTTTTCACGTGTATCGAATTCTTTAAAATATGTGTTTCAAGATTCTTATTATAAAATTGTTTTTATATCATTTATACATGTGGATTTCATCAATAAACTGTTAGTGAGTGTTTGTTTATGAGTAAATAAATTTTTCTGAAATGGATTGTGACATGACCTGAATTATGAGGTTGAGATGTATTTTACTACTGCATCACCTACATAGGTTCACATTCAACAATACATTGTCCACTTAAAATGGTTAAAGGTTTAAAATGAGGAATCAAGAGTGGAAATGGAAATTGGGGTAACAAAAATCCATGTTTCCATTTTAAAACATTTTAGATTTATTAAGTATTCGAATTTACTTATGTAAAGTTGGTTCTATTTGTATTCTAGATTTTTTATCATAACAAGAAGGTATGCAAGTCATTATTATTACAATTTCTTTAATACAATTGAATCTTACATTTCTATAGATATTTTAATTTGATCATGAATTTCACATTGAAGGAAACCATATGATATCCTATTATAAAATGTGTCTAATAAGTGTTTTTCATGCATAATGGTCCAAAAAACATTATATCATGGAAACATTATGGTATATCCATCAGGAAGTAAGGAATCAACATGAAAAAATTATGACTATTGAAGGGATTACTCAGTATAAGAACATAGGACAGGAGGTATTTATAGCCTACAATGATGAATAATTAATTTCTACATATCCTAAGACACTTTATTTATTAGATAAATTATAATGCATTTGTATTGTGAGGTAAAAAATTGGTTAAGAGGTAAAAATCCTAAAAATCCTAAAAAAATATGTTGACCTAGTTCCCCATTGGTTTATAGGATCTAATACATTCTAAATACAAAAATTAATAAAATAATTCTCATACCATATTCTTCATAATCCTTTTCTTCATGGCCTCCACCTTTCTTATTGTCCATCAGTTCATTGTCCTCTTAATCAGCTCCCATTTCATCTAAATTATTTTGGAAGAAATAGTTATTGAAATATAGAATTATAGTTTCTTAAAAGTATAAAAAACAACATCGCAACTAGGGGTTAATAATTATAACCTTTATCATCCAAAAAGAAAAAATTTCTAACCATTTTTTAAAGTATAAGTTGAACCCTTATGAGAGACAGTAGTAGACCAAACCAGATCGATGGGTGTGGCATCGACATCGAGTGCATTGTGATGTTAGAAATAGTTAGAACGCTCTAATAACTATACTTTTATATTTAAGGATAAAAATTGTTTGGTGGACACAATTTCAATTCTTTAACACCAAGTAAGATCAGTTGTTATCAGACTCTGTGTTGTGGGGTGCTCGATGGTTTCATTTTGGGGTTCTCCCAGTGTTTCTTTGGGAGCCTCCTTTGTTTTCATTACATCCTGTTTATTGGTCCTGGTGTTATGTTTTGTTGGGATTGTCCCTTACTAGTCTCATTACCATTATTCTTTAGAGTCTACACATTAAATATTTTTTAAAAAAATTTACATAAAAAATTATTTATGCTGCAATTCATGAAACAGAACACCCAACTAAAAACATTATCTTATAATAAAGTAATAAATAAAAATTTATTATATATTAATTGGTTTTAAGGAATTTAAAATAACATATTTAAATTCAATTGAATTTTACATTCATGGTGTCAATGGATACTCATTACCCATAACACAGTCAAGCTGATTAAGTTGGGTTATGATGGTGATTTGTAGAGTTTTATAGGTTTATGGTGTTGAATTTAAAATTGGATTGGTGTAAGGGTATAACCCTTAGGATACACTAGATAAAATTAATTACTATTAATTAAAAAACAATTTATGTTTATATATTGTTAAAATTAAAAAAATTATTTATTTATTTTTAATTTATTTTCATTTTGTAATTTTAAATGAATTATAAATTCAAATACCATTAAGTTAGATACTATTAATTAATTTTGATTTGTTTTATATTAATAAAAATTTTATAAAAAATATTTATCTGATCTAATGTCCATTAATTTTATATTTATAAATTAGTTTTGAAATTTTAATTTCATAAACCAGTATTTAAACAGGATAGGGTATGTTTTTTTTATTTTACAATATAGTAGAGTAGGGTTGGGATAATGAGTTTAGAAAATGAACGAATTATAAACAGTTTTGGGTTTCATAAAATTAAATGGACTAGGGCTTATGTGGCCATGATATAATGGGTATATGATCCATTTCCATCCCTGGTTACAATATGAAAAGTAATATAATATATTATTTAATGTTTTATCATTAAATTTAATCATCTTATTACATTATTACTTAAAAAGTAATTTTTTAAATTTTTAAATTTACCCATATTTTTATAGATTTCATTTTCATTGTTTTTTATTATACATGTTTTTATAAAGTTATGTTATTTTATAATTATATTTGTAATAATTTCATTTAAAGAGTTAAAAAAAACACATCATTTGATAAAATGTGAAAAATATGAGTCACCTAATTTTCATTTGATCACCTAGTAAATGAAGTGACCAGGAGGATTAATCATGTTAAATATATTTTCAATAGAGTAGGGAATGAATTTCAATACATATAGGATCATTGGGTGATATAGGGAGAATCAACATACTAAATATCATATCATGTATTTTGTTTTATTAATTAATTTATTTTTGTGCCAATTTTTTTCTCTATGGGTTTTTGGAAGAGTATCCATGAAAATTTCAAATTTTGGAAATTCAGTGTAGGTTGAAAGGTTAGACTAGACTAGATAAATGGGTGTGGCATTGAAATTGAGTGATTCAAGATGTTGGTAGTGTATGTAGTGCTCTGGTAGCTATCCTTTTGTTTCCACGGATGGGTATTTTTCGAAGGACACGCATGCAATGGTCAAAAACCATGAAGGATCATTGGCTCTCCTTCTTATTATTGTGGTGTGATTAATTATTTCATTATGAGGTTTCCCAGATGTTTATTTGAGAGTCTCCTATGTTTGGGCTCCATCTTGTTTATTGGGTCTGGTGTCACATTTTTTGGGTTTATCCCATAATATCATGTTTTATTTTATTCTTTAGAGTCTACTATTTATATATAATTTTAAAATTTCTTGTGAAAACTATTATTTTGGCTAAAATTCATGAAATGGAACACCCAACAAAAAACTTTTTCTTGTAATAAAAAGATTATTAAAAATTGATCTTGTATTAATGGGTTTTAATGAATGACATTGAACATATTAAAATATAATTGAATTTTACATTCATGGTGTCATTCGATATTCATTAACCATGAAACATTCCAACCAATTAAGTAGGGTTAGGATTGTTATTGTATGAGCTTTAGAGGTTTAGGGTCTCGAATTTAAAACTAGATTGGTATAAGTGTATCCTCCCTAGGATACACTAGATAAAATTTATTACATTTAATTCACAAACTAATATGCATATACATTATTAAGAATGTAAATTTTATATATTTAATTTTAATTTTAGTTCATGTTAAAATTTTAAATTAATTATAATTTGATATATAATTATGTTAAATACTAATGATAAATTCTCTATATGTTTTATAATGATAATAAAATTATAAAAGTGTTTTATATAATTTTATATCCATTAATATTATTTTCATAGATGATTTTTGAAATTTAAAAGTCTTAAACTGGTATTTAAATGAGTTAGGGTAGGTCATAATGTATTTTAAAATATAATAGAGTAGGACTGGGATAATTATTTTTGAAAATTAATGGATTATAAATGGGTTCGGGATTTTTAAAATTAAATGGTATAAGGCTTGGGTGGCCCAAATTTAATGGGTATGTGATCCATTGTAATTCCTAGTTACAATAACCAAAGTAACATATAAGATTATTCAAGGTTTCATTTGATGTTTAATCAACTGATTAAATTATTATTTATAAAATGATTTATTTTTTATAATTTTTAAACATACCTTTTTTTATTGATTTTAATTTCTCTTTTTCTTATTCTGCATATTTTTATAAAATTATGTTAATTTTTAATCATTTTCATAAAACATTCATTTAAAGAGTTAAAAATATAAACATTTGATAATATTTGATATATTTAAATTTCATTATTTTCATTTCATCATAAGGTAAATGAAGTGTCTAATAGGATTAATCAAGTTTAATATTTTGTCAATAGTTTTGGGAAGGAAATTCAATGAATAATGGAGCATTGGGTGATATAGGGAGAATCGCCTCAATATATATCATATCATATCTTTTGTTTTATTTATTTATTTATGTGCCTATGTTTTTTCCTCTAAGAACTGGGTAGAGTCTCTATCAAAATTTCATTTTTTTAATACAGTGTTGGGTGCATGGTTAGAAAAAACTAGATCAACAAGTGTTCCATCGACTTCAAGTAACACAAGATGTTGGAAGTCGTTATAGCACTCTGGTAGTCATCCTTACATTACCAGGGATGACCATTGTTTGGAAGGTAGGCGTGCAGTGCTCAATCACCTGTTAGGATTATCATTTCTCCAGATCACTATAGTTGGGTGCTCAGTGGTTTCGTTGCGGGGTTCTCCTTATATTTTTTCCAAGAGACTCATATCTTTTGGCTACATCTTATTTATTGGGCATGATGTTCTATTTTTTTGGGACTAACCCTTGGTTTTCTGGTTTCTTTTATTCTTTAGAGTCTACTATTTAAATATGATTTTAAAATTAGAAATTTAAAAAACTATTTAGGCTGAAACGCGTGAAATGAACACCCAACATAAAAAAATAGTCTTATGATAAAATAATTATTCAAAATGATCATATATTAATTTTTAATGAATTTTAATGAAAATAATTATATTGAATTGAATGTTAAATTCAGGGTGTCAATGGACACTCATTAACCATGACATAGTCTAGTAATTTATGTTGGTTTAGGATTGTTATTGGACATGATTTAAAGGGTTAGGGCGTTGAATTAAAAACTAAATTGGTATTTGAGTAGCCTCCTTTGGATACACTAGATAAAATTAATTACTATTAATTCACCAAAAATATATGTGTATATAGTAGTAAAATAATAAATTTTATTTATTTAATTTGAGTTGAAGTTCATGTGGAAATTATAAATGAATTATAAATTCAAATAAAATTAAGTTAACTAATATTAATTCATTTATTATATGTTTTATAATGATAATAAAATTATAAAATATTTTTATCTAATTTGATATAAATTCATTTTATATTCATAGTTTTTTTGAAAATTTAATGTCATAAACCAGTGTATAAACGAGTTTGGGTAGGTATTTTTGAATTTTAAATTATAATAGAGTAGGGATGGGATAATGAGTTTAGAAAAATAATTGATCAAAAATGGATTCGGGTTTTCGAAAAGTAAATGGTCTAGGTCTTGGGTGGCCTAGATTTCAAAGGTATGTGATTCATCCTCCTCCCCCTTTACAATATCCAAAGTAATATATTAGATAATTCAATGATTCATCATTCAATTTAATAAACATATTATATTATTATTTATTAAATATTTTTTTTAATTTTCAAATATACACTTATTTTTATTTATTTTCTTTTATTTTTCTAAATTATACATATATTTATAAATATATGTTATTTTTTAATCATTTTCGTAAAAATTTCATTTAAATTGTTAAATAAAAAACATTTTATAATATGTGATAGATTTAAAAGGAATTATTTTCATTTCATCCACTAGTAAATGAAGTCTCCAAGAGGGATAATCAAGTTTAATATGTTGTTAGTACAGTTTGGAAGGAAAGTCAATGCATAATAGTGATTAGGTGATAGAGGTAGAATCCACTCCCTATATATCATACCCTAAAATTTCTTTTTATTTTATTAATTTATTTAGGTTCATTTGTTTTTATCTTTTGGTATTAGAAAGAGTCACAGGGAAATTTTTAAATTTTTGGAAGACATTTTAGGGCACACAGTTGGGCCAAACATAATCGATGAGCATGGCATCAATGTCAAGTGATTCATGATGTTGGAAGCGGTTGTAGAACTTTCATATAATTCCTTTCATTACCAAGGATATTAATTTTTTGGTGGACATACATGCAGTTCTCAAGCAATTAGAATGGTCAGTGGCTATCCCGCTCTATATTTTGGGGTTCTTGTTGGTCTTGTGGTAGGGTTCTACAAAATATTCTCTAGGGGTCTCATATGTTTTCCCCCATCCTATTTATTGGGCATGGTTTCATATTTTTTTGTTATTGAACATTTTTTGTATGGTTTCTTTTATTATTTGGTCCTACTCTTTAAATATGAATTTAAAATTTGATGTCAAAAACTATTTTTTAGGCTAAAATGCTTGAAATAAAACACCCAACATTAAAAAAATTCATGCAATGAAATAATTATTTAAAATTGATCATGGATTAATTATTTTTAAGGAATGTAAAGGAACATATTTTATCTAAATTTAATGTTACATTTAGGGTTTCAAGGGATATTCGTTAACCTTAACAAAGTGTAGCTGATTATGTAGGGTTTGGACTATGACTGACCGAGTTCAATAGGTTTTGGGTGTTGAATTTAAAACTATATTGGTATAAGGGTATTCTCTTCCAGATACACTAGATAAAATTAATTACTATTAAATCAATAACTATATATGTTTATATACTAGTAAAAATATAAAAATTATTTATTTATTTTTAATTTATGTTCATGTTGAAGGTATAAATGAATTATAAATTCAAATACAATTAAGTAAAATAATATTAGTTCATTTCCTATATGTTTTTTAATGATAATAAAATTATAATATAAGTTTATCTAATTTGATATCCAATCATTTTACAATCATAGAATAGTATTAAAATTTTAATTCCATAGTCCAATATTTAAGAGACTTAAGGTAGGTAGTTATATATTTGAAAATACAATAGCATAGGGTTGGGATAATGGGTTATAAATGGGTTCAAGTTTTGGAAAATGAAATTTGCTAGGTCTTGGGTTAATCCAATTTCATGAGTAAGTGATCCATTTTCATCCCTATATACAATATCCAATATAATATATTATATTATTCAAAGCTTCATCATGAAATTTAATCAACTTATTACATATTTTTTTTATAAAATATTTTTTTGTAATTTTCAAACATAACATTACTTTTATAGATTTTATTTTCATTTATTATTATTATACATATGTTTACAAAATTATGTTATTTTTCAATCATATTCATAAAAAATTTTATTTAAATATTTTAAAAAAACATTTGATAATATTTAATAAATTTTAAAGTCGTTATTTTCATTTCATCCCTTGGTAAATGATGATTCCAAGAGAATTAATCAAGTTGAATTTTCTTTCAATAGATTTAGAATGGAATTTCATGGTATATAGGAGCATTGAGTGATAGGGGGAGAATACACTCACTATATATCATACCTTAAATTTTGTTTTATTTACATATTTATTTATGTGCCTATGTTTTTATCTCTGGATATCAGGCATAGTCACTATGAAAATTTCAACTTTTGGAAATGAAGTTCAGGGAATATAGTTAGAAAAACTAGATCAATGGGCATGGTTTTGACTTCAAGTGCTTCATTATGTTGGTAGCGGTTGAAGTGCTTTAGTATTTATCATTTCATTGCTAGGGATGGGTATTTATAGCAGACATGTGTGTAATGATCGAACACCAAACATGATCATAGGCTCCTTAGCTTAGTGTTGTGTGGTGGTTAGTTTTTTCATTGTGGGGTTATTCTTTTTTTTCTCTAAGAGTCACCAATATTCAGGATCCATCTCATTTATTAGGCCTAGAGTTATTTTTTGTTGGGATCAACACTTTCTAACCATGTTTCATTTATTAATTAAAGTCTAATCCTTAAAATTTATTTTAAAATTTAATGTTAGAATACAATTATTTAGGTCGAAACACATGAAATGTAACACCCAAATAAAAACTATACTTTTTAAGAAAATAATTATTAAAAATTGTTAATATAATAATGGATTTTAATGAATTCCAATGTACATATTTAAATTGAATTGAATGTTACATTCAGGGTGTCAATAGAGACTCGTTAACCATAACACATTCAAGCTGATGAAATAGGGTTAGGATTGTGATTAGCTGAGTTTTATATCTTTAGGCTGTTGAATTTAAAACTTTATTAGTATAAGGGTATACTCCTCAGAAAACACTAGATAAAATTAACTACTATTAATTAAATAATTATATATATGTATATAATAGTAAAATTATATATTTTATTTTTTAAAATTTTTGTTCATGTTAAAATTATAAATGAATTCTAAATTAAAATATGATCATGTTAAATACTATTAATTAATTATCAATATGTTCTATAATAGTAATGAAATTATAAAATATGTCTAACTAATTTGATATCAATCTATTTTTTATTCATAGATTATATTTGAAATTTTAATGTCATAAACTTGTATTTAAACGAGTAAACATAGATAGTTATTTTTTTTAGAATATAATAGAGCAGGGTTGGGATAATGAGTTTATAAAATAATGTATTATAAAAAGGTTCTGGTTTTGGAAAATTAAATGGGCCAGGGCTTGGGTGGCTCAAATTTTAATGGAATGTGATCCATTTTAATCCCTAGTTATTGTATCCAATGTAATATATTATATTATTCAAAGTTTCATCCTAAAATTAAATAAAATTATTATATCATTATTTATAAAAAAAATGTTAGTTTCAAACCTACCCTTATTTTAATATATTAATTTTTTGTATTATTTTACTATAAATATTTCTATAAAATTATTTTTTTTAATAATATTTGTAAACATTTCATTTAAAGAGTTAAAAACAAAACATTTGATAAAATTTGATGTATTTGATATTTATTATTGTCCTCTGATCCCCTCGTAGATGAATTTACAAGTGGATTAATCAATTTTAATATTTTTTCAACAGAGTTGGGAAGGACATTCAACACATAGCATAGCATTGAGTGAGAGACGGAGATCTCTCCCACTCTAAATAATACCCTATATTTTGTTTTATTTATTGATTTATTTAACTTATTATGTTTTTATATCTCAGTTTTTAGAAGAGTATTAATATTTAAATTTTTGGTAATGTAGTTCAGGGTGCATGTTTATCATGAATGATTAGTACTAATGGTATGACAACCATATGATTGAGTCTCCATCATTGAAGCAGTTTTTCTGTACAGTGGGAGCTCTGTTTTTCTAAACATAAAGTCCAAATTTGAAATCTTGAAGTAATCTATAACAAACCAGATATTTTTAGAATAAAACATTCATTATTATGATTTTATATAATTATATTCATTATAAAAATATTATCTTATTTTATAGTCCAAAGGAAATAACTTTATTTCCAACCAAATTGGATTTTTAGACATTATATAATTTTAATAAAAATCATGGTTTCTAAATAACATAATTTTTTTGATTCAATACGGTTTCCTTATGACTTTTCCATTCCTCTATGTTTTGAAAATCACAAACACTCTATCTTAAGGAAAATTTCATTTCATCTAAAATTTATTTTAATAAGGAAGATTTTCCTTCCTCAAGGAAATTTTCTCCTTACTCAGATTTTTCTTAATAAGGAAAATTTTCCTTCACCAAGGAAAATTTATCCTTATCATGTTTTCATTGTTCATGTTATAATTTCTCTAAATATAACTCATTTTATTTTTAAGTAACAAATTCATTTTCATATATAAAACCTCAAAATCCTATAAATACTTAAATATAGAGTATTATATTTTCAGGATCTGAATTCAGGTTCAGAATTCCTCTGAAATCCGTACTCTAAATTCCTCTTAATTCAGACTCCAAATTCCTCTGGAATTCAGACTCTGAATTCCTCTGAATTCAAGCTCTTAATTCCTCTAAAATTCAGACTCTAAATTTCTTTGAATTCAAACTCTGAATTCCTCTGAAATTCAGACTCTGAATTCCTTAGTATTCAGGTTTCAAATTCCTTAGAATTTAGACTCCAAATTCCTTATAATTTAGACTCCAAATTTCTCATAATTCAGGTTCCGATTTCCTTGGAATTCATAATCTGAAGTCTATAGAATTCGGATTCCAAATTATTTGGAAAAAAGAATCTGAATATCCATGTAATATAAACACCAAATGTTTTTTTTGTTAGACTCCAAACTTTTATTTTTCCTTAGACTTCGAAAAATGGATTTGATTAAGAAACTATATTTTTCTATCCCTTGGTATAGTCATGAAACAATGTCGTACATTCTGTTTCTAATTTACTATTTTTTGAGTGACACGTGTATAGTTCCCTCCGAAATTCAAGGAAAAATAAGACCATTGGGGAAGTGCCTATAAATAGGAGCACATTTTAATGACCTCCAAATGACTAATCTATCACTCTAGAGACCACATATTGTTGAATTGATTTCTAGACAGAGATACTCTCATGCTTTGTGCGTACTGAACATCTTTTTCAGATTACTTCGTGCGACTCCGATTGTTGTTGTGTACAATCAAGGGATTCCGGGGAAAGGAAGAAAGAGGTGAAGACTGCCTTAAAGTTCAAGGACTTCCTTGGTTATGAATACAAAGGTGTCAACTACCTTGAATTTGAGGTCTTGTGGGGATAGTAATAAAGATTCTGATATTCCTATCGAGGGCTTACCCTGATGTGGGTAAGACAGGATTTCTTGAAAGTATAAATCAAGGGACCTTTATCCAAGGTTGTTGGATACCCTACTCTTTGGTTTAAAATATTTCTTACTTGTTACTTGTTTTGTTTCAAGTTTATTTTCTATTTCATTTTGATTAATAATGAATGTATAACTATCTTATACTTCCTTGTATTTGTCTACTCTGATTAATAATATTCTATATTCTTTAAGGTAGAATCTTTTCCTTGTGAACTTTTCTTATGTTTCATTTCTAGAACCATATTTCCAGAACATAGCAAGTTTGTAGAAATAAGAGGTCTTGTGAATTTAACTTGTTTAATCTTGATAAACATTGTTTCCTTAAGGTTAAAATGGAAATTTTTATACCAACTTTAAAGGTTCCAAAGGAATTTTTAAAGTATACAATTCACCCCCCTCTTGTATATTGAGAATATAAATTCATTTTTTGATCCTATAATTGGTATCAAAGAAGGTCTATGAAATACTTATATCCACATAAAAGTTTTATTTCTCATTTTTCATTGTTCTTAATATTTTGTTTGCTTAGGAATTTTTTTCCTTGTTTACAAACATTTATTATTAACAAAGTTTTTGTGGAGTGATATTTTCTCTAAAGATGACAGGAATGAATGTTGGTTCTATTGAAAACCTAAATCCTACTAGACCACCTATTTTTGATGGGAATTATTATGAATATTGGATAGATCATATGAAGACGTTTTTTATTAATACTGGAGTAGAAAATTTTATCATGATTACTAGAGGATATAAAATCCCTGACAAGGAAGTCAGTAATTTCACCAACCATGAAAAGCATGAATATCAACTAAATTATAAGGTACATAATACTCTAATTTATTCTATGGATAGAAATATATATAGCCAGATTATATCATGTGAAGTAGAAAATTGTATTTGGAAGAAGCTGAAAGTAACTCACTTTGGAACTTCAAAATTCATTGAAACTAGAAGAGTCATGCCTAGAGCTAAATATCATGGTTTCTGCTTTCCTTATGGAGAACCCATATGTAAGGTACAACAAAGATTCATGACTACTGTAAATAGTTTACAATCTATGGGTGAGAAATGATTAGATTATGAAGCTCTTGTAGAAAAAATCATTGGCACCATGCCTAATGAATGGGAATCTAAGAGGACAGTTATAGATGAAAATAGGAAAGTTACCCAGACTTCTCTTGATGAACTGTTTGGAAATATTCTTCAACATGAATCCATAATGAAGAGATATGCTGATAATATTAAGAAGAATAATGGAAATGGTAGTGTTTCTTTTATAAAAAATTTAAATCATATGAAATCCATGACTCCTTAGAGAGTTACAAGATCCAAATATAAGAAGGTTGTTATTCAATCTGAATCTAGTGGAAGTGAATCTTCAGAAAATGAGTTATCCAATCTTTACTGAAGGATGAACAAGATTGTTGGACATAAGAACTTTCAATATAAATAAAATAAGAAAGAAATACAATACAACAAAGAATCGGAAGTCACTTGTTATTAATGCAAATGAGTAGGGCACATAAGGCCAGATTGTCCTATGCTTAAGAAAAATGATATAAAGGAAGAGAATTTTGAGAGGAATAGAAAAAAGTACTAGAAAGCTAAAGCTAAGATAGTTTTGAAATCCAATGACACCTGGAGTGCCAGTGGTGGTGACTCTTCTGATGAATCCTAAGATTATGAATCTCCTGGTCAGAAGAATCTTGATCTATTATCCAAGATACCTATTGAAAATAATTGTCTAATGGATGATGTACACAATTTGAATCTATTACAAATGTATCTTTGAGTGCTAATTATAGTGATGATAAATACTATAACTCTTCAGATGAAGAATTTTCTTCTGATGAAGATAATATTATACCTACTTTAAAGAAGTTTCTAGGTTTATTATACTCTTTGAGAATGAAAATTATAAACTCAATAAAAATATTGATAAGGAAAACTCTAGAAATACTATTCTTACTAAGGAAATATCAGATGTTTCTGAAGATATTGATATGAAAATTTTTGATTTTGAAATTATTTCCTAAAATCATGAGGAAGTTAATTCTAAGAAGGATAAACTTTCAAAGGATCTTGAAAATGTAATTTCTAAGAAAGATATGTTAGATACTAACTCTAGTTATAAAACTAATGCTTTTGAGGATAAAAACATGGTTGTTATCCAAAGTCATAAATATTTTCCTTGAGTAATTGTTTTTCAAACTTTACCATAGGAAAGGAAAACTTTGATAAGATGTATTCTCAAATTCAACCTCTAAGGAATAGTTCTATTTTTGGTTATACTCATTCTAAACCAGTTTTTAGTAACAACTATTTTTTTCCTCAAAGTGATCCATTATGTACTAAATGTTAGTGTGGTGGACATTTGGAAAAAAGATTTTCCTTAAAAAAACCCGATATTTAGGTTTTCATAAAGCTTATTTTTCTAAGAAAATGTGGATACATAAAATTTTTCTTTCTGAAATTTCAGTATCCAAGAAATTTTGGGCTCTGAAAGTCTAACACTGTTATTTTCAGGAAAATAAAGAATATACCAACAACAATACTAGGTACTTGTATAGTGGATGTTCTTAGAATATGTCTGGTAAAAAAATATTCTTTTAAAATAATATCAAAACGAAAGGAGGAAAAGTAACTTTCGTAGATAATGCTCAGGGAGAAATTATTGGTATAGGTAACATTGTTTTTCTTGGAAAACATTGATTTAAAATGTTTTATTTGTTAAAGGTCTTAATAAAAACTTCATTAGAATAAGTCAATTATGTGATGAATTTTACCTTGTAAATTTTAGGAATGACAAGTGCTTAGTTCACAATTCAAAGGAAGAGTTTATTCTTTCTGCCAATAGGAAAGAGAATGTATACACACTAAACATAAAAGACCTTAGGAACTAAGATCTACCTTTCCTTAGTGCAATGGAAGATCATTCTTGGTTATGGCATATAAGGTTAGGTCACTGTAACCATAGGATCCTATGTAAACTCTCTAATAAAATACTTGTTAAGGATCTATCGAAACTTATATTTGATTCTTCTAATGTTTGTTATCCTTGTCAATATATAAAGAAACATAAATCAAGTTTTAAATCAATCGGTGAAGTCTCAACTATTGATGAATTACAGTTAGTGCATATGGATATATTTGGACCTATGCAAACTGGAAGCATTGGAAGCAAATATTATGTATTTGTCTTAGTTGATGACTATACTAGATTTACGTCATTCTATTTTCTAGCAATGAAATCTGAAGAATTTTCTTATTTCAAAAGATTTAGAGCCCAAGTTAAAAATGAGAAAAACCTTCCATTGATAACTATTAATAGTGATTATGGAGGATAATTTCAAAATTATGATTTTGAAACTTTTTGTAGTAAAAAAGGCATTACTCGTAACTTTTCAGCAATGAGAACTCCTCAACAAAATGGTGTTGTTGAAAGAAGAAATGGAATTCTTAAAGAGAAAACTAGAACCATGTTGAGTGAATATTCAATAGCCAAGAATTTTTGGGCTGAATCTGTATGTACTTCTTGTTATACTATAAATCAATTTTTGATTAGACCTTTTCTTAACAAAACCCTTTATGAGTTATGGAATGGTATAAAACTTAGACTTTCCTACTTCAAAGTTTTTGGATGCAAAGTATTCATCCTAAATACTAAATATAATCTATATAAATTCTCACCAAAATTTGATAAAGGAATTTTCTTAGGTTAATCCACAACCTCTAAGGCTTATACAGTTTTCAATAAAAAACACATTTACTATTGAAGAAACAATACATGTCAAATTTGATGAAACTGATACTTTTGTTTTTAAACAACCTCAACCTACATCCATAGATGTGTTTTCAAAAACTGATTATCAACCCTTGATAGAAGATCCTTATGATAAGGAAAATATCCAATTAAATATTTTTGAGACATTTACCCAAGAATATTTTCTACCCTATGTTGATGAATAGGTTTTACAAAACCCAAATCAGTAGTTTCTTAAGAATCATCCTAGTGATAGTATAATTGGTGATTAAATAAACCTATAGGGACTATAAGTTCCTTAAGAAATTAAGTATAATATCTAGAACTTTTTTCCTAATTAGAACCTAAAATAACTGATGAAGCTTTAGGTTATGATGATTAGATTAAAGCCATGAAATATGAGCTAAATGAATTCGAAAGGAATAAGGTATGGACCTTGGTTGAAATACCTAAGGAAACTTCTGTTATTAGATTAAAATGAGTCTTCAAAAACAAGTGTGATGAAAAAGGAGTCATTTTAAGAAATAAATCTAGATTAGTTTCTAAATAATATAATCAACATGAAGGAATATACTATGAAGAAACCTATGATCCAGAAGCTAGACTTGAATCTATTCATATTTTACTTTCCTTTGTAGTATTATTTAATTTCAAACTTTATCAAATGGATGTTAAATGTGCTTTCCTTAATGGTTATGTTCAAGAGGATATTTTTTTTGAACAACCACCTAGTTTTGAAGATAAAAAATATCTAGAACATGTTTTCAAACTTACCAATGCTTTGCATGTAATTAAACAAGCTCATAGATCCTAGTATGATAGACTTACATGTTTTTTGTTACAAAATAATTATGTTAAGGGAAATTTTGATCCAACCCTTTTTATAAAGAAAGATAAGAAAAATGTTTTGATTGTTCAAATTTATGTTGATGAAATTATATTTGGTTCAACTCAAAAATCTTTAACTAATTCCTTTGCGGATCTAATGAAATCTGAGTTAGAAATGAGTATGATGGGTGAGTTAACATTTTTCATAGGTTTTAAAATTTCTCAAAAACCAGAAGGAACTTATATATGTCAAAATAAGTATATTAAAGATCTTATTTAAAAGTGTGGATATTACAACACTAAGAGTATTAGTACTCCCATTATTACCTCAAATTCAATTAATCTTGATTAAGTTGGGAAAGCAGTGGATCAAACATCATTCAGAGTTATGATAGGAAGTTTAAAATACTTGATATCTAGTCGTCTAGACTTAATGTTTTAAGTATTCTTATGTTCAAGATATCAATACAATCCTAAGGAATCTCATTTAAAGGAAATGAAAATAATTTTTTACTACTTAAAGGGAACCATGGATTTAGGACTCTTTTATACGTATGGAAATGATTTTGTTTTAAAAAAATCAGATACTAAATTTGGTGGATGTAGAATGGATATGAAAAGTAAATCTGAAACTTTTCATTTCTTAAGAGATTCATTAGTTTCTTGGTCATGCAAAAAGAAACACTCAGAATCACTTTCCACCACTGAAGCTGAATATGTAGTAGCTAGAAGTTGTTGTGCTCAAGTGTGGTGGATGCAACACACACTCACAGACTATGGTATGAGTGTTACCAAAACAAAAATTTTGTTTGATAATACTAGTTCCATTAACTTAAGTAAAAATCTTTCACATCACTCTCATGCAAAACACATAGATATTAGTTATCACTTTATTAGGGATCACACACAAAAAGGAGATATCATTCTTCAATTTATCGGAACACAAGATCAACCTGCTGATATTTTCAAAAAATATTTATCATCTGATAGATCTGAATACATTAAATAGAAGTTAGGAATGATAAATGTAAGGTAATATTCCTTGTTATCTTCTTATTGAAACCAATCTCCTTATAGTAAGAAACTTCTTTTCATAGGGGGAGTACATTCGCTTGTTAGGTAATAAAATTTTTCAAAGTTTAAAAAATTTTCATAATCTAAATTTTTCAGAGTTTAAATTTTTTATAGTCTAAATTTTTTGGTAGTCTAAAATTTATCGTAATCTAAATTTTTCGTAGTCTAAATTTTTTCGTAGTCTAAAATTTTTAGTAGTCTAAATTTTTTCATACCCTAAAATTTTTTATAGTCTAAAATTTTCTTAGTCTAAATTTTTTGTAGTCTAAATTTTTCATTGTCTAATTTTTTCATTGTCTAATTTCTTTCGTAGTCTAAAATTTTTCATAGTCTAAATTTTTCTTAGTCTAAATTTTTCGTGGTCTAAATTTTTTAATAGTCTAAAATTTTTCGTAGTCTAAAATTTTTCTTAGTCTAAAATTTTTCATAGTCTAAAATTTTTCACAGTCTAAATTTTTCGTTGTCTAAATTTTTCGTACTATAAACTTTTCATTGCCTAAATTTTTCATAGTCTACATTTTTCATAGTTTAAAATTTTTTCATAGTCTAAAATTTTCCGTAGTCTAAAATTTTCCGTAGTCTAAAATTTTTCGTAATCTAAAATTTTTTGTAGTCTAAAATTTTTCGTAGTCAAAATTTTTCATAGTCTAAATTTTTCATAGTCTAAATTTTTTGTAGTCTAAATTTTCTGTAGTCTATATTTATCATAGTCTAAATTTTTTGTAGTCTAAATTTTTCACAATCTAAATTTTTCATAGTTAAAATTTTTTGTAGTATAACATTTTTCTTAGTCTAAAATTTTTCGTACTCTAAGATTTTTCATAGTCTATGATTTTTCATAGTCTAATATTTTTCATAGTATAAGATTTTTCATAATCAAAATGTTCATAGTCAAATTTTATTAATCAAAATTTTTGGAATCTAAAGTTCTTCAAGAAGAATTTTCCTCATTTCGAATAATCTTCCTGGAAATCCTAAATGTATGTTTCCTTTCCTAAATTTTCATAATCATCTTTTAATTTTTGGTATTTTCTTTTTTTTTTAATTCATATTCTTTTTAAATCTGAATTTTTTTCTTAAAAACATCAAAAGATCGGAATCAATCAAAATCCTTCTTTAGCTATCATCTCAACCTTCAGATCTTCTCAAGAATTTTTCAACCATTGGATCAATAAGGGAATTTGAAACATCGCCTCAATTTCCTATATAAAGGACCCCCTGATGGTTGTCCCACATCGATTCTCAATCCTTCTTGTGCTGAAGTTCTACCTCTATTTTTTAAGGTTGTTCTGATTCATCAATGTTTCCTCAGTTCCGAATTTCTATTGAAGCCTCTCCTCAAAAAGAAATGTTGATTGTTAAGAAAATCTCTGAGTGGAAGATTTATAGAGAAAGGTTATTTGATCCGAAGTTTTATGCCAAGTATGATTCCATTATTTCTAAGAATATCAAGATGAATAGTTGGGAGAGTTTATGTGTATCGAAACCGAGAGCACAAGATTTGGTGTATCTGGATTTGTTGATTGAGTTCTATGAGACAACAAGTTTCTTCAAGCAAGAAGGAAGAGACAAGTTCTCTTTTATGTGTTATTTAAAGGATTATTCTCTTTCTTATAGCAAGACTACAAGTCTGATTGGAATTTCATATGATGGTGAAGCAGAGTTCTGCTCACACAAGCTTCCTAATGTGATAAGATCTTTTGATAAGGAAAAATCCATATAGTGTCTTGGCTTGAAAGAAGTGAAGACTCCAAAGATTGTTCATCTATATTAAAACTTATGGATTCTTGAGTTATGGGTACAAGGTTTTCTTATTTCGAGTAAAGGGGACAAGGATACCCTGAAGAAAAGTGATATTTATATTTTGGATTTCCAGGTTAACCTAATAAAGATCAACACGGTTAAGCATATCTTGGTTATGATTGAGAATATAAAGAATGGAAATCTGAAGTTTCAAATTATCATGTATCCAACCATTATTTCAATGATCATTGTGCTTTGCCTTTAGTCATTCAAAATCCCATGCAGTTCCAATCCATGAAATTACAAAGTGATGTTGCTGAGTGATGATGCTCTAAGGAGGATGAAGATTGGATTTAATAGTCAATCCGGAGAATTTTATGATTTTTTGGAATTAGAAGTTAAGGATCTATCAAAGAAGCCGGAAGTGGATGAAACTTCTAAGAAAGGTGGAAGGAAGAGGAAGTCCATGGAGCCATAAGAGAAATAAAAAGCTCTAGTGGCTAAGGAAATTCAGTCAGCACCCCTAAACCCAAAGAAGTAAAAAACCTACCTTGATGAAGTAGTGGCCAAGTTGAGAGAGGATAAGAAAAATAATAATGAAGGGGAGCCTATGTATGTCTAGGATCCTACTGAGGAAAATGCCTTGAAGGAAAAGGCTGTTGAGAATCTTGAGAAGCAAGTGAAAGAAAAGAAGAAAAAGAAGAAGATTGCTAAATCTTAAATAGTACAATCTCTTCTTAAGGATTCTTAGAAAGCATCTGAGAAAATTATGGTACCAGAATATTTTTTAATAGAATCACTCCTAGATACTCCAGGAAAGAAGTTGGTGATTAAAAAACAAGATCAATAATAATAATTTGAAGAAGAATAAGAATAAGTCATTGGTGATGTCGAAGATATGATAAAGCAAGTAGAAGATTATCATGAGAAGGAGAGTCCTTATGAGAAGTTATTAATCCAAACTTCTGAATTCGATTCTTCAAAACTTGATACCCTAGGAAAATATGAGAAGGGTTAGGAAGAAGTGAATAAATTTTCTGAAGAGGAAAGTAGTAATCATGATTTCATACATCCAGAAGATGTTGAGGTAGGAGCCGAGAAGGAAGAGGTAGATGAAGACAAGATTGTTCAGCTATCAGATATTGAACATGAATCACCTAAAAAAGAAGAAATCATTCCAAAGTATGATAAGGGAATGCATTTGGTATTGGATACAACTACTAAATCCATGGTGAAGAAGAAAAAAGTCGGTGCTTTGTCAGAGAGGAAGGATAATGTGAGAGAAAAAGAATCCTCACCAACCAAAGTCTCGGATTCGGAATCATCCTCTCTTGGATATTAATTTGTTTTTGAGTCTTTGAAAAATCTTATTGGAACTATTCCTTTATTCCCTAATATAGACTCAAGATGCCAGATGCTTCAGCATATGTTAAATCAAAAATTGGATTCATTATCCAAGGTAATGGATAAATGTGTTAGTCTCGAGGCAGATTTCAATACATTTCTCATTGGTTATGAGGCTCATAAAAGATTTTGCATGAAGATGAAAATCCAGTGAAGGAATAAAATAGAAGAGATGAGAATTTTTTATGAATTTCATGATAGTGTCAAGGATGATTTTGACACCGAAGACATAAAGATCAAGGATCTCACCAATAGTTTTTAGGAAATTCTAACCCTTAAATAGACTTCTTGGAAGCAATAAGTTAAGGATCTTAATGGGAAGCTAAATTATGTGGCCATGAATTGAAAGAGATAAAGGGATATCAAAATTAAGATAGAAGAGAAGCTTGTTAAGAAAGAAGAAGTGTTGAAATCTCCGACAGAGAATCTTAAGGCTTAAGAAGAAAAGATAAAAGCCTTAGAGAATAAAAGTGTAGTTCAGGATCAGCTTCTCAAGAATATGGAAGAAGTTCACAATGAGCTCAAGAAGCTAAAAACCATTTTGAAGAAGCTTATACTGAAGGTAAAAAAGGATAATATTTTCCCAATGCTATCTTTTGTGGTATTTCCTTGTTGTACAAATTCTTCCAATTTTAATGAAATTTTCATTGTTCTCTATATTTAGTTGTTTAGTACTAATATTTTAGGTACCATGTTTTCTTTTCCATTCCCATTATTACTTTTTGAAAATCACTAAGGGGGATAAAGGAATGTCAAAAAAGAATACTATGTATAGAAGAAATTTCCATAAGTAAGGGGGAGTTAATCTAAGGGGGATTTTTTATCATGAGGATTTATGTATGCAAGATAATGAAAAAATATCATTCAGGAAATCAAGAATATGATCCTTAGGGTTTCAAAAGCCTAAGGAGGAGTTATTCATATTCACTTTGATCTATAAGTAATGGGAGATAAGTTTTATTTTCAAGTTCAGAAAAATTCTAAGTCCTTATATTATTTTTCGTAAGGATGTTTGTGCTTTCAAAAAACGAGGAGATTGTTCAGTCAATAAGGTTTCCTTGTGAATTTTCCATTTCACTATGTTTTGAAAATAACAAACACTCTATCTCAAGGAAAATTTAATTTCTTCTAAAAATTATTTTAATAAAGAATATTTTCCTTCCTTGAGGAAATTTTATCCTTACTCAGGTTTTCCTTAATAAGGAATATTTTCCTTCATTGAGGAAAATTTATCCTTATCATGTGTTCATTATTCATGGTATAATTTCTCTAAATCTAACTCATTTTTTTCTAAGTGTAAAATTCAGTTTCATATCTAAAACCTCGGAATCCTATAAATACTTAGATATAGAGTATTATTTTTTCAGGATCTGAATTTAGGTAGATAATTCCTCTAAAATTCAATCTCCGAATTCCTCTGAATTCAGACTCTGAATTCCTCAAAAATTCATACTTCAAATTCCTATGAATTCAAACTCTGAATTCCTCTAAAATTTAGACTCTGAATTCCTCTGAATTCAGACTCTTAATTCCTCTAAAATTCATACTTTGAATTCCTCAGAATTCATGTTCTAAATTCCTTAGAATTCAGACTCTTAATTCCTCAGAATTCAGACTCTGAATTTCTCAGAATTCAGGTTTTGATTTCCTTGGAATTTGGACTCTAAAGTCTATAGAATTAATATTCCAAAATATTTGGAAAACAGAATCTGAATATCCATGTATTATAGACACCGAATAGTTTTTTTGTTAGACTCCAAACTTTTATTTTTCCGTAGACTCTGAAAAATGGATTTGATTAAGAAACCATATTTTTATTAACCTTGTTATAGTCATGAAATGATGTTGTACATTCTATTTCTAACTAACCATTGTTTGAGTGACACGTGTATAGGTCCCTCCGAAATTCAAGGAGAAATACCACCATTGAAGAAGTGCCTATAAATAGGGGCTCATTTGAATGAGCTCAAAATGACTGATCTATCGCTCTAGAGACCACATGCTATTGAAGTGATTTCTAGAGAGATATACTCTCATGCTTTGTGCATACTGAACATCTTGTTCAGATTTCTTTGTGTGACTCTGATTGTTGTTGTGTACAATCGAGGGCTTCTAGGGATAAGAAGACAGAGGTGCCAACTACTTTGAATTTGAGGTCTTGTGGGGATAGCAAGACAGATTCTGATATTCCTATCGAGGGCTTACCCTAGTGTGGGTAAGGAAGACTTTCTTGAAATTATAAATCAAGGGGCCTTTATCCAAGGTTTTTGGATACCCTACTCTTTGGGATGAAATATTTCTTACTTATTACTTGTTTTGTTTCAAGTTTATTTTCCACTACATTTTGATTAATAAGGAAAGTATAACTATCTTATTCGTCCTTAAATTTGTGTACTCTGATTAATAAGATTCTATATGCTTTAAGGTAGAATCTTTTCCTTGTGAACTTTTCTTAAGTTTCATTTCCATAACCATATTTCTAGAACCTAGAAAGTTTGAAGAAATAAGAGGTTTTGTAAATTTACCTTGTTTAATCTAGTTAAACATATTTTTCCTTAAGGTTAAGAGAGAATGTTTTATACCAACTTTAAAGGTTCCAATGGAATTTTTAAAGTATACAATTCACACCTCCTCTTGTATATTGAGCATCTACATCCATATTTCGATCCTAAAAATTTTAATTTGAGAAAATCAATTAAATTTTTTAATTATTCATTTTAATATTATCCTTATATTATTTATTGATATTTTTTTTTTGAAAACATTGATTTTTCAACAAATGGTGAAAGTATAAATTTTTATTGAAAATTGTATTATATTTACAAATATTTACGAAATCAAATTCTATAATTTAATAGGTTTAAAACATAATTATCACCTTTTTATTAAAAAAATCCAATTATAGTCCTTGTAATGATATTTAAATTTAAATTTAGTATGAAAACATTTTTTATATTAAAAAATGCATTTTCTAAAAAAACTATTTTTTGTCATGTTTTTTCGATTTAATTTTAAATTGAATTCTATCACTTATCTATTATAAATATTTTGAAATTTATTCCATATTTTAATCAAAAGGTTAAAAAAATTTAAATAGTTTCCCATTTAATTTTTTTTCAATATGAATAGTAACCTTTGTAATTATTTTACCATAGTAAATGGTAAATCTGGTAATTAAATATTAAAATTAAATGATAAAGATTATAAAATGAACCCTAAACATGATTAAATTTTATTTTATGATTATATTTAATCCATAGTCATCCAAATTTAGAATATGTGGAATTTTATTTTCATTTTCATCTGATTATAACATTTATAATATATTATTTATAGAAAATTTAAAAATTTCACACTCGAGTATTTAAAAACTATAATATTTTTAACATAGAGATAACCATAGGAATTTTTCCATTATACCTAGAACTTTGAAACATAAAATATTAATCATCATCTTGTATTTTTATTAATTTTTTTGAATAAATTATTACCATAAATTCTTACTCAACATTGAAGGAGTAATTATTCAATTAATGGGAAAATAAAATAAAAAAATTAAAAACCATAAAAGAAGTATAATATGAAATAATTAATATTACACATTAATTTTCTAGATAAAAATAATATGTTATAGATTTATTAAAAGTTGATTTTTTAATTTCATTTTTTATATTGATGTTTAAAAGTAAAAATAAATAATTTTTCTAAAATTGACATTATTGATATTTTATCGAAATAATATTTTATTAAATGATATAGAATTCATAAAAATCTTATCTTAATACAAGGGATTATTATATGGTTTAAAATATCATACATGGTCTATTTGTGGTCCGTTTTTCCATTTATAGTCACATCTTTGATCCTTAAAGAGTTAATAACCTTGTCGTCACAGTAAGTATGAAAATGATTAATGGGGTTTAAAACCAATAGATAAGGGTAAACATATGATCTAAACTTGTCAAAAAATTACTATATTGGATGTTTTAACACATTATCATATTAAATTTTAATATTATCAATTTTAATCCATTAGTAAATCAAAAATAATTTATAAAATAAATTAATATTTTAAAAATTCCACGAGTGCCCCTATATTATAAAAGGGTACAACTTCTTATCATTTATCCAAAGATCAAAACCAATTTTTATCATCCAATATATACCCAAATTACTTCCTAATAGACCTCAACATTTTCTAAATTACTAATTTTTTGGAATTACAACAATATTAGAGGTCTTAAGGATTTAAGGAAAATATATTTTCAAAAGAAGAGGTATAGCTTTTAAACACATGTTTTAGTATTATTTCTTATTCCACATCCATAAAATATTCTTAATATATGATAAAATAATAAAACTAGAAAAATACATATACTTATATGTTATTATGTTATTTTAATAACTTATTTCTATCTTCTCATTCATAAAATAGAAAACGAAACCATCATTTGTGTGTACAATAGAGCACTGCCTCACGAACTGATTGAATCTATTTTCCATCAATATCTCTCACATATGGATTATAATGATGAAATTAATTTTTATATATTATATTAATTTCATATTTATCATTTTTAAAAGTTAACATATCATTTATCTTCTTACCATTCCATTTTTTTAAAAATGATAATGTCGTTCATGCGTATCTATGGATAACCATCTCTATGAAGTGATGTGATATGTTCTTCATCAGTACATCACATAAAGGATATCTATAGGTATATTTTAAAAATTAATTTGATATTTTTTATTTTATGATAATTATGGAAGTTTAAAATAATACATAACTAATTACCATAATGTTCATTAATAAATGGAAATGTTACTCATGCATATGTACGGACTACCATCACCATGATTGTAACATAGTTCATATTTCATAACCATATTTAATGGTTGGATTTAATAGTATAATTTATGTATAAAAATTATAACTATTTAATTATTATTTTTTCAATAGATTATGTAATAATAAAATATTCAACCATATTCATCCTACTAAATTCTTTTTGGACTAATGAACCGATTATCATTAAAAAATCCTACGTCAACTAAAATGATTAAGTAATTATTATAACATAGTAATAAGTGAGATAAAGGGAATAAAAATAAATAAAAAATATTCTCAATAAATTAAATAATTAAAATTAGTTTATTATTCAGGTTTATATAGAACATACATGACAATTCATACTCACATAAAGATATTTCATTTTAAAAATAATAATTTAAAGATTCCCTTAAAAATATCTCCTTCCATAACCATAATTTTAGAATTATTTTATGGGTATATTAATATTAAATTTATAAAATTATAATGTTAATCTAATTCCTCCTCTTAATTTCAGTAAATTATTTTTAAAAGGAATATTTTTTTGGAATTTTTTCATGTTCTTTACAAAAAAGACCACATGAATGTTCTATTTTAACATATAGAACATTGATAAATTTTCCCTCCATCATTGTTGTTATTTTATTTTTGAATTAAATTTAAATATTTCATGATATATTCAATTATAACACTTTTTACATATATTTAATTTATTTTCAAAAAGCGGATTTTAAAATGGATCATATATTTCAATAAATTAAAATGTTTTTTATGGGTGGAAAAATATTTTTATGAGTATAATGTAAGAAATTTGAAGCATTAATGTGTTTTTATTATTTTTTGGTTCATGGTAATTGATATGATTATTGGTGGTTTTTCTATTAACCAAGGATATGTGTTTATATTTTTAACCAATGATGGGTGGTTCCGTGGTAAACTAAGGATGGGTGGGTTTGTGATAGGCCTTTGATGCATTGGGTATGGAAGTTGGTTGTATGGTTATTCCATTTGTATGATTGATTGTCAGATTTATATAGAAATTATTACCCATGTAACCTACACTTTTTATCTATTATATCTATGAATTTTAAAGGGAACATTATTATTTCTCAAGGTAAAATAATTATATTGTGTTTAAAGAAAACTATATGAATCTTTTTATTTGTTGAATGTATAACTTTGTGAAAAAGTTATTTTTATTTTTTCATGATTTAAAAGAAACATTTATGAGAGATATTTTCATTTAATATTTATTATGAAATGTTTTATGCAAAAATATAGAAAGATAAGGTGAATTATTTAGTAATAAAATGTTTATTTGAATTAAAATGATTATTTTTTAATGATAAATTTTAATAATTATTAATGGACTAAATTTTTGTTCATATTTTTATGTCTCTTACAGAGATTTTAATTATCATCCCACAATTTAAAAAGTTTTTATTTGGTTTAAGGATGTTTAAGGGAAAATACGAATTCACATTGAAAGTCATGATGAATTGAAATGAAAAGAAAATGTGTTTCATTTTAAATTTTATATTTTGGGGACAAATATAATCATTAGAAGTGTCCAAATTGTATATAAATATGGGTTTTTTATGTAATAGTTATCACCTAAATCTCTAAAACTATAATCCTAAAAGATCATTGAGAATGTAAGAAAGGGAATTCAAGCTTAAAGTCACTATAATATGTAATGTTTAAGGCCGAGTACTTAATATTGGAATCATAGAAAGGTTTAGATAACATTTAAGGTTAGGATAACATTAATAGAATACCCTTAAGAGATTTTAATCTATAGTTAAGTGGAAATGATATATAATTTCAATATTACCATTTTGCTTAATCTAAACTATGTTCATTAGAGGGAATACAGAATCTTTATATAGAAGGAACTAAGGGGCCAATATCCTTATAAATTAGTAACCTATAATGGTTGGAATCAGAACAAAGTATTTTGTTGGAGTGATGGATCATTTGAAATAGGCCATAAATGGTGGTGTTATCCTAGTGAGAGAGAATCCAAATATATCACTAAGAAACCTGATGATAGTGGATCATTTTATGAGAAAAAATCCTCCATAATTAAATGTATATTATAATATAATGTGAGATGAAGGATGGATTGATGATTTGGAGAAGATATTAAATGTCATGGTTTTATTATAGCATCAAAAGGAAAGTCTATATATTTACCATTTTGAAGGTTAAGATGATAAATTGTGGAAAATGGGTAAGAATATTAATAAAATTGATGAATTATATAGCTTAGAATGGGATGAATTTAGGAATATTTTCATTGAGAAATATTTTCCTAAGGATGTATGACTTGGGATGGAAATGAAATTATTGGAATTGATAGAAAAAGCGAATGATTCAGTGGTTGAGAATGATGTAAACATCACCCATTGGGAATGGTATGTACCAAATTTTAGTTGATATCATGATAATAAAATTAATCAGTTTTACTTAGGATTGATTCCAAGATATCTAGGGGAATTGGATTCTCATGTGTAATTACCTAAATTTTAATGAAAGCATGGATTGTTTTATTTTTGGCTTAATTACTTGGTATTGACCTAATATGAATACTTAGTAAGGCTATATAATAATGAAGGGTGTCTTGTGCTTGATCAGAGCCTAGTGCCTTAGTTTTTGGAAGAAATAGCTAGGACACATATTTTTCCCTAATCATTCACCCCATGTCGCATACCCCTGAATGTGGTGTAAGCTTTTTCATAGAGGGGAAAAAATTTGGCACACATTTTTTCTAACTGTGCCCCCTGGACATGTGAGGGGGTGTTGAGGTCATTCATGGGTATAGTTGGAACACAGTTTGGCCAAACATTTGACCAAACCATGTGACCTCTAAAATTGGGTGAAATGAACATGTTTACCTTAAAATTATTATAACCTAAAACCCTTTTCCTTCAACATTTGTGATGTACAAGAGGTCTCTTATTCTCCTGTTTGATATTAACTCCAAGAATCTCCTACAGATTGAAGAAACTTCTCTATATGCACTAATATCGAGCTATCAATCATCTCATTAGATAGACAATGGTGAGTTCATCACTCCTTAGGATCCTTTAATTTTTTGTGTAACAACACAGTAAATTGTTTTATAATATTAAATACATTATGATATGAAAAATACTAATTTAAAATTAAGGTATATAATTAATAGTACTTATATTTAAAATTTATGGCTTTCAAATTAATGTTCTAAATATAGATACTATTTTATAGTATTCCTTTATGTAAAATAATACTTTAATATGAATATATGTATTTTTATTACAAAATACATTTTTATTAAGAGTTTATTTAATTAATTATTTTATAACTAATATATATCGACTATTATAATTGTTTTGAGAAATAATAAATTATGTTACAAATACGATCACAATTAATATGACCCCATGATTTATAGTATGTTTCTTCATAAATAATTTCAATTCATTAGATAGCTTATATGCACATAACACTAAGTCTCTATGAAACAACACTTTGTTATAGTTATAACATAGCTGTTAAACATAATTTTTCTACATTTTTTTTCAATTTTCAAAAATGGACAAACAGTGTTGTGTGTAGTAATATATTTAGAGTATGATATAATCAACTTAATTTTTTGGTGATTTGTAACTTACCCTTGTGAATAGTAACCTACCCTATATTAACATGACATTTATGAATAGTAATGTACCCTTATGAATAAAAATTGACCCTTATGAATAGTAATGTACCCTTATGAATAGTAACTTCAACCTTATGAATGTACCCTTGTGAATAGTAACATGACCCTTGTGAATATTAATATACCCTTATAAACAGTGGCCTCACCCATATATGTGTAAATAAAATTTTGGCGCTTTATAAATGGGAGAGAATATTTAAAAATTTAACAATTAAATGTTGGAATTTGTGTGAGAAATTAATTAAAATTTTAAAATTAACAAATTAATATAAAATATAATTATTTTTCATAAAATTTATTCATAAATCAATATTTTTTTCCTATGATTATAGGATAATTTAAAGATACCTTAGTTAAATTTTCAGGTGTTATAAAATTAGTTTTAATTTTGAAGACTTTATTTTTCGAGTAAATGGTAATTTTAAATAAAAATTGAATTTTTTTTATTTATAAAATTATTTTCATAACATGGATTTCATTTTTGGATTCTAATAATTTAAAAATTATTTGGGTGAATTTTTAGGATTTTTCTAAAATACGTAAATTTTTGGTGAATAGTAAAATTTGATAATATACGAAATGTGATAAATAAATGAATTTATGCATAATTATTGAGTCATGAATGATAAAATGACCATTTTTTATAACTCATGTGAAATTATTACTATTTTTAGTCACAATAATCAAGACTATTCATTGTCTTAAGAAAAAATAACAAAACAATGATTAAAATATTGGAAAACCCATTTTCACCTCCACTATAAATACCATACCTCACCCCCTCTTCATCTCACACAAATAAATAATTGGGAAATGCCTAAGTAATGTAAAATAATCTTCCCAAGACCCTCTCTCATGTACAAGGAATTTTTGTCTCACCAAAAGTCCAAAACTGAAGGCCTTGCGGATGTTCTATAGGATGAGTATTCAAGAGGTAAAATCATCTTCCTTTTCCTTTTATTTTCTATTCAAGTTCTTTATTTTATTATCTCCCAAAATCCTCCATCCAAATAAGAATGATAATTAAATATAATCTATATACTATAATGATATCATTTTAATGGAATACCCTTCCTCAAACTACTATCCCTCTCTCTTTTATTTTTAAAAACAAAATCATCGCCCGAGAGGTGACGATTTACAACCTTCGTGGATGAAGAAGTTTCATTCTTCAATTTATTCTTAATGGCTAGTCATTAAACCATTTTTATGGTTGAATAAGATTTTAAAATATGTATTATATATTATGTAATGTTTTTGGAACCATCATTTATACATGATATTAAATAATAGAACAAAACTAGTTCGTTGTGATCGAAAACCGTCGTAAATATCTAACGATTATCACTAAATGTCTTGTATATTGATTTATAATCAAACCATGAAAATAAATGTTATATATAATCATTAAAACCTCTGTATGTTAATTAATAATATATAAATTCAATTCAAGAAGAATTATATCCATTCCACATGAACTCCATTACTTATAATCAAGCGGACAGATCATGAGATCAAGGAAACGAACACACCCGAACGATATAATTCAATCTTATAACTTATCAATAGGAACATAAATGAAATCAATAAAAATATAATGAATAATATATATGTATATAAGATTATTAATTATTTATTTAAGGTATTTAATTTGATTATCCATGAAATTAATGTCAAGTGCATAATACATTCGGACATAAGATAAGGGTTTTATCATCTCACTTCCATTTTTTTGAGATATTTCATATTCACTATTATTACTTGTGTATGGTGTGTATATACTACCTTTTGATGTATAATTTCATTAATTTGTTTTTTTAATAATATTAATTTTATAATTTGATGATTATTAATTTTGGGGAATATGATTCAATGGATTACAAAGTGGTAGGGGATTTCTACCTAAACTTACATTTTCTTTTAGGGTTACTCTTATTCTCTACATACCCTAATTAAATTATTAATTATTCTTATAAAATAATAATAAATTATGTGTTAATATACTATATATTTATACTAATCATAATACTTCTTTATTTAATTTGGAGTTACATGTTTTAAAATAATCATTCAAAATTTTCTTGATAAACAAGCTTGATTCAAGGGAACATATCGATGTCTTACCATTTTTGAATTTAAATTAATAAATTGTTTTAAGAATTAATTTTTATTTCTAAAATAAAAAAATTTAACATGAAATAAATATATTTTTTCATTTCTGGGTTTATAAAATATAACATGTCTTTCTTCTTTAAAATCTCTTTAATATTTTCCTTAAAACGCACTAAAATGTTTTATTTCTAATGATTATTAAAAATTATTTTTAGTTGATTTCAATTGATTAGGAAAACATTGATGACCCAAATATAATTTAATTATACTTTAATTTATTTTTTGGGATATACATGTTTATAATCTTATTTCATGAAAATTACAAATGACTTTCCAAAAGAACTCTTCTTTCCAAAGTAAAAAAGGAATTTTATCGTCTCACTTTAACATTTATGAGATATATGTCTTGTTCACCACTTATTACATAAACTTAGTGTATATAATTCCTTTTCTTGTTTCATATTAGGAGTCTCATTAGTCTCATGATATTCTATATGATTATGATTTTATTGTTTCAATGTGGTATGGGACACTTTGGAATATTTAATTATTATTTCCTTAATAAATTTTCAATGGTCTCATTGAAAAGTATCTTAATCTATGTCAACATATATTATTCAATATTATACTTTAGTAAGGTTTATCTCCAATTATATCATCTACAATATGTTATCTAAGGGTTTCTGATTAGTTTGACTGTTGATGTGTTATCTTGATACCATTCACCATATTACTCTGAATGGTTTGTGTTTATGTTTAATGAATGGGGAAAGTTATTTACATTTATTATGTTAGTTTAAATATGAATCTACATTTTGATTATGTTGACCCATTTCATATGAGGAAATCATTGGACATGATAAGTGAAATTTTTGTCCCACTATAGCCCTCGATGCATCGGTAGGTCTCATGAGACAAACTAAAGTCTTGGTACAAGGCCTTGACAATATGATTATTTATGGTCTTGGTAAGAGTAATTTACAGTATAGATATGATGTCCCACATTATTCATTCCCTCATTATGAATCTAGTAATTGATAGTCAATGTGGTTATTCGACTAGTATAATACCCATGGTTATGTTTTATTATGGTATTGTTTATTCATCACTTATTCCTACCCTATTATGTTCAAGTTTATTTTAAGGGCATGTGTACTTATAGTTATTCACCTTGACTTATTATTAATATAAATATTATTTATTAACCATAATTATCATCTGAACTCACCCTTTTATTATGTTTCTTTTCCCCTTCTTATAAAGAAGAAAACACTGAATAAGATTTCAAAGTTGCAGTTTTATTTTATTTTATTATGTGTCAGGTTTAAATTTAATTTCACAATGTAATGTGAGTATAATTAATATAATATTGTCTTCCAAGAATTATAAATTGATTGGTCCTTTGTGATTTTATTCTATTTAATCGTGCTAATGTAATAAAATAATGCACCCGCTTGGGGCTTCTGGGGTCAGGGAATTACAGTAGCTATCAGAGGAAGTTTAATAGAAACCATGGAAACTATATTTAGAAAACATATACTAGAGAACATTACACTCAGATATACATTGAGGATAAGCATACAAGAACATCCTAGAATTTTGGAATGTTATATATTATGTGGACCTTCCTAGTAAACACATCCCTATCTTGATGCAACAAGTGGATGTGGTTCTGGCACAGATGTAATTAGGGGTAACTTATACATGACAATAAGTCTTAATATGCACCTATTTTTACAATCCTAGGGGTTATTCTTATGAAAATTAACATTTAATTTACCCACCACAAAGAAATATTTATGCCCCCAATATAACCAAAGTATATGATTCATGGATTTATGATGCATAAATTTATGTTATCTGCTATAACGTGTTTAGAGTTATAGAATTTTCATAATTTTATGAGCTAATATAGTATATGGAATTGATTTGAAATGGATTCTAGAAGAAGGAATGTGAACCTCAGCAATACATGTGACACAAAGAGTAACAATTATCATATATCTCATGGCCTTAAGCTATCATTTAAAAGGGAGATAGTCTCCTAAGTATCCTCATCAAATGAGGAAATAGTATAATGTTTTAACAATGTGTGTGAATAATTATTTGATTCCTATGTATTTTAAGGGAAGCAAGAAAAAAAGTGGATGGTAGAGAAAAATATGGATAATAGGAATAATGGAAAGAAGGGTTATCCCAAATGTGATAATTATGGAAAGAATTGCCCTAGTAAATGCTTCAAGGGAATAGGAGTTTTTTATAAGTGTGGATAAAAAGGACACCATTTTTGTGATTTAAAGGGTAATAAAAAGGCTTCTAATGTACAATTATTTAGTTGCAAGGAGATGTAAAACTATACGAATCAATGTCCTAAGTGTAAAAGGAATATACCCCAAATGATGTCACTAAATAATGATCATGTTATGATACTACCAAAGATGATGTGGATTGAATTATATTCCTATTCAAGAATCATGTAATTTTAATATTTTAGCAGCAAGGTACATGATATATGAATTATGGAATATATGGGGATTGTGCTGAAATAATTTATCATTAAGGATTTGAGGCCATAAGTAGAATGGTACCAAGAAATGTTGATCTATGGAAAGTAAAGATTTTTGTAAAATGCATGATTTAGGGAAAGACACCCTGAAATATATTCTTGATGTTGAGATAATGATAAATAAATGATTTATTTGGATATGTGCTGATTCATGCCCAAATTTTCCCAAGAGATGAAGGTAGAACGGTCCTTGTAGTTTAGCATGGGTTATCGAATCCTCAGAGACCTAAGAAGTAACCTACAAACACGTAAATTATATGGATTGTTTTTTTCTATGAAGTGGACATATTGGGTTGATTTTATATGGTATTAAAGTATCACTAACAGATTTAAGTTAATTCAAATTAAGATAATGATTTTATCCTAGGTTATCGCTTGGGGTGGATTGGATGAATTCCTTTTTTAATGATTTCAATTTCTTATATTTGAGATGGGTTCATTTAATAAGATCAAACAACATAATCACTTAGTAGTTTAATACCTAAAACCTTTAATAATAATCAATAATACACTTTAAGGATAAAATTTTTGAGCACTTCAAGGTAAAGATTTGTATTAGCACTTTAAGTGTGTGGCCTTAAATTCAACATGGACGATGGGGTTTAAAAATCATCAAATAAAAATCTAAATTAAAGAGTTGATTAGACATTAATGGGGTGATAAATAACATCTAATCTATCCCATTTCTACTCCCTTGGATCAACCCATAAGTGGGTTATCCCTTCATTGATTCTATGGTTTCAATGGAAGCGGGAAGTAGACTCATGAGGGAGGAATTGAAGAAGTAAAGAAAATAATAAAAAGAAAATGATCACTCCACCGTTGTGTGAATAATTTCAAAGATTTTGGTATGAATAAATTCACAAATTTAGGCAATGGTATCAAAGTGATATGGAGAAGAACATAATAATAAGTTAATAATAACTTTTATTAAGAAACAAGGATGAATTAAAACAACTTACATGTGGAAGACAAACTTGAGACAACAAAATCCTAGCATAACATTACAATAAAAGAAAGCTCAAAAGATGATAAAATCCTACACCACCACTGCCTTAAATTGAAATTTTTGAAGCCTTGGGTTGGGACTCCAATATTACAAGTCTCCTCAATTAATTTTGGTAGGCCATAGGAGGGTGGAAAGTTGAGGGAGAATTTATTTTTTCACCCTTGACCTGAGGTGGCATCCATCTTTCATCCACCAAACAGACATGTCTAAATGGCCTTCTATATAGCAGAATTGGAGTGGTACATAGAAAAAAAAAGTTAATATCCTGATGTCTCCTAGATATCTATAAAATTTCATCCCAAATGGATATGTTTTTTTCGAGATATGATTAAATTGGTGGGATGTTTTTCTGGGAAGTAGAATCTGGCCCAGAATTTTATCTCTAAATTGGGCCACATTAATAACCACTATAGAGGCCGAATTAGCACTGGATTATGAAGCATTATTTGTTACTATACATGTATTATATCATACCAAGAAATGTGGGCTTCATTGGGCCTGTATGTTGGGCCCCACATTCTCATCAGTGGGCCGGTGTCCAATCTGCCTTTTCCAGAATTGTTTGCATAAAATCCCATTTTGGTGGTCTTAAAATGTGAATCTTCCAACACTACACAAGTATGAATTGTTTACAATATAATTAGAAACCTGAAAAGTAAATATGAAAATAAAATCAAGATCGTTGGGTATTTTAAATGATGTTCAAAAATTTACCACATAATAGTACATTTTAAGAAGGAATTACAATCATAATGTGAAATGATGTTCAAAGTGTAAAATGCACTAAAATGGTGTTTATGAATAATAAATCACATGAATATTATATATATTAACAATGAATATTATCCTCATTTAGTGGCTAATCACCCCCCCCCAAATTGAGTTTTTCTAGTCCCAAGAAAAATATATCTCAATAATATGAAATTAGAATTCCCTTTTCCAAAAACATTTAATACACAATGATCACCAAAAACTCTTATACCAAAAAATAATGAAACCCATAAAAATATTTTAATACATGATAGTTTCATAATCATATCTCAATCCCAAGCCCATTCCTTTGTTCAAATTCATCGTCATATTTCATCCAATATCAATTAAGAGTGATGATGTGTTGTGCATCGCATTAGACATGGGGGTTCATCTTTATTCAAGAGGAAAATGAAGGAAGCTCTAGGTGGAATCACATTTCAATATTAAGATGAGTATTAAAGTTTTTTTATTGTATTATTTTTTTTATTTTTTTTTATTTTTTCAATTTTTCCATGGTAATTGAAATTGCACTCAAAAGAGTCAACCCCTGTAGTGAGACTTTGTCGATGACTCCCAGGCTTAAAGACCTTAGGGAACCAAGTGAAGCCCACATACTCGGGCATCATCTTGATTTAGTTCAGTCAAAAAAAATTCAAATTACCAAAAATAGAGATAAAATTACTAACTCTGGGCCAGAAAACTATAGAGTCACGATCCCCAAGTGTCGAAAGCCACGCATTAGGTCATTTCATTACTCTACGTGCAAATTTATTGTTTTTTTTTAATTTTTTATTGAATACTCATATTAAAACTAAAATGATCACCAAACCTATGATATTTATTTGGGGGACCCCATGAACTCAAACTAATACCCCACTATCCAAAGGACGTGCATTGTGATCCTTTTTTATTTGGATGAAAATATAAACAAGGAAAAATCACATTGGATAGCCACACTTTCCAAAATATATGCTCATGAAATTATACAAGGATTAAAATCAGAATTGGGGCATGCTAAATTATTTGATATTCAGTTTCAAAGTGTGCAATGTGTATTACCATGTTCAAAGTTAAAGGAATTTTTCCTTCCATTTACACACTTTTTTTTCAAATCATTCATTTTTTGACACAAAAGCATTTTTTATTTTATCTCCCCCCCAAATTAAAATAACAGTGTCCCCAGTGTTTAAAGAAAATAAAATTTAGAATGGGGTAGAGGTAGAGAATGAGAGTTCAAAAAGGAAATTGGAAATGAGGATCATGGAATGAATTCACCTGGTGGTTGAAGTTGAAATTCTTGTTGCTCCCTTTTAATCCCTTGATCTCGATGTCACTCTGATAATTCCCTAGTGGAAAAAAAAACAAAAAAAACTATATATATATGTATATGTATATATATATAATAAAGAAAGTAAAATATAAGTATATATATATAAATTATATAATAAAGAAGCACAAAAAGACGTAGGTCAGTGGTAAGTGTGTGCCCCTATCTCCCTTTGGTCCCAGGTTTGATTCCCCGTGGTTTCGCCGGTTGTGATGGGGTTTGACCCACGACCTATGAAGTGTCATTTTTTTATTTATTAATATTTTTTTATTTTATTTTTTTTATTTTAACCTAAAAACACATAAAAACAAAATTAACTGATGATACATTGTCTTATTTTTAAATTTCTAGGTAATATATTACTCAAGGATCACACCACATGACACGGATGAATATGGTGCTCCCCTTTCATAGCCATCCATACTCATAATAGAAGAACAGATCAACAGTCTAATTTTTTATTTTTAAATATCAAAATTATTAATTAATCCTATTTGGAAAAAAATGATTCGCAAAGTTGAAAACCACGAGTTGCCTCCCATGCAGCGCTTTGGTTTAATGTCGCTAGCTCGACTTAGACCCTTAATTATTTAAGTACTTTCTTCATATAAGGTTGGTTCACACAAGTTTTAATCAACTTCAACTTTTTGGAATGGTTCAATGAATGGTTTGACTCTATGACCATTAACTTAAAAGGTTTTACCATTGGTGGGATCTTGAATTTCTACATCCCCATGGGGGTACACCTTATGCACTATGTATGGACCTGACCATCTAGACCTCAATTTTCCCAAGTTTAAATGAAGTTTAGAACTATAAAAAAGAATAGGTTTACCTGGTGGAATGTGTTTTGTTTTAATATTTCTAGATTGGTAGGATTTTACTTTAGCTTTATTGATCCTTGAATTTTCATAAGCCTCCATCCTAAGTTCTTCAAGTTCATTAAGATCTAATTTTCTTTTTTTTTTTGCCAATGATAGGTCATAATTAATTTTCTTAATTTCCCAAAAGGCCTTATGTTCAATCTCCACTGGAAAATGGCAGGCTTTACCATAAACCAACCTATATGGGGATATTCCTAAAATGGTTTTATATGTGGTTCGATAGGCCCAAAGAGCATCCAAGAGTTTCTTGGACCAATATTTCCTAGAAGGATTGATATTTTTTTCAAGAATAATCTTAATCTCCCTATTTTCTAACTCAACTTGACCATTGGTTTGTGGGTGGTAAGTAGTGAACACTTTTTGAGAAATTCCATACTAGTCCATGAGTGATGAGAATGGACGATTGCAAAAATGAGTTCCACAATCACTAATGATATCCCTAGGAATTCCAAATCTAGAGAAGATGTTTTATTTTAGGAATCTAATCATAGTTTGATGATCATTGTATTTTGTGGGAATGGCATCAACCCATTTTGAGACATAATAAATAGCTAATAGAATGTAAATATATCCCCTAGAGTTTCGGAAGGGACCCATGAAATCGATTCCCCAGTAGTCAAAGATTTAAATAACTAAAATGGGAGTGAGTGGCATTTGATTCCTTTTTGTGATTGACCCTACTTGTTGACACTTAGTATAGCTTTGAAAAAATGTGTAGGAGTCCCTTGAGAGGGTGGTCCAGAAGTGACCACACTGAAGAATCTTAGCAGATATTTTCTTAGAGGAAAAGTGACCTCCACATGCCTCACTATGAAAGAATTTAAGGATAGACTCTTGTTCAGATTCTAGGACACACCTCCTAATGACTTGGTTAGGGAAAAACTTATAGAGGTATGGATAATCAAACACATATTGTCTAACATCATAAAGGAATTTCTTTTGAGCTTGAGTCCCTAATAATTTTGGAATGACTCCTGTAACTAAGAAGTTTGTTATGTCGGCATACCAAGGGCAGTCACTCACAGAGTATAGATGTTCATCAAGGAATGAATCAGACACAGAAAGGTGATTTGAGTTGTCTTTTAATTCCATCTTAGATAGGTGATTAGCTACAATATTTTTAAAACCCTTTTTTTCTTGATTGTGAGGTCAAATTCTTGTAAGAGAAGGACCCACCTAATCAGTCTAGCCTTAGCATCTTGTTTTTGGAAGAGGTATTTTAGTGCATAATTGTCGGTGAACATAGTGATGGGGGATCCTAAGAGGTAGGACCTAAACTTATCTAAGGCAAACACAATAGCAAGTAACTCCGTTTTATTGGTGGTTTAGTTTATTTGGGCATCATTTAAGGATTTTCTTGCATAAGCAATGACATAAGGAGTTTTATCACAATGTTTTCTTAACACAGCTCCTACAGAAAAGTCACTGGCATCACACATAAGGTTGAAAGGAAGGTTCCAATTTGGAGATTTCATAATGGGAGGAGAGGTGAGGGAGGATTTGAGGGTTGAGAATGATCCCTCACATCTTTATTTCCAAAAAATGGAGCATCCTTTACTAGCAGAGCACAAAGGGGACGGGAGATTGAACTAAAGTCCTTGATGAATATTCTATAGAAACCAGCATGCCCTAAGAAATACTTCACTTCCTTGACAGTTTTGGGTGATGGAAGGTGAAGAATGATGTCAAACTTTTCTTTATCAACTTCAATCCCCCTACTCAAGACTAGATGGCCTAGAACTAGTCCCTATTTAACCATGAAATGGCATTTTTTCCAGTTTAGGACCAGATTATTCTCTTCAAATCTTGATAATAAAATCTCCAAATTCCTCAGACATCCCTCAAATGTATCCCCAAACACAGAGAATTCATCCATGAAGACCTCTATAAAATCCCCTACCATGTCTGAGAAGATTCCCATCATGCACCGCTGGAAGGTTCCAAGGGAAATGCATAACCCTAAGGGCATGTGTTTGAAGGAAAATGTGTCAAATGGACATGTGAATGTATTCTTCACTTGATCCTCTAGGGAGACCTCAATTTGATTATACCCCGAGTACCCATCTAAAAAACAGTAGAAGGCATGACATGCCACTCTCTCAAGGACTTGGTCAATGAATGGTAAGGGGAAATGGTCCTTCTTGGTGAATGAGTTTAGCTTCCTAGAGTCAATTTAGACCCTCCATCCACTGCTCACCCTAGTTAAAATAATCTCTCCATCCTTATTGGTTATCACTATGATTCATGCCTTCTTGGGAACCACTTGGATTGGGCTGACCCACTCACTCTCAGCTATGGGATATATATGATACCAGCTTTTAACAATTTCAGAAGTTCTTTTCTCACTACTTTCATGAGATTCGGATTCATTCGTCATTGAGGTTGAAGACATGGCTTTGAATCAGATTCTAGAACAATCCTTTGAGTCCCGATAAGTGGTATAATCCTAGGAATATCAGATAGGGTCCAACCAATGGGTTTCTTATGTTTCTTAAGGACATTTAGAATCATCCTCTCATGATTGTCTTCAAGAGAAGAAGAAATGACAATAGGATGTGTTTGATTGTACCCTAGAAAGGCATACTTGAGTGCAGCAGTAAGTTCCTTCATTTCAATATCAGGTTGGTTCATAATTTCAATAGAATATTGGGACATTAGATCAAGATCAATTTTATTTCCTAGAGTTTTAGATAGGATTGATTCCCCACATGTAGAAGTTTTAGCTACTATATTGGCTTGATTAGATTTAGGGAAGGAATTTGGAGTGGTCTCCATGAAAGTGGTTTCTTGAAAGGTTTCACTGATTGTTGGACCTAAGACTTCATCATAAGAGAAATTTTAAAATGATTAAATCCAAGGAGATAAACTTCCTTTATATGAACAAAGGAAATCAATCTCATCCTGACTTAAACATCCATCAAATATTCCTTGATGTTCTATGGATTCATTATCAATTCTTCCTATCATATTTACTTCACGAATGTCCTAATCATCCCCTATTTGTGAGCTTGCATTATAGATGTTCAAGACTAGACTCATGTTTCCAAAGGTGATGGTCATGTTCCCATTTCGAACTCGGATAACACAGTTTATTGCTGCAAGGAAATTACGACCAAGGATGATTGGGGTTTGTTCCTTATTTCCTAAGTTTGGATGGTTGCTAAGGACAATGAAGTCAGTGGGGTAGATGGAGTTTTCAACCTTTACCAGAACATCCTTTAAAATCCCCTTTGGAACCCTAATGCTACGATCAGCTAGTTGAAGTGTGACAGATGTGGGTTGGAGATCTTCTAGGCCTAACTGGTAGTACACAGCATAGGGGATGAGATTGACACTATCACCTAGGTCACACAAGGCCTTGAAAACTTTTCTCTCTCCTATTTGAACATTGATGTAAGGGAAACCCGAGTCTTTTAACTTAGGAGGAATGCTCCCTTGAATGGTGGTACTCATATTAACAGCCAAAAGGACTTGGTTTTTATGTGAAAATTTTCTTTTAAAAGTGCATAAGTCCTTAAGGTACTTTGAGTAGGCAGGTATGGTTTGGATTGCATCGAGAAAAGGAATGTTCAACTTGACTTGTGAGAAGATTTCCCTCAATGTTTCACTCAATTCAGGCTTGGTTTTCCCCCTCATGTGTTGAGAAAATGGTGTAGGTTGTGGTGTTTTTTGTTGAAGAGTTATTTCTTTCACATTGTTATCAGTTTCCTCAGTTTAATCCTATGGTTCATTTTAATTTTCATTAGATTTTGAAGCTTCACAGGGTTTATGACTTATTTTTTCAGGTTTCTCAATTGATTTCCCAGTTCTTAAAACATTCATAGCCTTTGGTTGTTCATGATTTGTTTTAAGTACAAATTGACTCTCCCCTTGAAGTTGAGGATGGTACCGCCTGAGTAGGCATGGGTGCCTTTCCAGTTTTGATGGTTTGAAGTTCTTGTTTTAGGGAAGAGACTTCCAAGTTCATCTTTTCCATTTGTTTACATATTTTTTCTGGTAGGATTTGTGGAGCAATTTTGGTTGGTGCTTGAGAATATAGGTTTATCCCAGGGGGATATTTTGGAGGTGAGATGGTTTGTTGAAAATGGACCGGTGGCAATTGGTATTGGATAGGTTGGGTTTGGAAATGGATATGGGTTTGGTAGTTCTGATGGGGGTAAGGATTTTGTCCCTATGGTTGGTTAGGTTACTGGTTATCTTTCCATCGGAAGCCTGGGTAGTCATTATACCATGGGTTGAAGTTGTTTTAGTATTGAGGCTTTTTAAAGTTAAAAGCATTTACTTCCACTAGGGGTCCTCCTAAAAGAACATCCTTGATGAATGGAATGGTTGGGCAGTTTTTTGTCTTATGTTCATGTTTGTCACAAATTGTGCAAATAGGGTCAACAGTTTGGATTTCATGGACTTTTCTAAGGTCTATCTCTTCAACCTTCCTAGAGAGTGTTGCGAGTTTAGCCCTAAGGATTTTCTCTTCTCTAAGTGTATGAATTCCAGTAGTTCTTTGTGGCTTTTTAGAATAAGGTGAAGTTCCCCATGTTTGTTTTTGTTCAGCAAGGCTTTCTAGATACTCGTAAGCATTATTTAGGGCTTTGTTTTTAAAGGTTCTATTATACATCATGTCAATGAATTGTTTGTTCCCCGAACCCAACCCTTCATAGAAAATTCTCACTTGTTCAAGAATATAAAAACCATGGTGTGGAACCATGTTTATAGTGTCTTTGAACCTCTCCCATGTTTCATAGAATGACTCTCCCTCTTTTTCAAAAAAAATGGATGCTCTTTTTAAGTGCATTGTTTTGTGGTGGGGAAAGTATTTTTTGTAGAATTATCTTTGTAATTGGTCCCAAGAGTTTATGGATGATGGTATCAAATTTTTTATCCAATTTTTATCTTGATACTTTAAATAAAAAGGAAATATCCTCATCGTATCTTATTCTAGTTGATTTGGGGGACACATGGTTTCAACAATGTCATTGAACTCCTTAATGTGAAGGTAGGGCATCTCGGAATCCATTCCATGGAATGTAGGAAGATGGTTTAGGACATGGGGTTTAAATATGTGGTTAGAATATCCTAGGGATTTGTGTCTAATTAATTAGTGGGAATTGTTCTAGGTAGGTGTGAGGTAGTCATTCATGGTTTGATCAACTGCATTCCTCAAGTTTGGGGCTGCCTCATTTAGATTTCCATTTTGGTTTCCACCTGATTTTATGAGTTCGTTTCTTTGAAGACCTTACATTGAAATGGGATCAATTTTGAACCCTGTAATATCAATAGTATTATTATCTAATGGAAACAATCCCCTAGGTTCACTTGAATCCCCAACCCTAGGACTTTCCACCCTAGCTAAACGGTTTGATTGATCGCAGGTGTAGGCGGACATGCACCAGAATAAAAAAAATGAGAAAGGGACAAGATAAGAAATATTGGGTGAGAATATAATAAATGGTGGAGAATAGAATTGGTGTTGAGATTAATTACTTGTGTCCTTGTAAACAGTTCCAAAATTTGATTCACGCTAGAATTTACCCAAGAGATGAGGGTAGAATGGTCCATGTAGTTTAGCTTGGGTTATCAAATCCTCAGAGACCTAAGAAGTAACCTACAGACACGTACATTATATGGATTGTTTTTGGATGTGAAGTGGCCATCATGGGTTGATTTTATATGGGTTTAAGGTATCAATAATATATTTAAGTTAATTCAAATTAAGATAATGAGTTGATCCTAGGTTATCGCTTAGGGTGGATTGGATGAATTCCTTTTTTAATGATTTCAATTTCTTATATTTGAGATGGGTTCATTTAATAAGATCAAACAACATCATCACTTACTGGTTTAATATCTAAACCCTTTAATACTAATCACCTATACACTTTAAGGATCAAAGTTTTGAGCACTTCAAGGTAAAGGTTCGTATTATCACTTGAAGTGTGTGGCTTTAAATTCAACAAGGACGATGGAGTTTAAAAATCATCAAATAAAAATCTCAATTAAAGAAGTGATTAAACATTAATGGGGTGATAAATAACATATAATACATCCCCTTTATACTCCCTTGGATCAACCCATAAGTGGGTTATACCTCCATTGATTTTATGGTTTCAATGGAAGCGGGAAGTAGACTCATGAGGGAGGAATTGAAGAAGTCAAGAAAACAATAAAAAGAAAATGATCACTCCACCATTGTGTGAATAATTTCACAAAGTTTGGTGTGAATAAATTCACAACTTGAGGAAACGGTATCAAATTTATATGGATAATATCATAATAATAAGATAAGAAGAACTTTTATTAAGAAACAAGTATGAATTAAAACAACTTACATGTGGAAGACAAACTTGAGACAACAAAATCGAAGCATAACATTACAATGAAAGAAAGCTCAAAATATGATCAACTCCTCCACCACCACTGCCTTAAATAGGAATTTTTTAAGCCTTGGTTTGATCATCCAATATTCCAAGTCTCCTCAATTAATTTTGGTAGTCCATAGGTGGGTGGAAAGTTGAGGGAGAGTTGATCTTTTCACCCTTGATCCGAGGTGGCATCCAGCTTTCATCCACCAAACAGACACGTCTGAATGACCTTCTATATGGCAGAATTGTAGTGGTAAATAGAAGAAAAAAGTGACTCTTTGGATGTATCCTATCTCTATGTAAAATTTCATCCCAAATTGATATGTGGTTTCTTAGATATTATTAAATTGGTGGGCCGTTTTTTGGGGCCGTAGAATCTGGCCTAGAATTTTATCTCTAAATTGGGATGACTTAATAACCACCATGTAGGCCTAATTAGCACTGGATTCTGAAGAATTATTTGTTATTAAATATGTATTCTATAATACCACGAAATTTGGGATTCATTGGGCCTGTATGTTGGGCCCCACATTCTCATCAGTAGGTCGGTGTCCAATCTTCCTTTTCCAGAATTGTTTGCATGAAATCCCATTTTGGTGGTCTTACAATGTGAATCTTCCAACACTAAACAAGTATGAATTTCTTCCAATATAATTAGAAACCTGAAAATTAAATATTAAAATAAAATCAAGATCATTGGGTATTTTAAATTATGTTCAAAAATGTACCACATAATAGTGCATTTTAAGAAGGAATTACAATCATAATGTGAACTGATGTTCAAAGTGTAAAATGCACCAAAATGGTGTTTATGAATAATAAAGCACATTAATATTATATATATTAAAAATTAATAGTATCCTCATTTAGTGGCTAATCACACCCCCCAACTTTATTTTTTCTAGTCCTAAGCAAAATATATCTCAATAATATGAAATTCGAATTCCCTTTTCCAAAAACATTTAATACACAATGATCACCAAAAAACCTGATACCAAAAAATCATGAAACCCATAAAAATATTTTAATACATGATAGTTTCATAAGAATATCTCAATCCCAATCCCATTACTTTGTTCAAATTCATCATCATATTTCATCCAATATCAATTAAGAGTGATGATGTGTTGTGTGTCGCATTAGACATGGGGGTCCATCTTTATTCAAGAGGAAAATGATGGAATCTCTAGGTGGAATCACATTTCAATATTAAGATGAGTATTCAAGTTTTTTTATAGTATTATTTTTTTTATTTTTTTTTTATTTTTTCAATTTTTCCATGGTAATTGAAATTGCACTCAAAAGAGTCAACCCCTGTAGTGAGACTTTGTCGATGACTCCCAGGCTTAAAGACCTTAGGGAACCAAGTGAATCCCACATACTCAGCCATCATCTTGATTTATCTCAGTCAAAAACACATTCAAATTACCAAAAATAGAGATAAAATTACTAACTCTGTGCCAGAAAACTATAGAGTCACGATCCCCAAGTGTCGAAAGCCACGCATTAGGTCATTTCATTTCTCTACGTGAAAATTTATTGTTTTTTTAAAAAAAAAATATTGAATACTCATATTAAAACTAAAATGATCACCAAACCTATGATATTTATTTGGGGGACCCCATGAACTCAAACTAATACCCCACTATCCAAAGGACGTGCATTGTGATCTTTTTTTATTTGGATGAAAATATAAACAATGAAATATCACATTGGACAGCCACACTTTCCAAAATCTATGCTCATGAAATTATACAAGGATTAAAATCAGAATCGGGGCATGCTAAATTATTTGATATTCAGTTTCAAAGTGTGTAATGTGTATCACTATGTTCAAAGTTAAAGGAATTTTTTCTTCCATTTACACACTTTTTTTTCAAATCATTCATTTTTTGACACAAAAGCATTTTTTATTTTATCTCCCCCCCAAATTAAAATAACATTGTCCCCAGTGTTTAAAGAAAATAAAATTTAAAAGGGGGTAGAGGTAGAGAATGAGAGTTCAAAAAGGAAATTTAAAATGAGGATCATGGAATGAATTCACCTGGTGGTTGAAGTTGAAATTCTTGCTGCTCCCTTTTAATCCCTTGATCTCGATGTCACTCTGAGAATTCCCTAGTGGAAAAAAACAAAAAAAAACTATATATATATGTATGTATATATATAATAAATAAAGTAAAATATAAGTATATATATATATATATTATATAATAAAGAATCACAAAAAGTTGTAGGTCAGTGGTAAGTGTGTGCCCCTGTCTCCCTTCGGTCCCAGGTTTGATTCCCCGTGGTTTCGCCAGTTGTGATGGGGTTTGACCCACAACCTATGACGTGTCATTTTTTTTATTTATTAATATATTTTTATTTTATTTTTTTATTTTAACCTAAAAACACCTAAAAATAAAATTAACTGATGATACATTGTCTTATTTTTAAATTTCTAGGTAAGGTATTACTCAAGGATCACACCACGTGACACGGATGAATATGGTGCTCCCCTTTCACAGCCATCCATACTCATAATAGAAGAACATATCAATAGTCTATTTTTTTATTTTTAAATAACAAAATGATTAATTAATCCAATTTGAAAAAAAATGATTCACAAAGTTGAAAACCACGAGTTGCCTCTCGTGCAGCGCTTTGGTTTAATGTCACTAGCTCGACTTAGACCCTTAATTATTTAAGTATTTTCTTAATATAAGGTTGGTTCACAAAAGTTTTAATCAACTTCATCTTTTTGTAATGGTTTAATTAATGGTTTGAATTTATGACCATTAACTTAAAAGGTTTTACCATTGGTGGGATCTTCAATTTCTACAGCCCCATGGGGGTACACCTTATGCACTATGTATGGACCTGACCATCTAGACCTCAATTTTCCCAGGTGTAAATGAAATTTAGAACTATACAAAAGAATAGTTTTACCCGGTACAATGTGTTTGGTTTTAAGATTTCGAGATTGGTAGGCTTTTACTTTAGCTTTATTGATCCTTGAATTTTCATAAGCCTCCATCCTAAGTTCTTCAAGTTCATTAAGATCTAATTTTCTTTTCTTTTTGGCCAATGAGAGGTCATAATTCATTTTCTTAATTTTCCAAAATTCCTTATGTTCAATCTCTACTGGAAAATGGAAGGCTTTACCATAAACCAACTTATATGGGGATGTTCCTAAAATGGTTTTATATGTGGTTCGATAGGCCCAAAGAGCATCCAAGAGTTTCTCGGACCAATCTATCCTAGAAGGATTGATATTTTTTTCAAGAATATTCTTAATCTACCTATTTTCTAACTCAACTTGACCATTGGTTTGTGGGTGGTAAGTAGTGAACACTTTGTGATAAATTCCATACTAGTCCATGAGTTATGAGAATGGACGATTGCAAAAATTAGTTCCACAATCACTAATGATAGCCCTAGGAATTACAAATATAGAGAAGATGTTTTATTTTAGGAATCTAATCACAGTTTGATGATCATTGTATTTTGTGGGAATGGCCTCAACCTATTTTGAGACATAATCAATAGCTAAGAGAATGTAAATATATACCCTAGAGTTTGGGAAGGGACCCATGAAATCGATTCCCCAGTAGTCAAGGATTTCAATAACTAAGATGGGAGTGAGTGGAATTTGATTCCTTTTTGTGATTGACCCTACTTGTTGACACTTAGTATAGCTTTGAAAAAATGTGTAGGAGTCCCTTGAGAGTGTGGGACAGAAGAGACCATGCTAAAGAATCTTAGCAGATATTTTCTTAGAGGAAAAGTGACCTCCACATGCCTCACTGTGACAGAATTTAAGGATGGACTCTTGTTCAGATTCTGGGACACACCTCCTAATGACTTGGTTTGGGAAAAACTTATAGAGGTATGGATCATCAAACACATAGTTTCTAACATCATAAAGGAATTTCTTTCGAGCTTGAGTCCCTAAGAATTTTGGAATGACTCCTGTAACTAAGAAGTTGGCTATGTCGGAATACCAAGGGCAGTCACTCACAGAGTATAGATGTTCATCGGGGAATGAATCAGACGCAGAAAGGTGATTTGAGTTGTCTTTTAATTCCATCTTAAATAGGTGATCATCTAAAACATTTTTAACACCCTTTTTTTCTTGATTGTGAGGTCAAATTCTTGTAAGAGAAGGACCCACCTAATCAGTCTATCCTTAGCATCTTGTTTTTGTAAGAGGTATTTTAGTGCATAATGGTCAGTCAACACAGTGATGGGGGATCCTAAGAGGTAGGACCTAAACTTATCTAAGGCAAACACAATATCAAGTAACTCCGTTTTATTGGTGGTTTAGTTGATTTGGGCATCATTTAAGGATTTTATTGCATAAGCAATGACATAAGGAGTTTTATCACAATGTTTTCCTAACACAGATCCTACATAAAAGTCACTAGAATCACACATAAGTTTTAAAGGAAGGTTCCAATTTGTAGATTTCATAATGGGAGGAGAGGTTAGGGAGGATTTGAGGGTTAATAATGAACCCTCGCAGCTTTCTGTCCAAAAAATGGAGCATCCTTTACTAGCAGAGCACAAAGGGGATGGGAGATTGAACTAAAGTCCTTGAAGAATCTTCTATAGAAACCAGCATGTCCTAAGAAGTACCTCACTTCCTTGACAGTTTTGGGTGATGGAAGGTGAATAATTATGTCAAACTTTTCTTTATCAACTTCAATCCTCCTACTCGAGACTAGATGGCCTAGAACTAGTCCCTCTTTAACCATGAAATGGCATTTTTTCTAGTTTAGGACTAGATTATTTTCTTCAAATCTTGACAATACTCTATCCAAATTCCTCAAACATCCCTCAAATGTATCCCCAAACACATAGGATTCATCCATGAAGACCTCTAGAAAATCCCCTACCATGTCTGAGAAGATTCCCATCATGCACCGCTGGAAGGTTCCAGGGGCAATGCATAACCCTAAGGGAATGCATTTGAAGGAAAAGGTGCCAAATAGACATGTGAATGTAGTCTTCCCTTGATCCTCTAGGGAGACCTCAATTTGATTATACCTCGAGTACCCATCTAAAAAATAGTAGAAGGCATGACCTACCACTCTCTCAAGGACTTGGTCAATGAATGGTAAGGGGAAATGGTCCTTCTTGGTGAATGAGTTTAGCTTCCTAGAGTCAATGTAGACCCTCCATCCACTGCTCACCCTAGTTGAAAGAATCTCTCCATCCTTATTGGTTATCATTGTGATTCATGACTTCTTGGGAACCACTTGGATTGGGCTGACCCACTCACTCTCAGCTATGGGATATATGATTCCAGCTTTTAACAATTTCAGAATTTCTTTTCTCACTACTTTCATGAGATTAGGATTGATTCGTCGTTGATGTTGACGACATGGCTTTGAATCAGATTATAGAATAATCCTATGAGTCCCGATAAGTGGGATAATCCTAGGAATATCAGAGAGGGTCCAACCAATGGATTTCTTATGTTTCTTAAGGACATCTAGAAGCATCCTCTCATGATTGGCTTCAAGATAAGAAGAAATGACAATAGGAAGTGTTTGATTGTCCCCTAGAAATGAATACTTGAGTGCAGCAGTAAGTTCCTTCATTTCAATATCAGGTTGGTTCAGAATTTCAACAGAATATTGGGACATTATATCGAGATCAATTTTATTTCCTAGAGTTTTAGATAGGATTTATTCCCCACATGTAGAATTTTTAGCTACTAGATTGGCTTGATTAGATTTAGGGAAGGAATTTGGAGTGGTCTCCATGAAAGTGGTTTCTTGAAAGGTTTCACTGATTGATGGACCTAAGACTTCATCATAAGAGAAATTTGAAAACGATTAAAGCCAAGGAGATAAATTTCCTTCATATGAACAAAGGAAATCAATCTCATCCTGACTTAAACATCCATCAAATATTCCTTGATGTTCTATGGATTCATTATCAATGCTTCCGATCATGTTTACTTCATGAATGTCCTAATAATCCCCTATTTGTGAGCTTTCATTATAGATGTTCAAGTCTAGAATCATGTTTCCAAAGGTGATTTTCATGTTCATGTTTCAAACTCAGATAACATAGTTAATTGTTGTAAGGAAAGTACGACCAAGGATGATTGGGGTTTGTTCCTTATTTCCTAAGTTTGGATGGTTGTTAAGGACAATGAAGTCAGTAGGGTAGATGGAGTTTTCAACCTTTACCAAAACATCCTTTAAAATCCCCTTTGGAACCCTAATGCTACGATCAGCTAGTTGAAGTATGACAGATGTGGGTTGGAGCTCTTCTAGGCCTAACTGGAAGTACACAGCATAGGGGATGAGATTGATACTATCACCTAGGTCACACAAGGCCTTGACAGCTTTTCTCTCTCCTAGTTCAACATTGATGTAAGGGAAACCCGGGACTTTCAACTTAGGAGGAATGGTCCCTTGAATGGTGGTACTCACATTAACATCCAAAAGGACTTGGTTTTTATGTGAAATTTTTCTTTTAAAAGTTCATAATTTCTTATGGTACTTTGAGTAGTAAGGTATGGTTTGGATTGAATCGAGAAAAGGAATGTTCAACTTGACTTGTGAGAAGATTTCCCTCAATGTTTCACTCAATTCAGGATTGGTTTTCCCCCTCATGTGTTGAGAAAATGGTGTAGGTTGTGGTGTTTTTTTTTGAAGAGTTGTTTATTTCACATTGTTATTAGTTTCCTCAGTTTAATCCTGTGGTTCATTTGAATTTTCAATAGAGGTTGAAGCTTCATATGGTTTCTGACTTATTTTTTCAGGTTTCTCAATTGATTTCCCACTTCTTAAAACAGTCATAGCCTTTGGTTGTTCATGATTTGTTTTGAGTACAACTTGACTCTCCCCTTGAAGTTTAGGATGGTACCGCCTGAGTAGGCATGGGTGCCTTTCCAGTTTTGATGGTTTGAAGTTCTTGTTTTAGGGAAGAGACTTCCAAGTTCATCTTTCCCATTTGTTTACATAGTTTTTCTGGTAGGATTTGTGGACCAGTTTGGGTTGGTGCTTGAGAAGATAGGTTTATCCTAGGGTGATATTTTGGAGGTGAGATGGTTTGTTGAAAATGGACCGGTGGCTATTGGTATTGGATAGGTTGGGTTTGGAAATGGATATGGGTTTGGTAGTTCTAATGGGGGTAAGTATTTTGTCCCTATGGTTGCTTAGGTTACTGGTTATCTTTCCAGCGGAAGCCTGGGTAGTCATTATACCATGGGTTGAAGTTGTTTTAGTATTGAGTCTTTTTAAAGTTCAAATCATTTACTTACACTAGGGGTCCTCCTAAAATAACATCCTTGATGAATGGAATGGTTGGGAATTTTTCTGAATTATGTTCATGTTTGTCACAAATTTTTCAAACAGGGTCAACATTTTGGATTTCATGGACTTTCCTAAGGTCTATCTCTTCAACCTTCTTAGAGAGTGTTGCGAGTTTAGCCCTAAGTATTTCCTCTTCTCTAAGTGTATGAATTCCAGTAGTTATTTGTGGATTTTTAGAATAAGGTGAATTTCCCCATATTTGTTTTTGTTCAGCAAGGCTTTCTAGATACTCATAAGCATTATTTAGGGCTTTGTTTTTAAAGGTTCCATTATACATCATGTCAATGAATTGTTTGTTCCCCGAACCCAACCCTTCATAGAAAATTCTCACTTGTTCAAGAATATAAAAACCATGGTGTGGAACCATATTTAGAGTGTCTTTGAACCTCTCCCATGTTTCATAGAATGACTATCCCTCTTTTTCAAAAAAAAATTGGATGCTCTTTTTAAGTGCATTGTTTTGTGGTGGGGAAAGTATTTTTTGTAGAATTATCTTTGTAATTGGTCCCAAGAGTTTATGGATTATGGTCTCAAATTTTTTATCCAATTTTTAGCTTGATACTTTAAATAAAAAGGAAATAGCCTCATCTTAGCTTATTCTAGTTGATTTGGGGGACACATGGTTTCAACAATGTCATTGAACTCCTTAATGTGAAGATAGGGCATCTCGGAATCCATTCCATGGAATGTGGGAAGATGGTTTAGGACATGGGGTTTAAAGATGTAGTTAGAATATCCTAGGGAGTTGTGTCTAATTCATTAGGGGTAATTGGTCTAGGTAGGTGTGAGGTAGTCATTCATGGTTTGATCAACTGCATTCCTCAAGTTTGGGGCTGCCTCATTTGGATTTCCATTTTGGTTTCCACCCGAGTTTATGAGTTGGTTTCTTTGAAGAACTTACATTGAAATGGGATCAATTTTGAACCCTGGAATATCAATAGGATTAGTATCTAATGGAAACAATCCCCTAGGTTCACTTGAATCCCCAACCTTAGGACTTTCCACCCTGACTAGACGGTTTGATTGATCGCAGGTGTAGGCGGACATGCGCCAGAATAAAAAAAATGAGAAAGGGACAAGATAAGAAATATTGGGTGAGAATAGAAGAAATGGTGGAGAATAGAATTGGTGTTGAGATGAATTACTTGGGTCCTTGGAAACAGTTCCAAAATTTGATTCACGCTCAAATTTACCCAAGAGATGAAGGTAGAATGGTCCATGTAGTTTAGTTTGGGTTATCAAATCCTCAGAGACCTAAGAAGTAACCTACAGACACGTACATTATATGGATTTTTTTGGGATGTGAAGTGGCCATATTGGGTTGATTTTAGATGGGTTTAAGGTATCAATAATATATTTAAATTAATTAAAATTAGGATAATGAGTTGATCCTAGGTTATCGCTTGGGGTGGATTAGATGAATTCCTTTTTTAATGATTTCAATTTCTTATATTTGAGATGGGTTCATTTAATAAGATCAAACAACATCATCACTTACTGGTTTAATACCTAAACCCTTTAATACTAATCACCTATACACTTTAAGGATCAAAGTTTTTATCACTTCAAGGTAAAGGTTCGTATTATCACTTGAAGTGTGTGGCTTTAAATTCAACAAGGACGATGGAGTTTAAAAATCATCAAATAAAAATCTCAATTAAAGAAGTGATTAAACATTAATGGGGTGATAAATAACATATAATCCAGCCCCTTTCTACTCCCTTGTATCAACCCATAAGTGGTTTATCCCTCCATTGATTTTATGGTTTCAATGGAAGCGGGAAGTAGACTCATGAGGGAGGAATTGAAGAAGTCAAGAAAACAATAAAAAGAAAATGATCACTCCACCATTGTGTGAATAATTTCACAATGTTTGGTGTGAATAAATTCACACCTTGAGGAAATGGTATAAAATTTATATGGATAATATCATAATAATAATAGAAGAAGAACTTTTATTAAGAAACAAGTATGAATTAAAACAACTTACATGTGGAAGACAAACTTGAGACAACAAAATCGAAGCATAACATTACAATGAAAGAAAGCTCAAAATATGATCAAATCCTCCACCACCACTACTTAAATAGGAATTTTTTAAGCCTTGGTTTGAGCCTCCAATATTCCAAGTCTCCTCAATTAATTGTGGTAGGTCATAGGTGGGTGGAAAGTTGAGGGAGAGTTGATCTTTCCACCCTTGATCCAAGGCGGCATCCAGCTTTCATCCACCAAACAGACACATCTGAATGAGCTTCTATATGGCAGAATTGGAGTGGGAAATAGAGGAAAAAAGTGACTATTCGGATGTCTCCTATCTCTATGTAAAATTTCATCCCAAATTAATATGTGGTTGCTGAGATATTATTAAATTGGTGGGCTATTTTTTGGGGTCGTAGAATCTGGCCCAGAATTTTATCTCTAAATTGGGCTGACTTAATAACCATCATGTAGGCCTAATTAGCACTGGATTCTGAATAATTATTTGTTATTCAATATTTCTTCTATAATCCCATGAAATTTGGGATTCATTGGGCCTGTATGTTGTGCCCCACATTCTCATCAGTTGGCTGGTGTCCAATCTGCCTTCTCCAGAATTGTTTGCATGAAATCCCATTTTGGTGGTCTTCCAATGTGAATATTCCAACACTTCACAAGTATTAATTGTTTCCAATATAATTAGAAACCTGAAAATTAAATATGAAAATAAAATCAAGATCGTTGGGTATTTTAAATGATGTTCAAAAATGTACCACATAATAGTGCATTTTAAGAAGGAATTACAATCATAATGTGAACTGATGTTCAAAGTGTAAAATGCACTAAAATGGTGTTTATGAATAATAAAGCACATTAATATTATATATATTAAAAATTAATATTATCCTCATTTAGTGGCTAATCATGTACTGACTACCTTGGAATTTATTAATGACTTCTCGACGGGTGGTATTTTCTATCATTGATGGAGTTTACAACACTTTTGGATTTATGGAATATATTAAATAACATGTATCTTGCATGAGGAATATAGAAGAATACATTTTTCTGATATGGTTTTATGGTAATTTGAGTTATTACCAAATTTCAAGAGGTTACAAGATGACATTTTTTACATATTTGGAATGTGAAAATTTAGAGTTACTTCATGTTGATTAAGGGATAATGTAATGTTCATATTGTAAGTTCAGTGACCTTCCTTCTAATGTGTTGGATAATTATACATTGTAAGGTTTAAAAATTTATTAATTGTTTAGGTTGATCATTGTATCAGGTTTTAGATTTTAATTTATTACTAAGAGATGATGTATAGATAGTTAAAAGTGTAATCAATGGAAAAGATTGTGTTTATGAAATAGAAATGTACTTTTATATTCTTATAGAGTGGGAAAATCCATCAAATCAAGGAAAAGTGTCTTAAATAAAATTATGTCCTATTATCATAATATTTGATAATATCAATGATTTTTTTCCTTACAGTAGTTTATATTTTTACAGTAATTTACTTTCATATGAACATGTTCTCTATCACTTTCCATTAGAACATTATTGTTTGATTTTCCTTTGAAGTCTTAGTTTTTACTTCCAACTAATGTAACCCCATTCAAAAGTTTAATTTTTTTTATTACTAACCCATTTCTATTAACCTCTTTTTAATAGGATATTTTATTAACCCTATTTCTGATGTGGGTTTCCCACAAGTGAATTTTCATGTATCAACCTTTTACTTTTGAAGTGCAATTTCGAATTTAGAGGATGTTATTCTATTGAGGGTGAATAATGCAACACCCTAGTAATTTTTTTAATAATTTTAATTACTTTCTATTATGAAAAATAATAATTTAAAATTAAGGGGTTTAAATAATTGTACTTATATTTCAAATTTATAGGTTTCAATTTAATGTTCTAACAAATACTATTTTACAGTATTATTTTGTGTAAAATTATATTTTAATATGAATATATGTATCATTATTACAAAATAAATTTTTATAAATATATTATTTAATTAAATATTTTAAGAATAATATATATATATTCTATTATAATTATTATGATAAATACTAAATTATGTTATGAATATGATCATTATTAATATGACATCCAAAGATTTTATGGTATGTTTCTTTATAAATAATTTCAATTCATTAGATATATTATATGCACACAACTCTTAGTCTCTTTGAAACAATAGTTTCGTATAGTTATAACCTACCCGTTAGACATAATTTTTCCACTTCTGTGCTTTGAATTTCGAAAAACGGACATACATGGTTGTGTCTAGTAAAATATTTAGAGTCTGATAAAATCAACTCAATTTTTTATAAATAGTAACATACCCTTATGAATAGTATCCTACCATTATTAATAGTAACTTAACCCTTATGAATAGTAATTTAACCGTATGAATACTAACTTGACCCTAAGGAATAATAATGTACACTTATGAATAGTAACTTCACCCTTATGAATGTACACTTGTGAATTGTAACTTGACACTTATGAATAGTAATGTACCCTTATGAATAAAAACCTCACCCATTTAAGTATAAATAAAATTTAGGCACCTTATAAATGAGAGTTAATAATTTAAAAATTAACAAATAAGTGTTGGTATTATTTTGAGAAATTAATTACAATTTTAATATTAATTAATTAATTTAAAAGATAATTCATTTTCATAAATGGTATTCATAAATTAATATTTTGTTGTCCTATAAATATAGGATAATTTAATGAGACTTTATTTAATTTTAGGGCGTTATAAAATTAGTTTTAATTTTAAAGACATTATTTTTCAAGTAAATCGTGATTTTAATTAAAAACTTAATTTCTTATATTTATAATATTATTTTCATAAAATGGAGTTTATTTTTGGATTATACACATTGAAAATTTTATAGGGAGAATTTTTGGGATTTTTCTGAAATACTTCAATTTTTGGTGAATATTGATATTCAATTATTTACGAAATATGCTAAATAAATAAATTTATCCATAATTCTTGAGTAATGGATGATGAAAATGTCCATTAGTTCAAACTAAATGAACTTATTACTATTTTTATTCACAATAATTAAGACTATTCATATTCTTAATCCAAAATAATAAAATAAGGATTAAAATAATGGAAAAACCATTCTCTCCTCCAATATAAATACCACCCCTCACCCTGTCTTCCTCTCACACATCTCAAGCATTGAAAATTGCCTATTTTCTCCCAAATACTCATCCCCAGACCCTATCCCATGTCCAAGACCTTATGGTCTCACCAAAAGTACAAAATAAATGTCCTTAAGGATGTTCTCAAGGAGGAGTATTCTAGAGGTAAAATACTCTTCCTTTTCCTTTTATTTTTTATTCATGTTCTTTTATTAATTATCTCCTCAACTACTCAATAAAAAAACCATGATAACTCCATTATCATATATATACTGGAATGATATAATTTTAATTTAATATCCTTCCTCAAACTACCATCCCTCTCTCTTTTATTTTTTAAAACGAAATCAGCGTCCGGGAGGTGCCAATTTACAACCTTCGTGGACGATGAAGTTTCATTCTTCAATTTATTCATCAACGCTGGTCATTAAACAATTTTTATGGTTGAAACAGATTCTATAATATTTATTATATCTTATATAATTCTTCTATAACCATAACTTATACATGATATTAAATAATTTATCAAAACTAGTTCGTTGTGATCGAAAAAATGTCGTAAAAATCTAAATGATTATAACTAAATGTATTATCTATTGATTCATCCTCATAACATGTAACCAAATGATATATATAACCATTTGAAATTACATATGTTCTTTAATAATACATATTTTTAATTATATAATAATTATATCCATTCCAGATGAACTCCATTACTTAAAATCAAGCGAACTGATCATGAAATCATGGAAAAGAACACTCCACAATAACGGAATTCAATCTCATAACATCTCAATAAGAACATAAATAAACAAAATATAACTAAAATGAATCAAATATATGTAGATAAGGTTATTAATTATCTAATTAATGGATTTAATTTTATTATCCAGGACATTATGGTCAGGTGTAGTGTAAATTCAGACATAAGGTAAAGGTTTCCTCATCTCACTTCTATTTCTATGAGATATTCCATATTCACTATTATTACTTCTATATGGTGTATGTATAATAAAAATTTATGTATCATATCCTGAATTGTTTTATTTTCATGGTATTAAATGTATCATTTTATGATTATTAATTTTGGGGAATATGTTTGGATTGATTAAAAAGTGGTAAGGGATTTCTACTCGAACTTCCATTTTCTTACAGGCTACTCTTATTCTCATATTACCCCAATTAAATTCCTAATTATTATTATTTAATCCTCATAAATTATGTTTCAATATCTTATATATGTTTACTAATCATAATCCATCTTTAATTGATGGGGATATACATGTTTTCCAAGAATCTTTGAAAATTCTTCTCGATAAACTAGCTCGATTCAATGGAGTTTATCGAATTCATACGTATTTTGAAGTTCACTCCATAATATTTTTTAAACCGTAATTATTTTTTATAAAATCAATAATTTTAACATTAAATAACTATATTGGTTCATTTCAATAATTATTAAATCAAAAATTCCTTTCCACTTTAGAATATCTTTAATATTTTTATTAAACCGCACTAAATTATTTTTATTTATAATGTTTCTTAAAAATACTTTTAATATGATTTCACTTCAGATGTAATTTTTTCAAAAATATAATTTAAATGTCCTTCCCATTTATTTTCTATTATATACATGTTTATAATCTTATTTCATGAAAAATAAAAATGAATTTCCAAAAGAACGCTTCATTCAAAAGTAAAATGGATTTTTCTCGTCTCACATTAACTTCTATGAGATATATACCTTTTTCACCACTTATTCATTAAATGTGGTGTATTTAATTCCCTTTGGTATATAATATCAAGAGTCTCTTTATTCTCATTATATTATAAGTGAATATGTTTTGAATGTTTCAAGGTGGTATGGGACACTTTGGAATGTTTAAGGAGTATTTCCTCATGAATTTTTCAGTGGTCTCATTTAAAAGTATATTCATATATGTCAACATTAATTGATTAATATTGTACTAAATTTTGGTTTATCTCCTATTATATAGTCTAAAATATTTCATTGAATGGTTTCTGATTAGTTTGACTATGGATTTGCTATCTTGATTCTATTCACCATATTACTCTGAATGGTTAGTGTTTTTGTTTAATGATTAGGGAATTTTATTTACATTTCATATGTTAGTTTCAATTTGAATTTATATGTTTATTATGTTAACCCCTTTTATATGAGGAATTAATTGGACTTATTAAGTGATGGGTGGGTTCGTCTATAGCCCCTCGATGTATTAGCAGGTCTCATGAGACAAACTGGAGTCTTGGCACAGGGCCTCAATAGTATGGTTATTTGTGGTCTTGGGATGAGGCCTTGAAGGTATGGTTATGATGTCCCAAATTATGAGTTCTCTCATTATGAAACTATTAATTTATAGTCCATGTGATCATTTTACTATTATAATACCATTGGTTATGTTTTATTACGACATTATTTATTCATCCCTTTACTCCAGTATTATTATATTCAATATTTTTAATGGAATGTGTAGTTCTAGTAATTCATATTGCCTTATTATTTATATTTGAAATATATTGTTTACACTTAATTATAATATAATCTCTACCCTTTCATATGTTTCATTTCCCCAAGTTATGAAGAATAAATCTTTGAATAAGCTTTCAAGGATGATTTTTTATTTTATTATATTATGTATCATGTTTTATTTTCATTTCTCAATGTAATATGGTTATTAAGAATGTAATTTGATCTTCCATGACTACTAAAATAATCAGTAATTCAGGATTCGATTCTATGTAATCATGCTAATGTATCATAATAATTCATCGACTCTGGACTTTTTGGGTCAGGGCCTTACAGTTTATCTTTCCATTGACGATACTATTTTGGTATAGTTTCTCATGCCCTATTTTCAGGTTGTTTGTCCATTCTTCCATTTTCTTGCAATCTAGACTGAATTAGGGGCTAATAATGAATGGTTTTTCTTATACGTGATTATGGTAGGTGATCTATACTTTTTCCTTTAATGTATGGTGTTTTATACCCTATTTCTATTGTTCCACATGCCATACTTTTTTGGAAATGATTCCTAAATTAATAAAGCATGAGATAAATGTTAAATTAAAGTTTAATCCATATTGTGCCACCCTTATATGTGTTTTGAGGTTTTCAACCTCAACTTGAACCACCCATGGGGTGGGTTCTTCCTTTTGACCATGATTATAGCACCCTTGGTGTGTGTTAGGCTCCCTTATCATTAATTGGAATTGAATATAGTAATTAAAATAATTGTTAAAGGTTGTAAGTAACTTAAACCACATTATCTTTTGTATATTAAAGGAATAACATGGATAATTCCCTTGATTTAATATGATTAATAAGGGGTTAATAAAATGATTAATGAAGTGGTTTGTGAGATGTTGAATGATTTTGTTATAATGGTAATGGAGGGTTCATTGTATGGAACAAATGACCCATTAGGATACCTTGGACATTTCTACTCCTTGTATATTGTTTATCTAATATACTTGGATTCCTTATACATTTATACTCAATGTATCCGGATTTCTTGGATGACATGTAAATTTATACTCCTTGGATTTGATTTACTTTGGTTACTTGATAATTTAGGATGCCTTATACATTTCTACAACTTGGATCTGACAATCTTACTGGGATGCCTTAGAAATTTATACTAATTGGAAAAATTAAGAGGCCTTGGACATTTCTACACATTTCATCTATTGGTCTTACTAGTAATCAATGGACATTTATACTCCATGGGTATGATGAACATACTAGGATGCCTCATAAATTTAAAATCCATGGATCTAGATTAATTTACCAATTTTGACACTTTGTAGACTTCTTCTTCTTGAATTAAACCCACTAGGACACCTTGTACATTTCTAATCCTTGTACATAATTTACTTTTTTTACATAGCTTACTTGGATTCCTTGGAAATTTCTACTCCATGGATCTGAAAAAATGTAGTCTTGATACATGATTACATGGCCTAGGACCTTAATGATACATTCAGTGATTTATAGATAACCCATATGATTTAATTTCTAAATCACAATGTCACATGATAGACTGTAAAATATCACTTATTTTATTGTTACTGATACTCCTATTACATATTCACATAATTTTAGATTATATGCATAGACAAGACTTTTTATATCCACCATTGGTGGTGGGATACTGAGTGTTATCTCACACCTTATTCGGGCGACTGTTGGGTACCCGAAAAGACTTCATGGATGTAGGTAAGGAAAGGGGAAAAATCCACTTGTCGAAGATTAATTGATTGTTTCATATGAGAAGGGGAGCATAAGACCAGACTAGGGATCGTAATTCTAGTTGGGGATATGTTATTTTTGTAATTTTTGTAATTTTTAAATATTTATTATAAGGGATTATTATTTCCATGCATTCTTTTTTTATTTTTTAGCTCCATTAAATACATATAATTATGTTTATGATGCTGGATTTGGATTTAATTATTATTATTGATGTCTGGATGATTTATTATCTCTTGATAATCAATATTTTTCTTCCATATTTTAATAATCTATTATAAAACTATGTTACTCTAATCGTGAGGGTATAGTCTCCCCACCATACCATCAAAGACCCCTACTTCTAGTCGGAAGCCTCTGAAATATGTGGAGGCGTGGTTGAGGGCATGTGATCCACTAGATTGGGGCACCTATTAGTGTATTGCTGGTGGGTATTTCACAAATTGGTATTGAAGGAGGTTCTTTTCATTTTTCGTATCATTTGGGAATATTAGATATGTGATTAGGAGGGTTTCTAAGTCTGTTAATGAGTTGTTGCTGATAGTAACTAACCCACATAGAGGAGAAATTCAAATTTCCTAGGATGGGATATGATGTTTTGGTATATTCTTATTTCAGTTGTTTTGACTCCCTCATTGGGTGATACAAATGATATGTGACGTTATTATTATTCTAAAGTCGGTTACATTTTTTCCATATCCTGGTATGAAAAGGAATTAATGATCATGCATCATTTTAGGCATGTAGGAAATTCACATCACTTGCATATTCTATTCCTTATAGAATGTATTTCTTGACTGCATGAGAATTGTTAAATGTCCCTTGAGTGACATACCTACAATTTAACAATTATTTTTGTAGGTAACTGAGAAAAAAAATTGTTACTTAATGTTTATGAATCAACCTAATAGTATATTTTTACATAGATTGAAGCATACGGCATAAGGAGTCAATTATGGAATGTCGAGCCATAGACCATTGGTTGCATAGACAGGAATGTGTTAAGGTTGGGATTAAATGGATTCCACACATAAATATAGATGGTGTATGAGACCTTAACAATTAGAAATGGTGATCTTTATAATTCATCTATTTATGGTAATTTTTATATAAATGATAATTAACTTAAAAGAAATTGAATTCTAAAATGAAAATTTTTCCATTAAATGGAGGTTCCAATAGAAAAATAAATGATGTGTCCTCTATAACATTATATTGAAACTCTATATATCGGTACCCCTCACTTATTAAAGAGAATTATACCCTAAACTAACTTTAGTAGTGAGCTATAGGCAGTTTATCTTTCTTTTCATATGAATTTTATGTCACGTAGATCTAGATTTAGGAGAAGGAAAAGGGATATGACTCAGGTTTTGGAAGACTTGTACCTTCCATTATCAAACATATGTGATCCTATTATTATAAAATATTATATTTGGAATTCATTTTTCATTTTTAGAGATATTCCATCATGAAGGACTACAGTTGTCTTCCAAGAGGGTGGCGATGACTATGCTCTAGAGGTGGTGTGTAACACCCCATAATGATAAAGGGTTAAATGACTAAATTATATGACTCATGTCAATAAGGTGCACCTTTTTTTTGGGATCCTATATGATTAGAAATCCATATTTAAGCATGCTTGTCTTGTAGTAGTGATCAGGATGGGTGACCCTCTGGAAAGTCTCCCAGGGTGTGTGTGAGTGAGGAAAAAGCACACTAGAAAGGTCATGTGTTGGCCTGTGGGGACATTTCTTAGTCATATGACCCGTTTGGGCATGTGGGAAGGCCCCAAGGTGGGGACCACATGTTTGTGAGGCAACTGGTGGCACTTGGTGGGCCAGGACCTGATGACCATGCTAAGGCGGGGTGTTTGTGCTATCATCGGGGCACATTTGTCACATTTCTGTATCAAAAGAGGAACCCATACATAAGTGTAGTGCAGTGCCTGGGTTGAGATGTATGGCCCACAACGAGGAAGTTGTGCTCTAGGGGGGTGAATGTAACACCCCAGAATGATAAATGGTTAAATGACTAAATGATATGACTCATGTCAATAAGGTGCGCCTTCCTTTTCGAGAACCTATCTGATTAGAACTCCATAGTTAAGTGTGCTTGGCTTAGAGTAGTGATCAGGATTTGTGACCTTCTGGGAAGTCTCTCATGATGTGTATGAGTGAGGAGAAAGCACACTATAAATGACATGTGTTGGTTTGTGGGGACATTCCGTAGTCAGACGACCCGTTCAGGAATGTGGGTAGGCCCTGAGGTGGGGACCATGTGCATGCGGGGCAACTGGTGGCACTTGGTGGGCTCGGGCCCAACGACCATGTTACGGCGGGGTGTTTGTGCTATCATCGAGGCGCATTGGTCACATGGTGGGCCTGTAGAGACACTTGTGGCACCACCAATTATAACTGATGTGGATAATGATTCCCAGTTACAAGAGGATTTCATATGATTTATACATATTTTACATAGCTCCCTGTGACCTGACCCAACTATGGTAGAGTTGACATGTGAGATTTAGTAGAAGAATCTACCCTCATTTTGATGGGATAGTGGACTACAGGATGTAGAACCTTTTCTAGAGGCCATGCTCTCAATTTTCATGCATCTCAAGACACCTCCCAAGAGGAGAGTGAAACTATCTATATATATGCTACTAAATTCTTCCAAGAGATGGTGGGATGTGATTACATAGATACATCATCATTGGGATTTGACTTTGATGGATTTCCAGAATTCCTTCTATGATTTTTTTATTCTGATACATTAAGAGTTGATACATCTAGAGAGTTTATACATATAGAGAAAGGTGTTTTGTGAGTCATGGACTATTATTCCCTTTTTATAGAACTCCGGTTTTTTACACCTATTATTTTAGAAAATAAATTACTAAAGTATAGATGATTTCATGATGGTATTAATTATGACATCCTATCACAGGTGAATGTTTTTCAACATACTGCATTATCACAAATATAAAACTAGAAACCTATTAAAAAATTAATGTGAGGGAAGTGGGGGAGCACATAAGAGTAGACCATCTTATCAACCTAGTGGCACAGTGTTAGGTGGGAGAAATAAAATTTTTGCAGTCAATCATGAGGAGAACATCAACCAAAGCATGAATATTGGTAGTATCATTTCCTATCATCGATGTGGAAGGTAGGGACACATGAGGAGATAGTGTAATAGAAAATTGGTTGATCACCTAGACAATGAAAGGATGTAACATTTTAAAAGGTTTTTTGGGAACATTCCACAAGTAGTTATTAAGAGAGTGTTTGTAAAAAATCCATGTTCAAGTGTAGGGTTAGAAAATTCTCATCAAACATATAGTTGGAGTGAAATAGGATGATCAGGTCAAGATGGTGGTCAGGGTTGAGGAAGTCAGACACAAAACTCACAACACGAGTTGAGTGGTCCTGATGAGGTTATACAAGAAATATCTCAATGATTCAGACCAGTAAAATTGTATGTAGTGAATCCAATACATAAATAGTAGAGTGGAAGGACTATTACATTGATAGGTACTATTATAGGATCCTCTATGTTAGTACATGATATTTTCGATAAAGATACTTCTCATTCATTCATATCTATGTGTGTTTAGGAGAACCTTGGGTCTAATTATTAGTTTTACTATGGTGTGATGATGCTTGATACACCATTGGGGATTCAGTCAGAAAGTGTGTGCTAGTGTAGGGAGTGACCCTTTGAGATTGGTGGGGGTCACTTCATATAGGACCTCTTCATCCTCAAGATGATAGGGATTGACATCATTCTTAGGATATACTAGTTGGTTCTCAACCATGATTACACTAACTTATATATATAATTGGTGACTTTCAATTAATAAAAGTTTGGGATTTTAAAAAAAAGGTAAATTGGATGTCCAATTGAGCCGAGTTAAACATGAGATTCATGGGCACAGCGGGATGACCATCATGATTTATAGCTTATATCTTGATGATCAAGGAACAAATCAGGTAGATTTTTATCCAGTGGTTGATCATTTTAGGGATGTTTTCCCAAATGAAATTTCAATACTACACCCCAAGAGAGAGTTAGAGTTACCCACAGAGCTAGTGCCTATAGTTTAACCAGAATTCAATCCTCCCTATAGGATGACAACTACTGAGTTGTAGGGGCTCAAGAGGAAGATAGAGGAATTGAAGGAAAAGGGGTTTAATGACCCAGTACTTCTCCATGGGTTTTACAGCTCCTTTTCTCCAAGAAGGTGGATGAAACCCTTAATCTATGTGTGGATTACTAGAAACTAAAATTTTTTATAGTTAAGAACTATTATACCTTCCCCATATATATTATCTCTTTTACAAAATCATAGGTTCTCAGGTTTTCTTGAAAATTCATCAAATATCGGGTTTTCATTAGGTTATTATTAGACTATCAGTTATACCATGTACAAAATTCTATAGTGGATATTTCTTGTGTGATTATTTTTTCAGTTGTTCAATATCATGAATGTCCTGTCAGTTTTCATGGGATTGATGAACGGGGCTATCCATCCATATCTGGATTCATTTATTTCATTATTCACAAACAACATCTTGTTGTATTCTCACACTCAACATGACCATTCCAGATATCTTGAGATTGTATTGGATACACTGAAAAAGCATCATTTATATGAAAATATCACAAACAAACACTTTTTTAGGGATAAAATTAACTTCATAGGTTATATTATCTCAGAGACAGGAGTATCAGTTGACCAATAGGAGGTGAGATATGTAGTTTCCTAGGATAATCCCAAGAAATTATTTGATATTTAGAGTTTCTTTAGGTAACCGGTTATTACATGAATTTAATACAAGATATGTCATTCTTAAAAGATCATCTTATGGGCTTGAATAATAATTTTATGATGTTATCTTGGTATTAATCTTGCGATAAAACCTTTTAAAAGTTTAAATGGATAATTAATTTCACATTGATCCTAATTCTACTAGATCTATGAATAAGCTATACAGTATACTTGATCCCATAGGTATCAGGTAAGTAGATGTTCGGATGTAGGTGGAGTGATTCATGGTGTAAGGGTCTTGTCAGTTGAGGCCACACAAGAGTAACTACTTGACACGTGATCTCGAGTTATCCACTATAATTCAAGCCTTGAGCTATTGGAGACATTATTTATTATGAGAGAATTTTTTGGTTCATAGGGTCCACAAAAGAGTCAAGAATATATTTACCTAGAATGACTTGAATCTTAGGAAATTAATGTGGATTTAATAACTATAAAATTTAGAATTCATGCTTTATTATATGCCTATAAAGTGAAATTCAGTTACCAATTCATAGATCAGGAGAACTCATAGCCAAATAATTTAGGAGGCCGGTAGCAAGTGGTAGCTCATGGACATGTTTTTAGAGATTCACTTGGAAGTGCATGATAGTCATGGGAAGGATTTTCTCTCATCCTCGATGGTGAATTACACTCTTCTTGATAGAGTGAGGATGGTATAACTATCATATTTCAAGGGATTAGTCCTCTAGGAGAGATTTGGTAGGTGAAGACATGCCACCTAGTTTGACCGTTGGTGAGGATGAAATTCTACATATACATGGGAAACTATGGGTTCTAGCAAACATTTGATTCGAACATATGTGGGAATTTTAGGCCTCATATTGGGAAGTACATCATGATATCATAAATATGAATCAAGACATACATTGCCATTATTGGTGTCCAAGCACAAAATTAGAGATAACTGACCTTATTACATGGTGTTCCACCTAGAAATAGGTGAAGAAAAAACATCAGTGACTAGTAGGACTCTTAAACCCATTGTTCTTTACTAATTGGAAATGTGATGATGTCATGAAGGATTTGATAATAGGTTTTCCTAGATAAACATGAGGAAATGATATAGTTTGGTTAGTTTCTAACCTATTGATGAAGGTCACCCACTTTTTAGCACAATACATGATATATATATATAGTAACTCTACTATATAGGATAGTTTTATTAAAAAATTCCATTTTTCTCATGGGGTTTCATAACTTTAGGTATATCCACCGTGTTCTAAACATAGTTGGTGTAAAAAAATTCTATTTAAAATTCCTTGTATTATAACCACTTAACATATTTATAACTCTTAATGGAGTTCTAATAGGTAGTATATTTATCCTCTATAAACATTAATTTATCATTATTTTCTATAAGAAATATATATATCTACATATCCTAATAATTACTACTATAAAATTGAGATTATGGTGTATTATTAGGCATGTACTCTTCAAAAACACTTTATGGTACCCCTCAACTTCTATCATATTAGAACTTCTTGTTTTTTTGGTCTTGAAATTATATAATTTCTAATTTAATCCCATTTATACCAATATATATGTGTTATTTATCAAGGAAAACACGATATAGGGTCACATAATCTTTGTTTTTAGTAGTATTATAGAAATAATATCTCATATTTTCTTTATGATAACCAATAAATAATCATTTTTTTGACTTATTTATAAGATTATTAGAATCAAAATGTTTTATGCATCCTTCACAACCTAAAATCCACATACAATACATATTGGGATGTGTTTTTGTCCATATCTTATGTGGTGTTTTTATGAATACTTTATATGGAACACAGTTGAGTTGGAATTCAGCAGTTTCCATAGCGTATCTGCAGAACAAAATAGTAAGGTCACACATACTCATAATCAATCAAACTATATAAAATAGTGCATGATTATTCATTTTAGGCATCCCATTTCACTATATTCTTCTAGGTGAAGTGAGTTATGGAACAACTCCATAATAAATTATATGATAATTTAATTTTTTTTCTTATGTATTAACCATCCCAATATGGTCATAGATTCTTAATAATATTTCCTAGTTAATTTTATAATTCATTCCAAAACTCTTTAAACTTTTAAAAACTTTTATACTTTTGTCTCCTCAGAAACACATAACCATACTGACTAAATTCATTAATAAAAGTATTGTAGTACATAAAACCACCAATTTATTGATTACTCATTAGTCTACATACATCTCTATATATGAGATAGAATATTCTAGTAGCACTTTCTCCTTTTCCATTAAAAGGTATTTTAGTAATTTTTTAAAAATAAACAAGATTCATAGTTATCAAATGATTCATAATTGAATATTAAAAATAATCTATCTCGATGGATTCTTTGGATGTGTTTCTCATTTATATTCTTAAGGAGACAATGCTAAATAAATATGGGGTTAGTAATAACCTTGACCTTATAATTCTAAATTATATAGATAAAATTGTCAATATCAATAATGTATAAACCATTTACCTTATTCTCAATTCATAAAACCTTTCATCCATATATATTGAAATACTCTTATTACCAATAATGAATGAAAGTATATTCTTGTACAAACAAAATACATAAATCAAATTTCTTTTTATGGATGGAACATAATAAACGTTATCTAATTTTAGAACTAATAAATTATATAGACTTAGATCATTAGTAGAAACATCCAATGTAGTAATTGTTTCTCCATTACCAACAAGAATATCTACATAAATTTTCCTTAATTACATCCAATGTCTGATTATGTTCTTATCAATTAAAATATATAATTCACACTTAATATCTAATACCCATGAGTTTTTAGTAGAGAAAATTATCTTTACAACATTAATATTTTAATTCCTAGAATGCTTCTCTTTGATATAACTTCTCAACCCTAGATACCAATATAGAATTATTTTATAGGTCATACCTCTACGATATATCAATATGATGTACATGATTCATTCCATGAACTATAATACTAATATATCTATGGGTGAGTATCATGTTTTATATCGTTTCTTAATGGAATTTTGTTGAATGTATTTACATTAACAAATTTGACCCCATACATCATATCCATTAAATGTTTCATGATTCATATTTCAGTAAGATTTGGGTCCACATTAATATCCATATAAAAACATAGATATTTAGATAAGATAAATTTATAATCATATCATATATTATTATAGGATATTTGAGTGGAAAAAAAATTTCTTGAATTCATCATATAGATATAAACATAACTATACTCCTCTTTTATCTTAACTCTTGGGTATTCTTAGCTTAGTGTCACATAAATCATACAACATGATATGATTACATAAATTTTAGGAATGGTCATTTCAATCATTACTTATACAATATAATCCATGGTAACCCATATTTATCATGGAACTACCTAAATAGATGATTGAGGACTTGAAATGTGTTTTTTTAGAAGGAATCTCAAACATAGTATTTGAGTGGTATTATTTTAAAAGTCTCACCAACTTAGTATACATCATATTCATATAAAATTCATAACTATTTCATCTCATGATGTATTTATTATCTCATGTTTTATTCATTTAAGTGTGCAATCTTCTAATTATTTAGTTTTTGAATCCCTATTTTAATGAAGAATTTCATATATTCATACCATATTAATGTGAAACAATTTTCAAATCCTATAGTTTCTGTCATTCATCCAAAAATGGAATCCAAACATATTTACACATATATAATTGAATATTATGTATAATATAATGAAATTTACATGTAAAGTCTTAGAATTATATATGATTGATAATCTACAAATGAGTAAGCATGGATATATAGATATCCAACACCCACCTTTCTAGAATAAGGCATAAGCCTCCATGATAATGGGAATTTCGACCCAAAATTCCTCTATCCATGGATAAATTACTCAATAAATAATGAAATTAATCATAACATTAACACCTAATATGTTAAAACAATATTTAACAACTAAATTCAATCTAATTATTTTAATTACAAATTGAGGTTAAGGTGGATGAAAATTGAATATTATTTTGTGGTACCTAGAATAAAATATATGGTAAGAAAAATTATAAAAACAATTTTTTCACATAAATTAAAGCATAAATAATATCCTTATTTCATAAAAAAAATTTAAACATGTATATTAAAATGAATAAATAAAATATTATTTTTTCAATGAGAAACATATATAAATATATCATATTTTTTAGGCATGTAAATATCATATTTACAATTATTGAACACTTTTCATTAATAAAACATATATAAACTATAATAAATTTTGTCTTAAATATTTAATGTTAATATTTTTAGACTATATAATATTTTATGATTGGTAATTTGTGTTATCTATCATAATATGTGATCCCTATAAAAACATTGTCATACGAAGGAAAAAAACCTACACAATGAATATGGTTTTTCATGGAAAAAAAATTTCATATATAAGAACAAAGCCGTGAAGAAAAAAAAATTACACATTGCATTATGTTATTCATATATTCATAAAAAAAAGAAAATTTTACCCTGAGGGATGCATCCTTATATATGGTAAGGTTTATTTCATATTAAAAATTTCATACATATAAAAAAAATATTACATATCAAGCTATATTTAATGATATAAATTATATAGTTACCATGGAATGGTACTCTATTTTTACATGGCTCGAGTTTCAGTCATAATTTACGATATCACATATTATAGATTATGGTATTGAATAAAACCAATGAAATTCAACATATCATACATTGTGGTATGTATTAGTGATACTATATGACTAAGAAAAAAATATATAATCAAGATATCATATATCATAATGTCATGTGATCAAAAGTATGACATTCATCCGTACCATATTGTATGCTGTGATATTTTTTAAAGAGATTGTGACAAAAATGTTTTGTATAAATATATAAAAGAACATGTTTATTTTTTTATGAACATGGCCTTGATACAAATTATGGGTTTTATAGGATCATCATGATCATTACATCAGATGAAAACAAAAATAGTGTTTGATTTATCTTTAATAGAACCAACATGATAAATGAGGAACCTAAAATTCCTAATTACCTTGACCATAGTTAGTCATGTCTCTCTTAAACATGATGCAATATGCTTGATAGGGATCATCAAGCTCCATTCATAAGTTTCTTAACTCCATGGCTCATACACTATCATAGGATCCTCATTCGTAATGATTGGACACTAGGATATAAAAGGAGTGTTATTTCCGTATTCAAAAAAACAAATAGTGATTGGGGAGGAAGAGAGATTTGGATATGGATTATCAGTGTCACACAAAACTAATAGGGGGATCCCATTCCTTACATATACTCTCTTTATTAACTGATGTGAGTCAAACATAAGTTTCCATCACCTGGCGATGGACATGCATCAAGATAATGCATGACCAGTTGGAGTTATATTAATCATTTATTGTTTCAAGGATTATGATATGCATGTATATCCAAAAATGAATCTTTTTAATGATTCATAACCAAATGAAACTGATCAATAAGACATGGTAGAATACATTCTTGTGATATTACATATCACATGTCAATCATACACTATAATATAGACCAATTTTATTCTATGGTTAAAGAATTTTCGTGCCCAAATCACTAGATATAGCAAAGGGATATCATAAAATATGATATCGGAATTTTTTTTCACTTCTAATAGGACCATGAATATATTGGGAAAGAAATAAAGGGACTTCAGGTGGAAGTTATTTTATAAGATTAATGGAATGTCTCTATGCAGTCAACAAATGTATGAAAAAGTGTCTGAAGACTTATCTCATGAGTAGTGGAAAATGTTTATGGATATTAATAGGGATGAATATAATGAGGTATAAACCTCTTTTATTGTAATTTAATAACATTGAAATAATAAATTATAATTTTTATTAATGTTAGTTTTTCTAGGAAATAATTAAAAAATATGATGATTCATGAAAAACAATTTATTCCTCATACACAAAATTCAAAAAATTTATCCAAGGAAAAAATAAAATTAATTTTATTCTATTCATTATTATTTATATTACAATATTATACATATATTATTTTTTTAACATTACATATATTTAGATTTTTTAAAAGGGTAAGGGATTTGGTCCCCTAGTTAGATGGAGGGAGATGAAGTTTCATATTTATCAAAAACATGATAGTAGTTTTAGGAATAAACAATACAGATACATTATGGTGACCATTTTTCATTACAATTTAATTATATTCTATTAATATAAATATATAATAATGTAAATAAGTGAACTAGATAATATTAAGATTTCTATATAATTAATAAAATCATTTACTATATTATTGGGTTAACAAGCTAAAATTCAAGAATCTTGGGATGTGAACACCATACAATCATCATAATTTTACTAGAATGATACAGTTTCACTTGTTTTAGGGAATGATAATCCTATATGTTTATAAGGTATGGGTTATATACTGAACCCAAAAAATAATTTTTGTAGGATATAGTCATATGTTAATGTTAAACCATTAAGTGGGGTACGAGTTGTGTTACTGATTGGGAAGAACATATGGAAATTTTATGATTGAAATAAATGGTTAAATAATGGGAATAATATAGGAAAACGTGGTATTAGTGTAATTGAACATGGAAATTCATTTGGTTATGTATTCAATATTATTAAGAACATAGTTTTGTGGAAATTCCAAGTCTTATATCTCATCATGTCGGGGTAAATTCTGAATTCAATCAATGAAAATTAGGAATAAAATCAAAGTGTCAACTATGTTGTATAAATACATTTTTTTATGATATTTTATTTGGTTTTGGTCATAATAATAAATCTTTTTTGAGGTTGATTTATTATTGTTCTAAATTTTTATACCATGACTAATTAATTTTGGTTTAGTTAATTTATTTTTTTCATTTTAACCTGATTTAATGTAATTTACAAGTTTTTGAATTTTCTTCATTAAAAATAGTTAATTTTGATTTAGTTGGTCTATTTTCTTGATTATAACATAATATGATGAAATTTCCATGTCTTTTGAATGTTCCACACCATGAATAAAAAAAATTATTTTTTCTATTTTGTGGAATTAAGTTTGATATGACATGAATTAAATGTCTTCCCACTTATCTGTATGTTACTATCATATACTGAAATTATTTAATTTGAAAAACTTTTATAAAATTTAATTGAATTTTATTATGTCTGTTAATTTTTTTTCATTTTTTATTTTTAGTTTTTATTAGGTTTTTTATTCCTATTAATAAATTTTATAATATTGTTTTATCATTCAAAGATTCCAACACTTAATAATGGATGGATACTTCATTGATAATTCAATCATCATATGGATGTCAGTAGAGTCTTTAGTTATTGTTTCATTATAAAGAATGATCATGGACTTTACTATAACTATTTATATATTAGGTTGTGAAGCCTCATTCATGTTTTTAAATGTATATTGAACTGATATAGATTCAAATAATAAAATGGTCTTCATGTACTGGCTATAGAAGAGGGGATTCTCTAGTAGAGGAATGTTGATTAAATAAGGCTTTTATCTAATGGATGTGTTTTCAATAGTAGTCAATTCATTGTATGAGTTGAATGGAAAGTTCACTAGATTTATTGGTCAGGTTCTATAATCTAAAGGTTTTCAATAGTCAGTAAGGTCAAATTATGGGTTTTCTATGAATCTCTAATGGAAATAGTTATCAAAAAACTACTTGGGAATCGCTATTTATATATTGGTACAACATGTTTGTGTTTTTCTATGGCATGTAAAATCTAAATTAAATTTTTATAATAAATTATCTTTGATTGTGTTTGAAAACATTATATGGTCTGAAAAAAATTAAATATAGAAGCAATGTTCTCCCATGGATGTGGAGAATAATTTTTGGAACCAATAAAAACTAATGTGTTCCTTTCTTTAATTGTTTACTTTATCTTATGAATCATTATTGTGGTGATTTTTATGGAGTTTTTATATTTTTAGATTCATGAATAATCCCATGTCACCCCACAACCGGGAACCTTATTTTCTCCATGAAAAGGAACAATGGGGGTTCCTAATCTCCAAAATATGGAAACTAGTGCATGAGAATCATGAATCAACTCTATAAATGGTTTTACCAATAAATCCACTAAATGAATCCAAACCAAGGACCAAGAATGTTCTTTTCATACCTTAGAAAGTCATGCTCCCATATAAATGAAAATAAAACATTACATAAATGTTAAGAAGAAGAAAAAATGAAATCTCATAGAAGAGTTAATAAATAAATGATAAAAAATAAAAAATCTATACCATAATCAAAAATAGGTTCAACCATTCTCATAAACAAAATAAGATTGGGTGGGAGCTGAATAAGAGATAATGGAATGATATTAAAAAAGTAGAAGAAAAAATGAAGAAAAACTTTTGACCTATCACCATGTGACATGAGGGATGAATATCACCATGTCACCATAATCCAAATATATAGGAACAAAAACCACAGAGAGGTTCTTTTACATAGTCTGTATCCATAAATACAATGTCTACATGAAGTCATTCAGTATATGTAGGGTGATAGAATAGGTATCCACATATTATCCCACTAATTGGTTTAATAATAAATCATTATCAACTAAAACCAATCATACTAATTTTTAAATATGTTATACAAAAATTGTCTTTTAAAATTTTAATTTCAAGTAACATATAACAGTTTAAAGATATAAGAAAAAATCAGAGCATAAAATAGAAAAAAATCTCCATAGGGAATCCTTAAGGATTCAAATGTTTAGGTGAACTAGAATATTTACACAACTTTTTTATCAATCCAAATATAGTCAAGTTCATGATGTCTCTTGGGTGATTAATCTTGAGTCCTAGCAGAAAGGTTTCACCCCAACAAGTGACTCTTGATAAATATCAATTTTGTGTTTATGTAGTGTTTTAATGTAATTAAAATCCTAGGGAGGGAATTCCATGACTATATAATCTTTTGCAAGTCCTCCTGCCTAAATACCCAAGCTCCCATGTTATCCACCCTTCAAAGGGTTCCATTTCATTAAATAAACAATTTTCCATTTCAACATGTAATTTTATCAAACAAAAAAAGAAACCCCTAATCTCATTCCTTTCAAGCCACTTCAAAAACCCATAAAAAGGGAAATAATTTCTAAAAACATGTAAAATATATATCAGGTTCCAAGGATCATAAAACTTTCTCTAAAAATATTTGAAACATCCCTTTCAAATAATAAATAAATTATTGTTCTTGAATAAGATAAAACATGTGAATCAACTTAACTTTATCAATGGAATAGATTGTAATCAGGTAATATTCACAAGATAAAGTGGTAAAATACCTCTAGAAGTAAAATAAATACAATAAAAAGAAAAATCCCTCTAATAATACTTTTTTAAAAAGAATCATTGTCCACCATAGATTTTGGGTAGAAATAAAACCATGAGAAGAGAGTGTATAGAACTATGAAAGAGGAGATAAATCACTTACTTTGAGTTTTCATGATGAATTCAATACAAAAAACATATAAAATCAAGCTACAAGGGTGGTGGAGGGAGTTCGTTGTGTGTGGTGGGTGTTGGAGTCCAGGTTGTGAAAAATGAGAGGACTAAGTGTTAAATTGGGGATAATGTCTTAGTAATTATATATTATTAATAAAAATGTGTATATCACATGGTTTGGATGCATGATATTCCAAATCATGCACCAACCATGAAGATGGCACTGGAATTTATTGGGATGGTATCCATTTTTTTGAATGATTAGAAAAATTTTCTGACAACTATCAAAATCACTAGTAAGGAAAAATTAATGATTTCTATGATACGTCGCACGATTAGTATTAGTCATAGACCAAATTTGTAAAAGTGAATATTGCAATTTTTTCAAAAAAAATCAAATTTAAATACCTAAAAATTATATATGAAAATAAATAAATAGTGCATTTCATAACTGAAAATAGCACTATGGGTGTGCTAATTATCCCCTCTATTCCTCTTTCTTCCCCTGGAATTTCAAATCAAACACATTAAGTCGGTAAATAGGTGAGGTTACTAACCCATCATAAAATATCCTCACTCCCAATTCTAATGAGAGTCATTACCATGTTTCTAAAAAAATATACCAATGGGATATAATTTCCAATGATAACCTTCTCCTAGGAGTCAATAATCTGAACAGGATTCTCCATCACTATGACATCGGGTTCCAACTCTAGCCCTTTATAATATAGAAAATAGGGAGGGTCCAGATTATTCTTCTTTAATTTTTATATGTGGAATACGTCATTGATCGAGGTCAATAATTGATGTAGCGTCAAATAATAAGAAACCCTATCAAATCCTCTTAGTTTTATAAATAGGTCCTACATACCTTTGAGAAATCTTTCCCTTTATTCTAATCTGATGGTGGTCCAATTGAGGTGATACCCTTAAGAACACCCGATCACCCACCAAAAACTCCAAGGGATGAAATATATGATAAACATAATACATATGATTAATTTAATGGTTTATAAATAATTTCTTATTAATATAAACCTTCATCATCATTTAATTCATGATACTCGGATGCACTAAGAGTGTCTCACCCACCTTAAACCAAGAGAGGGGAGACTGGTAGGGTTGGCCACATAAAGCCTCATAAGGTACCATTCTAATAACAAACTTGTATATTTTACAGTAAAAAAATATAACCAGTCCCATGTGGATATCCCATGTGCCTCTAAATTATACGAAAAAGGCCTAGAGCCTATCTAAAAAAATATTGATCACTCAATTTATCTAACCAGTTAACTATGGATGGTAGGTCATGCTTAGATTTATTAGATATCTTGTTGCCTCATAGAGAAACTTATAAAAACTGTAGTTGAATTATGGATATCTATAATTAATAATATCATACAACACCTCATCCAACCTCACAATCTCTTGTATATATCCTACTAAGCTCCTCCACATTCATGGAATCTCCAATAAAAAAATCGAACACATTTGGTCTACCTATTGATCAAGACCCGGATAGAATTCTTAATTTTATGAGTATGAGGAAACCAAACAATAAATTATATGGATATCACATCCCGCATCTACATTTGCACTGGATGGGCCTATAAAAAACTGGATGGATTCTGGTTCTCAACCTTAGATTTTCAAAAATTAATTCAGTAAGATACATAAATATATGATGTCTCATCTCATACCCAGCCACCAAAATCGATGTATGATGTCATAGTGAATATTAGTGGTACTAGGGTAGATGTTCCACTAAGAATAATGAAAATCATGTATCATTACCTTCCTCATCAAAAATGTAACCACATAGTGGCTCTAGAATCCATGATATTCATTGAGAGATAGAGACCACTCAATAGTGGTCTCACACCATTTAAAATCTAGCTAAACCACTAAAATTATTCCCCCTCCTAATTGATATCTCTAGATGAACATGATAATGGGATTCAAATAAATTATAGTAATAAACCCATCCCTTTTCTCCTATATTTTATCTAGATTAATCCAATCAAATAGAACCACGAAGTTATAATCATCACAGAATTACCCCAAATATTTTGATGAAAAATTTCTACTAAGAGAATCTTCTACCATGTTCCATTTCCCTGGAATGTAAAAAATTTCAAATTCAGATACATAAGGGTACTCCACTTATCATCATTTCCTATGGTTCAAATATTTTTTTGTAAAATATATAAATTAAAATCTAGTGGTTGTATTTTTCCATAAAACTTTTCCAAAAAAGATAGTGTTTCCAAAACTTATGGTTTTGTATGGTCACAGAGAGCTTGAGGTCATGGGTTGGGAAATTATTCTCAAGTGGTCAAAGATATTGGGCACAATAAGATACCACATGATCTCCCAATAATAATCCCAAAATCATGCCTGATGCATCTCAATATACAACATAGCCCCAAATGACATTATATAGAATCATAATAGGTGTTGAGGATAAACACTACTTTAACTTTTTAAAGGGTTCTTATCACTCTAGACTTCACAAAAACATCACCCTTTTTAGGTAAGATTATTCAGAGGAAAATAATTCTTTGAAAAAACCTTTATGAATCATAAATAATGTCCTGTTAAGCCCAAGAATCTTTGTATATCAATGAAATTATTTATCTTCTTACAAGACATGGAGGATCTTATCATCTTATGAATATCCTAGATTCCATGTTTTTTAACCACATGTCCAAAGAACGTCACTTCTTGTATATCAAAATCACACTTGAATATTTTGGCATAAAGGTGATGATTATAAATATTTCATAAAAAAATTCTCAAATGATGTTCATGATCCTCTGATATCTTGGAATATACCAATATATCATTCATAAACCCCACAAAAATTCATCAAGGTATCGGTGGAAAATATGATTCATGATTTCTATAAAGATGGTTAGAGAATTATTCAACCTAAAATGAATAACTAAATAATCCAAGTGTATATTATAGATTTGAAAAATAATCTTAGGTACATTACACTCATTTACTATGTGATGATGATAAAACAACTATAGATCAATAATATAATACCACTTTTCCCTAATTGTTTATCAATGAGGTAATTTATATGATGTAAGGGAAATTTTTTCATAATTGACACTCGATTTGTCTTCTGATAATAATTACCATAGATCAGTGACCTATCTTCTTTCTTAGAAAAAAAATGGAGTTTCCCATGGAGAATCCCCGGTCTGAATACATCCTTTCTCATTTAAGAAATCCAACTAAACCTTAAAGTACTTTAACTCAATAGGATCCATACGATAAGTGTTTAAAGAAATCAGTTGTCTTCCCAGAACAAGATTGATAAATAACTCAAATTTTTAATCTAAGGTTAAACTGAATTATTCATTTGAAGACACCTAATAAACTCCCTTATGAATAATTGAATCTCAATTCTGAAATCCCCTTCACCATCTTAAACTAATAGTGATTCTAACTATCTAGAAAATCTACCTTCTTGTAGAAGGGGACGTCCTACCCAATTCGATCATAGATTCCATTACCCTTGAAACACAAGAGATTCCCCACTTGAATTGTTGAAGGTAACCTTATAATGATTGAAATAAACATTTTTCCATAAGGGAAACCATCCAATGCATATTGATAATGACATTGAAAATTTATATATCCAAGACTAATAAATCCAACACAAGTTCCACATATGATATCAAGATCTCACATGATAGGAATAAATAGTTTTTCTTTTTCTTCTTCAAATGAAGAGTTGATATTTCATTCTCATAAGGCATGATATCAAAGGAAACATTATGAAAATACATTATACAAAAAAATAATAGAATAAGTGGAACCTAGGTTAAATAAATTTGTCTCTATAGATAAAGCAATAAGAATAGTAACTTTCACAACCACTAGACTTGATTTGGTCTCCACTATAATCTCCTATATAGCATGAAACATTCCCACTTTTAGAGAGGTATAAAGTTCTAACATAGTAATAGGGATATGTTTTAAGTTTAATTTTACAATAATATGAACTTTTTGTGCTTCATCTCTTATGTGGACGATATCCTATCACTGTAGTGGAATCACACTACTCTATGGAAGCCCTCATAGCATAGGATCCTATCGTTTTTAGGAGAAATAATTACCTTAAGAAACCATTATATATGGCCTAATTTTTCAAAAGATTGAAACCCATTTATGGTATCTAGGGATTATTTTATTTACACCCAGTCATACTACACTAATTGAAATTGAGAGTTCCAATTCCCCTAACTGCATATGATGAAGACTAAGGTAGAATTGTAGATCCACTAACACTTCAATTTCTAGACTCATATCACATCCCCTTATTATATGAAGAGTTTAATTATCCTTAATTATACATGTAAATAATCATAAGAAATCCTTACATTCTATCCTAGTCTACTTCTACTATCAAGACCTAGTCAATCACATCAGCATACATCTTGAGCATAGGAATGAAAATTGAGATTAGATATGACGTTACAACCAAATTTCAAAGCAGTGAGCATTGATATAATTAGCATAAATTATATGATGATAAAATTGGATGATCATGGTAAAAAAATTGTATACTCTATGATAGTTCAATCACCCTACTAAAGTCACACAAACTCCCAAGACATTTCCAATGCTAAGGTAAATTGATAGAACTACTAAGAGAAGATAACAGTGAACTACTTTCACTCCATGTTTTTAGTATTTTTTATCTTGAACCATCATATACCAGCACTTTTTAATGGGACCTTCTAGTATTAATATATAACAATTCACCTTGTTATCACCTAGAATCTCAAGAAATTCAATGATCCTCTCAATTTTATATATCAAATACTTTGCTTCTTAATGATTGTTAGACCCTAATAAAGGTAGAGGCATGTGGGAAAGGAATTATTACAATATTTCTCTATCTCTAATTGACCCTAAACCTGCTTCTTGATCATGAATCACGCAAAATCTCACTCTATGTTCTTTGGATTAAGTAGTTCATAGTACCACTTCAACTAAATCCTAGTTCACTGGGGGATTGGTCAATGAAAAATTATCTATAGCAACCCCCAAGCGTTTAGAAGATATTTTCAAGGGGGAATGACACTATATAATATAATATTAGAAATTATAAAAACATAAAAATGAAAAAAAAATTAGAATAAAAATATACATTAATTGACTTTAATAACTTCTAGAAAACAAATAGAAAATGGACAAAACATGAGATAAAAAACATATTGTGCATGGTTTAGTTGTATAGTTTGGTAAATAGTATACCAATAATGTAGGTCACATTAGAATACATCACTCAAGAAATATGGTTTTTTAAAATAGTATAAATCTCATATTTCATAATCATGAACCCTATAGTAAGTTCTTCGTCATATTTATTTTGAACAAAAACATCTTAAATTTAGAAACCTACCCAAGACATATTCCAAAATACTGATTCCTCCACATCCCATAGTTAATCAAGGATCGTAAAATCATTATTTTCTAGAGAGTCAATCAAAATATACCCCTTATGTCTCAATGACCCTTTCTCATATATACTAAGACTTCTCAACATCATTAATAAAAAACAGAGGATCTTATACCATTTTTTCATCAACTATATAACCCAAAAAAGTAGAGGATTAATATAATAATTGTTACTAATCATGTACAAATGGTTATTCTTTCTTTTCAAGATAATTATTCATTACAGATACTTTATTAAATAGTTATTTATTGGAGTAGTCATTGGGATGGATTAACTTCTAAGAAGTTTCTTAGCGTGTGTGTGAGTGAGGACAAAACACACAAAAAATAATATGTATTGTCTGGTGGGGAAAATCATTAGTCTAATAACCTATTCAGGCATGTGGGTGGGCCCCAGGGAGGGGACAAAATGTTTCTATTGGGAAACATGGGTTCTTGGATATCCTAGTTGTTACATAGGTATCAATGGAGGAAATTGATCAGATGTGTGGTGGGACTGCCTAGGTTGAATGTAGAGTCCAAAATTAGGATGTTGTTCTTTAAAAGGGGGGTGAATGTAACACTGGAGATAATAAAAGGGTTAAAAGTTTAAATTTTACTACCCAAGTTAACAAGGTGAAACTTTCTTTTACAGATCCTATCATATCAGAACTCTATTGTAAAAGAGGGCTCTACTGGATTTGTGATCATGGTGGTTAACCACCTGGAAGGTTTCCCAGGGTGTGTGTGAGGAAAAAACTTTCTGAATGAATATGTGTTGGTCTGTGGGGATATTCACTAGTCTAATGACCCATTAAATAATTTGGATGGGATTTAAGGATAGGATAATACATGTCTTTGGGGAAACTGGGATTCCCATAGGGCCTAATTTATATAAGAACCAACCTCTATAACCCCTTAATCGGGTGCCTATTCTAGTATATGGAAACGATTGAAGGTCGTTCCCAATACCCATGGTGTAGAAACTAGTTTTGGGAATTAATAATCAGTATTAGAAATGGTTTTCCAATAAATCCATTATAATAATCCAAGTAAAGTAACCAATATGACATTTCCATACCTTGGTAAATCATTCTCCCAAGAAAATGAAATTGAAAAATTACATAAACAATAAATAAAAACACAAACCAAATATCAAGGAAATAGTAATTACATAAATGATAATAAAATAAGACACCCATATAATACTCAAAATGATGGTCAATAATATCCACATATATATTAAGATGGTATAGGGAGATTAATATGTGATACATTAATGAGATAAAAAATTGGAACTATAAATAATGTAAAAGCTTCTACTGATCTCCATGTTACATGAGGTCTCAATCCCACCATATAACCACCACTCAACTATACAATACATATTATTAGTTATATATCAATCAATCATTGTGACCTAAATCTATATAAAAAGGCATACTTCTAGACATTATGTTCATGTAGGTTGTGAGAACAACTAACCTAAGTGGAAAACACCAAATTTTTCATAAGAAACCCCTTAAAAAATAGGCATTATATTTTAAAAATAAACCATAACAAATTATAATTATAAAATTTTAAATATAAGAAACAAATAACTATTTAAATATATAAGGTGGGAACCATGTAAATTTAAAATCAAATATAAGTACCATGGGTAAGACCTACGGTATCTATAGATTAGTAAATCTTGAATCGTAACACAACACATTAATCAAACCAAACATAGTCAATTGTGCAATAACTTTTGGAAAATTGATCTCAAGGCCCAACAATAAGGGGTTTCCCAAATAAGAAACATTCAATATTTATCATCTTAGTGTTTATTTATATTTGTAACATAAGTCTAATGTTATGTAGTATGATCCATGCATAAATGTTCTTATCCTAGTCCACCCACATAAATAACCAGCCTCCCATGTGTTATCCACATTTCAATGAGTTTCATTTATTCAATTAAACCATTTTCATTTCAATGGGTTATCCTATAAAAAACAATACAATCATAACCAAAAATAATTCCTTTAATACCACATCAACCACCCAAAGCAAAGAGAAAAAATATAAAAAAAATTATAACAGGTTACAAGGATCATAAAATGTTCTATGAAATAATTTAAAAAATAATATAAAAACAAGAAATCAATTATGTTTACTAAAAGAAATATAAATTATTAAACCAAATACCTTTAACGATAAAACTTGTTATAATTTGGTATAATTATTTTAATAAATGGATAAAATAACTTTATAAGGATACGTAATAAATTAAAAACAAAAAACCCCTCTCATAATATTTGGTCAAAAATAACCATATACCAAAATGTATAATTACCCACCTAGATCACTATGAAAAGTGGTCAGACTGGTGCTTCTACATGGCCTTAAGAATTCCACCCCATATGAAAGAGGATACAAACTATTGGTGGGGTTCTATAAGGATATTATTGAGAGACTATACCCTATGTTTATAGTAATAATAGATGTGAAAAAACTAATCAAACAACCACTAGAACAAAGGAACACAATGGATCAGTCGTGTAAAATTCCAACAATAACTACAATATAAAAATGATAAAATAAAGAGTATTATATACATTCCATAAATGATCCCCTATGCAAAGATAAAAAATAAAAAATTATAAAATGGAAAAAAACTAAAACAAAACTCCACCCCAGGTTGGTTCGGAGTCATACCCAGTCTTGTCATCTATACCCCACTCTTAGCATTCCATGAAAAAATAATGTAACCAATAACACTAGGTTCTTTATCATACCTAAACTATAACAAGATATTCTTCTTATCACATAACCAAGTGTCATGGTGTCTCGATCATGGTGTGAGTATAACATAGTAGGCCTCCACCAATGGTGTCCCTAAAATAATGAGTTCGAATATCAAGTTCATGCATATGTGATTTTGATTAAAAATTAGTTAACAAATAACAAAATTAAAAAATAACTTATGATCCTAGGATCTACAGTGACACTTGTGTTCAAACTTACCTACTTTGTATGGTTTATGTGTGTCTTTATCCATGATCTATAACTTGGAATTATTTAATTCCATGGAATACCACCAAGCCAAAAATATTCACAATAAGTCAAGATGATCCACCTGGAACAACTATGAATTCCCTTATAGTAAATCCTATAAGGGATAAATGGGGGTGACCCTTAGTATTAATATTTATCAATAGAATATTCTGATCTCAGGGAACAATCATTTATATTTAGAATCAAATAATGATTGAAATTACTAGCTTACACCTAAGGAATTCCACCCAAAAAACAATATGAATCTGGGGAGATCACCCAACATTATTTAATAAGTTACTTTTCAAGAATACACATAATTAATCTATGGAATTTAGTAAATAAATAAATTACCTAAATCCAAAAAGGTGCTTCCTTAATGAATTCACAACATTTAATCTAAAATTAATCCAATGGATTTCTAAAGATACTAGATAACATCGGACCTCTATGAGTCCAAGGGTGTCACCACACCATGAAATTCATATGATTCCCCTTGTAAAATATAAGGATCACTCATGGTATTACACATAATTATATTTCTATAAAGTTTCCAAGAATTACTCAAGGCATTACAACCCATTATCATATCAAGAGAAACTCATTTAACCAATATTTTTTTACCAAAAATGTATTTTATATCAAATAAAAACATCATTCTGAACAAACCCCATTATAGTTCTATTCATGGACCATTTCTACCCAAAAACCAACCCAAGTCATAGTTTTATATATATCATATAAAATTATATAAAATACTTATCATTATTTTTGGGAAACAATTTAATTACACACAACACAATCATTTTAGTCTTCTTATCCAAGGTTTGTATTTAATATTTCCATATTATATTAATATTTCCACATTCCCAAGGCCTAATTAAATAGGGTTTCATTTGGAAGAGATAAAGTTAAAATGATTATAGGTTATTTAAAATAAATATATTTAACCAATATCATTATTAGTCAAATTATTTAAATTTTAAATTTAACAACTCATGTTAGAACATTAGACGCCAATATAAATACCATGATTTACCATTTTACTATATATCTTGGTAATTTCATGATATCTTGTTCCTTTTACAGAATTCCATTTCAAACTTATTAATCATTTTTAAAATCAACATTGTTCCTTCAATTATATTAAATTCAATGGTAAAAACCATTTACAAACATCGATGATTGTGAAATTCTATTTCACAATCATCAATTCAAACCACATCTCCCTTAGAAATCATTTGAATCCACACTTACTCATTTCAGGATATCGAAACGAATAATCTTATAATTTTTCACTTCTTATATGAAAATTCAATTCATTAATTAATAAAATTCTAGGTTAAATAGCTTTAATGCCTTCATATTGGGAATTACTTTATATAGGGATTAGAAAATATCAAATGGTTCTTTATCTAAGGAAGAACCATGCTTGAAACATTTAATTTAAATTAGGTCACCACATGACTAGGATTTAATGAATGCACCCAGCATGTACATATAAAAATGTAGTGAGAATATGGGTAATTTTTATAGACCACCTACCTTATTATTATCCAAGACCACATGTTGGGTACTATCTTCATATTCAGCCAAAATCGAGAGGAAATACCAGCACAGACAAAAACCCTCAAAATAGGTCAAATATGATTAAAATAGATTGAAATGAATAAAAATTTAATAAAACATGGAATATAAGTGATAGAACCCTTATACTCACATTTGGATTCAAATCACATGTGAACAAAATTTTAAATAGGCCTTGGATGAAGGATATCCATCTATGGGGAGAGGGGAGGGAGGGAGGCGTGTATAAGGGTGCTACTGGATTATAATAGGGAGGAACTCCCAAGTGTGAATAAAAAGGGGTGACCACTGATAAAATTATTGGGCTACCCCTAATTAAAAATTTAATAGGAATCCACTGACCTGCTCGTGGCTACAGGACAAGGGCCCGCTGCATCCCTCTACCACCATCTAGATAATGGCACTACACTCTTATGGTTTCATGCCACTAGCACCACCCAAACCCTATAACCACTTTTGAGTCTTTCCGACGACACAAAAAACATTCAATCATGGTGTTTTGAGGAGGTTCTATAAGAAATTAAAATGGTTTCATATTCTTACAATGGTAGGAATTTAACACCATGTATTTAGGGTAGAGAGAGAATAATGATAAGAGAGTAAGTGAAACCAATAAAGAGGAGAGGAATCGCTTAATATGAGTTTTCATGAAGATTTGAAACCAAAATCCAACTAAAAATATTTCTAGAATGGCCATTATGATCTTCTCTTGCTCGTAGCATTAAATAACAGGGAAGATATTTTCTATGGAGTTGATCGATTAATCCATGATTAAAGGATTAGAAGATCCACTAAAAGTTAGCAGTCGTTGTTCCATAAAGGTTTCAATTGAAATTTTCTCTTTCTTAAGTGGATGTGGTCTTTTCCCTTGATTCAAGTTTCTATTCAAAACTTGAGTTAATTGAGTAAGTATTTTCATGAAGTTCTTCACTCCTACTCCCATTGGTTTGGGAGTCTCATCACATTTTCCATCACATTGGTTATTGAATTGGTTCCTCCTATTTTCAACAATTGGCTAAAATAAAGGGAAAATTAGGGATGAGAATTTTCAAACTATTACACACATAAAAGGGAAACATATGAACATTGAAGGGATAACTCATAAATGACATATATTCCTTAACCAATGAATTTTTAGGTTTCAATCTAATTTATCCATGGTCTATTTCCTAACATAAAATTTTATGATCATTTTTGTTCCTTTCATAATGGTTCATAAAGATCTTGTAAATTTACTAAATAATATCCTCCAAGAGTGTAAAAACATCTATTCATAAAGAACACTTTGTCATGCAATAGGTGATTATAAAGTTAATACCCAATGCACCCTTTTATGGGTTATTACCCCTAAGTATAATTATGCCAAAGCCAAGTCCACTTGTAGTATCTATACAGGGATTTTGTTTCTTAGAAACCACTTACTCTATACTTTACCAAAATTTAGAGATGTTTTCTTATGTTTAATATTATACCTAAGGATTTCACTAAGGTTTTATAATCATAATCTCCAAAAATAGCTATACCTTTCTCTAATACCAGCTATAGAAACCCTTATCTTTTATAAACTTTTACTCGTGATTTATTAAAAAAAGTCACACTTAATGAAATCCCAAAAGATCAAGAGGCTTAGTGCCTTTGGGTAATTGGATACATTTTACAATAACTTAAAATAGGGAAACAATGACATTCTTTAAAACTGATTAACTATCTCTTAAAATTCCATCGCTCTTCTAAAACTACATGGGATAACTTGGGGATGTACATAAGAAAGGCGTGAGCTATAAATCCCGATAAGGGGATAATCAAATCATAACATGTTGAAAGTAATACTGTAACATTCTAGGTAAATAAAGAATAAGACATATTTCATATTTATTAATATTTGTGAATTAAATATTAATTTTACTTTAAATGGGTTGCTATGTTCGATAGCGTACCTGGTACGCAACAATGGGTTTCTTTGAATTCTTACGTTGCACACTAATAATATAATATTATTATTCTAAATGGTAGTTAACTCCTAGATGTTGTATTGGCGGGAATGAAAAAAACTAACTACAATATGGTTATACATGTTTTTAAAATTTATATACATTTACCCAATAAAAAGTTAGGGGCTTAAAATATGAATGAATCTAATTTTAAGCATAATTTACATTAAAAGGTCGATTTACCGCCTTTTAATGGAGAACCCTCTTTAAATATAGTTTTGGTACCTTTAATACATTTTATTTGACCAAATAAAATCCTTCTTTAAAATGGGGACATCAAAATTTCCTTTGTGTAAAGTTTTGGAATTTTTTTGATAAAGTTCATTTTTAATGAATAGTGAAAATATTGTATTTTTATTCAAAATTGTGTTTTAATCTAATTTATTTATATGGTTAGATTATCTTTTTATTTGGTTTTAAAGTGTAATTAGAATATATTTTTACCATTTAATCCAATTTTGGTAATTGGAATTAATTTTACTTTGAATTTAGACATAAACAAGTGTCAATCTTTTAATAGTTATTGTTTCTTAAAAACACGCTATTTGTTTTAACAACGGAAAATAATTTTAAATTAATTAATGCAACTTCTATGTTTAGAATTTTGTAAAATAGACATCATTTTAGAATTTGGAATATCAAATATATCTTAGGATTAATTTATGGTATTTTTTTAAAAAACTTCAATTTTTGATGAATAGTGAAACCACTTAGTAGTACTTAAAAAAACTGAATTTTTCATTTAAATGAAATTTTACCACTTCTGTGAATTGAATTTTAAAAATACAACATACATGGTTGTTATTAGCTAGTAAAATATGGTTCAATAAGATGAAAATAATTTTTTTGTGAATAGTAACTTTTGACTTATTTACCGCGGTAAAAGGTAAATAGGGTAATTCAAGGTAAATAGGGTAATTCAAGGAAAAAAGAATATTATAATAATTCAAAATTACCTTAACACTTGTCCTAACCTTATTGGTTGAATCATGGACTACCATGGGAATCTTTGGGTCGATTTTAGGACCTCATGAAGCCACTTAAGAGTGATAATGACACTTTAGATTAATTAATTTAAAGTAAAGGCAAAAATGAAAAAAACAGAAATCTTTTAGTAAATTAATTTTTATATGGTGTTATTTAAGTCATATTTTTTACTATAAATGTTATTTAGAAATATAAAAATATTTCATACAAGATAGTATTTTTTTTATAATTTTTATACATCTAATAAATTAAATTATTCATGACACAATAATGATGCAGTATTTACCTCATTAATAAGTGATTTAAATAAATAAGATTATAATGATTAAAATATTATCCAAAACCTATCCAATTTCTATTGGATGATTTTATTTCGACCATTAGTCATCTTATCTTTGACTATAATGATTTTTGGACCTTTATAAACTGAATATCATTATATAATAAAATAATATTTTCACACTTTCCTAAAGAGTCCCTCCTCCCCCATATAAAAAGAGACCACTTATAACCAATTAATCACACCTCTTAAGACATTTGGCTCGTCCAAAATCTACCCAATTAATCTCCCTACATCCCTCTCCTACTCATAGAAGTCTTACCTTAGGCATAAGGCACTTCAAGAAGTCCTTTTGGTTCAAACCAAAGGAAGTTACCCAAATTAAAGGTAACGATTTCTCTTAACTTCTTTTCTTTTATTTTACTTCTCCAACCCCTAAACTTTTTTATTACTTTATTTTATAAAAAAAATAGTATCCTAAATATACTAGGATGTTTTTATGAGAATTATTTGAACTACACTTACACACACCTCCATCTAATGGGTGAAGAACATAATGTTTCTGTGGATGGCAAACTAATGCCTCACGAAACGATGATTGTTCAATTACCTCTTACCACCTCTCATGGTGGCCATTATGATGAAACTTTATTTATATATGATATATATTATTTTTATGATTTTCTTATGCTTCTGTACTTCCCATTTATAGCACGCCTTTATGGTTTTCATAGTGGGTAAATACGATAATCTCATTTGAGGAAGTGTAGACTACCGCCCCCTCAAAGTGATGTGACTCATTAATGCCTTATGTGGGACGTATAAAGGATTGATTTAATGATATTATATATGATATTATAATTTAATTATAATATAACTATGTATCATTATGTTTTAATTCCATTAAAATAAGAAATAGAAATAAAAGTAGCGTTCATGCGTACGTACGGCTTACAGTCTCCATGAACGGTGCATTTCATTTATTACCCCCAAATGTTATGTACTATTATAAATACATGTATATATAGTATATATATGATATATATGATATCTAAATAAAGAATATAATTCTGGAAATAATGGACTATTGACCACATGGAAAACTTGTAAATATAAGGTGTTCATTTTTTACTCAAGTACCAAATATCGAAAAAACGACCATTATTAACTTGAAATGATTACATAATGTTTATAAAATGGAAATAATTGATATAAAAGGAATAATAAACTTGAAAAGGGTTCTTAATCAAGTAGAAATTAACTTTAGTTTATTATTCAGGAAATTAAAGAATGGTCAAGTCAAGTCGGACACAAGGCAAGGGATTTCTTATCTCACTTTTAATTCCGTGAGATTTCCATTGTTCGCCACTTATTCATTGCATGTGGTGTATTGTGTTCTTCCATTTGATATATATTATCATTATTATTATTATATTCATGGTATTCTATGATTCATTTGGTGGTTATTAACTTTTGTTCATACGACTCAATTGATTACAACGTGGTAAAGGGTTTCATCTCACTTTTTATCCCCGTGAGATTCATGCTATATTTGCCACTATTTCCTTTTGTGTGGTGTATTTACTGCCCATGATTGTACTCTTTGTGTAATATAATTTCATTTATGAGTATTTACATTTTCATTGTATAATCCTTCTTTCATGTGGCATGTGTTTTGTAAGTTACCAAATCGGTAAGGGAACCTTTCACCCTCCTCTTTTTAAAAGACTTCTTTTTTGTTATGTATTTTAATTTACATCATATTATGTTGGGATATTTCCTTCTATATCCTTATTGATGTAAACTTTCTGTCCAAGTGATGAGATTCCCTTTTTATCTCATCAACTCTTTTTCTGAATTTTAAAGTGACGTTGTTAGGCTATCGAATTTTTACAAGGGAACTTCTTAACCCAATTTCAATTCTTTGGGTTCAACTTGTACTTCTTGAATATGTCATCCTATGAATATGTGTAAATTACCTCTTATTTTTTTACACTTAATATCCGCTTATATTGGGTGTATTTATATTTTTCACACATAATTATGTGATTTATTTATCTTTAATTTAAGGATACCATCTTTATAAGGAAATTCATCTCAATTTACATTTCCACTGATACTTCATTGTTGTTATGCACCAATTTACTCTTATAGGGTGTATATACTGTCCTTTGACATATTATATCATGAATCCCTTTATTCTCATGATATTATAAAGTTATGATTAAATTTTATTCCTCGTGTATTTGTATTCAAGCATCTCTCTTTTTGTTAAAAAAAACTCTTTAACCAAAATATCGTTTTAAATGTTTTAAAGATTTATTATTCTAAATATTTATAATTAATATCCATGTTTTCAAAATGGGTTTTAGGATTTATTTATATGGAAATTAATGTTTTCAAATGATAATTCATTTAAAAGCTTCAAAGTGGTATGGGACACTTTGATTCAAAAATCTCTTTTTAAATGGTTTTGAAAATGATTTTATAAAGCATTATTTATTTCAATATCTTGAATTGATATATTGGAATGTGGAAATGTTATCTTTCTTTTATACTTGTGTTATGTGTTATGATTATGTTATGGTTATTAGGAATTGTTTACTTATACGGGTGGTTCCGTGATAAACCTAGGGCGGGTGAGCCCGTGATAGCTCTCCAATGCATTGGGTAACGTGACGGAGGTAGAAGTGATGTTTATCCTAAGAGATTTAGGGAATATACTGTGATGGGTATTCCAAGTGTAACTCCCTATATAGCTGTGATAGGTACAATGTAAGTTTGATGTGGATTCCATAAGTAACCTTTATGATTTATGATTTGTGTGTGTTATTCATAAATCTTATGATTTCGTAAGGTATGTTATGATTGAAAAGTATGGTTTCATTGATTTGTATTTATTGATGGGCTAATGTTTTCCTTACTTATTTTATAAACCTTACTGAGCTTTTTATGCTCATCCCAAGTTTTTGAAATGTTTTCTACAGGACTTAAAGATGAATAGGGTCAAGGATGGGATCAAGGAAAAGTTATGCTATCTAAAACATGGAACTAGACATGTTTCTTTTTAAGTGTTTTTATTTTATGAAAAAATGGATACTGAGTAGTAGTGTCTACATAGAATATTCAAGTTGTAATGTAACTGTTATGCCTAATTCTCGAAAACTATAAACCTAAAAATATCCTCAATGTGAATTATTCATTTAATTCATGATTATGTTATGTTTAAGTCCGGGTACTTATAGTTGTTATCAGAGGTCGGTTTAGACAACTTTAGGGATTAGGAGTTTTCGTTAGACACATGGTTAGTCCCTATATTTATTATTTCAGTTAAATACTTGTTTTATAACTTTTTCAGATCAAGGAAATTCAGTTACAAATGGAAGGAGGAGGATCTCAAACGGCATTCCTATCTCTTCCTGATGACATGCTTGCAATAATTATTGCAAAGTCATGTTCGAATGATTGTGAAAAAATTTCTTGCATATAACTCACTTGCAAGTAGTTGTTTGAGATATCAAACACCTCCACTATACCTTGTTATCATCATGGATCATGGGTTGTATTTAGACAAATCCTATTTTCACAATATTCTCATATTTTCAAGAAAGGTAAATATTATCAAGGCATTTACAAATATTTTACCTTATCATAAGATTTTGAAGCATATTATGATTTTAAAAAATGTGCTGACAAAGGAGACCCTTGTGCAACCTATTTATATTTGCTTTTACAATATTGTCTCTCAGCACATACCTATGGTATTTTAAAAGGACCATTAATTTAAAGTTTCAACTCAAATTTGGTCCGACTGTTTTATAGAAATCATGTTTTATCAGATGTTTTGAAATTATATTTCAGACATGATTATTTTCCAAAACTATTTTTCTGTGAACACCCATATGACCCATGTTGTACAAGGTGTATTTGGATGGAGGAAGCAAATGATTTTGAAGGATCTCTAAATCATTGTTGCAATGCATGGACCTTCTACATATGTGAACAAGATGACGATGAAACCAAATGGACACCATGGTCAAGGTATGATGTTCTTCATTTTGGGGATCATTTTATTTTATCATATGGTGGTGAAATAAGACTTCAAGAATTAAGATGTTGAGATCATAATGAATTTGGATGAAAATTAGGGGTATAAGGAAACAGTTGAGGTTAAAACATGTTAGGGTTATTTTTTAGTTTTATAAAAAGGAAAACCCATAGGATGGGTGACAACCCATCGCATCTGGTAAGACTGCATGAATCAAACCCACAACAGAAGGGTGACAAGGGCGCATCGCCTACCACTAGACAACTTGAAGTCCCTGGTTAGTATGACTTATTATTTTAGTAAAATGATTTTATGGAACAAGAATAAGTTGATTTTTGGAACTTATGTTTTATCAAATGGATATACTTTGTATAGAAAAATGATTTAGTGATTAAGTGATAAAGGTTGTTGTAGAAGACGTTCTCTCTTTTGAGGAAACACTATATACCTAAGGAAGATAGAATACTATGGGATTTCAATTTTGGAATAATGGTTGAAATTTTAGTTTGGAAGAATCTATGTTTTTATTGTGGACATATGATGATTTGGTTTATTTATGAAACTTATTAACCTATCATGGAGAATATGTTATTAGGTTAATTACTTTTCAATATGAGATTTTATGAGTAACTGATGTTATTTGGAGATAAATGATAAGGTTTATCTTGGAAGACTGTAATTAAATCCTTATGAGATTTGGGTTTCAATCTTAGTTTGGATTACTTTTGAAGAATTTTATGGACAGTTGTTTATTGAATGGTCTTGGTTGAACATTGGGTATTGTTTTACAAATTTTGGAGATTAAGAGTAGTTTTTTTTTTGTAAAAGATTATCCTTTATGGGTATTATCTGATCTCGCACTAACAATTTTGGTTTTAGTTGATGTCTAAAGACAAGGTAAATATATAGTTCTTATTTTTTGGATTATGTGATTCTCAAGAAGATGATTCTTGTGCTTTTGATGTGATCAAGTATTTTTGAATGCTCTTCATTTGGAGAAAAGATTAGTTTTTGGTAGAAACTTATTAAAGGATGAAACTCTACTTCAAGGTAAGTATATCTCCTTATGTTCTTATTCTATGTAGTAAATGAATTACTACAAATTATGAAAAGTAATGTAAAACAAAAACATTGTTGGTTTACGTTTCCTACTGGGTAATAAAAGACCGTTTAACACATCATAAGTTTGTGATTTTCTGGTGGTTAACTTTCTCCTAATCATGTTTTCTATCACTCTCCATCAGAACTTGACTGTGTGTTCTCTCTTCCATATACATGTTTTCCTACATGGAATCCTAGTACGGGTTATCTCGGGTGACCATTGTACTTTTCTTTCTTTCTTTTAAATTGATAGTTTTACTGAATCTTTTCTGATGTGGGGCTTTTAATGAAGTTTCCAAACCCAGTTTTAAAATTGCGAGGACGCAATTCCCAAAAGGGGGAAGGATGTAACATCCCAGGTAAATAAAGAATAAAACATATTTCATATTTATTAATATTTTTGAATTAAATATTAATTTTACTTTAAATGGGTTGATATGTTCGATAGCGTACCTAGTACGCAACAATGGGTTTCTTTCAAATCTTACATTGCACACTAATAATATAATATTATTATTCTAAATGGTAGTTAACTCCTAGCCATTGTATTGGAGGGAATGAAAAAAAAATAACTACAATATGATTATACATGTTTGTTAAATGTATATACATTTATCCAATAAAAATTTAGGGGCCAAAAATATGTATGAATCTAATTTTAAGCATAATTTACATTAAAAGGTCGATTTACCGCCTTTTAATGGCGAACCCTATTTAAATATAGTTTTGGTAACTTTAATATATTCTATTTGACCAAATAAAATAATTCTTTAGAATGGGGACATCAAAATTTACTTTGTGTAAATTTTTAGAATTTTTCCGATAAAGTTCATTTTTAATGAATAGTGAAAAATATTGTATTTTAGTTCAAAAATGTGTTTTAATCTAATTTATTTATATGGTTAGATTATCGTTTTAATTGTTTTTAAAGTTTAATTATAATATATTTTTACCATTTAATCCAATTTTGGTCATTGTAATTAATTTCACTTTGAATTTGGACATAAACAAGTGTCAATCTTTTTTATAGTTATTATTTATTAAAAACACGCTATTTGTTTTAACAACAGGAATTAATTTTAAATTAATTAATGAAACTTTTATGTTTATAATTTTGTAAAATAGACATCATTTTTGAATTTGGAATATCAAATATATATTAGGCTGAATTTTTGGTATTTTTCTAAAAAACTTCAATTTTTGATGAATAGTGAAACCACTTAGTAGTAGTTAAAAAAAACTGAATTTTTCATTTAAATGAAATTTTACCACTTCTGTGAATTGAATTTTAAAAATCCGACATACATGGTTGTTATTATTTAGTAAAATATGGTTCAATAAGATGAAAATAATTTTTGGTGAATAGTAACTTTTGACTTTTATTTACCGCGGTTAAAGGTAAATAGGGAAATTCAATGTAAATAGAATATTATAATAATTCAAAATTACCTTAACACTTGTCCTAACCTTATTGGTTGAATCATGGCCGACCATGGTCATCTTTAGGTCGATTTTGGGACCCCATGAATCCACTTAAGAGTGATAATGACACTTTAGATTAATTAATTTAAAGTAAAGGCAAAAATGACAAAAAGAGAAATCTTTTAGTAAATTAATTTTTATATGGTGTTATTTAAGTCATATTTTCGACTATAAATATTATTTATAAAGATAAAAAGATTTAATACATTATATTATTTTTTTATAATTTTTAGACATCGAATAAATTAAATTATTCATGACACAATAATGATTCAGTATTTACCTCATTAATAAATGATTTAAATAAATAAGATTATAATGATTAAAATATTATCCAAAACCTGTCAAATTCCTATTGTATGATTTTATTTTGACCATGATTCATCTTATCTTCGACTATAATGATTTTTGGACCTTTAGAAACTGAATATCATTATATAATAAAATAATATTTTCACACTTTCCTAAAGAGCCCCTCCTCCCCCTTATAAAAGGAGACCACTTCTAACCAATTCCTCACACCTCTCAAGCTATTTGTCTCATCCAAACTCTGTCCAATTAAGCTCCCTACATCCCTCTCCTCCTCATAGAAGCCTTACCTTAGGCAGAAGTCACTTCAAGAAGTCCTTTTGGTTCAAACCAAAGGAAGTTACCCAAATTAAAGGTAACGATTTCTCTTAACTTCTTTTCTTTTATTTTACTTCTCCAACCCCTAAAATCTTTTTATTACTTTATTTTATAACAACAACAGTATACTCAATATATTAGGATGTTTTTATAAGAATTATTTGAACTAAACTTACACACACCTCCATCTAATGGGTGAAGAACATAACGTTTCTGTGGATGGAAAACTAACGCATCACGAAACGATGATTGTTCAATTACCTCTTACTGCCTCTCATGGTGGTCATTATTATGGCACTGTATTTATATATGATATATATTATGTTTATTATTTCCTTAAGATTCTGTACTTCCCATTTATAGCACGCCTTTATGGTTTCCATAGTGGGTAAATACGATAATCTCATTTGAGGAAGTGCAGACTACCACCCCCTCAAAGTGATGTGACTTGTTAATGTCTTATGTGGGATGTATAAAGGATGGATTTAATGATATTATATATGATATTATACTTTAATTATAATATACCTATGTATAATTATGTTTTAATTCCATTAAAATAAGAAATAGAAATGAAAGTAGCGTTCATGCATATGTACGGCTTACCGTCTCCATGAACGGTGCATTTCATTTCTTACCCCCAAATGTTATGTACTATTATAAATACATGTATATACTGGATATATATGATATATATGATATCTAAATAATTAATATCATTCTAGATATAATGGACTATTGACCACATGGACAACTTGTAAATATAAGGTGTTCATTTTTTACTCAAGTACCAAATATCGACAAAACGACCATTATTAAATTGAAATGATTACATAATGTTTATAACATGGTAATAAGTGATATAAAAGGAATAATAAACTTTAAAAAGGTTCTTAAGCAAGTATAAATTAACTTTAGTTTATTATTCATGAAATTAAAGAACGATCAATTCAAGTCGGACACGAGGTAAGGGATTTCTTATCTCACTTTTTTAATTCCGTGAGATTTCCATTGTTCACCACTTATTTAGTGAATGTGGTGTATTGTGCTCTGAAATTTTATATATATTATCATTATTCTAATTATATTCATGGTATTATGTGATTAATTTGGTGGTTATTAATTTGTGGTCATACGACTCGGTTGATCACAACGTGGTAAAGGGTTTCATCTCACTTTTTATCCCCGTGAGATTCATGCTATATTTGCCACTATTTCCTTTTGTGTGGTGTATGTACTATCCATGATTGTACTATTTGTGTAATATAATTTCATTTATGAATACTTACATCTTCATTGTATGATCCTTCTTTCATGTGGTGTATATTTTGTAAGTTACCAAATAGGTAAGGGAACATTTCACCCTTCTCTTTTTAAAAGACTTCTTTTTTGTTATGTCTTTTAATTTACATATTATTATGTTGGGATATGTACTTATATATCCTTATTTATGTAAACTTTATGTCCAAGTGATTAGATTCCCTTTTTATCTCATCAACTCTTTTTTTGAATTTTAAAGTGGCGTCGTTAGGCTGTCGAATTTTTACAAGGGAACTTCTTAACCCAATTTCAATTCTTTGGGTTCAACTTGTACTTATTGAATATGTCATCCTACTAATATGTGTGAATGACCTATGATTGTTTTACACTTAATATCCACTTATATTGGGTGTATTTATATTTTTCACACATAATTATGTGATTTATTTATCTTTAATTTAAGGATACCATCTTTATAAGGGATTTCATCTCAATTTACATTTCCACTGAGACTTCATTGTTGTTATACACCAATTCACTCTTATGGGGTTTATATACTATCCTTTGACATATTATATCATGAATACCTTTATTCTCATGATATTATAAATTTCTTATTAAATGTTATTCCTCATGTATTTGTATTCAAGCATCTCTCTTTTTGTTAAAAAAACTCTTTAACCAAAATATCGTTTTAAATGTTTTAAAGATTTATTCTTCTAAATATTTCTCATTAATGTCCATTTTTTCAAAATGGGTTTTAGGATTTATTTGTATGGAAATTAATGTTTTCAAATGATAATTCATTTAAAAGCTTCAAAGTGGTATGGGACACTTTGATTCAAAAATATCTTTTTAAATGGTTTTGAAAATGATTTGATAAAGCATTATTTATTTCAATATCTTGATTTGATATATTGGAATGTGGAAATGTTATCTTTCTTTTATACTTGTGTTATGTGTTATGATTATGTTATGGTTATTAGGCATTGTTTACGTATACGGGTGGTTTCGTGATAAACCTAGGGTGGGTGAGCCCGTGATAACTCTCCAATGCATTGGGTAACGTGACGGAGGTAAACGTGATGTTTCTCCTAAGATATTTATGGAATATACTGTGATGGGTATTACAAGTGTAAATCCCTATGTAGCTGTGATAGCTACAATGTAAGTTTGATATGGATGTCATAAGTAACCTTTATGATTTATGATTTGTGTGTGTTATTCATAAATCTTATGATTTCATAAGGTATGTTATGATTGAAAAGTATGGTTTCATTGATTTGTATTTATTAATGGGCTAATGTTTTCCTTCCTTATTTTATAAACCTTACTGATCTTTTTATGCTCATCCCAAGTTTTTGAAATGTTTTTTAGAGGACTTAAAGATGAATAGGGTCAAGGATGGGATCAAGGAAAAGTCATGCTATCTAAAACATGGAACTAGACATGTTTCTTTTTAAGTGTTTTTATTTTATGAAAAAATGGATACTGAGTAGTAGTGTCTACATGTAATATTCAAGTTGTAATGTAATTGTTATGCCTAATTCTCTAAAACTCTAAACCTGAAAAGATCCTCAATGTGAATTATTCATTTAATTCAAGATTATGTAATGTTTAAGTCTGGGTCCTTATAAATACATGTGAATCAAAAGTCCTATCAAGGTGATATAAAAGGGTGAGAACAATAAACATGAATATAAAAGCATGATATAAGATGATAACATCAAGGCAACATAGGAATGTGGAAACAACATAAAACGTGAAATCATAAGCATAAGTTAAGACTAACTGTCGAGATATCATAACATAGTGTGCTTAGGATAAACTCACATGAACCATAACTGGTATCTCAAGATATAAAAACCTTACCTAATGCATTGGGTGGCTATATAATTCCAGTACCACCCGTCACATTCATATCATGTACATACATTTGTGTGTCACGTTAATCATACAACATAAGAATGTATTTCATCACTTTTAATCCCATGATTAAATTGTGTGGGTTACATACATGGGATTCCCAAATCAATTAATTATAGATACATCTAGGTGAATAACCTTGAGTGAAAATGGGGATGGGTATTCACAACACAAAATGTTGGCATGGAAAATTATGGGGTAATTTCGACAGTATAATGGGTGTACATAAAGGTTCATGGAAGGGTTTAATGAGAGTGAAAGGTGGTATATCATTACATGGGAATCATAAGGATGGTAAGGTTATGTGTAAAAACATATTACAACATGAAAAATTGTAAATAAAAAAGGCATAATACAAGCAAATTCCTTGAACAAAGAGGAAGAGGGAAATAATCCCTTACTATGAGAGGGTGCTTCTAAAATCTTCGGAGGGGTTTATTAAAAGCATGGTAACACCTTGGTAGGGATTTATAGAGGAATGGGGAGAGGAAATTCATTCTCAATGGGTTTTGAGTGAAGAGTAGTGGGTGGTTAGGTGGGTATTTATCGCAAAAGAGAGGGGAATTCTTTATTAATTTCTTAGCTTAGGTTTTAGACTCTAGATGATAAAATAATCAAAACCACAAGCTTTCTAATGGTTTTTGCTCATGGTTTTTGAAAAATAGGAGTGTTTTCAATATTTTATAAGTCAAAGAACCAAATATATTAAAATAATATCATTAGTGATGTGGAAGTGAGTCATGTTTACAAAGAATTGATTTTAAAATCTTAAAATATAATATAGGTTTCAGAGGATTCATTAAAGGTTTATAAAATTAATAAAATAACTTCAAAAACACATTATTTTAAAGGGTAAATCTATTTTTGGTCATGGATTTCTTTTATATCATTTATTACATCGCTTTTGGGCTATTATGATGTCATAATACATACTGTATGTTTATATTGTATTTAATTTTTACCAAAAAAATCGATTGTCTTGTAAAATTATGAAATTTGACTATTGGATAATTTTGATATGAAGATTTCAAAAATAATATTTAGTTTACTAAAATGATTTTCTAAATATGATAATTTCCTCCTTTAAATAAAAAACAACATTTATTTAAAAATACTAGGTTTTACGACAATAACAATTTTTTGACCCTTATAAAGATTGTATTGGACTTTATTAAATTATATTATCATTCGTATATAAATAAATATTATTTAATAAGAATATTATATGAAAATAAAATTTATTTCAAAATTATTAAATTTATCAAAAAGAGTGTTAATTAAAACCATATAATTTCAAAAAAATACAATTTTGGTTTCTTCATATCAAAATCTAATTTTCATCGTGTGTGTGTGTGTGAAGTAATAGTGAAAAGGGATAAATATAATCATTATTTTATTACATAGAAAACATATAAATTCATACTACTAAGATCTAGATACATAACCTCTTATGACACTAGCATACACCCTAAGGGTAAGGTGTACAATGGTGGTACTTTCTTGGGGTGGTTCGGTGAACACAGTCTGGGTCATAATCTCGATAAACTTGAGCTTCTCCCGTAAACAGTTTCGTTCATATTTCAGTTGTTGAATATTTAGCTTGGGCTTGGTCAAGGGAAAATCTCAGTGATGTCATCTTCCTTGGAAGCTCCAATAAATAGGCTTCATAGGGTATGATCCTATCGGTTGAGTCCATTGTTTCTTTCATCTATGTCAATTGGACTTTATCATAACCCTTAATATATATTAATCTTAATGGTAACTATACAACGACTATATTATCAACAGTTTTGATTCTTAACGATTATTTAAATCTAAAAGACTATTTTATAATGGTCCAAAATAACCGAAGTAGTGGATGTGTTTTCTATATCTACATTACTTAATAAGTAATTTATCCATTCAATAGGGAATTTCATTTATAAAACTTTTGGTTCGTTAGACTAGTATGTGGGGTCATTCAAGATTGTGGAGAGGATCGGTATGGTAGCATACTGATTAGCTCTTCCTCGGCATTTTGGTGCCATGCATGATGTATTTCATGTGTCATGACTTCGATGGTATTGTCCCAACCCTTCTATGTGATTAATACTGATGATGTCAAGCTCAAGGTTGATGCATCATTTGAGGAGCATCCAATTCATATTTTAGACCAAAGTGAGAAGACTTTGCGAGGGAAGACGAGCCCTCTAGTACGAGTGTGGTGGTAGCACAGGCGTATCCAAGAGGAGACATGGGAGTGGGAGTCTCGACATGCAAGTGCAATGGTTAGAGTTGTTCACCAATGAGGCCCAATAATACATCAAATCTATATAAACCTCTTTAAACCCTATGTATTCATTCATTTATTAATTTATTTTTGATATCTTATTCATTTATTTTTCAATTTAATTATTTGTGTTTTATGAACATCAATAGAAGGAAGATTATTTTTGATATCCTTTCGATCAAGAGGTGCTTAACAGGCTGACCCAGGGCAGGGTGGGCCAAGCCCCTATGAATTGGGTCTAAAATACTTGACCCATTTAAGTCCACAGTTAATGTGGGCTCAAAAAATTTAGTCTAGTTTGATTCAGATTTTAAGCATTTGTAATCAAGATTACAAATAATTTAAAAAAATAATAATAAACACTAATTATTAAGGAATATTAAATATTAAACACAAAATATTTATCACATAATTGTTAACTTATATATATATTGATCACAAACTTAAAAAATATACACTTTTGTCATAAAAAATGCTACGTGAACTTGAAATATCATTAAAATATTTAAGAACAAATTTACTCATGGCCCATGGGCCAGGCCGCATATTCTAAAGCTAGTCCGTTTAAACTCATGATGTTTTTTTCGTAGTCCATTTAAACTCACTTAAAATACAAGTTGCCTTTTTCTAATCCAATTCAACTCATAAATGTAGGTGGACAGGCTTTATCCATAGGCCCAAGGCCCGTTTAATGAAAGCTCCAAAGGTATTCAATCACGTCATTATCAAGATATTGAAGATTAAAGATCAATAAGTAAAAAAAAAAAAAAACCTCCAAACATCTTGAAATTTGCACTACTAACAGATCATAGTTTGACATGTCAATCTAACACATCAACTTCCTAACGGATCCATCTCTTCAACGCAATGAACAAAGAGATCACCCGAGAGAATTCGATCATCTTCCTCCTGTATTTTTCATGATCTTCAATTCCTCCACCTTTAAATTGTGTTTTTGAAAATCAGCACAGTATGTTTTATCTTAAATGAACACGAACACGGCCCTCCAGTAACATTATAAAACAAACCACATGAACGACCGCGCGGATGAAAGTGTTCGGCGAACAATGAGGATAATTTACCCGAGTCAGATCTCACCTGACAACTTGGATTTGGACTCAACTGCCGATGAAACCCAGGCGATGGAGGATGACTGCTAGGATGAGTATGCATATTGCCAATATCATCCCGGATCTGCCCAGCAACCACCTCTTTGTCTTCCCCACGTACTCCGCCCCGCTTTGCATCCGACCCGCCCACACCATCATTCTATCCAAGGCCTCTGGTGATAATGACGACATAGCTTGCCGAGCTTTTTCAGCATCCTCTTTGGAAAGCTTCAGCCCTAGCTGTTCACCCATGTTCACCATCATGTCTGGGCTCATATTCTTAATCATTGATGTGAACATCTGCCAATTTGCTTGTAATTATTAACATAAAAATAAGATGGAAAACAACAAAATAAATGGATCCAAGCACAGGCTGGCCCGACCTGGCCCACTTTTTTAAAAATATTTTTTAATCAGACCTGTCTCGTTGCAGGATCTTTCATTTGGTTCTGCATTTCTTGTTCCAAATTAGCAGCTGAGGTTGAGGCGGTTGGCTCGGAAGGAGCACTTCTCAACTTTGAAAAGAAATCATGAGACGAACCAGCTTCACCGTTAACAGAGTCTACCCTGACTTCTGGAGCTTCGAGGCCAATCAAAGAATTAACACCTGATTCGTTCATTGAAAAAGATTCATTGTCTGCTCCTTTAAATGTGGATGCCATTGAATGCATTTTCTGAAGATCTTCTGGGGACATCTTACTTATCATATCAGAAGCGGTTTTAAGCATGTCAGGTGTCATGTCTGGAGGCACTGAACCAGGTCTGAAGTTCCTAAAATTGGTGTCTGAAAATGAAGAAGCCATATCAAGCATTCTTCTAAGTTCTTCAGGTGACATCTTGCTGATCACAGAAGAATCAGTCTTAAACATGTTAGGCGAAATCTCCCCGGTTTTTAAAGCACTTAATGAATCCAGAGTCTCAGGATCAGCATTAGACATAAAATTATGAAAAGATCTGATGGCCTCAGGATCGTCTTTTGCCTGAAGCGCATCAGCTGTTTGTTCCTCTGTGTTGATCTCTTTTCCACTCGCAGTGGCTTGTTCTTCCCTGTTAACCTCTCTTTCAATTGTAGAACAGCTACTACCTTCAGGTGACTGAATCGCAGGATATTCAGCAGCCAGGCTGCCATTATTTTGCAAAGACACACCCTCCTCGATTATTTCTTCAATTTTTAGTTCTGAAAAACAATTGAGTCCTGTTAAATCAATCTATAGTTCTTTAAAAATTGGCTTCAGGGAGATAAATAATAACAGGAAACTGCAGTCAAAAACAGAAAATAAAGGGAATAAAAACATACTTCCGAACACCCGCTCACCGCCCTCTTTCATCAACCACTCCTTGGCATCTCTGCATCAATTTTCAAACACATCATGCTGTGAAACTTGATGGTTTCTTGAAATCACAAAGATAAATTTTAAGCTATTAAGTTGCTTAAAAACATTGGCAACAAATTAATTACCTAAATTTAGCAAAACATAAATGATAGGGATCTGCAATAATGATCGACTTAAATAATGAACTCTAGCTATTTAATAGAATATAACAAAGATTTTCCCCAACACAGGTCTCAGGGCGAGGCTTGTCTGGTAAACATTGAAGATGATGTGCGACAGGATAAACAAATTGCACAAGTCAAACAACATTATACTGTGTTCCATTCCAGAAAATACACACCTTAAGATATCTGTGACCGTCATGTCATCAGGGGAAACTTCATGAGCCTTGCTAAAATCAGCCACAGCATCCTAAATTATTTCCAAAATATCATAAGGTATTGTAAGAAAACTAGAACAAGAACTTTAAAAGATTAACATTATTAAATAAGTTAGACCTCAATAGCAAAGAGAAATAATCATTGCATGTCATCTTACTTCTAGTTGTCCTAATTCTTTATATGCCTGACCCCTTCGGTAAAGAGCTTTGACATTCTTTGCATCATATTCTAAGACCTGAAATTTTTGGAATAATTAAAATTCACAACATTAAAAAAATGCAGAATATAAATGCAGTGAGTGCAATATAAAAAGCAAAGGAAAAAAAAACTTATGCCTTGGTCACCTCAATTGCAGAAAGAGACCCACCATGGTAGCTTTTCTCTACAACAGCGGAATCCCTCCATCTAGGCAAAGGAGGTTTTCCTCTTAAAATTTCGTTTAAAATACATAATCGAGAAACCCCTTCAACGATGGAGAGACGTGACACTATTTCACAGAGACCATAATGGTTCACCTTTGCACCGCTAGATATTCATAGCAGTGGTTCTAAATTGAAAGAATAAGTACAATTTTTTTTTATTAAAAAAAATACAACTTTTCAAAACTGTAGTCTAAACAACCACTTAAAGAGATCACACCAGCCTCCCTTATCCCAATGTACATGTGCCTGTCAGTTTCACTATGAGACAGTAGAGGTGGTCAAAAGACAGAAACTAACTCATGCAATAATCATACAATGATGATATTGAGTATAAAACTTGCTTCCTCTTACCTCAGAACCCTCTTTTATACAGTCATCATACTGCCTTGTCCTCAAGTAACATGACATCAAATTTAAAGAGCAAGCTAAAAGAAGTGTTCTGGCCTTGGAACTAGGAATGCCTTTGATGTTTTGCTTAGCCTGGAGATATAACAAGACAAACAAGCACCACAGTGAAAACTGAAAATAGCCATGAACAATAGAACTCACACTCAAGCGTGATCTTTGGAAGAAAAAAGGCAACACTTACAAGCAAATACTTATTTGATGCACCTCTGAACTTTCCCTGACTGTGAAGCTCATTCCCCTGCCGATTTGAAATAGATGATGAGAAAGGCAGATGGTAACACTATGATTTGGTAAAGATAAGTACAAATAAATATTAGATTAAAAAAAGAGTAATATAGACAATATCAGCATCAAGATGACAAATGTACCAGATTCAACCCAATGACAGTGTCCAAACAGTTGAACAACTGTTAAAACCACCAGAAAAAAGTTTTGGAAAATAGAAATGATTTAGTCATGTGAAAGCAATGCTAAGATGAATTTTTAATAGATCTGTAAATTAAAAACAGAGACTTAGGATGTGTTTGATTACAGTTTTGGTTTTCAATTCTTAAAAAATTATTTAATAAAACAATTTTTAACAGTTTTTGAGAACAAGATATAAAAAAATTGATTGATAATATTAACTTAAAAATTGTTTTAAAGATAGGAAAATAAGAAAAAAAAATCATTTGATAAAAATTGTTTTAGAAACTGTTTTAAAAAAATAAAAAAGTATTATTATTAATTATATATATGTGTGTGCACATAATTTTTTTTTGAAACAAAGAACTCATTTTTTTATTTTTTAAAACAATCGATAATTTTCTGAAATTTAAAAATTCTTTTCATTGCATATTTAATCGAATGTGAAGCCAGTGCATTGAATATGAAAACATGGATGGTTGTCATGCAAAAATGGTTCATAGGTCTAAGCCCACACAGATGGGCCGAACAGACATTTTTGAGGTTGGGTCAGGCCTGGGCTTGGGCCCAGGATTCAGGATCGAGTGGCCAAACACAAATCTAGTCCAACCCGGATCATTTAATATTTTTTTATTAATTTTTATGATATTTTATAATATGTTTGTCAGAATGGAGACGCGAGGGGCTAGATGGGGACACCACGGCAGGGGATTGGCATAGGAGGTGCAGGGCACACAGGCAGCGCCGCAGGAGGGGCGGCGGCTAGGCGAAAGGCACACCTGACTAGATCAGCAAGGGGCCCCGGTCCCCTTTGAGGGGAAACCTCCTACGATTATCAATAGAAGAAAACAGAGAGGAGAGGGAGGGGGCTAGGGTCGGGAAACCCGCTTTGATATATCATGTTAGAATGGAGCCCCCTGATCCAATGCCCAAGATACCTAATATGGGAGGCTTTGGCCTTTATTTATAGAGAATAATAATGATGACATATTACATAATGTCGCGTGTGGGACTCAGCTAAACACACTTAAACAATTTTAAATTTTAAATTAATTTGAAATTTTTTATTTTTTATTTTTTCCAAGGCTTGGGTTTGATCAGACAGACTAGAAACCCAGGTCTCCAGATCAGGTTGGTGTCTTAAGCACTCCAATTAAAGCCAGTTGAATCCGAACCAACAAAACATCCCTAATGCGCATTCTCAATTTAAGGCTGATTGAATCTGAACCGACTTGTTTTTGAGAACATAAAACAAAAACAAGTCCATGCTGTTTGTGTTTTTCTGTTTTTAAAACAGAAAATGAAAAGAGTTCTCAAATAAATAAATGCATATCACCAAACAGTTTCTTTTTTTTTTCCAGTTTTCAAGAACAAGAAAAGTGTTTTCGAAAACAGTATCCAAACAGACACTTGGACTTTCATGAGTCCTAGCTTAATTAGGAAACAATGTTGGAGTTGCATGATATACTTGTAGGGACTCATGGCCTACGTGCTGTAAAGTGCAACTTCACCGATGTATCACATCCCAATTGGTTTGCCCAAGGTAAGCCAAGGTCATGGTCAGGCCAAAGTTAGTTGGACAACGTGGCTGTCATCAAAATTGCTCCAAGTCATGGTTGGCACAAAATTGACAGAGACAAGGGATAGCTTAAATTTTTCCTGTCTGTGTCCCATTCTAGATCTGCATGTAACGTGTTTTGTGCTAAAAGCTGCCAAATTAACGGCAGAATAATATCAATGGTGCATTGTATACCTATTGAGAGACTAATTCCTATTGCAAAATATTTTGGAGTGAAATCTTGAAAAAACCAAATGCAACAGTGCATGCTCTTTAAAAATTACATCATCAGTGTTACAAAGCATATTTCACTAAACAGATACTGTTAGTGAAGACTTGGCCTCTCCTGTTGATGCGGGTACACAGCCTCCTATTTTACACACCTATCAAAGGCGTTGGGAATAAGTAGTCAATTGTGATATTTTGCGACGTGTTAAGGAAGCTGTTGATGTGTGCAGTTAAGCGGTTAGAGTACCTATAAATGTTTTAAGTCTTGTGCTTTGGGGGAGGACTAACAGAAATAACATAACTTTGGGTCAGCACGCTCGGGAGTGGGAGAAACTTCTCTCGACCCTCCTGAGAGGGTCAGAAGCACTGAGAGCTACGGGTATCAAGAGGGGGGACAATCTTCAGTACCTGTAATTCTTTCTCTACTATCTTGTAGCAGAAAAACTGCTGCAGCTGTAAGTGTAGTTTGCTGTGAATATTTCAATCGAATCTTTCAAGAACTGTGTAATTCTTGTTTTAATCTATGTTACTGTTAAACCCAGTTTTATTATATTGGGTATTTCCGAGTCTCACATCGGAATACTCCACCATATATTCCACTTTACTCATATCTATAAAAGAATGTCCCCACCACACGTTGAGGTGAGAGGAATTCGCCATCTACATGGTATCAGAGGAAAAATCCCGATAATTTCCGTTGTCCTCCCTTCTCCCAGAGAATCCCTCTTGTGCGGCGCTCTTTGCCCCGCCCTCTCCTGCGATCTCCCGGTTCTGTTCGGCCCCGCCCTCCCGTTGGCTCCCTGAGGACTCCCAGTTCTGTCCGGCCCAGCCCTCCCCGTTGGCTCCCTACGCCGGCGTCTCCCGGTCTCGACGCCAGATCCCGACGCCCCCGCTTCCGACGCGGCACTCTCCCAATGTCGTCTGGTCCGCCTCCCTGCAACCTCCATCGCAACGACCGGCCCACCTCTCCCAGCGCCACCCAACTCCAAGCGGAACCCTCCGCTCCGCCTCCTCACGTGACTCCGTGCGTGCGGCTCCCGCTCGACGCCGCCCCTCCCCGCCTCTCGACCCCGCCCTCCAGCAAGCTTCCCGGTAGAGTCCCAACCCCGCCTCCTGTCGCAGCTCCTGGCCCGCCACTGTCACGGCTTCCCGGCCCTGCCTCCTGCGGCGCTTCCCGGCTCGCCTCCCACGGCGCTCTCCCAGACCCGCATGCTCGCAGCCTCCCGGCTTCGCGACCAGCCCCACCTCCCGCCGTAATTTTTCGAGTCCGCCCTCCTGTAGCTTTCGTTTCACACGGCCTCGCCTCCAACGGGGCCCCCCCAGCACCCGCCTTCCTTGCGACATCCCGGTCCCGCCTCTCTCGGCGACTCCTAGTCCCGCTCTCCTCGACACATCCCGGCCCTGCCCTTCCAATGGTCGAACATTCGGTTCTGCCTCCGCTGATCACTGCCTCCACCGGCCTGATTGATGAGCGGCTCGACTCAACCAATTTCTTGGTATGGCGGAAGACGATGTTGATGTCACTCACTGGCATGGACCTCGACTCCCACCTTGAGGTTCTTCTACCCCTATCTTCCGATCCCAAATACCGCCCATGAAAGCTTGTTGATAGCAAGATCTTTGCCTTAATGGTCAATTCCATGGACCGCTCCGTCAAGGACATCACTCGGACCGCCAATACGGTTAAGGAACTCTGAAATTCCTTCAACCTCATGTATTCTGAGACAAATAATTTGGCTCGGATCTCCGATGTTCTTCAGCGCCTGTCGCTCATCCGCCAGCAGGCCCGTCCATTTCTGACGTACTTCATGGAATGGAAAGCTCTTCGGGATGAATTGTTTGAGTTGTGGCCCATTCCCCAGACACCAGAGGCAACCTTGGCCCAGAGGAACCAATTGTGTCACTTTATCCTTCTCCGTGGTCTCAATCCTGGATATGCGGCGACGGCCACAGAGATGCTCGCCAACCCCTCTTCGCTCGAGATTCCACAGGTGTATCATCGCCTTGGAAAGGCTCATCAGGCACTTGCCTCACCCACCCCCAGCATCGATCACGCTGCCCTCTTGGGTCGTGGCAATGGACGCTCCTCAGACACTCGTGGACGTGACCGTGGGGAGGGTCGTCCTCGTCCCCTCTGTTAGCATTGTGGCAAGTTTGGTCACCTGATCGACCGTTGTTGGGTTCTTCATGGTCGTTCATCTCAGCAAACTCAGCAAGGTCGGACTGTGGTCCAGGATGCTTCCCCGTCGGTCGTCGCTCTTCCTCCTTCTCTAGACCTCTCCATGGCTAAGCTCCAGCTGATTCACGACCATCAGACCACCTCTCTACCGAGTTCTTCTTCAGCATCTCTTGCCCACTCTGATGGTTCCACTGCTTTTGTTAGTCGTCGCTCCCCTGCCTGGATGTTTGACTCAGGTGCCTCAGATCATCTCACAGGTGATGCAGGTATGTTATCCTCCTACCGTCCATATGCTAGTTCCTCAGCTATCACTGTCGCTGATGGATCCACTATCCCCATTGCAGGCTTTGGTGCATACTCCTACCGTCCATATGCTAGTTCCTCAGCTATCACTGTCGCTGATGGATCCACTATCCCCATTGCAGGCTTTGGTGCATACTCCCTGACTTCATCTATTCATCTGTCCTCTATGGCACATGTGCCTCGCAATCCTTTTAACCTTCTCTCCATAAGTAAGCTTACAAATGATTTCAACTGTAGTGTCATCTTTACATCTTTTGCTGTTGTGTTTTAGGAGCGGACGACGAACCGGAAACTTGGTAGAAGCCAACTTCGGGACGGGGTGTACAAGTTCGATGGACCGACATCAGTCGCCTGCACGTCTGTCTCTGCTCGTGCATTGGACCTTCATTCTCGGTTGGGACATCCACCCGCATCCGCTCTTCACCAACTTTTTTCAGATATTAGTCAGTATGTTTCATTTCATTGTGAGTCATGTAAATTTGCGAAACATCATCGCACTTCATATCTTCCTCGAGTGGATACACGGGCCGTCAAACCCTTTGATTTGGTTCATTCAGATGTACGGGGTCTCTGTGCCATCTCGAGTAACTTAGGGTATAAATATTATATATCCTTCATTGATGATTTTTCGCGTATGACTTGGTTGTACCTTCTTCGAGATCGATCTGAGGTGTTTTCCACTTTTCAGACATTTTAGCATGAGATTCATACCCAGTTTTTCATCTCTGTTAAATGTCTCCGCTCGGACAATGGGCGAGAATCTTTGTCCACTCCCTTTCAGCGGTTTCTCCAGGCAAACGGCATCATTCATCAGACCTCTTGTCCTGATACCCCTCAGCAGAATGGAGTGGCCAAGCGGAAACACCGGCATATTCTAGAGACTGCTTGTGCCCTCCTATTCCACCGACAGGTGCCTCTTCTCTTTTGGGGGTCATCATCACTGTTACATACCTCTTCAATCGTCTTCCTTCTTCTATCCTTCAGGGACAGACTCCTTTTCGGACTCGGTTCTCCTCTCTTCCTCCTCACTCACTTCCACTCTGTGTGTTTGGATGTCTTTATTATGTCTGTGACGCTCGTTCCAACCTCTCCAAACTATCTCCTAAATCTTTCCGTTGCATATTCCTCAGATTTTCACGCACTCAGCGCAGATACTGATGCTTCTCTCCTAACTTACGGCAGTATATCATCTCTGCTAACGTATCGTTTGTTAAGAGCTCTCTATTCTCTCTTCCCTCTGCTCATTCTGACACTACCATCGATGATTGTCTTCCTCTCGTCATCCACCCTCCTCTGGTGTCTCCCCCTGTTGATCACCGGTTTGGTACGGTCTACTCTCGTCGCCAATCGACTGTACCCCTGGTCCAAGCCGAGGAAACCATCGTCTCAGCTTCATCCGATGCTACTGCCCCAGAACCAGACGACTTGCCCATTGCACTCTGGAAAGGTCTTTGTTCTTGTCAGAATACTCCTCTTTATACATATTCATACAGAGATTTGTCAGCTCGGGAGTATATATTCCCCGCACGTTTGGCGATGCCAAATCTCACCCGGGGTGGCTACAAGCAATGCGGGATGAATTGCAGGCTCTGGATGACAACCATGATTGGGATCTATCCCCCTTCCGGAAGGCAAACAGGCGGTCGGCTACAAATGGATTTATACGGTCCGTCTCAATGTCGATGGCACTCTCCATCGCCTCAAAGTCCAACTTGTGGCGAAGGGCTTTGCTCGGACATATGGCATCGACTATTTTGAGACCTCTCCGGTTGCTAAGATGGCATCGGTCCGCTTATCCATCTCTATGGTCGCTCATCATCACTGACCGCTTCATCAACTGGATGTCAAGAATGTCTTTCTCCATGGCTTTCTTGAAGAATAGGTATATCTGCAGCAACCCCCCGGATTTCATGCCTCAAGAGCAGACTCCCATGTCTGCCGACTTCGTCACTCTCTATATGGTCTCAAGCAATCTCATCATGCTTGGTTTGGCCGCTTCAGTACCGTCGTCACCACATTTGGACTCTCACAGTATGAAGGACCACGTCGTCTTCTATCATACGACGTCCAATGGCTGCATCCTGCTGGTGATATATGTTGATGGCATCATCATCACCGGGAGCGACTCCACTGAAATCGTTCAACTCAAGGGGCATCGTCACCACCGCTTCCACACCAAAGATCTTGATCCTCTCACATACTTCCTTGGCATTGAGGTCTTCCGTTCTACGGACACCATCTTTCTCTGCCAACGGAGATGTATCTCTTGCAGGATGCGGGTTTGAGTCAGGCAACTGCCGTGGACACTCCTCTTGAGCTTGGAAACGTTCTCTCTATGACGACACGGCACTCTTTCCTCACCCAGAGAACTATCGTCGTCTTGTGGGCAAACTCAATTACCTCGCTATGACACGACTGAACATTGTCTGCGTTGTTGGCAAAGTAAGCCAATTCATGGAGCATCCGACCAAATCTCAGTGGGATGTTGTCCTCTACACTGCCAAGTACATCAAAAAAGACTATGTCTGTGGTCTTCGGTACTCACATCACGTTCATTTGAATGTTGAGGTCTTCTGTGATGTTGACTATGTCGGTTGTCTTGTTACCCACAAGTCTACTTCTGGGTTTGTCGTTTTCTTGGCAGGTAACCTCATCTCTTGGTGCAGCAAGAAGCAGACTGTCATCTCCAAATCTAGTGCGAAGTCTGAATACCGTGTCATGACCACGATCACTACTGAGATCCTCTGGCTTCGTCATCTCCTTCATGAACTTGGCTTCCCACCGCAGATGTCTGCTCATATCTGGTGTGACAATCAGGCAGCCACGAATATTCATTCGAATCCCGTCTTTCATAAACAAATGAAGCATATCGAGGTGGACTGCCACTTTCTTTGTCATCATCTCGAGCAGAACCATATCAGCTTCGGACACATTCCGACGGCAGAACAGCTTGCCGACATCTTCACAAAAAACCTCCTGGGAGCTCGTCTGGACTCTCTCAATACCAAGCTGGGTATCCACAGGATCAGCAGCCCAGCTTGAGGGGGGGTGTATGGTATTGTTCGCTGTCGTCTTTCTTTTGTGGGACTCTTGGTCCAAGTTGGGCATGTCCAGCTTAAGGGGGAGTGTTAAACCCAGTTTTATTATATTGAGTATTTCTGAGTCCCACATCGGAATATTCCACCATGTATTCCACTTTACTCATCTATAAAAGAATGTCCCCACCTCACACTGAGGTAAAGGGAATTCGCCATCTACAGTTACGTAACAATTTGGAGGTTCCACGGAGATAGCTTTGGTCTCTGGCTTTGGGCAACAAACTCGAACAGAGAAGTCAGAGTGAATGCAAACTAAAATGGAAAATAGATAATCTTCTTTTGAAACTGTTTTCAACAGTTTTTTGTGTCGATATGAGGCGCGAGCGCATGAGCGATATCAGATGTTGTCGCCGATACAGAAGAGTTCACAGAAACAAGAGGAACGGGATAGGGATCGCGATCAGTCCTTAAAAACGATTCAGGAAAACTTGGTTAAACTAATGTGTGGACAGAATGATGAATTACGGAATGTCCACGAGTTGGTGCAGCAATCCGAGGAACGCGTCACACTGGGGGTGCGCGATATGGGGGAGCGGACATTGGAAAAGTTCAAAGCAATAGAGTCGCACGTGGTAACAGATTTTGGAAATGGAATTCCAAATAGTTCTGGTTTAGGGAAGAACGAAATTGGCAGTCGTGGTCGTGCGGAGACCAAGTTGTTGGAAGAAGGATAGACACATGTCGAAACGAGTGGAGCTTCCGATCACGAGAGAAGATCCTTTCGGCTGGACAATCAAAGCAGATACATATTTTATGATGAACCGAACACTAAAGGATTTGAAATTACAGCTGGCACAAAATCATGGTATATGAGTCTTTTTATGGGAGGATTAATCGAAAATCAAGTTTCGACGCATGATCCAGTTAACAAGTATAAAATGCACATTATCGCCAAGAAAGTTGAGAGGGGACTATTAAGAGGAGTTCTTAAGTATCCGCGAGGGGGGCTAGTTGTTACACCACTGCCAGTCACATGAGGAGTTAGTACAGTAGTGCCAAATTTACTTCCCAACAAACCAGTTTTTTATTATGGCGGGAAAGGGGGAGATACTTTGAGGAATCTAAAGGAGGAGCATTGGCAAGGGACCAAGCCCTTGAGTCGACAAGAGAGGGACGAGCGGAAACTGAAGGGGTTATGTTTCCGATGTGGCCAGCCTTATAGTCCTATGCACAGGTGTCCGGAAAAACATTTGAGATTGTTGGTATGAGAAATTGAGGAACCAATCTTAGTTGAAGGGGAGGAACAGACTCGGCAGGAAAATGGAGCAGTGGAAGAGAAATTTGATGTGGCAGAAGAGGCAGGAGAAATGGTGGAATTTCGCGGCATGGACGGATCCAAGGCCGATTCATTGTATTTTTCTGGACATGTCTTTGGTGTACCAGTAGTGGTGCTAATTGATAGTGGTGCGAGCCACAATTTTATTTCCAAGGCACTAGCCAAGTTAGCAAATGTGGTGGTAAGTCCTACAAGACCGTTCGGAGTTACTTTGGGTAATGGATACGAGTTACCTCGAGTGGAATCTATAAAGAGGTGGAACTTAGTATTGAAAAATTTACTATCACAGTGGAAGCTTATGTATTTGACACCGAAGGACCAGATTTGGTATTAGGAATGAAATGGTTAAAAAGTCTAGGGTAAGTACTTACGAATTGGGAACAAAAAACTATGAAGTTCCTATGGGAGGGAAAAGAAATTAGACTCCAGGGAAATTCCGAGAAACCTAAGGTACCTCGTAGTTCTCTCTGATTACTTCATTCAAGGGCAATGCATTTTACAGGATGTAATTGACAGATTCAAATGACTTCTTGAAAACTTGGACAGTCTGGAGCTAGAGCAGAGTCCTTTTACAGGAGTATCAGGCACTTTTTGATGAGCCCAAAGGTCTACCACCAAGAAGGCAGACCGATCACGTGATTACCTTGGTAGAAGGGGCACTACCGGTAAACATTAGGCCTTATAAGTTGGCCTATCTATTATCTATTATACATACTAAAGTTGGGTTGTTTCTTGCATACGTGTCACCTTCCCATGCTACCACGTCACCCAAAACCTCTAATTCTACCGCCAAACCCTAAAGAAACTCGTAGTAGGCCGCCCCCAATCGGGATTTACGTCGGGTTCTGCTAGGGTTCCCGCTCCCTTCCCCGACCCCCCTATCCCGCTCTCGTTCCCAACTCTCCTCTCCAGTCGCACCTCCGCCTTCGGCTCCTCTACAATCAGAAACTTCGCCTTCGGCTCTTCTAAGTACGCGTCTTCCGCTCTACCTAGGGTTCTCGCGCCCTCGACCTATTTCATGGATTTTAGATCCTTTGCAGATGTTGTTGTCGGGAGAAATCATCGATGGCATACTCATGGAGCGTCTATGGCTTTGCGCATCGAGCCGAGGAAGTATCGACAGTGAGGTTTCGCTGCAATTTTTTTCTCGAATGAAGAGGTTCAGTCACTTTCCTCTGTTCTCTGCTATGAGCTTCGTATATTTATCAAGTGTAGACCCTCGCTTTATTTTCTGAGAATAACCCTGGAATCGATTGGATTTGAAACTTTTAATGCAGGACTTTCGAATTATCCGCATGTGATCTTTCGTTTCACATCTGTATAATTTATTTCAACCTGTATATCCATATTTCTAATATCTCAACTTCAATTCCATGAGATTATTCATATTAACAATAATGAAATATTTTTATATGTTGTTTATGTAAGGTAATGTTAACATTTATTGGAAATATAGTCCTTTATATGTCTTCTTCAAATATCCTTTTATTTTCTTTCTAGTTGTAAGATTCTAACACTCTCTTAAATACGATATATCAAACACGAGCTTGTCACTGTTGCTCTTAATTTTCTGTACATATTTATGGTTATAAACCAGTGATTCCTCTCTGATTTCAGGTGGACACCTCCTATACAAGTCTTCCTATCAACAATATTTCGAGACTCCGTACCTACAACAAGCCATGACAATGAACTACATCCCTCTACGAAAGTAACGTTAAAAAAGAAGACTGAAAAATGATTGACATTTTGTGATGCTACAACAAGGTAATATTGAATTATGATTGCTTGCTTTATCTTTAATTCAATCTGAGGATTTTTTTTCGGTAACCACAATATGATGCATTCCTGTTTTCACAGGTTTTATTTCAATAATTATTTTTCATAGTTTTTTAGTTTCGCATACAAATTTCATATTCACCGCACAAATTGATACTACAAGATATATGTGAATAGTGAAATGCATATATTTAAATTAATAGAGATTTTTCACTGTATATTCGATGAAAACTGTGTTTTTTTAGTAAAAACATTCTGCATTAAATTAATAGATCTCTCTTCAGTATGCAATTTATTATACTGAAACTCCATTCCATATTAAATCTGCATATACTTTAAACTTTCTATTATACATTCATTATTTGCATACATATGCAATGTCATTTTTAAAATATGTAATCAATACCATGAACTATATCTAAATGTGATGGGCAATATTTAATTACTTTTCTATGATGTAATCATGTATTTAACCAGTAATTCATTTTCAAAATATCCATATTCTTAGCATGCAATTTATAGATAATCCTATAAATTCCATTTAAAAATGTGCATTTTTTGCGGTCATTTCCATATATGCTATGTTTATATGATATAGTTCATTTGTTCTTTTCAATTGGCTATTGTTAACATTTTAATTTCTAATTCTCTGACTAATATTTTCTTTTTATTATTCGAACTCCATTCTCTTTCGAGACAACCTTATTGCGTGATTTTCATGGTTGGCATGCGGTCCAACATGATATTGTAATGTGTGAAGGCTCCATGGCCAGAACAAACCATAACAATGGACCACAACCCTCTGCAAAGTAAAAATTAAAAAAGTGCGAAAAAATCAATGACATTTCATGATGCTACAACAAGGTAATATTTAACTATGATTGTTTATCTTATCTTTGATTCCATCTTTGAAATTTTATTTCCAATAACCACAACATTATACATTTCAGTTTACACAGCTTTTATTTCAACATTTCTTTATCATACATTTCAGTTTACGTAGTTTTAATTCCAATCTCTACTACATATTTTAACGGATTAGTGTTAAATAGTAATCTATTGAGGTTGTTGTAGTAGAAGAGAACTGAATTTAGTCTTTCTGCTTTTCTAGATACCCTGATGTTGGAGTTGAGGCATTGAAGGAAGCCACTGGATTAATAAATGACATGCAACTGAAGAGAATTTTTTCATAGAAGTAACTTAATTGAGCTGGTTTCTCCTTGCTTTCTTTTTTACTTGGTATGTTTTACCATTTGTTGGAGCGATCCATCATGAAATTGTTTGTCTTGATATTCCTCCTGTGACATTATTCATCTTTTGCATTAAAGGTTTTCTATAAATCATTTTTAGGTCTCAAGGTATCCATATTCAACCCTTTGATTTCTTTATTTCCAGAATTTGAATTATCCATTTCAATCATTTTTTCATTGATGTGTTTAATTTCTCCATCTTGAATGTCCAATCTAAACTTTTATTCATAAATAATTTAATTAAATATTTTCTGCTATGTTTATGATGTCCCAACAATTTTCTCGACCTGTATTCCACTGTTATGTACCACTTATTTGTGGTTTAAACATGTTTAATATTAATATGGATTAATAATTTCTCAAAATAGGATTGTTTTATTGAAAATAACCATTGATAAATAGCGTCGTGCGAACGCACGGACGAGCACTAGTTATCTTAAAAATGAGGTGGGAAAACAAATTTCATAGATGTTGGAATCAGGTATAATTTGGCACAGTGATAGTCTTTATGCCGGTCCAATCATTCGTGTTAAAAAAAAGATGATAGTTGGCGAATGTGCATTGATTACCGCGCTTTGAACAAGTTAACCATACTGGATCGATTCCCCATTCCAGTTATTGAAGAATTGTTTGATGAGTTGGTTGGAGCAAAAAAAAATTCAAAACTTGATTTGAGGTTCGGATGAAGGCTGAGGATGAAAAAAACGGCATTTAAAACTCATGAAGGCCATTATGAATTTTTAGTTATGTCTTTCGGGCTTATGAATGCACCAGCCACTTTCCAATCTACAATGAACAGGCTTTTACGGAAGCAAATCCGGAAGTTTGTCTTAGTATTTTTTGACGATATAATGCTTTAAGACAGAACCTGGACAGCTCATCTTGAACATTTATCTGCGGTTTTTCAGAATTTTCATTCCGAACAGCTTAAAGCAAATTTGAAGTGTTCTTTTGCTCGATCTACCATTGAGTATCTTGGCCATGTTATAAACAAGGACGGGGTTCCATAGACCCTAAAAAAATTGATTCTGTCTTAAACTGGCCCACGCCACAGAATGTCAAAGGAGTACGTGGTTTTTTAGGGCTCACCGGATATTACAGAAAATCTATTGAAGGATATGGAAAAATTGCAAAACCTTTGACTGAACTCACCAAAAAAAAAGGTTTTCATTGGACCAAACAAGCAGCACGGTCTTTTGATGATTTAAAGACTCGTATGACTACTGCACCCTTGTTAGCTCTTCCGAATTTCTCTCAGCCCTTCGTGATAGAGTGTGATGCTTCCAGAAGAGGGATTGGGGCAGTATTGATGCAACAAGGCCGACCAGTTGCCTACTACAGTAAAGCTCTGGCAGATTCAAATCTTTCTAAATCAACTTATGAGAAGGAGATAATGGCTCTTGTCTTGGCTGTAAATCATTGGCGACAGTACTTGTTGTGCAAACATTTTGTGGTTTATACTGACAATAGGCTTTGAAACACGTGCTCACCCAGCACATTCCAACAATTAACCAACAGTGTTGGCAGGCTAAATTGTTGGGTCTGGATTTTGAGGTTATTTATAAACCTGACAGAGTTAACCAAGCACCAAGCTGCAGATTCACTGTCCAGAATTTTTGATGGTGACAATATGAATGTTTCCAAATAAACTCTACTTTGTACAGCAATTTCTGAACCTTTTTGGTTGGAAGTACCCGTTATCCAAGCAGAATTACAGCAGGATTCAGCCCTTAACAAGTTGATACACACTCTTCAAAATGGTGCAGAATCTGTTCCTCGATATTCCTTACAGGATGGCCTTTTGTATTGTAAAGGCAGAATGGTTTTGTCTAAAACTTCTATGTTGATACCAAAGTTTTTAGCCTATTATCGCTCTTCCGCAACAGGGGGACAAGCGGGTTTTCACAAAACATATAAACGTTTGGCTTCTGGACTGTTTTGGAAGGGTATGCCACGGGACGTATTGCATTTTGTACGCATGTGTGACATATGAGAGCGGCAAAAGTATCAAGCCATGACCCCAGCTGGTTTGATGTGATTATGGTAGTCGTGGACAGGTTGTCCAAGTACTCCCACTTTGTGCTTTTACGACATCCTTATACAGCTAAGGCCGTGGCAGAAAATTTTGTTAAGCAAATTGTCTGACTACATGGAATTCCTCATTCAGTGCTTAGTGATCAAGATCCCTTGTTTGTTAGCAATTTTTTGAAGGATATTTTCAGTCTAGAGGACACTCATCTCAAGATGAGTTCCGCCTACCACACCCAAACGGATGGTCAAGCCGAAATTGTTAATAAACGTCTACAGACCTACCTCCGGTATTTTGCTTCCGAGCGGCCACAAACTTGGGCTCAGTGGATACCAATGCCATGGGCTGAATATTGTTATAACATTGTCGAACATTCTTCCACCAAAATGACTCCCTTTGAGGTAGTTTATGGTCGCAAACCGCCCACTCTCAGTCGTTTTGTTCCTGGGGAAACATGGGTGGAATCAGTAGCTCAGATTTTACTTGAACGAGATGAAGTATTAGATCAACTTTGTCAGAATCTCCATCATGCTCAGCAGCTAATGTCACGTTTTTCCAATCGACACCGGCGGGGTGTGAATTTTTCTGTTGGCAATTTGGTTTTCGTCAAGCTCCGTCCAAATGTCCAGACTTTGAAGTCTAAAAGGTTGTGTCCAAAGCTTTCCCCTCGCTATTATGGGTCATTCCAGGTCCCTTCTCGGTTGGGAGCCACTGCTTATAAGTTGAAGTCGCCACCAATTTTTCATTTGCATCCGATATTTCATGTTTCACAGTTGAAACGTGCCGTGGGAGATTATCCTGTACCTGCTACTCTTCCAATGCTTTGGGACAGTGGTTTGGATTCTGTGATTTGGCCCGCCAAATTATTGCACACATCAACAGCTTCCTTGCCACGTCACAAAATATCACAACTGACTACTTATTCCCACACCGACTTTGATAGGTGTGTAAAATAGGAGGCCGTGTACCCGCATCAACACAAGAGGCCAACTCTTCACTAATGATTCCTCCCCTTCCAAAAGGAAACTTGTCCCCAAGGGAAAAAGCTGGAAATTGCTGGGAAAAAGACTCGACATCTTCCCAGGTTGACTCCTTGAGAGGTAAATCTTCCCACTGTATAAGGCACTCACCAAGCGGTTAGAGTGCCTATAAATGTTTTAAGTCTTGTACTTTTGGGGAGACGAACAGAAATAACAAAACTGTGGGTCAGCATGCTGTGGACTGGGAGAAACTTCTCTCAACGCTCCTGAGGTCAGAAGCATTGAGAGCTACGGGTATCAAGAGGGGGGGCAATCTCCGGTGCCTGTCATTCTTTCTCTACTATCTTGTCGCAGCAAAACTGCTGCAGCTGTAAGTGTAGTTTGCTGGGAATATTACAGTTGAATCTTTCTAGAACTGTGTAATTCTTATTTTTTGTTACGTAACACATGCTTTCATAAACTGCACACGTGTTGAATTCATGTCTAAATCAACACACATGGGATGAGATGCATCCTTCAAATGCTTGCACCCCCATATTTAATTTTCATTGTGAAAATGCTTCAAATTTCAAAAATCCCATTCAAAATGACAGATACATTAGAAGAATGTGCTCTTCCTTGTATAAAAAATTATCAAAAGAAGCTGAAATTAAAAATCATAAAATCCTGTGAATGAGTGCACTTTAGATCGGCAATGGATGTTATTCTATTCCTTCAATGTAGGCAGGTCCTCTTGTATGCATTTTTCATATCACTTTTCAGGATAGATCGTATGCTATGCCCCTAATTGTACTCTAGGATTGTACATTATGCTCATTACTCTTTTTCTACAACAAAATTTAAACGATTCCAGTGACCATAATTTTTCTCTTTCTGTTTGTTTCATCAAACAAAAAAGTACAGCCTAATATAGGTTAACAATAACGTAGTTAAAACAAGAAAAAAAGGACAAAAAAATGTGAATTTAATAAAAGAAATTAGTGACTTAGACGAGCCAAGACAAACAAATAGAATGTTGATTATTGCATAAGCTGTTAAATGAAGACGAGAATGTGGAAATTTTTAGTCATATTGCCATGTTTTGATCCTCAAGCAAGCTATTTTGTCAAACTGCCAAGCAAATTTTAGGGCCCATCATGCAGCAGCGTTTTTAGAGCAGGGACACTTAAAATATATATATATATAAATAACTCCCTAATTTATTTTTCAAAGGATTGTTACAGAGAAAAGTTTCCTAAGTGTCTCATATGGTGCTATCATTGATCTAGAAATCCACGACACCAAGCTACATTAAAATATCAACACCATGTAAACTCAAACTCGCCTTAAATGTTTCCCATAGTTGATAATTACATATTTTCTCATTTTTTATCCAGACAAAAGTGTTGCATAAAATGGATCTGGGCTCCAATAAAGTCCAGTTCCTTCACAAAAAAAGTTAAAATCAAATCTGTATAATGAAGGGATTATAAACCAGTCCATAGCTCCACCAGTTTTTCCCATATTAAGGGTGAAATTTGCCATATTTTTTAAGAAAATTTGCAAGTATCACAACCCAATTAGGCTCCGGCCCAATTACAGCACTAATTTTTAAGCAGTTTTTAAGGAAACTTTTTAAGGATATGTATCATAATTCTGTCCAACCCACATTCGATCTGTGGCTTCCAAAACCCAATTTATTTCTCACTCACTCTTCCTTTCATATTTATAGATTATTACGAGGTTACCTGTTTCTTCAGCATCTGAGCTGCATTTAATTCATATTTAATCTGGGCATCTAGACGGCAACGCATAGCCACTATCTCATCAGGTGATGCATTTGCCATCTTTTCACTAATTTCAGACATCTCCTCAGGGCGGCTGTGCCTCAATTGTTGCGCGGCAGTCCTCAAATCTGCAGGTGTCATTTCCTTCATGCTTTCCGAGGCCATCTTCATCAGTTCGGGATTAGCCATCATCTGATCAGTAACATACAATGATCGTTACAATAATTAAAAACGCAAAGGATCAAGAAGAGACATTGTGTGAGAAGAACAAGCCGATATAAGACTTGACAGGGTGAAAATCCTTTTTACATCTCATATATTTTTTCTATCTTTAGTAGGATGAGGGTAAAAAAATACCCAAAATGTTAAGACCGTGCTAAACATGAAGCATGACTAACAAAGATAAACTGATGCTAGCAGATTTGAGCACTCGTCACTAGAGAAAAAAATAATCAACGATCATTGAAATCACAGAGCAAAACAGCAGTGTATTATAGAAGCCTACCTTCACGAACTGTGCTTGTTATCAAGGTCTAGTCAACAATAGCATTCCAGTACCAAAATTCACGTAATAATTGCATTCTTTCCCATCGAAAGGTAATTGACACACACACAGATGAAGGGGAAATTATGGTTTGATGAAAAAGTAAGGTACCGATGAACCGTGAAAAGAGGGGAGAAGGGTACGTTGGACTCGCAGCTAAGTGAATGGACAGTAACGATGTCCCGGGATGAGAGAAACAATTAAAAGCAAATCAAATTGAAGATAATTTTGTCGTCATCGGCACAGGATTATAAATGAAACGTCGACAGCCGAATAAACAACGAAGAATAGCATGGAAATAACATGGAAGAATAGGCGACCTGCTGTTGGATCTTTGCCAAGTCATTGGGCGACATGCGACTCATCTGCTCCTGCGCAAGCTTCATCAACTCGGGATCCATCATGCCGTTTAACATTCTCGAATTGCAGCACTTCTTTCAGATCCCAAATGAAGAAGATAAGCAAGCAGAACCAGAGAATCGAGGAGGAGGAGACCGGTGAAGGCCTGCAACTCACGAAGGGTATCGGAGAAATACAAAATGGGGGACAGTTACGGCTGGATCAACGGCAGCCCACCAACAACCATGAAATTGGCCTGCGGGATTGAAGGTTGGGGAAGTGGATTTTAATGGAGACTCGTGTTAAATTACGAACGTCGCCCCACTCGTCTGGGTTGGGAATCCCAATAGATGGATTTATATATATATATATATATATTACTGTAATATTTATAATATAGATTTATTATTTGATATTTATTAATAATATAAATATACATTATAATATAAATATAACTATTGAAAGTATTGTCTTTTAAATTTTATTATAATGCAATTCGTATATATTGTATATTATTCATGCAAAATCATTATATAAATATATATATAATTTTTATCATGATATTGATTTTATATAATATTGATTGTATATATTTATAATATGACACTTATTAATTAAACTACAGATTTCATAGGCAAATTTCCACATGAAATTTCCACTTGAAATTTCAATGAAAATATATTAACGCAAATAAAAAATGTAAATTTTCACTGGAAAATTGCATTGAGAATTTACACTTTAACTTTTAATGCAAATTTCCATTGGATTTGAGTGCAAATTTCGATTTAAATTTCCAATGGAAATTTTCAATGTATATTTTTCACTAGATAGTTTCATTCAAAAGTCATAATGCAAATTTGCACTAAAAATTTCCAACAAAATATGATGAAAATCTTCAACGCAAACTAAAAAAACACAGACACGGACACGCATACAAATACAAATATGCATGATAATATTAAATTATAAATTTCAAGTGGAAATTGTACTACGGAAATTTTCAATATGTATATACAAACATCCAAGTAATTTTGCATTGAAATTTGTTGTTTTACATTTACATTGTAAATCTCTACTGATATAAATCTATATTGAAAATAGTCAGTGCAAATTCACATACATACATGTATATTTACAAATAAAAATATACAATATGATTTTCAAGTGCAAATTTACACTGAAAAGTATCATAATTCCATTGGAAATTTCCAATGAAAATTCACAGTGAAAATTTATAGTTACCAGTGGAACCTACGTCTGTTGAAGCAGGAGCATTCCTGGCATGATCTATTTTCAGTGTTTTTCAACATCCATTACATGTTGAATCTCTCGGGGAAAGATTTGGAATGTATTTTGGTTCTCTTTCACTCTCTTGGATCATAAGATGACATCTAGTTATCATCAAATACATTTTGAAATTTCGAGTGCTAATATACAAAAATAAAAACTGAAATTTGCAATGGAAAATTACAATGAAAATCTGAAAGAAAATTTTCATCTTAAAACTTCAGTTTGAATTTCTATTAAAATTACAAGTGAAAGTATATTAATACACAAATAAACAATGCAAAATTCCAATGGAATTTTCCACTGGAACTTTCCATTAAAACTTCCATTGGAAATTTTCAGTGTTTATTTCGTACACATCATATTAATCACATTATAAACATAAAGCTTATTTTTCGGTGGGAATTTATAATACAATTTTTCAATGTATGCATACATAATATATTAATATATAAAAAACAATGAAAATTTTTGCCGCACATTTTCAATGCAAACTCGCACCGACAAATTTCACTACACACTTCCACTAGAAAATTATAGTTCAAATTTCCAAATGCATTTCCATAACACATTTTCAATACATATTTTCCACACATCATATATTTCCCAATATAAATATACAATGTATTTTTTGAATGAAAATTTACAGTGAAAATTTCCAATAAATAAAAAAACTTTGAAAATTTGATTATCAAAAAAACAATTTTTTAGTACAAATATATTAATATATAAATAAGCAATGTAATTTTGCAATAAAAACTTACAATGCAAATTTCCAATGTAAATATTCAGTGCAGGATTTCATAGGAAATTTACAATGCAAATTTCCATCACTTAAAATTCTAATACAAATCTTACTAATACATAAATAAAAAATATAAATTTTTATTGGGAATTTGTATTGAAAATTTGCACTATAAAGCCTTTAGTGGAAATTCCCATTGGAAAATTTTAGTTCAAATTTCCACTTAAATTTCCAATGCAGATTTCTACTCAGTTTTTATTGTAATTATACTAAAAAATTTATTACACAAATTCTAAAATAAATGCTTGTTTACATTTTTAGTTCAAATATATTAATGCATAAATAATGCACTGAAAATTTGAACTGAAAATTTACTATGGAAATTTCCAATGCAAACTTCCACCGAAAATTTTCAATGCAAACTTCCACTAGAAATTTCTAAGGCAAACTTCCAGCGGAAATTTGCAGTGCAAACTTTCACTGGAAATTTGCAGTGCGGATTTCCACTGAAAATGTTCAGTGCAGATATCCACTGAAAATTTTCAGCTCAAAATTCACTTAAAATTACAATTTAGATATACTAAAAAATTTATTACATGAATTCTAAAATAAATGCTTGATTAAATTTTCAGTTCAAATATACTACCACATAAATAATGTACTGAAAATTTGAACTGCAAATTTACTGTGGAAATTTCCAGTGCAAACTACCATCGGAAATTTCTAGTGCAAACTTCTATTGGAAATTTATAGTGAAAACTTCCACTAGAACTTTCTAGGGAAAACCTTCACTGGAAAATTGCAGTGCAAACTTCCATTGGAAATTTACAGCACAAATTTCCACTGAAAATGTTTAGTACATATATCCACTGAAAATTTTCAGCTCAAAATTCACTTAAAATTACAATATAGATATATTAATACATAAATAATAAATGTAAATTTCCATCAAAAAATTCCATCAAGGATTTACTTTGGAACTTTTAATGTAAACTTTCACTGAAAACTTTTACTACAAAGTTTCATTCAGATTTCAAATGCAAGTTTTCAATGCATATATCACATTAACCGCTTTCATTTAATATCTAAAGTGAAAATTTGCACTTAAAATTTCCATTCAAATTTCAATGTATTATATTTATATTTATCTTTATTATTAACACATTAAAAATATCTTTATTATTAATATTTAATAAAAACTCATATTAAAATGTTATTTAATAAAAAATGTTATTAAATATAAAATACTTAATTTAAATATATTGATTAGATTAAAATCCGATGTCACGTAATTTTTTTAAAACGTTTAAAAATATATAAACATAAACTAACGTATCATATTTTTATTTATCTTTATTATTAATATTTTATAATAATAGTTTTTATTAAATGATTTATATTTCTCTTTGTTATTAACATTTTATTATAACCTTTTTAATTAAACATTCTCTGGTTATAATTTATTTAAAATCATTTACACGTGAGGAAGAACATAATTGTCCAACAGTTTAAAATTAATTAATTTGATTTTTAAATAACACTTTACCTGAAAAGCGGATCGACTACCACGATTTCATTTTTCTAGGTAGGGGGTCATCCCACCGTGTACTTAAGCCTCATGTCCATGTGCCAACCTAAGACAACAATTTTCCCCAATAGATAGGCTCTCTACGCGGGTTAAGAATACTCGGTTATCATTTTAACCAGATATTTCAATACATCCACATTATTACACACATGAAGTTTTTATTTAGCCCTGGGATTATTTGGGCAATACTAACGGATTTTTATTTTTTTGAATCCTTAAGATGAATTGATTTTTGGCTGTCGCGACTCCAGCGATTGTAGTGATAGTGACGACTCTGACGATTGTGGTGATAGCGATGACTCCGACAATAATGACGACTCCGACGACTCTAGCAATTTTCGGCGATGACTTCAGCGACTCCAAGAAGTTCGACGATACTGATGAGCCCGCCGAACATAGTGTCGCGTTTCCCTCAAACCTCTTTCCATGCAAAGGCGCGATCTGTCTTCCCCAATAACTGCAGTGATTTCAGTGGCTCTTAGTCTCATTCCCGGACACTGATTTTTATAGAAAACAAATACCAATGGTAGAAGAAGGTGACATAGATTATCTATTTATATTGAAATCTGTATTGTCCTTATCAGTGAAAAATCTCTTTTTCATTTCGGAAAAACTAAATGTTCTACTGTTACAATTCCTTTTTAACACATCTCTCTTATTTGTAGTTTTCTTTAAATGTTTTCTGTCTATATTTTTTCAATTCTAAAATCATATATTTATAAGACACTACATCTTGTGAGAATAGAGGACAAACAAACTATTTTACTATTTTACTGATGAAACTTCCATTGTAAATTCCATTGGAGGTTCCATTAAAACCCCCACTGGAAGTTCTATTGGAAGTTCTACTGCAAGTTCCATTCCAAGTGCCACTGAAAATTCAATTGTGTGTGTATTTTATATGGAATTCACTCTGGAACTTATTGTTGAAATTCCAGTGGAACTTGTTGTGGAGATTCCATTAGAACTTCTAGTGGAACTTCTAGTCCTATTCTAGGAAGAGTACCTTAAGTTTTGACTGAAACCTTTACTGTAACTTGTGGAATCCTCAAACAAACAAGTTTTCTATTGTACTATAATTTTTATAGGATTGAGGAGGGGATTTTTTTATTGTTATCCATTGGAACTTACAATCCAGTTTCCACTAAAATTTCCAGTTGAGCTTCCATTGGAACGTCCATTGGAGGTTCCATTGGAGGTGCCACTGGAACGTCCACTGGACCTTCCACTGAAACTTCCATTGGAGGGTCCACTAGAACTTCCAGGCTTATTCTAGCTGGTTATAGTTCAAAGACACCTTAATTTGAAACCTATACTATAATTTTTGGAATCTAAAAAAACATGTTTTCTATATTGCAGTGAAATTTTTACAGGATTCAACATAGAATTTGGTTCTGTTCTTTCCCCACTAGAACTTCCAGCAGAACTTCCAGTCCTATTATACCTTATGTTATGACTGAAACCTATTTTGTAATTTTTGTAATCCCAAAAAAACACATTTTCTATATTCCACTGAAATTTTTATAGGATTCAGTGGGGGATTTTGTTTTGTTCTTTCCCCACTGGTTCTATTGGAACTTCCAATAGAACTTCCAGTGAAACTTTCAGTCTTATTATACCTTAAGTTATCACTAAGGTCTGTACTGTAATTTGTGGAATCTAAAAAAAATGTTTTTTATATATTCCACTGGAGGTGCCACTGAAACTTCTATTGGACCTTTCTCTAGAACTTCCACTGGAACTTTCACTGGAACTAAAACTGGAGGTTCCACTGGAACTTCCAATGGAGGTTCTACTAGAACTCTCACCAGAACTTCCTGTCTTGTTCAAGCTAATAAAAATGTAAAGATAACTTAAGTTGAAACCTATATTGTAATTTGTGGAATCCCAAAAAAACATGTTTTCTATATTGTAGTGAAATTTTTATAGGATTCAACAGAGAATTTGGTTATGTTCTTTCCCAACTCGAACTTCCAGTGGATCTTCCACCGGAACTTCCAGTGGATCTTCCACTGGAACTTCCAGTCCTATTATACCTTATGTTATGATTTAAACCTATAATATGATTTGTGGAATCCCCCAAAAACATGTTTTCTATATTCCACTAAAATTTTTACAGGATTCATTAGGGGATTTTGTTATGTTCTTTCCCCACTAGTTCCACTGGAACTTCCGATGGAGCTTCCATTGGAACTTCCAATCCTATTATACCTTAAGTTATCATTGAAATATATACTTTAATTGGTTATATTCCATTGGAGGTTCCATTGGAACTTCCACTGGAACTGCCACTAGAGGTTCCAATGGAACTTCTAGTGGCGGTTCCACTGGGACTTCCAGTGGCGGTTCCACTGGGACTTCCAGTGGCGGTTCCACTGGGAATTCCAGTGGCGGTTCCACTGGGACTTCCAGTCGAGGTTCCACTGGAACTTCCAATAGAGGTTCCACTGGAACTGTCAGTAGAGATTATATTGGAACTCCCACTGAAACTTCTAGCCTCGTTCTAACTAATTACAGTGAAAAGCTAACTTAAGTTGAAACCTATACTATAATTTTTGGAATCTAAAAAAACATGTTTTCTATATTTTAGTGAAAATTTTATAGGATTTAGCAGGGAATTTGGTTATGTTTTTTCTGTAACATCTTGAGATTTTGTGATTTTTTTCAAATAAATTTAATCTTTTCTATATTTTTCACTACACAAAATATCGAGTTTAGTTTGTGTTACACACAACACTGAGTTTGGTTTGTGTTACATGAAACACCAAGTTAATCTTGCACTACACACAACACTTGGTTAGCTTGTGTTACACACAACACTGAGTTTTAATAAAACCATGATATATTATTAATATAGTTATTTAAACGATACTGTTATAACCTAACTGTTAAACTTAGTAAGATGAATAGTAATAAATAACTTTTAAAAATACTATGTATAATTTTTCTATATAAATAAAACATATTTATAAAAAAGTATTTAACTTTCATTAAAATCTTTATATGACTCGAAAATACTGTTTTCTCAAAAAAATGATTTTTGTTTCTTTTTGTGAACATTAATAAAATTAATTATTGAAACTTCTAGAAAATTATTTTTATAAAATAAACTTCATTTTTAAAATCATTATGTCAAAACTATCTTAATGTGAATTTTTGGGATTTTTCTGAAAAGTTCTATTTTTTATTAATAGTGAAAAATACTGAATTTTAATTGAAAACTGCCTTTTCGTTTAATTTATTTATAAAGTTAAATTATATTTTAAGTTAGTTTTAAAGTAAAATTAGTTCAATAATACATTTATTAATCCAATTTAGGTCATTTTAATCAATTTTGTATTGAATTTTGATATGAAAACTTTGTGAACTTTTGAACATTTTCTCTTTAAAAACCCGCTTTCTCATTGTATCTGTGAGATTAATCTTAAATTAAAATTTCCCACTTATGTGAATGGAATTTGAAAAAATTAATTTCATGTTATTAATCAGAATAATTTATATTATATAATAAGGTCAACTTAATTTTTGACCAAAATGAATAGTAAAAGCAGTAAAAATTATTTACCGTGGTTAAGGTAAAAATGATTTTATCAGGGGTTAAACTAAAAAAATAAGGGTAAAAAATGACCCAAAACTTTTTCAAACCTCATTGTTTGGACATATTTAGACCTTATTAATTATATTATTGATATATTTACACTATTGGGTCCTTTTGACATGAAAAAATACAGTTTAAATTCTCTCTTTCAAAAACATTATAAGCGTGTCACTCACCTCACTTATAAAAGGCTACTCATTCTCTTCTCTAATTCACACATTCAAACCCTTTTCGTTTGGACAATACCTACCCAAATTACTTTCCAAATCACCTCCTATCATACTAGAGACCTTATTTTGGACATAAATATAACCAAGGAAGGATTTTAGTGCAAACCTAAGGAGGATACCCCAAGAAGAGGCAACGTTCATCAACGAGCGTTTTTGTTGTATTTCTTCCTCCAGCTCATTCAATTGTTATTATACAATGTTGATATAATAACCTAAGTGTCTTAAATATACTAATATATTTTTATGTTAAGTTAATTACCTACAACCATCTCCAATTTCATCAAATAGGTTACGAAATCATCGTTCGTGTGTACAACGAACCACCGCCTCGCGAACCGATGTCATTCGCTTTTCCATTACCACCTCTCAAGGTTGGAAATAATGATGATTTTATTGTTTGTATATGATATTTATGATATAATTATGCTTCTGGAATTATGATATCACACATACCTTCATGCTTTCCATTTTTTGGGAACACGATAACGTCGCTCGTGTGTATGGAGGACTATCGCCTTGCAAAACAATGTGATTTATTCACGTTTTACATGGAAGGTATTAAGGATGTTTTTAATGAAAATATGTGATATATATGGTATAAAAATTATTTTTTAATGATACTATATCATTTTTCTTTCTTTCAATCCAATAATAAAATGGTAACAACGTTCATGCGTACGTACAACCTACCATCTCCATGAACAATGTATTTCATTTTCTATCACTAAATTTTATAGGTTACTATAAATACATATATATTGAATATATATTATAATTATATAATGGTTATAATTATGGATATTATGTAACCATTATCAAAATAAGAGGACCAAAAATATAACAAATCAAAACATATATGAAAAAACAAAGTGGTTATTACCTGAAACGTAACTTTAACATGAAATTATTAATAAATAGGTAATAAAAGGTCACAAGAAAATAATATATGGTATTAAATATATAAATATTTTTCTTTAATAGATTTATAATAAACTTATATTTCTTATATAATAGGTTTAAATTTGTGCAACGGAAGTCAAGACTTAAGGTAAGGGATTTTTGTCTCACTTTTTACTTCTGTGAGACACATGCCCACCTATTTATTATGTGGTGTTTATACTGACCATGAATGTATATTATGATTATTATACTGATAATTATTGGGATTTATATATCAATTTTAGGATCTTTATTTCATGTATTTTACGGTTCAAAAGTTAACAAATCGGTAATATATTTTTGTCTCAATTTTCCTTCTTTGAGATGTACGTTATGTCATGCACCTAAATTACTTAACGAGGTGTATATACAACCCCTTTGAAATAATATCATGAATTTATTTATATTAATGATATTTTAAGTTCCATTTTATGTTATTCCTTCATGGGTCTTACGATTCAATGTTACCAAAGTGGTAATGATTTTATGTTACAATCTCATCGTTTATCGAGATTGTTTATGATTATGCTCCTGATGATAAAATATTATGATCCATATCTCAAGAAACTAATTAATTTTATTATACTCTGGTTATTAATTACATTTTTAAATAATATTACATTTTTCCCACTCTTTGGTACTTAATATAATTGAAAAAATGTTTTTAAGAAAACCCAACTTTATTTATCTCTTTGGTCGAAAATATATTTTCTTCAAAAACCATATCTTCTAAAAATGTTTTCAAAAATGTTTTATTATTATCCTATGAATTTTAAAATAAATTTTTACCCATTTTTTAATTTTTATAAAAATATTTTGAAAGTAATATTCCTTTCATTTTCCAAACAATGCCCGTTTGGCTTTTACCGAAAATGTGAAAGGAATATTTGTCTTAACGTATACGACATGAACAAAACTTCTCATAATCATGACCATTATTTTAATTGAATATTACTTTATAAGTTTTAAATTTTATTTTCAAAATATTTTATGTTTTAAAAAAAGTTTTTCAAAGCAGAATGGATATTTTCCTCAAGAAATGTTTTAAATGATTTTAAAGCTTCCTTTATAAGTTTTCAAGATTATTTTCAAAGAAAAGGATTTTCAAAATGTTTTATTTTTTTAAAAAAATATTTTCAAAGGAAATATATTTCCTTAAAGAAACATTACAAGTGATATTTCAAAATCATTCTCCATCTAAGATAATATCCTTGGATATAACTTATGCTTTGCTGGGGATATGAACTAAGGATACCATTATTATTCTTTCTCTGAATGTTTTATCATGAAAATATGTTTATGAAAACTATTTGTATTCCATGGGTTATACCATGATAAAATTCTTATTAAGCACTCTTCTTTATCCACGGGTTATGCAATGATGTAATGATGAAATGATTATGAAACCTGTCTCTTTTCCACAAGTTATGATATTATGAAATATTTATGAAACCCATTTTATTTCATGGATTATGATATTATGAATGTTTTATGATATTATAGAACACATATGTATAATTTTCATTATGTGATGGGTGGGACCTATATCTTTCTCCAATGCATTGGGTAAAGATGGATAACTCATGAGTAAACATGTTATGCATGAACCCGATTACATGTTTGCAGTGTTATGGGTGAACCTGATTACATGTTCACAATTTTATGCATGAACTTGATTACATGTTCACAATGTTATGAGTAAACCTAATTATATGTTCCCAATGTTGCGTGTTAACCCGATTACATGTTCATAATGTTATGCATGGACCTGGTTGCATGTCCATAAGTTTTTACGAGGGCCTGATTTTATGTCCTTAATATGATGAAAATGTTATAAGCTGATGTGTATGCCCCAAATCTATATCATATGAAAATTTTATGCTCTCATGGATTATTTTCTTTTATTTGTTTTATGATTAATGTCTTATGAACTACTAATATTTATCCCATGACTCAAGATTATGATCTTTGATATGTAGGGTGTGGTTTTAAAATGTCATTATCATGTTCTCATACCCATATTCTCCTGATATTCTTATGTATCTCCCTTATTTACTCTTAATGATAATATGAGCTCACCCTTTCTTATGTTTCCTTTTCCTAAGTTATGAAGAAAGGTTTTTAAGTAGGAGTATTAAAGGGGAAGATCTTTATGGGAGATGTTAGGACCAAGATGATGATGACGATTATTTTTTTCAAGTGTTATCTTTTGTTTTCAAGAAAAGTTTTTAAAGAAATAAAATCACCTCACTTTATATTTGGTGAAAATTGGACTCAAAAAATGTTTTCAGAAAAACAAAACTCACTTTGTTTCAGAAAGTCCATCGTATTAAGAAGAAGTGGGTTGAAAGAAAAAATTATGATCTAACCCACCTTAGGTACCGTATGGAAGGAGATCATAATGAGGAACTAATCATAATTGGATTCAAATTGAGTCTAAAAATAAAGGATCAATTTTTTTGAGGAAGAATCTTTCTAGAAGTAAATGGTTATCAAATTTAGTCTGAATTCGGTATGGAATAAGTAATCACAATGGGAGAATCAGAGTCTGTACGACTACAATGAATTAAATGTGGCGATGCTTTGATGATTTTTATTTCTCATAAATCATAATTAAGTGGTAAAACATATGATGCAAGCTTGATGAAAGAAAGGGGGAATGGAAAAGGTGATGCTGATCATATTCAGTTTGATTGAATCTAAATGAAAAGGAAAGGGTGTTGATGTTGGTGAGGATGAGGGAGAAAAAGTTCATACTGATGAATTTGTACCCAAAAAAATCGTACCCAGAATAATCATATCCAGGTGGAAGAGAAGAAATAGATTCCGCCATCGTATCTAGGACAATCATACTCAGGATGATCATATCCACGATAATCGTACTCAAAAAAATAATACTCTGGACAATCATACTCAATCTAATTTGGAAATAAATATGGTTGCTAAAGTTGAAAGCTATTGACATCGGTCCATTGTATTCATCATTTCATCATACTCAGGCAAAATGGTTTTCAACCAAGTCTGATGGAAAAAGAATTGAACAGAAGTCGATGAAAATCATAATGATAGAGACCAATCAACAATGTAGTCAACCATTTAAGATGGTTGAATGAATTTTCGAAGGAAGGTGTCACCACCCGTACCCCGGGGCCCATGCCATGATTACCCCAAGCCCACCTCCCGAAGGTCAGGGGATGGAGACTAGCGCTGAAGGCATCAATCTACAAGTGGGAGGAATTTTCCTGAATACCTGTATCTACACACACGCCCAACCAAGTCCCACACACTAACCAAAGAAAAACCAGTATACTAAAACAATACTAAGTACAAAGTACAACTAAAAGCAAGTGATCCAAAATACAAACCCAACAAAAGGAATGAAAACGATAAAGTACACAAAGGAAACTCTGATGGCCATCCATGGAAAACCCCACCTGGTCATGAGAGTAGTGTAGCTATTGGAAGACGAAGTAGAATTTCCTGTCAACTCGGTTCTATTGGGACCTGCCTGGTCCTATTCCACCAGGTCCACTATCGCAGCATCCATCAGTCTCGTCCCCCCGAGCACCTCTAAGTCCTGGTCCACCAAAGTCTCTATCGAAATGTTGATCATCTGCACCAGACACAACACGTGTGGATGAAGCCTGTGTAGGGGTGAGTAACAAAGTACTCAATAGGGACCCCAAAACAAAAAGGAAATACCACACAATAATCCTCAAAGTAAAGCACAAAACACAATATAGCTCACACCAGGTATACGTTTAGGGTAGTGATAGTGGAAACATCAGTCACAACATCGAACACCTCAGTTTTTGGAGAAATCCTCCTATAAAACGTATAGTGGGCCAATAAATTCATAAAGAAGTACTTTCCACTAACCTTGGACCGCTTAGGTACACCTCCCCACCACATACTGTGGGCTTGCTAAGTCACAGAGAAGTGCTTCCCACCGTGGGCCTGCAAAGTCACACAGAAGTGTTTCCCACTAATCTTGGCCAACTAAGGTACTCCTCCTCGTCGTGTACCATGGGCCTAAAAAGTCACAAATAAGTGCTTCCCACTGTGGGCCTACAAATTTATAGATAAGTGCTTCCCACTGGGCTATAGTCGAGTCATACAGATTTGAAAGTCAGCAGTCCTTAGGTCTTAGCCAACCGCAGGGTTCTGTACATAACGCGCTTGGGAGAACCGATCCTAAAGAAATTAGTCACATATCAACTTCCATTAAATTCACCATATATCATTCCAAAATATACACCTCATCAAGAGGGTCTTAACACCGCAAACAGCTCATCAATCGGACGCACAATTTTCAAGATACAGGCGTTTTAGTAAAAAAGGCTCGGTTGGATTTGAGTCTGATCCAACCCGGACATACAAAAACCACTTCCAAAACTCCTATAGAGTATCTTAGAAGAACCTCCTCATTGAAAGGGTCCTAATTCCACAGACGGTGCATCAATTAGACACCCGGTCTGCGAGTTATTAGCGTTTTAGTAACCAAGAGCCGGTTGCATCCGGGCCCAGTCCGACCTGGTCCGACCCGGTCGGACCCACCCGACCAACCCAACTCGAGGGTCCCACAAACCTCAGTTTTATATCGACCAACTCAACTTGACCTGGTTTAGGTCTGGGTTGGTCCGGTCTGGTCTGGCCAATGGGCCAGGCCCAATGACCCTCGTTGGACCCGACTCGGTTTGGCTGAGGGTCCACCCCACCGGGTCGCCCGACGACCCACTCTAGTTCGGCCCGACCCAAAGGGTGTGGGTCTGGCTTTCCGGAGCGAGTACAGCTTGCTGGAACAAGTTCGGCCCACCGGTGCGGGTTTGGCCCATTGGGCCGCGGGACCGGTCTGCTGGCTGGGGCGCGGCCCACCGACCTGAGGCCTGGCCGCATGATGCAGCCGGGGTGCGCTGCCCGACCAGGATGCAGATTCCATGCTGCATCTGGTCTCCTCTGACCCACGGGATGCCATAGGGCATCCACCTCCAGTCGTGATCGATGGATCGTGGCTTGTCCAACCGGCCGGGTGGCCCGAACGCGGGCCACCCTCCTCTACGCAGCGCCCCGCCTGGAACCACGTCCTCCGTTGCCGCGGCCTGATAGCCGCGGTCTCTAGCCACCGCGGTGACACACCGCTCCACCCGACAGCCAGCATGGCTGGCGGCCCTCTGTCCTACTGTCCGGCATGCGGCAGGTGCATTCTGCCACCGCCGGCGCGACAACAGATCCTTTGGCGGACCACCAGACGTGCGTCGGTGGTCCGTTCTTCATGCTACCTGCGTCTATGGCCTCTGGAGTTCTCCTTCTTCGATGTGAAGGCCTTAAATTACCCTCACCGTCATTTTGAGAATGCGACCATCAAGAACGCACAAGCAGAGGTGCTCGGGCCTTGTTCGTGTCGGCTCGGACCCTCCGCGTTAGAGGTTTATAATCAAGGGGGGAGGATCAGGGATTATTGTTTGATCATACAAGAATAATCTTAATCTGGGATAAAGAAATCCCCAATAGTGTTACCCTCCTGCATAAACGCACGAAGCACGAGTCAACCTATTTGTGGGTTGATCCGCATTCATCATTTCTAGAAAATAACTGGGAATAACATAAAAATCATTTAAAACCCCTACCTCGTTGATGTTCGATGCTGAAGCGTCTTTCCTTGAGAGTTCAAGGCATCGATATCATCCCTTTCCGGATCCGTTCTTCGAGGTTTGTCAAAGATGATGAAGATCCTCTAGTGTTTGTCGTTCTTCATTGGGGAGTAAATTCGTCGTAGTTTCATAAGAGAATCCTCCAAGTTTAATTCCAAAACCCCACACATTGGATTATTTAAAGAAAACAAAAAGTATAGTGATGTTGCGCCTATTAATAATGATCATTTAATGAGACACATTTAATGAGAAATTAAGGTAATAGCGTTGCGGTTTCAAATGATCCATTATTGACCCTCCATTAATGCACCTCGCCATCGCCTCGTTGCTGCACCACAATGTCGTCGTCCACCACCCAACGGTGAGAAAATAAATAAAATAATTCTTTTGAATTCTTTTGTTATTTTTCTTGAAAATTCTGAAAAATAACTTTTTCACTCGACCCTTACCGGCCGAAGTTAAGTCATTTCTAGGTGAATACCGGTGTTATGAATTCAATGGTGCCCTTGGATTTTCAATCCGAGCACCAGTTCAAAAGTTAGAAAATCTCGCTTGCACATTTACTAAACCTACCTTAAAAAAAGGTTCAAAAATTAACTTTCACCCTTGACCCACGCCGGTCGAGCTTAGACTTTTCCTAAGGGAAAACCGTCCCCATGAGATCAACGGTACTCTCGTATTTTCAATCCTATTTACCATTTAGGAGTTATAAGGATTTGAAGATAAAATAATTGTTACTCAATTATTTTATTCATGACCAAAAATTAACTTCCAATATTGGCCCGCGCCAGCCAATATTAGGGTCTGCCGAAGGAAATCATACCCTCAAGAGTTTAGTGGTGGTCTCAGATTTTTAATCAGAGTCACCATTCATGAGTTATAAGCATTTGAAAAATAAAATAATTTTATTTACAGTTATTCAATTTTTGGGTTTTTCTCACCAGAGGCCCGTGCTGACTAAAATTAAGTTGCGCCTAGGGTAAACCCGCTATCCTGAATGCAATGGTGCCCTTAGATTTCTGATCCGAGCAACCATTTAGTAGTTATTAAAAATTTTCAATAAGGCTTCTCATGCGTGCTATTTAAAGCTTAACATTTTTTGACGGATCATTCTGGGCACTCTGGGCCTCAGAATCACGTGTCGTCAGAGCATGCAGTCTCAAAATAATTCCATATAAAAAAATGCACAAAAATTTCAGGACATTATAGAAGGATTTGGAATTTTATGATAATGAAGAAATATAAACTCTAATTTATTTTCAAATATCTTTATTAAGTGGGTCAAGAGTTGAATTATGTTCTCTTTTCAAATGAATCAAGAGAATCACTGAAGAAAAGAGATGAATGTGTTTTCGAAGGGGAGTTTTATTTTTGAAGAAGCTATGTATTTCAAGTGGATCAACAGAACAATTGAATTTTTCAGAAGAATTCAATTTATTCATTTATATTCAATTGGTATAGATCATTATTTTAAAGAATTCAGTTTCAGAAAATCAGACTCAAAAATTGAAATCGGACTGGAAATTGAAAAGAAAGTATGAAGAAGATATGAAGGTTGAAGAAGATTTGATAAGATTAGATAAGAGTTGAAAAATTCATAAATACACTTGATATTTTAGGGGAAATAGAGATTTGGGTGAATTTATGTGAGTGGGAATTTTTTTTTGGGATTCCTGCCAAAACCTCTCAAGGGTCACCTATAAAAGGAGAAGTACTTTGTACTTTCTAACTGATGTACTATTCATCGCAAAAGAGAGAGATGATCCAAGTTTTTAGAGATAATAAGAAGGTTCTTTATTGATATTTTATTGAAGAAGTTTTTATAGAGAAGTTAAAGGAGAAGAGATAAGATTAAAACATTGTATTCAGTTGATCATCGTATCGAGCTAATAATCAGATCGGGATTTTCAGACTTAGAAGAATCATACTAAGTTTTTCATACTCATAATTGAAGTGGCACAGATTCATCTCTATTGTACTCTAATAAAGTGATATATTTTTCATACTGGGGAGAATCGTACTGGTAAGAATCGTACTGGGGATTATCGTACTGGGAAGATCTTACTTAGAAGAATCAGACTAGGAAAAAACGTACTAAGAAAATGGGACTAAGTTTTCCTTAACAAATTCTAGGAAGTTCTTACCATATTCTGGGTACAAAAGTGAAGAATTATTTTAAAAGGAACACATTTGTGAAGTTAAAAATAACCACGGGTAACATGTATTGTTACATAAATATTGTTCTACCCTATTTGTGCTAAGAGGGTGCACACACACTATTAGAACTATTTACATAGTGATACTTGAGTGAAAGGGTACATCCTACTCGTTGTAATCCAAGGATTGTTTTCTAGTGGATTGTGTGGTATTGGATTATTTACAAACCATACTAAGGATGTATCTATTCTTATTTAATAGTGAACCTTGTAAATCTATGTGTTTCTGTGGTTGTGTGTTTGATTTCCTCCAAAAACATTTTTTTGTTATTTTCAAAGACACTTTGTGGATAAGTGGTAACCTCACAAAACACTAAACACAAACAAAAAACCACCCAAATCCAAAATTCAAATACAATGAGACATCCGAAAAATTAAATTTTAAATTCAAAATCCTCCCACATGGACCCATCACCACCTCCACACCTCGAGCCATGCGATCTAGAGTAGTGAACCTCAAGCCGCGCCCCCAGAAAAATCACACCTTCATCATCACAAATTGCCGGAGAGAACTGGATGACTTCCCACCGCATCATCAAACCACCATTAAGGAGAACAAACCTCATCAAAATACCACCAAAATTATCTTGTCACCGTCGAAGAACACTGATTTCTGACACCACAATCAGATACGACACCCAAAACTAGACATAATTCAACATAATCCCAAACAAGAATCAACCATAACAAGCATCTCAGAAAAAAAACCTAAAAAACTTCACCTATGGAGGATGAAGAAACATCGAACAAAATCAAAAATCCATAAACCACATTTTGATGAAAGATATGTCGACTCTGAATTTGAGCCATCGTCTAAGGGCTCGTGCTTGGAGGGCCGCTATCTGCCAAACCACACACCCAAAACCTCTTCATACCACCACTACCATTCTGCCTTGGAGAGTCACCGAGGATCAAGAAATTAGAGCAGGGAAAGGGCTACCGAGGTCTCCGAATGCACATCATCAACGAGGCATAAAAACAAAGGCAAGCTGAATCATGAAGTGCCTAGAAACCGTCAATAACCAAACCACAAATCCCAAAACCTTGTTGTATCCACTGCTACAGATCCGACAAGGAGAGATGTAGAGGATCTTGAGGCTAGAGCAACAGATGAGTGACAAAGGTTTCTGAAAAAAACTTCTTCAAAATAGAAAAACCACACAAAAAATAAGGTGATGATGACAAAACTAGAAAACCATCACCCGAGCGGTCACAGAGGCATTGCCGAAGATGAAACCAAAGTAGAAACAAAAACAGGCACAAACAAGTCACGAAATAGAAAAAGGGGAAGAACCTATGAAGAAGCCACATGACAGGGCCAAAATAAGGCATGATATGGGAAATAAAAGGAATAAAATAATAAAAGGGAAAAAATGACACTGAAACGCGCCACCGAACCTACATCAAAGGGTTTCAGAGGAAATCCTAGGCAAAGCTGAGAGCAGGAGGGGGGAAGGAGTTGGGGGAGAAAAGAGCCATCATTTTTTTTGGATTTGTGTTTGATTTGTTTCAATAGGTAATTGAAATATTTAATATGAGGTTAAGGTTATTTAAATTGAAAAGAAACATAAAAGAAAAAAAGAAGTATCACTAATTCACCCCCTCCCCCTCTCAATGATACAACTATCCTGACTGGGCACTTTCAATTGGCATCGGTGGAGAAAGTTTCCTTCTCTTATTATTTATTGATGGAGAATTTGAATTATATGAACAATAAAGGTATTCTAGGTTTTTATGGAAAGAATTATCATATATTAAAATATTGAATGTTTCCTGACCTTATGTCTATTGGATATGATGTTCTTGAAGCTACAACATGTGGGTTTCCTCCTATTAATGATAAAGTTCCTCTAATATCTGTTGATAAGAAGAATCTTGAGAATGATGGAAGGTCCAAGAATTTTATATTATAATCACTTTATAAAAGTGAATTCTTGAGAGTGAAAGGTTTTTCCACAACCAAAGGTATATGGGACAAATTGAAAAATATATACGAAGTCAATACAAAAGTAAAGAAGGAAAATTTACAAATCTAAAGATTGAAATATGAAGATTTGAATATGGGTGGACATGAATTTGTTGGGGACTTCTTTACCAGGGTGAATAACATTGTGATTACTATCAGATGTCTTGATGAAAAGTTAGACGATTCCATAGTTTTTAAAACAATATTTAGAATCTTTCCTAATAAGTTTGATGTAAAAGTTTCTTCATCAGAAGACAAAGATCCTGAAACATTATCTCTTTATGATTTGAATATCACTCTTATCACTTATGAAATGAGAAGGGAGAAAGCTATGAAAATAAAAAAAAATTAATAGAGAAATTTATTTCAAGGTTTATAAGAAAGAAAATTCAAAGAAGATTCTTATTGAAGATGAAACTGATGATTCTGACTCCGAAAATTAGGTATGTAAAAATATTGATGATATTTTATCCTTATTTTCTAAAAAATTTAGAAGAGGTATAGGGAAATACAAAGGGAAACTTCATTTTATTTTTTTTGAATGTGGCGGCATTGGCCACTTTGCGACTAATTGTCCTCGAAGAAATAAAGAAGAGGATAGTGATGAAGAAGAAATAAATCCAAGAAGATCATGGAGGAAACAAGGAGATAAAGGAAAATTTAATTCCACAAGGAAAGAAAGAAAATTATTCAAATTCAAAAAAGAAGTTTCTTGTCTAAAGATGATGAAGAAGAAGACAATGATGTTACATTTGAAAAATCAGTTGAATATGGTATTGAAAATACTTTTATTGCAATAGTGAATGATGAAGAATTTAGAAGTAGTAGTTCTAAAGAAGAATAAACTCAATTTGAACATAATTTGAAATAAGAGTTGAAATAATTTCTGAGAAAGATCATAAGGCTTGAAAAGAAAAGAAAAAAATTGGAATATGAATGTTCCTCAACAAGTAATAAATAATTTTTTGCTGATGAGAAAGTAAGACTGATAAAAGAGATTAATTACTTGAAGAAATATCTTGAAGAATAAAAGAATCATAACGAGCATCTAGAGGTGAAGATAAAGAAAAAAGAATAAGATTTGTAATTTATCCAACAAAAACTTTCTAAATGAGAAGAGAAAAATACAAGTTTAAAAAACTATATCACTGAAGTTGGAGAATGTTTTCATAATTATAAACTTAAGAAGGTTAAATAAATGTTACCTTCAAAGGGTGATAAGAAAGATGGAGCTATTTCTGAGAATAAGAAAGTTGATAAATTTATGTATGTTGTAAGAACCTAGTTCTTATTCTTGAGGTACGAGTTTCTTCTTTTCCTTTTCCTTAAGTGTTTTTGAGAAAACAAGGGAAATGTGGGGAAAATCCCAAATTTATGGGTACATGATGTGTAATTTTGAACACATGTCGTGTACTTTGGCTGTGTGGGATGAGAATACAGGGCGTGTAGGCTTGTCGGCGATTAAGGGTGTAAAAACTAACTACATGCTGTGTACTTAGTAATACACGCCTTGTAATCAGTCGGCAGATGAATAGTGAGGCGGTGGAAAGTAGCCGTCAGAGGAATAGTTAAAAAGGATAGTACACACCGTGTACTTGAGAATACATGCCGTGTAGTTATGTTTTTTCGTTAAAAACAGGCAGTAGCCTCCTCATTCGATAGAGGAGGCAGAGGGCTCATCAGGAGCAGCGAGAGAGGAGGCAGAGACTTGGAGGAGCTCCTGATTGCTCACTGGGACACTGATTCTTCCATCGTCGGTCTCAGTTGAACCGCACGGGTAAGGTCTTACCTCTTCTTGAATCTTTACTTCTAATTATTTCCCTAAGGGAAGTTGTTTAGGTTTGAACAGGTAATCATTTATCTTAGATCTATGTCGTTCTTGGTTGTTTCGGGAGGCGCCTTTCACGTATATCGATCATAGGAGATCAAGGTAGGTGGTCTTGTGTTTAACTCCAACTGTTGAGTTGATTTTTGTGTACCGTTGTGCCACGCGCCCATGTTCGGGGTGTCGTATGGCTGAGACATTGACTGTTGAGATACCTAGAATTTCATAGGTAATCTAATGAATAAGTATAAACTACTGTTTGAGATCGTTACTTTGATCTAGGTCCACCCCGAGGGTTTGTTTCCTTTGTTTATCCATTTGGCCAGGATACTCGTGGATATTCCGTGGTTATAGCATGTTTTAAGTTTTCTTGAGAGGAAACATATATAAATTGCTTTCTTATGCGTTGGGCTCGGCCTGGTTACTTGATTTTCCTATGGAATTCCTGAGGGTAGTGTTTTGTTTAGCCTGAGGGAAATGTTTTGTTTAGCCTAAGGGAAACGTTTCTTATGCCTGTGGGTAGTATCTTCTGTTTCTGAGGGTGATATCTCATATGCCTGAGGGCAATATTCGTTATGCTTGAGGGCAGTCACCTGTGGGTTTCGTTTCTGCTTGTCTGAGGGTAAGGACTTGCATGTATGAGGACAATGTTTACTTTGAATATTCAGTGTGGTGATTTCTTATGTTGTACTTTCCAAGCTAAAGCACGGGCTTGGTATTATTATTATATTTTACTTGTTAGATAGCCTGTTGTGGTTTCTACTATGGAACTGGTATAGGAGATCGTCGGTCGAGGCCGAGTCTCGGAAAACTAATAATTTAATTATATTTAATTGTTAAATAATTATTAAAATGGAAATGTAACTATTAGGAATGGTGAATTTTGAGTACTTCCTAGTTTACTACATTTCATTATTGCACACAACTGTTGCACCTTTTCACTGACAGTTTGGCACAGGCCTTTGGTGGTTGCCTATTGGGATTTATTTCTCACACCCTGTTTCGGTCATGTTTTGGGCCCAAACAGATTATATTACTGTAGGTGTCGATAAGGATAAGGGTCCCTACACAGGTATATGATTGTTGCAAAGGAGTAGGAGAGCATGGGACTGAGCTTAGGCTTGCGATGCTGCTGTGTTCCTGTTGCACTGTTTTGGTTTTGTTTTGCTATACTTTGTACCTTGTGTTTTATTGTATCATATTGCAATGTATCCTGTTTTGGATGCTTTCTTAGAATTAGAGACATGTTGCATCATCATATATATGACTGTTGGTTATCTTTTACTTCAGTTTTGTTGTCCATTTCAGGTCTATATTGTTTACTAGTTCCACTTTTGTATGTTTATATTTTTTTTGCTGCACTACACTTTGACAAATGAGGGCATAGTTTCCCCACTATCAGTCCTAGGCCCTCACTACTAGTCGGTAGCCTCTGGAGTTTGGGGAAATGTGCTTGAGGTTATGTGACCAACCGGGTTCATGGCACCCGGATCCAGGACGTTACAAAGTGGTACCAGATGGAGGTTTCAATCCTCCGACCTATGGGTTATGGGCCCACATTGACCAGAATTTGGTGGATCATTGACTTGTTACCTTGTTTATAACATGTATAAGATGCCAAGCTTTGATTCGTGGGAAGTATGGGCCCTCACTGATCAGAATTTGGAACTTTGGTGTTCGTTTCAATGTTTTTCTGGGCTCCGGAGTAGTTTCTGAGGCTTACTGTTCGGAAAAACCCAGAATACACGCCGTGCAGTTTTGACTACATGCCATGTGTTCTTTTGTTTGGGAAGAAACTGTTTTTCTTAAGTACATTATGTTTACCTTATGTACACGCTGTGTAGTCTCTAACCATGTCATAGGCCGTGTGGGAAGAGACACAAGATAGGTAAGTTCTTGTGGGAACACGCCGTGTACCGGATGTACACGCCGTGTCGGATTGACCCTGTGTCCGCCCGTGTGACTAAAAACATGGATAAAGAAATCTTAGGATACACATTCCATGTCTGTATGGAACACGTCGTGTAGTGTCAGCTGAGTATCCATCCGTGTCACTAACAACATAGGCAGTTGAAACCTAATAAGTACACGCCGTGTAGTGTGAACCAAGTATCCGGATGTGTCACAAACACCACGGGTTAGTGAGGTTCGTCTAGTACATGCCGTGTTTGGAATTAACACGTCATGTAGTCTCGTTCTAAGGAGAACCATGTGGCTTACATGTGTAGAAGTACTTGGATAGGGAAAGAGAATTCAAGTACATGTTGTGTGTTATGAAAACACGACGTGTGTTTGGGGTGTTACACGACCAGTTCTAGTAGGAGTACACACCCATGTGAAAGGCTTAAAGGAAAACGCCATGTAGTAATTATACACACCATGTAGTCTTGTAAAACTTGAAGGATTTATTTCTCCTATTCCCTTCTTATGCTTCCAGTTTTTAGTCCTTGATGATCTTGATCTAAGGTGTGCATTTGACTTTGCAGAGTCATGCTGCCGAGACGGCCATGAGTTGTTCGCCAAGAGAGTGGTGATGATTATACTCCAAAGATGGTAGTCCATGGGCTACCGATGGATCATCCATCAGTGCCAGATGCAGCATCAGGAATTATATCGGACGCAGGCGTGGATGCGTAGTTCTGTGAAGGCTTCATGTAGTTTATATAGACCTTCCAAGGAGCACCACTAGTTTCCACATCTATGGAAGAGCTGAAACGTATATTCCAGCAGCAGCATCTGCCTACGTTTTCAGGGGATGGCGGACCATAGGCTGCAGAGTCATGGATGGATTCTATGCAGATGATCTTCAAGCATCTGGAGACGCCTCTTGGGAGGAGGGTCAAGCTCGCTACATACATGCTGTGTGATTACACCAAGAGATGGTGGGATGTTACCACCCATACTGAGCATCACCGATACATGGCGCGAGAAATTTTTTAGGCAGTCTTCTATGAATTTTTCTTTCTGGAGACACTAAGGGCAGATCAGGCTTGAGAGTTCATGAATCTGTAGCAGGGTACCATGTCAGTGATGGACTATTCTGCCCACTTCACTGAGCTACAATTTTTTTCACCTGTTCTGGTGGGTGATGAGATGTTGAAGGCTAGACGCTTTGAGGATGGTCTTTGATATGACATCCGAGAATTGGTGAATGTTTTCAGGTTTCCTAAAGTGTATGATATTGTGAACCAGGCATTGATTACTGAGCGGAACCCGTGGGAAGCTAGTGGTGCAGACCAGGGCGGTTCGACACCGGTCTCTGGTACTATTTCTACCGGCAAGAGGAAGAGGCAGATGAATTTCTCTCACAGTGGCAGTACTAGCCAGAAGAATTATTCAGGTGGCCAGGTAATGTGCTACCATTATGGTAAAGAGGGGCACAAGAGACCTCAGTGTCCATGAGACTTAGTGGAGTGCCGAGCTTGCAGCAAGATGGGTTATCTTCAGTATTTTTGCAGGGCGTTTCCACTAGTGACTAGTGAGAGGGGTTCTTTGCAGACTCCACATGCAAGAGTAGGGCCAACAGATTCTTACCAGTCAGGGAATTAGAATACGTCAGGACATTCAGGCCGAGGTGGTGGTCGTGGCCATGGTAGCCAGACACCAGGATCTCAAAGACAGCAGGGCGGGTCAGCTTAGGGTAGCCAAGCTGTGTCGTAGGGCCGTGACACTAAGCAGACATATGCAGTGCAACAGACCCAACAGGAGTAGGATCCCGGACCTTCCACTGTCAGAGGTACTATTCTAGTTGCTTCTGTTTTATCTATTGTACTATTCGATACTGGTGCTACACATGGCTTTATATCTATGCCAGTTGTGGAGAGCCTTGGGCTCTATGTTTCTTCTTTTTCAGATATCATGATGCTAGACACTCCGTTGGGAATTAGAACGCTAAGTGTGCATCATTGCAAGGAGTGCCCCATAGAGGTTGGTGGGTGATACTTTCTATGGGACCTCTATGTCTTAGAGATGGCAGCCTATGATGTCATTCTCAGGATGGACTGGTTGGTACCCTTTCAAGCCTTTGTAAATTGCTATCGTCATAGGGTGAGTTTCACGTCACCAGAGGGCGTAGAGTTTCTATACAAGGGCGAATGAGATGTCCAGGCGATCCGAGCTGGACCCGAGGGTTATTACATGCACCACATGCAAGGAATAAGTGGTGAACAAGGAATATATCTCATAAAATTCAAAAGTGAGGTGAGAAAAATCTATTTTACTTTGGAAAGAAGAGTTCTTTTGGAAAATCATTTGTATTTGTCATAAATATGGTTTTAAACATGTATATCCCAAAAAAGAAAAGTTAATGACATTGATATTACATTTTAGGCATAAATGATGTTCCACTTAAGTTAAATCATGTAAAAAGTGTTTTTAAAGAATCTTTAGAATTAAAACATTTTAAGGTGGTTTAAGGAATTCATTAAATAGATTTTAAAGTGCAAAGGCATGTTTGATTTCATAAAATCATAGATGAACCAAAATATTTTTTTCATGTTAAAAGTTTTGATTTTTGAAAGATAAATCTCACTTAAAATATATGATAGAGTGAACTTCAAAGTAGGTAATAATTCTATAAGTTCCTTGAATCGGGCTTGCATTTCGGAAGAAATTTTGAAAGATTATTTTAAAACATGTAACTCCCCATAAATTAAAGAAGGATTAATATTGGAACACATATATATAACATTAAAATAGGATTTATTAGGAGTATATAATAATAAATAATAATTTAATTGTGGTGACTAGAGAATAAGAGTAACCCGAATGAAAATGGAGGTTTGGGTAGAAAATACTTACAACTTTGTAATCAATTGAATTGTATGACCCAAAATTAATAATAATAAAATGATACATTTAATATAATGAAAATAAATATATTAATGATATAAAACATAAATTGGAAGTATACATACCCATACACAAGTAATAGTAGTGAATATGGAATATCTCACAAAAATGGGAGTGAGGTGAAAAAACCCTTACCTTAAGTCCGAAGGTGTTCCCCACTTGATCATAATGACATAAATAATAAAATTTAGGTTCATTAATTAATAATTAAATAAACTAATGTACATTTAATTTATTTATTATAACCTTATTAGGCTCATTCATGGCCTTTTTTATGGGTTAAGAGATTCAGTTTCATCATTTGGGAGCGTTTTCTTCCTTGGTTTTCATGATCTGTTTACTTATATTTATGTATGGATAAACATGTAAGATGAGAATGGTTGTCCAGAATTGAAGTTGTATGTTATTAGTGAAAAAAAATAATATTACATGGTTATTAAATTCATTTGGTTATTTGAAGTGATGAAGAATCATTATATAAAACATTAACGATAGTCGTTTTGGTTAATTGGCAGTTTTTGATCACAATGAATGCATTTTGCTTTATAAATTAATATCATGCGTAAAAAAGGATTATATAACCTAAAATAAGTTATAATACATATACTATAGTTTATTTAAAACATAAAAATGGTTTCATGACCATAATTTAAGATGATAATATAAGTTGAAAACCCGTCGTCCTTGAATGTGACAAATTAACACATCTCAGATGGTGTTTTCATTTCTAGTATAAAAGAAGGGTAAAGGAGATATGATGAATAATTATTCTGTTATCACAAAAATATTCCAGTACATGTAAGGTACTTGGGTTATAATAACATTTTTATGAAAGGAGGTGTGGAAAGAAAAAGAAAATAAAGGAACTTGAAAAAAAAGAAATGAAAAGAGGAATTTACCTCTTGACGTAATCTTCGTTGAGAGCCTCTTTAAAGGAGAGGTTTTGGTCTTTTTATGAGAATAATGGATTCTATACATGGGGGAGGATATTGGGATGGTATTTGGGAAGAATTTATACAAGTAATAAGGCTTGAGAGGAGTGAATATAATAGGGATTAAGAGGGTTTTTTATAGTGGAGGAGAGGAGTGAGTTTTGAATATTTTATTCATTATTTTATTATTTTGCTCAAGACAAGAAATAATGTTGATTATTATGGCCAAAAACAGTAACAAGTGCATGTGAGTTCGAACCAATGTACATTTAAATCATCCATGACTCAATCATGATGCAGAAATTCACTTAATTAGCATTTTTCATAAATTATCAAATTTCACTATTCCCCAAAAATTCAAGTATTTCAGAAAAATACCAAAAATTTACCCTTACTATTTTTTTTATGTATAGAATTAAAAAATAAACTGTATTTTATCAAAATAATTTTCTAAATAAGAGAAATTTAATTTTTAAATAAAATCATTATTTACTTGAAAAATACAGATTTAAATTTAAAAATGATTTTATAATACTTTCAAAAATTAACTAAGGTCTTATTAAATTATCCTAAAATTATAGGACAACAAAATATTTATTTAGGAATACATTTTATGAAAGTGAATTTTCTTTTAAATCAATTTATTAATTTTAAATTGTAATTAAATATTTATTACTCACAAAAATATGAGCACTTAATTATTAATTTCTAAAATACTCTATTTCATTTATAAGGTATATAAATTTTATTTATACCTTCATGGGTGTGGTTAATATTCATAAGGATCATATTAATATTCATAAGGGTATGTTAATATTCATAAGGGTCAAGTTACTATTCACAAAAATGTACATTTATCTTATCAGACTCTAAATATCTTACTGAACACAACCATGTATGTCAGTTTTTGGAAATTCAAAACACAGAAGTGGCGAAATTATGTTCACTAGCTAGGTTTTAACAAAGAATTGTTTTGTAGAGACTTAGTGTTTTATGCATTCAATATTAAATTTATTTTCAAATTCTTGGGGTGTTACATTATCTCCTCCTTACAAAAATTTCATCCTTGAAATTTTAAATTGAACTTTCAAAGTTAATGGTTGACACTTGAAAATTACCTTGTGGGAAACCCACATCAGGAATACGGTTAAAATTTCCTCTTAATAAGAGGGAATGAGAAATGAATCAGTTACTACCAAACTATGCATTCTAATTGGACAAAATGGTCATGGAATAATAATCAAACCATAACGTTTTGATGGAAACTGATAGAGAACATGCTCAGATGAACGATCATTACCACAAAACCATAAACTACAGTTATGAAAATTTTTATTGATATCATGAAGAAAAAAAATTATAATAGGAAATTTTTTTTATTTAAGACTCATTTTCTAGAGTTGAGGAATTATTCCACTTTATAAGAGTAAAAATACATGAATCTATTTCATAAACACAATCTTATCCTTTGTTTGTGCCTTGAACTATCTATACTTCATCTCTTAGTAGAGGTTGAATCATGTGTTGACAGTAAACTCTAAAACCTCATACAATGATCAAATTAAACCATTTCATAAATGGTTTAATTTTACAAAATATCATGATCTAATACATTAGAACCATTCTCATATCCATACTTGTTAAATCCATGTACACAGGGTCCTTGGAAAACCTCATTTTGTTTAGAACTCCATGATCTATCCTTCTCAACACATCTATTACTTTATTTTCCTTTAATCAACATGAAGCAGCCCTAAATTTTCATATTCTATACATGTGAATATCATCATCAGGTGTCCTATTGAAATATGGTAATAAATCAAATTACTATAAAACCTTATTGGAAAACACACATTCATAATTACACATGCTATTGGATATATTCCTTATATTCAAAAATGTTGTAAACTCCATAAAGCATAGACCACTCGTCGACAAGTCAATAATCAATTTTGAGGTAGTCAATACTTATCCAAATCAATAATTTCTTCATCACTATCTTAATCATCAAGAATATATTTAGTATTGTCTTTCCCTCAATGATATACTTTCCCAAGATATTAACTTTCTACTAATTCACTTATCCTTAGTACAATTCATCATAAGACCTCAAATTATTAATGAAATAATACTGTAGTACAATCCCAATATATTCTATAATTCTTATAACCAGTACATTGATGATAAAATAATAAAATGACACGCTTCTTGGTGAGGAATATTAATCATTCTACTTCATCTGTGGTAGTATCATGACTTCATCATTATATAGTAACATCATTTGGGGCATATTCCTTTGACGCTTGGGACATTGATTCGCATAGTGTCCCATCTTCTTATAATTGAATCATTGCACATTGAAAACCTTTTTCTTGCCATTATAATCATGAAATTAGTATCCTTTTTCTCTACACTTGTAAAAAAATCTCATTCCCTTCAAGTATTTACCAGGGTGATTCTTTCCACAATTATCACATGTGGGGAAACTCTTCTTTCCCTTATTATTTTTATCCATGTTTTTCTCTACTACCCCCTTCTTCTTTTTCTTCCCTTCAAATCCATATAACTTAGAGAATTATTTACATACCTTGTTAACACATGATATTATTTCCTCAAATGACGAGTATACATGGGAGACTATCTTCCTTCGAAACGATGGCTTAATACCATTAGAGATATGATCCTTCTTTCTCTTTACATCATGTGCATTGGTGAAGTTCTAATTCCTTTTGCTAGGCACCATTTATAATCAATTCCATATACTATATTAGATTATAAAATTATGAACTCAATATAACTCTAAACATGGTATAACATATAACATAAATTTATGCATCACAAATCCTAGAACCATATACTCTGGTTACTTTAGGGGCATAAATCCTTCATAATGGATTGTAACAAAAATGTGAATTATCCTAAGAATATCCCCCAAGAGTTTCAAACTAGGTGCGTAGTTAGGCCCGTTGTCTTGTACTAGGATATACCGGGTCAATCTTGAAACTCCTTGTCGGAGTTTTCACTCCTAGGAACATCTGTGCTAGAACCATGTCCACTTGTAGTATCCAGACATGGATTTATTTGCTAAAAATATCCACATAATATATTCCTTACAAAAATTATAGGGTATTCTTGTATACTTATCCTCAAATACTATCTTAGAGTTTTGTTCTCTAATATACATTTTCTAAATATAGTTTCCAAGTTTTATACTAAACTTCCTCTAATACCAACTGTTAGAACCTGACCCCAGTTTATCGAAGATGATGCCTTATTTCATTACATTCTCATATAAACAAGGAATATGAATCTTTAAGGACCAAGTAGTTTATTATATTAGGAAACAATATACATAAATAAGTTCATCATTACAACTTGAAAATAAATACAACATAGAAATTCCTTTGAAAACATTCAGATCTCCTAGGTTATCCCTACAGTTCATTCATAATATACTTCTTCAAATCCTGGAAAAAATAAAACATAAGAAAAGGGTGAGCTCAAATGCTCAGTAAGGGTAATAAATACAACAAAAGATATCATAAACATAAATATTAGGCATGGTGAATAACTAAAAACACATGACTTTAAAAATATACTAGAGCATAATATGGTAGGAATAAAAAATGATATAAATAATGCCATAATAAAACATAATAATGGGTACTATACTAGTCGAATAACCACATGAATGATCAATTACTAGTTTCTTAATAAGGGAATGCATAATGCAGGACATTATAACCATACCTTCAAGTCCTCGTGCCAAGACCATAAATATCCATTTTGTTAAGGCCTCGTGCCAAGACCATAGTTTGTCTCATGAGACCTATTAATGTTCCAAAGGGATATAGAGGGCCCCAACCGATACTTAATAAGTCTAATGAATTCCTATTATGAATGGGGATAAACATAAATAACATATATATTCATATTGAAACTAATATATGAAATGTAAATAACTTTCCTTGTACATTAAACATAAACACCAACCATTCGAAGTAAGTTGGTGAATGGTATCAAGATAGAAAATCCACATTCAAACTAATTAAAAAACCTTAAATAATATATTATAGATGATATCATAATATACAAGATTCATCAAAGGATTTTGACATAAATAAAGATACTTTTAAATGAGACTAATGAGAAATTCTTTAGGAAATGATAGTTAAACATTCCAAATTGTCCTATACCACCTTGAAACATTTAAATAATAATACCTTAGAATATCATGATAATAAGGTGAATATTGATATGATATATCAAGGGTCAGTATATACACCACATGCAAGGAATAAGTGATGAACTAGGTATATATCTCATAAAAGTTAATGTGAGGTGAGAAAAATCTATTTTTCTTTAGAAATAAGAGCTCTTTTGGAAAATCATTTGTATTTGTCATAAATATGGTTTTAAACATGTATATCCAATAAAATAAAAGTTAATGACATTGAGATGACATTTGAGGCATCAATGATGTCCCACTTAAGTGAAATCATGTAAAAAGTGTTTTTAAAGAAGCTTTAGAATTAAAACATTTTAATGGGGTTTAAGGAATTTATTAAAGAGATTTTAAAGATCAAAGGCACATTCGCTTTCATAAAACCAAAAATGAACCAAAATATCCTTTTAATTTTAAAATTTGTGATTTTATAAAGATAAATCTGGATTAAAACAAATTATAGAGTGATCTGAAAAATAGGTAAGAATTCGAGAAGTTCCTTGAATCAGGCTTGCATTTCGGAAGAATTTTTGAAAGATTCTTTTAAAACATGTAACTAACCATAAATTAAAAAAAGATTAATATTGGTACACACATATAGAACATTAAAATATAATTTATGAGGATTATATAATAATAGATAATAATTTAATTTAGGTGAGTATAGAATAAGAGCAACCGGAATGAAAATGGAGGTTCAAGTAAAAAATACTTACAACTTTGTAATCAATTGAATCGTATACACAAAAATTAATAATAATAAAATGATAAATTTAATATAATTAAAATAAATATATTCATGATATGAAACATCAATGGTCAGTATACATACACCCTACACAAGTAATAGTAGTGAATACAGAATATCTCACAAAAATGGGAGTGATGAAAAAATCCTTACTTTAAGTCTGAAGGTGTTCTCCACTTGATACTAATTACCTGAATAATAAAATTTATGTTAATTAATTAATAATTAAATAACATAATATAAATTTAATTGATTTATTATAACCTTATTAGGTTCATTCATGGCCTTTTTTATGGGTTAAGAGATTCAATTTCCTCATTTGGGAGCGTTTTCTTACTTGATTTTCATGATTGGTTTACTTATATTTATGTATAGATTAACATGTAAGATGAGAATGGTTGACCAAAATTGAAGTTTTATGTTATTAGTTAACAAACAGAAGATTAAATGGTTATGAAATTCATTTGTTTATTTGGAGGGAAGATGAATCATTATATAAGACATTAATGATAGCCGTTTTGGTTAATTGGCAGGTTTTGATAACAACAAATGCATTTTGATTTATAAATTAATATCATGTGTATAAAAGTATTAAATAACCTTGAATAAGTTATAATACATATATTATAGTTTTTTTCAACCATAAAAATGGTTTCATGACCAGAATTTAATAAGGTAATAGAAATTTAAAACCCGTCGTCCTTGAATGTGATAAATTAACACATCTCAGATGGTGTTTTCATTTCTAGCATAAAAGAAGAGATAATGAAGAATTATTACTTTATCACAAAAAAATTCTATTACATGTAAGTTACTAGGTTCATCATAATATTTTTATGAAATGAGGTGAGGAAAGAAAAATAAAAAAAGGAACTTGAAATAAAAGAAATGAAAAGTGGAATTTACCTCTTGAAGTAATCTTCCTTGAGAGCCTCTTTAGGGGAAAGGTTTTGGTATTTTTATGAGAATAAGGGATATTGGACGTGGGGGAGGATATTGGTAGGATATTTGGGTATAATTTAGACAAGGAACAAGGCTTAATAGGAGTGAAGAGAATAGGGAGTGAGAGGGGTTTTTATAGTGGAGGAGAGGAGTGATTTTTGAATATTTTATTCATTATTTTATTATTTTGCTCAAGACAAGAAATAATGTTGATTATTGTGGCCAAAAATAGTAATAAGTGCATGTGAGTTTGAACCAATGTCCATTTACATCATCCATGACTCAAGCATGATGCATAAATTCACTTAATTAGAATTTTTCATAAATTATCAAATTTCACTATTCACAAAAAATTCGAGTATTTTAGAAAAATTCAAAAAACATTACCCTAACTATTTTTAAATGTTTAGAATTAAAAAATAAACTCCATTTTATCTAAATAATTTTATAAATAATAGAAATTTAATTTTTAAATAAAATCATTATTTACTTGAAAAATATTGATTTAAATTTAAAACTGATTTTATAATACTTTCAAAAATAAACTAAGGTCTTATTAAATTATCCTAAAATTATAGGACCGAAAAATATTTATTTAAAAATACATTTTATGAAAATTAATTTTCTTTTAAATCAATTTATTAATTTAAAATTGTAATTAAATATTTATTACTCACAAAAATACGAACACTTAATTATTAATTTCTAAAATACTCTATTTCATTTATAAGGTGTCTAAATTTTATTTATACCTTCATGGGTGTGGTTACTATTCATAAGGATCATATTAATATTCATAAGGGTATGTTAATATTCATAAGGGTCAAGTTACTATTCAAAAAAATGTACATTTATCTTATCAGACTCTAAATATCATACTGAACACAACCATGTATGTCAGTTTTTTGAAATTCAAAACACAGAAGTGGCGAAATTATGTTCACTAGCTAGGTTTTAACAAAGCATTGTTTTGTAGAGACTTAGTGTTTTATGCATTCAATATTAAATTTATTTTCAAATTCTTGGGGTGTTACATTCTCCCCTCCTTACAAAAATTTCATCCTTGAAATTTTAAATTGAACTTTGAAAGTTAATGGTTGACACTTGAAAATTCCCTTGTGGGAAACCCACATCAGGAATACGGTTAAAATTTCCTCTTAATAAGAGGGAATGAGAAATGCATCACTTACTACCAAACTATGCATTCTAATTGGACAACATGGTCATGGAATAATAATCAAACCATAACGTTTTGATGGAAACTGATAGAGAACATGCTCAGATGAATGATCATTACCACAAAACCATAAACTACAGTTATGAAAAATTTTATTGATATCATGAAGAAAAAAAATTATAATAGGAAAACATTTTTATTTAAGACTCATTTTCTATAGTTGAGGAATTATTCCACTCTATAAGAGTAAAAATACATGAATCTATTTCATAAACACAATCTTATCCTTTGTTTGTGCCTTGAACTATCTATACTTCATCTCTTAGTAGAGGTTGAATCATGTGTTGACAGTAAACTCTAAAACCTCATATAATGATCAAATTAAACCATTTCAAAAATGGTTTAATTTTACAAAATATCATGATCTAATACATTAGAACCATTCTCGTATCCATACTTGTTAAATCCATGTACACAGGGTCCTTGGAAAACCTCATTTTGTTTAGAACTCCATGATCTATCCTTCTCAACGCATCTATTACTTTATTTTCCTTTAATCAACATGAAGCAACCCTAAATTTTCATATTCCATACATGTGAATATCATCATCAGGTGTCCTATTGAAATATGGTAATAAATCAAATTACTATAAAACCTTATTGGAAAACACACATTCATCCTTACACATGCTATTGGATATATTCCTTATATTCAAAAATGTTGTAAACTCCATAAAGCATAGACCACTCGTCGACAAGTCAATAATCAATTTTGAGGTAGTCAATACTTATCCAAATCAATAATTTCTTCATCACTATCTTAATCATCAAGAATATATTTAGTATTGTCTTTCCCTCAATGATATACTTTCCCAAGATATTAACTTTCTACTAATTCACTTATCCTTAGTACAATTCATCATAAGACCTCAAATTATTAATGAAATAATACTGCAGTACAATCCTCATATATTCTATAATTCTTATAACCAGTACATTGCTGATAAAATAATCAAATGAAATGATTCTTGGTGAAGAATATTAATCATTCTACTTCATCTGTGGTAGTATCATGACTTGATCATTATATAGTAACATCATTTGGGGCATATTCCTTTGACGCTTGGGACATTGATTCGCATAGTGTCCCATCTTCTTATAATTGAATCATTGTACATTGAAAACATTTTTTTTGCCATTGTAATCATGAAATTAGTATCCTTTTTCTCTACACTTGTAGAAAAATCCCATTCCTTTCAAGCATTTACCAGGGTGATTCTTTCCACAGTTATCACATGTGGGAAAACTCTTCTTTCCCTTATTCTTTTTATCCATGTTTTTCTCTACTACCCCCTTCTTCTTTTTCTTCCCTTCAAAGCCACATGACTCAGAGAATTATTTACATACCTTGTTAACACATGATATTATTTCCTCAAATGATGTGTATACATGGGAGACTATCTTCCTTCAAAATGATGGATTAATACCATTAGAGATATGATCCTTCTTTCTATTTACATCATGTGAATTGGTGAATTTCTAATTCCTTTTTCTAGGCACCATTTCTAATCAATTCCACATACTATATTAGATCATAAAATTATGAACTCAATATAACTATAAACATGGTATAACACATAACATAAATTTATGCATCACAAATCCTAGAACCATATACTCTGGTTACTTTAGGGGCATAAATTCTTCATAATGGATTGTAACAAAAAATGTGAATTATCCTAAGAATATCCCCCAGGAGTGTCAAACTAGGTGCGTAGTTAGGCCCGTTGTCTTGTACCAGGATATACCAGGTCAAGCTCGAAACTCCTTGTCGGAGTTTTCACTCCTAGGAACATCTGTGCTAGAACCATGTCCACTTGTAGTATCCAGACATGGATGTATTTGCTAGAAATATCCACATAATATATTCCTTACAAAAATTATAGGATATTCTTGTATACTTATCCTCAAAGACTATCTTAGAGTTTTGTTCTCTAATCTACATTTTCTAAATATAGTTTCCAAGTTTTCTACTAAACTTCCTCTAATACCAACTGTAAAGACCCGACCCCAGTTTCTCGAAGATGATGCCTTATTTCATTACATTCTCATATAAACAAGGAATATGAATCTTTAAGGACCAAGTATTTTATTATATTTGGAAATAATATACATAAATAAGTTCATCATTACAACTTTAAAATAAATACAACATAGAAATTCCTTTGAAAACATTCATATCTCCTAGGTTATCCCTACAGTTCATTCATAATATACTTCTTCAAATCCCGGGAAAAATAAAACATAAGAAAAGGGTGAGCTCAAATGCTCAGTAATGGTAATAAATACAACAAAAGATATCATAAACATAAATATTAGGCATGGTGAATAACTAAAAGCACATGACGTTAAAAATATACTAGAGCATAATATGGTAGGAATAAAAAATGATATAAATAATTCCATAATAAAACAAAATAATGGGTACTATACTAGTCGAATAACTACATGAATGATCAATTACTAGTTTCGTAATAAGGGAATGCATAATGCAGGACATTATAACCATACCGTCAAGGCCTCATGCCAAGACCATAAATATCCATTTTGTTAAGGCCTCGTGCCAAGACCATAGTTTGTCTCATGAGACCTACTAATGAACCAAAGGGATATAGAGGGCCCAAACCGATACTTACTAAGTCCAATTAACTCCTCTTATGAATGGGGATAAACATAAATAACATATATATTCATATTGAAACTAATATATGAAATGTAAATAACTTTCCTTGTACATTAAACATAAACACCAACCATTCGAAGTAAGTTGGTGAATGGTATCAAGATAGAACATCCACATTCAAACTAATTAGAAAACCTTAAATAATATATTATAGATGATATAATAATATACAAGATTCATCAAAGGATTTTGACATAAATAAAGATACTTTTAAATGAGACTAATGAGAAATTCTTTAGGAAATGAAAGTTAAACATTCCAAATTGTCCTATACCACCTTGAAACATTTAAATCATAATACCTTAGAATATCATGATAATAAGGAGACTATTGATATGATATATCAAGGGTCAGTATATACACCACATTCAAGGAATAAGTGATGAACTAGGTATATATCTCATAAAAGTTAATGTGAGGTGAGAAAAATCTATTTTTCTTTAGAAATAAGAGCTCTTTTGGAAAATCATTTGTATTTGTCATAAATATGGTTTTCAACATGTATATCCAATAAAATAAAAGTTAATGACATTGATATTACATTTGAGGCATCAATGATGTCCCAATTAAGTGAAATCATGTAAAAAGTGTTTTTAAATAAGCTTTAGAATTAAAACATTTTAATGGGGTTTAAGGAATTTATTAAAGAGATTTTAAAGATCAAAGGTGAATTCCCTTTCATAAAACCAAAAAATGAACCAAAATATCCTTTTCATTTTAAAATTTGTGATTTTATAAAGATAAATCTGGATTAAAACAAATTATAGAGTGAACTTAAAAATAGGTAAGAATTCGAGAAGTTCCTTGAATTGGGCTTGCATTTCAGAATAATTTTTGAAAGATTCTTTTAAAACATGTAACTACCCATAAATTAAAAAAGGATTCAGATTGGTACACAAATATAGAACATTAAAATAGAATTTATGAGTATTATATAAGAATATATAATAATTTCATTTAGGTGAGTAGAGAATAAGAGCAACCAGAATGAAAATGGAGGTTCAGGTAAAAAATACTTACAACTTTGTAATCAATTGAATCGTATACCCAAAAATTAATAATCATCAAATGATAAATTTAATATAATTAAAATAAATATATTCATGATATAAAACATCAATGGTCAATATAAATACACCCTACACAGGTAATAGTAGTGAATACAGAATATCTCACAAAAATGGGAGTGATAAAAAAATCCTTACTTTAAATCTGAAGGTGTTCTCCACTTGATACTAATTACCTGAATAATAAAATTTATGTTAATTAATTAATAATTAAATAAGATACTATAAATTTAGTTGATTTATTATAACCTTATTAGGTTCATTCATGGCCTTTTTTATGGGTTAAGAGATTCAATTTCCTCGTTTGGGAGCGTTTTCTTACTTGATTTTCATGATTGGGTTACTTATATTTATGTATAGATGAACATGTAAGATGAGAATGGTTGACCAAAATTGAAGTTTTATGTTATTAGTGAACAACCAGAATATGAAATGGTTATGAAATTCATTTGGTTATTTGGAGGGAAGATGAATCATTATATAAGACATTAATGATAGCCGTTTTGGTTAATTGGCGGATTTTGATAACAACAAATGCATTTTGATTTATAAATTAATATCATGTGTATAAAAGGATTAAATAACCTTAAATAAGTTATAATACATATATTATAGTTTTTTTAAACCATAAAAATGGTTTCATGACAATAATTGAATAAGGTAATAGAAATTTAAAACCCATTGTCCTTGAATGTGATAAATTAACACATCTCGGATGGTGTTTTCATTTCTAGCATAAAAGAAGAGATAATGAAGAATTATTACTTTATCACAAAAAAATTCCAGTACATGTAAGTTACTAGGTTCATAATAATATTTTTATGAAAGGATGTTAGGAAAGAAAAATAAAAAAAGGAACATGAGATAAAAGAAATGAAAAGTGGAATTTACCTCTTGAAGTAATCTTCCTTGAGAGCCTCTTTAGGGAAAGGTTTTGGTATTTTTATGAGACCAAGGGATATTGGAAGTGGGGGAGGATATTGGTAGTATATTTGGGTATAATTTAGACAAGGAACAAGGATTAATAGGATTGAATAGAATAGGGAGTGAGAGGGGTTTTTATAGTGGAGGAGAGGGGTGATTTTTGAATATTTTATTCATTATTTTATTATTTTGCTCAAGACAAGAAATAATGTTGATTATTGTGGCCAAAAATAGTAATAAGTGCATGTGAGTTCGAACCAATGTCCATTTACATCATCCATGACTCAAGCATGATGCATAAATTCACTTAATTAGAATTTTTCATAAATTATCGAATTTCACTATTCACCAAAAATTCGAGTATTTTAGAAAAATCCAAAAAAAAAATACTCTAACTATTTTTAAATGTGTAGAATTAAAAAATAAACTCCATTTTATCTAAATAAGAGAAATTTAATTTTTAAATAAAATCATTATTTACTTGAAAAATACTGATTTAAATTTAAAACTGATTTTATAATACTTTCAAAAATTAACTAAGGTCTTATTAAATTATCCTAAAATTATAGGACCAAAAATTATTTATTTAAAAATACATTTTATGAAAATTAATTTTCTTTTAAATCAATTTATTAATTTAAAATTGTAATTAAATATTTATTACTCACAAAAATACGAACACTTAATTATTAATTTCTAAAATACTCTATTTCATTTATAAGGTGTCTAAATTTTATTTATACATTCATGGGTGTGGTTAATATTCATAAGGGTAATATTACTATTCATAAGGGTACATTACTATTCATTAGGGTCAAGTTACTATTCACAAAAAATGCATGTTGATCTTATCAGACTCTAAATATCTTACTGAACGCAACCGTGTATGTTAGTTTTTTGAAATTAAAAACACAGAAGTGGAAAAATTATGTTCATTGGATAGGTTATAACAAAGCTTTGTTTTATAGAGGCTCAATGTTTTATGTATTCAATATTAAATTTATTTGAAAATCCTTAGGGTGTTACATTCTTCCCAACTTACCAAAATTTCGTCCTCAAAATTTTAAATTGAACTTTGAAAGTTAATGGTTGATACTTGAAAATTTCCTTATGGGAAACCCACATCAGGAATACGGTTAAAATATACTCTTAATAAGTGGGAACATGAAATGCATTGGTTACTACCATACTACACATTCTAATTGGACAACATGGTCATGGATGAATAATCAAACCATCACGTTCTGATGGAAATTGATAGAGAACCTGATTAGATGAAAGATCATTACCACAAAACCATAAACTACAGTTATGAAAAATTTCATTGATATCATGAAGAAAAAAATTATAATAGGAAAACATTTTTATTTAAGGCTCTTTTCCTAAAGTTGAGGAATTATTCCACTCTATAAGTGTAAAAATATATGTTTCTATTTCATAAACACAATCTTATCATTTGTTTGTGCCTTGAACTATCTATACTTCATCTCTAAGCACATGTTGCATCATGTGGTGAAATTAAACTATAAAACCTCATATAATGATCAAAATTTACCATTTCATAAATGGTTTAATTTTTAAAAAGATCACGATCCAATACATTAGAATGATTATCATATCCATCGTTGTTAGATCCATATACACGGGGTCCTTGAAAAACCTTATTTTGTTTATAACTTCATGATATATCTTTATCAATGTATCTATTACTTTATTTTCCTTTAATCAACACGAAGTAGCCCTAAATTTTCACATTCCAAACATGTGAATATCACCATCAGGTGTCCTCTTGAAATATAGTAATAACTCAAATTACCATAAATATTTATTGAAAAACATGCATTCATCCTTCCACATGCTATTGGATATATTGCTTATGTCAAAAAATGTTTTAAACTTCATCAAGCATAGACCACTTGATGACAAGTCAATAATCAGTTTTGAGATAGTTAGTACTTATCCAAATCAATCATTTCTTCATCATTATATTAATCATCAGGAATATATTTAGGGTTGCATTTCCCTCAACCATATAATTTCTCAAGATATTAACTTTCTAATGATTCACTTATACTTGATACAATTCATCATACGACCTCAAATTATTAATGAAATAGTACTACAATACAATCCCCATATATTCCATAATTCTTATGATAAGTACATTGCTGATAAAATAATCAAATGACATGATTCTTTGTGAGGCATATTAATCATTATACTTCATATATGGCAGTATCATAACTTGATCGTTATCCGGTAACATCATTTGGGGCATATTCCTTTGATATATGGGACATTGATTCACATAGTGTCCCATCTCCTTGAAGTTGAAGCATTGTACATTGAAAACCATTTTCTTTCCATTACAATCACAAAATTGGTATCCTTTTTCTCCAAACTTATAACAAACTCCCATTAAATTCAATTATTTACTAGGGTGATTCTTTCCACAATTATCACATGTGGGAAAACTCTTCTTTCCCTTATTCCCTTTATCCATGTTTTTCTCTACCACCCCTTCTTCTTTTTCTTCCTTAAAAAGACACATGACTTAGAGAATTATTTACATACCTTGTTAACAAATGATACTATTTCCTCAAATTATGAGGATACATGGGAGACTATCTTCCTTCAAAATGATGTCTTACGACCATTAGAGATATGATCCTTATCACTCTCTACATCATGTGCATTGGTGAAGTTCTCATTCCTTCTTCAAGGCACCATTTCTAATCAATACCATATACTATATTAGCTCATAAAATTATGAACTCTATATAACTCTAAACATGGTATAACACATAATATAAATTTATGCATCAAAAATCCTCGAACCATATACTCTATTTACTTTAGGGACATAAATCCTTTATAATGGCTTGTAACAAAAATGTGAATTATCCTAAGAATATCACTTAGGAGTGTCAAAATAGGTGCATAGTTAGGCCGATTATCGTGTACCAGGATACCCCGGGTCAAGCCTGAAACTCCTTCTCAGCGTTTTCACTCATAGGAACATCTGTTCCAGAACCATGTCCACTTATAGTATCCAGAAATGGATGTATTTTCTAGAAAGATCCACATAATCTATTACTTATAAAAATTATAGAATATTCCTGTATACTTATCTTCAAATACTATATTAGAGTTTTGTTCTCTAATCTACGTTTTCTAAATTTAGTTTCCAAGTTTTCTACTAAACTTCCTATGATACCAACTATAAGGACCTGAACTCAGTTGCCCGAAGCTGGTGCCTTATTTCATTACATTGGCATATAAACAAGGAATATGCATCCTAAAGGACCAAGTAGTTTAGTAGCTTTGGAAACAAGATACATACATAAGTTTATCATTACAACTTGAAAATAAATACAACATTGAAATTCATTTGAAAACATTCATATCTCCTAGGTTATCCCTGCAATTCATTCAAAATATACTTCTTCACATATTAGGAAAAATAAAACATAAGAAATGGGTGAGCTCAAATTCTCATTAAGGGTAAGAAATACAACAAAAGATATCATAAAATAAACATTAGACATGGTTAATAACTAAAAACACATGCCTTTAAAAATATACTTGAGCATAATATGGTAGGAATAAAAACTAATATAAATAATGCCATAATAAAACATAATCATGGGTGCTATACTAGTCAAATAACCACATGAACTATCAATTACTAGTTTCATGATGTGGGAATGAATAATGAGGGACATCATAACCATGAATTCAAGGCCTCATGCCAAGACCATAAACATCCATTTTGTCAAGGCCTCATGCCAAGACCATAGTTTGTCTCATGAGACCTACTGATACACTAAAGGGCTACAACGGACCTCAAATGAAACTTACTAAGTCCAATGCATTCCTTTTATGAACAGAGATAAACATAAACAACATATAAATTCATATTGAAACTAACATATGAAATGTAAATAACTTTCCTCGTACATTAAACATAAACACTAACCATTTGAAGTAAATTGGTGAATGGTATCAATATAGAACATCCGTATTCAAATTAATCAGAAACTCTTCAACAACATATTATAGATGGTATCATAAGATAAAAGATTCATAAAAGTATGTTTACATAAATAAATATACTTTTAAATGATACCATTGAGAAATTCTTGATGAAATAATCCTTAAACATTCTAAAGTGTCCCATACCACCTTGAAAAATTTAAATCACAATCCCTTAGAATATCATGAGAATAATGAGACTCTTGATATGATATATCAAGGGGAAGTAAATACACCACATGCAAGGTACAAGTGGTGAACAATGCATATATCTCATAAAAGTTAAAGTGAGGTGAGAAAAATCTATTTTACTTTGGAAAGAAGAGTTCTTTTGGAAAATCATTTGTATTTATCATAAATATGGTTTTAAACATGTATATCCCAAAAAAGAAAAGGTAAGTACATTGATATTATATTTGAGTCATAAATGATTTCCCACTTAAGTGAAATCATGTAAAAAGTATTTTTTAAATAAGCTTTAGAATTAAAACATTTTAATGCAGTTTAAGGAATTCATTAAAGAGATTTTAAAGTGCAAAGACATGATTGCTTTCATAAAACCAGAAATGAACCAAAATATATTTTTCATGTTAAAATGTGTGATTTTAGAAAGATAAATATGGATTAAAATAGATTATAGAGTGAACTTCAAAATAGGCAAGAATTCGAGAAGTTCCTTGAATTGGGCTTGCATTTCGGAAGAATTTTTGAAATATTATTTTAAAACATGTAAATACCCATAAAATAAAGAAGAATTTATATTGGTAAACATATATTGAACATTAAAATATAAATTATTAGGATTATATAATAATAAATAATAATTTCATTGAGGTGAGTAGATAATAAGAGCAACTCGAATGAAAATGAAGGTTCAAGTAGAAAATACTTACAACTTTATAATCAATTGAATCGTATGCCCCAAAATTAATAATCATAAAATGATAAATTTAATATAATTAAAATAAATATATTCATGATATTAAAAATAAATTTATATAATAAATACACCATACACAAGTAATAGTAGTGAATATAGAATATCTCACAAAAATGGGAGTGAGATGAAAAAACCCTTACCTTAAGCCCAAAGGTGTTCTCCACTCGATCCTAATGACCTGAATAATCAAATTTAAGTTCATTAATTAATAATTAAATAACCTCATATACATTTAATTGATTTATTATAACCTTATTAGGTTCATTAATGACTTTTTTTATGGGTTAAGAGATTCAATTTCATCGTTTGGGAGCGTTTTCTTCTTTGGTTTTCATGATTGGTTTACTTATAATTATGTATGGATAAACATGTAAGATGAGAATGGTTGTCCAGAGTTGAAGTTTTATGTTATTAGTGAACAACCAGAATATTAAATGTATATGAAATTCATTTGGTTATTTGGATAGAAGATGAATCATTATATAAAACATTAATGATAGCCGTTTTGGTTAATTGGCGATTTTTGATCACAACGAATGCGTTTTGATTTATAAATTAATATCATGTGTACAAAATGATTCCATAACCTTTAATAAGTTATAATACATATATTATATTCTGGTTCAACCCTAAAAATGGTTTTATGACCATAATTGAAGACAACAATAGAATTTGAAAACCCATCATCCTTGAATGTGATAAATTAACACATCTCAGATGGTGTTTTCATTTCTAGTATGAAAGAAGGGGAAAAGAGAGACGATGAAGAATTATTACTTTATAAAAAAAAATTATAGTACATTTAAGGTACTGGATTCATCAAAATATTTGTATGAAAGTTTGTGAGAAAAGAAAAAGAAAATAAAGGAACTTGAAATAAAAGGAATGAAAAGAAGAATTTGCCTCTTGAAGTAATCTTCCTTGAGAGCCTCTTTAGGGGAGAGGTTTTGGTATTTTTATGAGACCAAAGGCTATTGGACGTGGGGGAGGAGATTGGGAGGGGATTTAGGTAGAATTTAGATAAGGCACAAGGATTTATATGAGTGAAGAGAATAGGGAGTGAGGGGGGGTTTTTATAGTGGAGGAGAGAAGTGTTTTTTGAATATTTTATTCATTATTTTATTATTTTGCTCAAGACAAGCAATTGTGTTGATTATTGTGACCAAAAACAGTAATAAGTGCATGTTAGTATGAAACAATGTCCATTTACATCATCCATGACTCAAGCATGATGCAAAAATTCACTTAATTAGCATTTTTCGCAAATTATCAAATTTCACTATTCACAAAAAATTCGAGTATTTCATAAAAATCCCAAAAAAATTTCCCTAAATATTTTTCAACATGTATAATTAAAAAATGAACTTTATTTTATCAAAATAATTTTATAAATAAGAAAAATTTAATTTTTAAATAAAACCATTATTTACTTGAAAAATACTGATTTAAATTTAAAAATGATTTTATAATACTTTCAAAAATTAACTAAGATCTTATTAAATTATCCTAAAATTATAGGAAAACAAAATATTTATTTAGGTATACATTTTCTAAAAATTATTTTTCTTTTAAATCAATTTATCAATTTATAATTTTAATTAAATATTTATTACTCACAAAAATATGAACACTTAATTATTAATTTATAAAATACTCTATTTCATTTATAAGGTGTATAAATTTTATTTATACCTTCATGGGTGTGGTTATTATTCATAAGGGTCATATTACTATTCACAAGGGTAAGTTACTATTCATAATGGTCAAGTTACTATTCACCAAAAATGTATGTTGATCTTATCAGAGTCTAAATATCTTACTGAGCAAAACAGTGTATGTCAATTTTTCAAAATTCAAAACACATAAGTGGAAAAATTATGTTCATTGTCTAGGTTATAAAAAAGTGTTGTTTTGTAAAGACTCAGTGTTTTATGCATTCAATATTAAATTTATTTGAAAATCCTTAGGGTATTACATTCAATTATTATTATACCATGGCGATATAATAACATTAGTATCTTACATATAATAAGATGTTGTTATGTTAATATTATGACCAAAAACCATCTCCACTTTCATCAAATGGGTTACGAAATCATCATTTGTGTGTACAGTGGACTACCATCTCATGAACCGATGTCATTTTTTTCCATTACCACCTCTCATGATTGGACATAATGACATGTTTATTGTTTATATATTATATTTATGATATTATTATGCTTTTTTAATTATTATATTTTACATACCTTCTTGCTTTCTATTTTGTGGGAACACGATAACATCGCTAATGTGTACGACAGACTACCGCGTCGCGAAGCGACATGATTCATTCACGTTTTACATGGAAGGTATTAAGGACGTGTTTAATGAAAAAAGGTGATATTTATGACATAAAAATAATTCTTTAATTATAATATATTATTTACTTTTCTTTCTTTCAGTCCAATAAGAAAATGGAAATGACGTTTGTAACATCCCAAGTAAATAAAGAATAATACATTTGAATATTTATTAATAATTTGTGAATTAAATATTAATTTTAATTTAAAGGGGAGGCTATGTTCGATAGCGTACCCAATACGCAATAACGGGTTTCTTTGAAATCTTACGTTGCACACTAATAATATAATATTATTATTTTAAATGGCACTTAACGCCTAGTCATTGTATTGGTAGGGATGAACAGAACTAACTAAAATAGGATTATACATGTTTGTTAAATGTTTTTACATTCATATAATAAAAGTTAGAGGCTTTAAATGTGAATGAATATAATTTTAAGCATAATTTACTTTAGAAGGTCGATTTACTGCCTTTTGATGGAGAACCCTCTTTAAATCTAGTTTTGGTCACTTTTATATGTTATATTTGAAAAAATAAAATTCTTCTTTAGAATCGGGACATCAAAATTTACTTTGGGTAAAATTTTGGTATTTTTCTGATAAAATTCATTTGTAATGAATAGTTAAAAATACTGTATTTTAATTCAAACTTGCCTTTTAATCTAATTTATTTATATGTTTAGATTATATTTTAAATTGGTTTTAAAGTTTAATTATATTATATTTTTACCATTTAATCCAATTTTTGTCATTGGAATTAATTTCACTTTAAAATTGGATATAAACAAGTATCAATCTTTTGATAGTTAATATTTCTTAAAAACATGGTTTTTGTTTTGACAATGGGAATTAATTTTAAATTAATTAATCCAACTTATATGTTTTGAATTTTGTAAAATAGACATAATTTTTGAATTTGTAATATCAAATATAGCTTAGGCTTATTTTTTGGTATTTTTCTGAAAGACTTCAATTTTTGATGAATAGTGAAACCACTGAGTAGTAGTAAAAAAACTGATTTTTCATTTAAATGAAAATTTACCACTTCTATGAATTGAATTTTGAAAATCCGACATACATGGTTGTTATTAGTAAGTAAAATGTGGTTCAATAAGATGAAAATAATTTTTGGTTAATAGTAACTTTTGACTTTTATTTACCGCGGTTAAAGGTAAATAGGGAAATTCAAGGTAAAAAGAATATTATAATAAAACAAAATTACCTTAACACTTGTACTAACCTTATTGGATGAGTCATGGCCGACCATGGGAATCCTTGGGTCGATTTTGGGACCCCATGGAGCCACTTAAGAGTGATAAGGACACTTTATTTTAATTAATTTAAAGTAAAGACAAAAATGACATAAACAAATATCTTTTAGTAAGTCAATTTTTACATGGAGTTATATAATTTATCTCTTCGACTATAAATATTCTTTTGAAATATAAAAATATTTCCTACATTATGGTATTTTTTTTATAATTTTTAGACATCAAATAAATTAAATTATTTATGACACAATAATGATGCAATGTTTAGCTCATTAATAAATGATTTAAATAAATAAGATTATAAATATTAAAACAATATCCAAAACCTATACAATTATTATTGGATGATTTTATTTCAAACATGAGTCATATTATCTTCTACCTTAATGAGTTTTGGATATTTATAAACCGAAAATCATTATATAATAAAATAATATTTGAAAACTTTCCTAAAGAGACCCTCCACCCCCTTATAAAAATCCCTCACCTCTAACCCATTACTCACACCTGTCAAGCCCATTTTCTGGTCCAACCCCTGACCAAATAAGCTCTCAAGATCCATATATTCCACCTAGAATCCTTAACTTAGGTATAAGGCACTTTAATAAGTCCTTTTTGTTCAAACCAAAGGGAGTTACCCGAATTAAAGGCAACAGTTTCTCTTAAATTATTTTCTTTTATTTTACTTCTCCAACACCTAAAATATTTTTATTCTTTTATTTTATAACAAAACCAGTATCCTAAATATACTAGGATGTTTTTATGATAAGTATTCATACTACACTTACACACACCTTCATCTAATGGGTAAAGAACATATTGTTTCCGTGGATGGCAAACTAACGCCTCACGAAATGATGATTGTTCAATTATTTCCTACAACCTCTCATGGTGGCCATTAATATGACAATATATTTATATATGATATATATTATGTTTATTTTTTCTTTATACTTCTATATTTTTCATCTATATCACACCTTTATGGTTTCCATTATGGGTAACATGATAATTTCATTTGAGGAAGTGCGGACTACCGCCCCCTCAAAGTGATATGACTTGTTAATTACATATGTGGGATGTATAAATGATGGTGTTAATGATATTATATATGATATTATATATGATATTATACTATAATTATAATATACCTATGTATAATTATGTTTTAATTCCATTAAAATTCGAAATAGAAATGAAAGTAGCGTTCATGCGTACGTTCAACTTACCATCTCCATGAACGGTGAATTTAATTTATTACCTATAAATGTTATAAAATATTATAAATACATATATATAATGGATATATATGATATCTAAATCATGAATATAATTCTGGATATAATAGACTCTTGAAAACATGGACAACTTGTAATTATAAGGTGTTCATTTTTGACTCAAGTACCAAATATCGACAAAATGACCGTTATTAACTTAAATAATTACATAATGTTTATAACATTGTAATAAGTGATATAAAAGGAATAATAAACCTGAAAAAGGTTCTTAAGCAAGTATAAATTAACTTTAGTTTATTATTCAGGAGATTAAAGAACGAACGGGTCAAGTCGGACATGAGGTAAGGGAACTTCTTAACCCAATTTCCTTTCTTTGGGTTAATATCCTACTTTTAAATTATGTCATTATATGATTAAGAAATAAATTTTTATGTCCTATCTTGTATTTATACATTACTTATGTGTACCTATAGTTAATACACATAATCGGTCTATTTTATTTACAAAATGATCTTTGTAAGGGACTTCGTCTAAATCTCCTTTCATTGAGGCATATTTTGTTTTATACACAACTTTATTTTATACGGTGTATAAAAAACTTTGAATTTCTATTTCATTCAAATGGAATCTTTTTCTACAAGGCGTTTTACTAAATGAAAAAAATAATGTTTCTTTTTAACGTAAGTGGTGACAATGACCTTTTCCACCACCACAAGTATTATTTGATCTTTGACTTCCTTAACAAGCCATAATGTTTTTAAAAGGAAAATAAATACCACACATGTTTTTTACATATTTTGGTATTGAAAATGGTTTTTTATAATGGATTTGTTATGTCAATATATTTAAATGATATATTGTGATTGAAATGTGGAAATCTTATCTTTCCATTATGCTTGTGTTTTGTGTTATGACTATGTTATTGTTCTTTGGAATTGATTACGTATATGGGTGGTTCATTGATAAACCTAGGGCGGGTGAGCCCGAGATAACTCTCCAATGCATTGGGTAACGTGATAGAGGTAACCATGAATCTTTCTCCTAAGAGATTTATGGAATATACTGTGATGGGTATTCCAAATGTAACTCCCTATGTAGCTGTGATAGCTACAATTTAAGTATGATATGGATGCCACAAGTTACCTTTATGATTTATGTTTTCTATGTGTTATTTATAAATCTTATGATTTCATGAGGTATACTAAAGATCTTATGTTATGTATTTATTTATGAACTAATGTTTTCTCTTTTTTTTGTTTTATAACCCTTACTAAGCTTTTTATGCTCATCCCAAGTTTTGAAATGTTTTTCACAGGACTTAAAGATGAATAGGGTCAAGGATGGGATCAAGGAAAAGTCATGCTGTCCAAAACATGGAACTAGACATGAATCTTTTTTTCAAGAGTTTTTATTTTGTGAAAAAAATGGAAACTGAGTAAAAGTGTCTACTTTGTACCTTTTGAGATGCAATGTAATAGTTATGGCCTAATTCTTTAAAACTCTAAACCTGAAAAGATCCTTAATGTGAATTATTCATTTAATTCAAGATTATGTAATGTTTAAGGTTGAGTCCTTAAAGTTGGCATCAGAGGTCGGTTTAGACAACTTTAAGAGTTAGGGTATTGTTAAATTAATGTCCATAAATTAATTTATGGTAAGATTGAAATGATATAGCATTTACAGATTACCATGTTGCTTCGCCTAAGATATGTCTGTGTTAAGAATGATTTTTCGTAGAGGAAACATAACAACTTTTCTAGGAAGGCATACAGAGGAGAATAACCTTCCAAATCAGAATCCCAAGATGGTCAGAAATCAGAATTGATCAGTTTGTTATAGTGATGGCACACTTGACTCAGGTGATAAATGGTGGTTGTGTTTATTGATGATATTTTGGTTTATTCTAAAAGTAAAGGGGAGCATGAAAGTAATTTAAGAGTTATCTTGCAAACCTTAAAAGAAAAGAAACTGTATGGGAAATTCAGAAAGTGTGAGTGTTGGTTATAACAAATTTCATTCCTCGGTAACATTGTTTCTAAGGATGGTGTAACTGTTGAACCTGCTAAAACAAAATTTGGTGAAGAATGGAAAAGACCCACAAATATAACTGAGATTCATAGTTTTCTTGGTTTGGAAGGTTATCACTGGAGGTTTGTTGAAAAATTTTCAAGGTCATCTAGTACAATGACTAAGTTAACTCAAAAAGGTGTTAAGTTCATCTAGAAAAAAGAATGTGATGATTGTTTTCAGGGATTGAAAAGAAGATTGGTGAATGCTCCAGTTTTGGCACTGCCTTCCAGAAATGGTGAGTTTGTTATCTACAATGATGCTTCATTGAAAGGACTTGGCTGTGTTCTTATGCAGAATGATCAGGTAATTGCTTATGATTCACGTCAGTTGAAACCTCATGAGTTAAATTACCCTACACATGATTTGGAATTATCCACTATGGTTTTTTCTTTAAAAATTTGGACGCATCATCTGTATGTAGTAAAATGTGAAATATATAATAACCACAAAAGTTTGAAGTATATATTCACTCAGAGAGAATTGAACACGAGACAGAGGAGATGGATAAAATTAATCAAGGATTATGATTGCATGATCCTTTACCATATGGGAAAAGAAAATAAAGTTATTGATGCTTTGAGTCGAAAAAGTAATGATTCATTAACCATGCTACATTTGGAAAGAGATCCTTTGGTTTTTGATTTGATGAACTTTGGAATAGAATTTGTTTTTGCAGAAAATTCCTCTGTTTTGTTTTAGGTGTCAGTGAAATCATATCTATCATAAAAAATTAATCAATCATAGAAGGAAGACAGGGAGTTACAAAAAATGGTAGAGTTGGTTCATAAGGGTAAGTTGCCTAATTTTAACGTTGATAATGATTGTGTTTTGAGGTTTGGAAAGAGATTATTTGTTCCTTGTGATTCGAAGTTGAAGAATGATTTGTTATGTGAAGCTCATATTTCTCCATTTTTAGTTCATCCTGACAGTATTAAGATGTACATATATCTTCAGGAGCATTACTGGTGGAATGGAATGAAAAGGGATATTGCTGATTTTACTATGAAGTGTTTGACTTGTCAGCAGGTTAAAGTAGAGCGGCATTTATCGAAAGGGATGCTTCAGTCTTTACCGGTTCTAGAGTGGAAATGGGAAAATATATCCATGGACTTCGTTGTGGGATTACCAAAGACATCTCGAGGTAATAATGAAATATGGGTTATTGTTGATCGATTGAATAAATCTGCTCATTTACTTCCTATTCAAGATACTCTATCTCTAGATAAACTTTCTCGATTGTATGTTAAAGAGATAGTTAGGTTGCATGGAGTTCCCCTCTCCATTGTATCTGATTGTGATCCCAGGTTCACTTCTAACTTTTGGAAAGTCCTTCAAAATTCGTTGGGTACTAAATTAAATTTTAGAACAACTTTTCATCCTCAATCAGATGGGAAGTCAGAACGAACAGTTCAGACCTTGGAGGATATTGTCACGACCCATCCCCCGGGGCCCATGCCGTGACTACCCCAAGCCCTCCTTCCATAGGCCAGGGGCTGGCGACTAGCACCAAAGGCGTAATTACCTAAAACTAGGATGGTATTGCCTTTATAACCTGTAAACACATGCAACAGAGCACGAGCTGGAAACAAAACATTAAGTAAAACTGTATAACAAAATCATGTTGAAAGTAAAAGGGGCTGGAAATACAAGCCTAACAGTAAAGTACAAGAAACTGAAAGTACAATAGAAGAAAGGAAAAACTGCTGCTGGAACGTCCTTCGAGGTTCCTACCTGAAGGGTAGGTACAAATAGCCTCCTCAACACTTCACGTCTGTCAGTCTCCTCCATGTACCGAATCGTCGTAAGGTTCACCTCCGGGTACCATCCAGTCCTAGTACTCTCAGCCTTAGTCAGCGCTGTCTGTCGTATGCATCCAACACAACAAGGTGACAACATAGCCCATGTAGGGGTGAGTATAACGATACTCAGTAGGGACTCCGAGACCCTCAAGGTATCACAAAATCCAACAAGGATAAACCACAAAGTATGAAATCAACAGATAACCCCACTTAGGTATATGCCCATACATATACCTAAGTTATCAAGTAATCCATCTCAATCACGAGGTAAACACAAAAGTTACTGACTAAGCTCACACAGGTATACATCTTATGTAGAGAGATAGAGATGATTAGATGTATCCGCTGAATAATCTACTCTGTCAAACCCACGTAGGATCCTGGTATAGTAATCAGAGCTTTCAAACCTACGTAGGATCCTAAAATATTAGTCAGAGCTATCAAACCCAAGTAGGATCCTGGAACAGTAGTCAGAGCTGTCGAACCCACGTAGGATCCTGGAACAGTAGTCAGAGAGTAGCCAGGCACAGGGTTTCCGCACAAAGCACGCTTGATTCTGGGAGGGTCCTCTCCACAAGACAAGTGTCGATACATCAACTGCCATGAAGTCCCATGAAGAAGTATCCCAAAGGTTTGCCACGTCATAGGGGTATCAACACAACTGACGACGCGTCAATTGGACGCCCGGTCTGTGAGTTATTAGCCTTTTAGTCTCGAGGGCCTAGTTGGATTTGTGCTCAATCCAACTTGACCATATCTCAACTATACCCAAAACTCCAGTGGGGTATACACAAAGGGACCGTCGTGCTCTAGGAATACCAGCGCCGCTGATAGTTCGTCAAATGGACATCCGGTGCCAATTATATGGCCAAAAGAAAGTAAAGCGTAGGTAGTAGGCCCGAGTCCGGTCCGACCCAGTCGGACCGACCCGACCCGACTTAGTCTGGGCCAACCTAGTTTGGGTTCAGTCCAGCTTGAATCATTGGGTTCAGACCGGCCCGCTGGGCCTGGCCCAGCAGGCCGCGAGGGCCGCGAGTAGCATGAGGGCGCAGACCGGTCACGAGGGCGTGGATTGGTCACAGGTCGGTGTAAAGGTGGTTCGTCCCAGAGGCACTGTGGGGGGAACTGGAGGCCGGCTCGGCCATGCGTGCATGGGGCGCGACTCGGCAGCTCAGCCCGGGAGGCTGGGGCTAGTTCGGCCAGTGCCACTAGGTGTGCGACTCAGACGGATCGACCCAGATGGCCGAGGCCGGTTCGGCTAGCGGCGGCACGGGGCGCGCGGAGCGCGCGGAGGCCTGTGCGGCTTGGGCAGGCAGGGCTGGCGCAATTTGGACGGTGTGCCGCGAGGAGGGATGTAGGCCAATACGGTTCAGGCCGGGGCACATGGGAGGCCGGCGGCATCCGAGAGCCGGGTGGCGCGTGCCGGCGCAGTTTGGCTGGGGCGCACGGGAGGCCGGCGGCGGCCGGGATCCGGGAGGCTTGTGGGTGGCTGGGAGCTGGGTGGCGTGGAGGGTGGCTGAGAGATGGAATGTCGGAGCCCACGAGAGGTGGCACAAGTTGCGGAGACCGCTGGTAGAGTGGTCGTTGCCTGTCGCCTTCGTCACCTCGTCATTTTGTCTCTAGCCCGAAGAACATCACAAGAGAGATCAGCGGAGGGAGTCGGGACATGTTAGTTTGGCCCACACCCTCCGCGTTTAGGGTGATAGAAATCAGTCCATCAAGGAAGGATAACAATGAACTTCAAATTCTATAGCCTCTACAATGATTCTTTCCAAATATGTAAAAGATAAATCAAGGAAAGCATTAACATGCAAATAAACCCCCTACTTGATTGTTGTTCGTCGACAGAGTCGCGGGGAAGAAGACGGAGTTGTCGTCATTCCTTTCATCCGCCACCCACTTCCAATCCTGAGCTCGTGTGTCAGTTCGTTAATGACGATGAGGAGGGAAGGTCGGTCGAAGAAATCTCACATTGGTAGGAGTCCATGGATAAAGGTCGAAGGAGATCGTTCTTCGGAGTCGAAGGCATTCTTCGTTGGGATCATTCTTCATTCTTCGTTGGAGAGATCTTTTCTCTCAAAAGCTCTAATCCTACTTTACCAACCTTTTTCCAACCAAAAGAATAAGAAGCCAAGGTAATCGATTATAAAATCTATCGTTGGCATAAGAATTCAAAAAGGGTGAATTAATTAAGTTAGCTCTACTTAATTAATTCAGGAGGTTGACACAATAAATTAAAGAGGAGGATTTTGCACATTAAAGGAGGGGGGTGAAGAGACTCTCCCTCATTAATGAGGGGAGTTGAGAGGTTTTCCTCTCCCACCATTATTAGGGGGGTTTAGTCCCAGGTGGTCCCCACATCGTAACCTCTCGCGGGAGGTTAAGTTCAGGTGGGACCCACCACCATAACCTCTCATGGGAGGTTATGGTCAGGTGGTACCCATACTTCCAACTTCCAACTTCCAAGTGGAGGTTTTAACCAACAAATAAAAATAAATCCACAAAACTTTATTTTTATTTAATTTATTCTCTAAAAACCCAAAAAATAACTTTTATTCTTGACCAACTGCCATTGAGGTGAAAGTATTCTTAAGAGAATAACGGTACTACGAGTTCAACGGTGCCCTCTGATTTCAATTCTGAGCACCGGTTCAAAAGTTATAAAAACCCGTTCGTACGTTTATTGAACGTATCCTAAAAAAACTTCAGAAATTGATTCTGGGCACACTGAGCCTCAGAATCACGTGCCGTCAAATTTCACGGACTCGTAGAATTCCCATGTATTTAAGAAAAAAATTTCTATGGAAATTACAGGTCTTTAAATTCTCCCTACCTTAGGGATTTACATCTCCATAATCTACAACTCGAACTAAGGGAACAAGTGGGGGTACTGAGCATGCACCTGAGCTTCCCGCTCCCATGTGCTCTCCTGGAGGTTCCCATGTTTCCAGCGAACGCACACTAGAGGTATCGACCGTACATGAAGGAATTTATCCTATAGATCCTCAATCTCTACTGGAACCTCCGTGAAAGTCACCCCATCATCAACATCTAGCTCTTCATGGTTGATGATGTGAGAAGGGTCATGCACGTTTCTCCTCAGCTGGGATACATGGAAGACGTTGTGCACCCAGTGCAACTGAGGTGGAAGAGCTAAGCGGTAATACACCTCACCAACTCTACTGAGGACTTGAAAAGGTTCGATGAATCTCAGAGATAACTTACCACCTCGGCCAAATCTCCATTGACCTCATCGAGGTGAGACCCGTAGAAAGACATGGTCGCCATCCTCGAACTCCAGAGGCCTCCGTCTCCTGTCAACATACGACTTATGCCTACTCTGTGCAGTCTTCATCTTCTCCTGGATGATATTCACCTTCTCCATGGTAGCTCGTACCATCTCTGGTCCCACTAGTGCTGACTCCCCAGGGCCAGTCCAGCACAAGGGTGATCTACAAGGTTGCCTGTATAATGCCTCAAAAGGTTCCATCCCAATGGTGGAGTGATAGCTATTGTTGTATGAAAACTCCACCAAAGGTAAGTGATCCTCCCAGCTGTGACCGAAGTCGAGGACACAAGCACGCAACATTTACTTGAGGGTCTGAATGGTCTGCTCAGTCTGACCATCCGTCTGAGGATGGAAGGCGGTGCTCAAACAAAGTTGCATCCCAAAATCCTCCTACAACCCCTTCCATAGTCAGGAAGTAAAACATGCATCATGATCAGAGACAATCGTCTAAGGTACTCCATGTAGCCACATAATCTCCTGCATGTAGAGGCATCCCAATATCTCTACTGAACCCTGCTCTCTGATCGGTAGGAAGTGAGCCGACTTGGTGAGTCGGTCAACGATCACCCAAATCAAGTCATGACCTCTGGATGTACGTGGAAGTCCCTTCACAAAGTCCATGGATATCCCATCCCACTTCCACTCTAGGAACTCTAAAGGCTGAACCAAGCCTGCTGGTACCTAGTGCTCTGCCTTCACTTGTTGACAAGTAAGGCATCAAGAGACAAACTCTGCAATTTCCTTCTTCATTCCCAGCCACCAGTGCTGTCTCCAGAGATCCAGGTACATCTTTTCCACTTCTGGATGTACCGCTAGATGGGATGTGTGGAACTCCCTCAACACTTCCTCTTGAAGTAAAACTGGTACCATGATACATCCTCTGAAGAGGATGACGTGCTCCCCACCTTCAGAAAATCCATCAGGTGCTTGCCCTATGGATATTTGAGCACGTCATGTCTCGCAGTCAACATCCCCATGTTGTGCCTCCCTGACTCACTGAAGAAGTGGGGGAGTTACTGTAAGATACTGAAGGAAGACTACTCCATCTCTATCCACAAAGGATATCTGTAAAGCATCCAGTTGCTCTGTCGCCTCTCCTAGCAGCTGTATACCAGACCTCCTACTGATTGCATCTGTAACAATGTTCCCCTTCCCAGGAGTATAGAATAGCTCGAAGTCATAGTCCTGGAGGAACTCAAGCCAACGTTGCTATCTCAGGTTCATGTCCTTTTGAAAGAAGATACATCTAAGACTATTTTGATCAGAGTACACGGTAAAACATTCACCCATCAGATAGTGCCACCACATCTTCAAGGCGAAGACCACTGCTGCTAACTCCAGGTCATGGGTAGCGTAGTTTTGCTCATGATGTCTCAGATGCCGAGAACCATATGCGATCACTGCTCACTCCTACATCAAGACACATTCGAGTCCGGTCCATGATGCGTCACAGTAGACTACGTACCTTATGCCCTCCTCTGGAATCCTCAAGATGGGGTCACTAGTCAGCCTCTGCCTCAGCTCCTAAAAGCTCTGCTGGCATCTCTCTGACCACACAAAGGGTTGCCCCTTCTTCACCAAGGATGATAGTGGCACTGCAACTCTGGAGAAATCTGGAACAAATCTCTGGTAGTATCTAGCTAAATCTAGGAAACTCCGTAACTCCGTCACACTCCTGGGTAGATCCTAGGCAAGTACCGCCTCAATCTTTTCTAGATCCACTGCAACTACAGTATCCGATATGACATGTCCCAGAAAGTGAACCTCTCAGATCCAGAACTGGCACTTCCAGAGTTTACCATAAAGCTGGTGCTCTCAGAGTGTGTCCAGTACTACCCCCAAATGATAGGCATGCTCCTCCTCAGTAGTTGAGTAGATCAGAATATCATCTATGAAGACTACAACAAAGAAATCAAGGTATGGCTAGAAAATCCCGTTCATGAGTCCCATGAACACTGCTGTAGCATTGGTTATGCCGAAAGGTATAACCAAGAACTCGTAGTGGTTGTACCAACATCTGAAAGTTGTCTTCTGTACATACTTGTCTCGAACTATAAGCTAGTGATAGCCTGATCTGAGGTCTATCTTCGAGAACCACTGCGCTCCCTTCAGCTAATCAAAGAGGTCATCAATCCTTAGGAGTGGGTACTTATTCTTCACAGTCACCTAGTTCTGGCGATGGTAGTCGACATAAAGCCTCGATTTCCCATCCACCTTCTTGGTGAACAGAATCAGGGCTACCCAGGGAGAAACACTAGGCTAGATGAATCCATTCCCCTGTAAGTCCTCTATCTATACCTGTAGCTCGTGAAGCTCCATGGGAGCCATCCGATACGCTGGTGTAGATATTGGTACCGTCCCGGGGTATATGTCAATGTAAAAGTCCACCTCTATGCGAGGAGGTAGACCTGTGACATCATCAGGGAAAACATCCACGTACTGGTCCACCACTACAGGATAACTCAGACTCTCCACATCAACTACTCCAAGGGTAAGGCAGGCCAACTGATTAGTGATTAGCCGCAACCTCCTCTGAGTAAGTCCGTCCTGTGCTGCAAAGGCTCCCTTCTCGCCAGTAAAGGTAAACCTGGTCCCATCAGTGTGGATATACCACACTTTGTGCCTAATACAGTCAATCTGAGCATGGACTATAGATAATCAGTCCATACCCAAGATGACGTCATAAGGCCTCGACACCGCTACGAGGAGATCCCAGCCGAAGCTCTCACCTCCTAGAGTAAGCTCACACTACCGGCACCAGTGCGTAATTATTGAGTCTTCTCCTGTAGGAGTCTCTAGCCGTAAGGATCGAGCCAACGGCTCCGTCAGAATCTCCGAGCTCCAAACGAGGGAAGTGGTAATGAAAGAGTGACTGACACCTATGTCTATAAGAACTATAACTATGGTGGAATAGACATAGATGGTACCTCGTATCATCTCCGGAGTTCCATGATCATAAGCCTTAGCTGCCTGGAGCTGAGCTCACGCCTGTCCACCTACTCCCTATAGTCGAGGTGGACCTCCTGGTGGTGGTGGTGGTAGGACATAGAAACGTCGTCCACCACCTACTGCTCGTCTAGCTCCTCTGCCACGTCCGCCTGATCCCTAAGGACCACCATGGTAAAACCTCTGCCTCTACCTGGGAGGTCCCTAAAATGTCTGCTGACCATCTGCACGACAGGTCGGATAGTCTCAATCCATGTGACCCATCCTATCACACGCGTAGCACTGCCCGCTCCTCGTATGATTGGATCTGTCTCGTGTGCCACACTCAACCGAACCCATGTCCTGAAGTCATCCACCGGATGGTTTGGTCCACTTGGATCTCTACAACATCTCTCTGCTTCCAGCTGCAGAAGACTTAGCTACGTGTCTCCTGGTGGTGGGTCTCGCTACTGGTGATTGCTCAGTAAGGAAACTCTCCACTAATAGGGCTCGCTCCAACACCTCCACCTACGTCGGGATGCTGAGGGAGATCATCAAAGCCCTGATCTCTTGTCTGAGCCCCTGATCGAAGGTCCGGGCCCTGAAGAATGGGTCCCACACCATATCTGTGGAGTAGCATGAGAGATCGGTGAACCTCACTGAGTATTGTGCCACTGTCATGCTGCCCTGATGCAGATGAAGTAGCTTCTATATCCGCACTACACATAGGGTGGATGGAAAAAACTCCTCCCGAAACAAGCTCTCGAAGTTTTCCCAGAGAAGTGTCTCCTCGTCATGCACCTGGAGCATCAGGCTTCACCATCTGCCTGCTTCTGCCTGAAGGAGACTTGCGAAAAGGATCACCATAAGGTTAAATGGTGTCCCTACCAGTCTGAAGACTCTCACTACAGCCTCCAGCCAATCATCAGCTGCCCGTGGGTCCGTCTCACCCCTGAACTTGGGCGACCTCTGGTGCTGGAACTCGTGCAATGCGCTCAGGCGGTCTGCACTCTCTACTGCTAGGGCTGGTGGCATCAGTGGCCCATCAGGTAGTGGTACCGCTGGTGCCTCCACTTTAATAGGGCCCTGCACCGAGGCCTCATCACTCGGTGGGCTACAAAGTCTGGAACCTTGGCTGGCTGTCTGTGTGAGACCATCCTGAAAAGTAACAGGTGTGCCATAGTCAATAAGTTATACCTGGTGAGCTGACTCAAAGAAAACTTTTGAAAACACACACACAATCAGTGTTTTCATACACTGAGTCGAAAGTTAGAAGTTAGGGTCCTGGTGTATGGATACGTCAGCCGCCGCACCGACACTGGACTCCCTGAACTGAAAACCACACTCATTACCCTTAACACTATTGCTTCACAGAAAAGATCAGAGTCCTAAATTCTGCGGTAGAACTGACTCCTTTGATACCAATTTGTCACAACCCGTCCCCCGGGGCCTGTACCGTGACTACCCCAAGCCTGCCTTCTATAGGCCAAGGGATAACGACTAGCACCAAAGGCATAATTCCCTAAAACTGGGAAGGAATTGATTTTATAACCTTTAAACACATGCAACAGAGCATGAGATGGAAACAAAACACTAAGTAAAACTATATAACAAAAGTGTGCTGAAAGTAAAAGGGGTTGGAAATAAAATCCCAACAGTAAAGTACAAGAAATTGAAAGTACAATAGAAGAAAGGAAAAACTGCGGCTAGAACGTCCTCTGAGGTTCCTACCTGAAGGGTAGGTATATATAGCCTCCTCAACACTCCACATTCATCATTCTCCTCTATGTACCGACTCGTCGTAAGATCCACCTCTGGGTACCATCTAGTCCTGGTACTATCAGCCTCAGTCAGCGCTGTCCATCGTATGTATCCAACACAACAAGGTGCGGGCATAGCCCGTGCAGGGGTGAGTATAACAATACTCAGTAGGAACCCTGAGACTCTCAAGGTCTCACAAAATCCAACAAGGATAAACCATAAAGTATGAAATCAACAAATAAACCCACTTAGGTATATGCCTATACATATACCTAAGTTATCAAGTAATACATCTCAATCATGAGGTAAACACAAAAGTTACTGAATCATCTCACACAGGTATACACCTTATGTAGAGAGATAGAGATGATTAGATGTAGCCACTGAATCATCTACTATGTCAAACCCATGTAGGATCCTGGTACAATAATCAGAGCTGTTGAACCCACGTAGGATCATGGAAGAGTAGTCAGAGTTGTCGAACCCACATAGGATCTTGGAATAGTAGTCAGATCTGTCGAACCCACATAGGATCCTGGAATAGTAGTTAGAGAGCAGCCGACCACAGGGATCCTGCACAAACCATGCTTGATTCTAGGAGGGTTCGCTCCTCAAGCCAAGTTTCGATACATCAACTGCCACAAAGTCCCACGAAGAATTATCCAAAAGGTTCGCCACGTCTTGGGGGTATCAACGCAACTGACAACATGTCAATCAGACTCCCGATCTGTGAGTTATTATCCTTTTAGTCCCGATGGACCGGTTGGATTCATGCTTGATCTAACTTGATCATATCTCAACTATACCCAAAACTCTAGTGGGGGTATACATAAAGGGACCTTCACGCTCTAGGAATACCAGCGCCACTGACAGTTCATCAAACGGACGTCCGGTGCCAAAGATATGGCCAAAAGAAAGTAAAAGGTAGGTAGTAGGCCCGGGTCCAGTTCGAGCCGGTCGGACCAACCTGGCCCGACTTAGTCTGGGCCAACCCGGTTCAGGTTTGGCCTGGCCTGACTCATTGGGTTTGGACCAGCCCACTAGGCCTGGACCAGCAGGCCGTAAGGGCTGCGAGTAGCACCAGGGTGCGGACCGGTCGCGAGGGCACTGACCTGTCACGGGCCAGTGTAAAGGTCGTTCATCCCAGAGGTGCTGTGAGGGGCGCGGGAGGCCGGATCGGCCAGGCGCATGTGGGGTGCAGCTTGGAGGCTTGGCCCGGGAGGCTGGGGCCGGTTCGACCAGTGCTGCGAGGGGCGCGACTCGGATGGCTCGGCCCAGATGGCCGAGGCCGGTTTGGCCAGCGGCGGCACGGGGCACGCGGATCGCACCCAGGCCAGAGGCTGGTGCGGCTTGGGCCGGCGAGGCTGGCATGGTTCAGCCGGGGTGTCGCAAGGAGGGCCGCATGCTAGTGCGGTTTAGGTCGGGGTGCATGGGAGGACGGCGACGGCCGGGAGCCGGGTGGCACGGGCTGACGCGGTTCAGTAGGGGCGCACGAGAGGCCGGCGGCGGCCGGGAGCCGGGAGGATGGCGGGCGGCTGGGATCCGGGTGGCATGGCGGGCGGTTGGGAGCTGGAAGGATGGAGCGCACGGGAGACAGCGCGAGTTTCGGAGACCACAGGTAGCACGGTTGTTTCCTGTCGCCTTTGTCGCCTCGTCATTTCGTCACTATGCCGAAGAACATCACAAGAGAGATCGACGGAGGGAGTCGGGTCATGTTAGTTTGAACCGCACCCTCCGCGTTTAGGGTGATAGAAATTGGTCCATAAAGGAAGGAGAATGATGAACTTCAAATTCTATAGCCTCCGCAACGATTCTTTCCCAATCCGCAAAAGATAAATCAAAGAAAGAATTAACATGAAAATAAACCCCCTACTTGATCGTTGGTCGTCGACGGGGTCGTTGAGAAGAAGACAGAGTTGTCGTCGTTCGTCACGTTCGCCGCCCACTTCCAATCCCAAGCTCGTGCGTCAGTTCGTTGACAACAATGAGGAGGGAAGTTCGGTTGAAGACGTCCCACATCAGTAGGAGTCCATGGATGAAGGTTGAAGGAGATCGTTCTTTAGAGTTGAATGCGTTCTTCATTGGGAGCGTTCTTTGTTCTTCATTGGTGAGAGATTTTCTCTCAAAAGCTCTAATCCTCCTTTTTCAACCTTTTACGAACCAAAAGAATAGGAATCCAAGGTAATAGATTATAAAATCTATCATTGGCATAAGAATTAAAAAAGGGTGAATTAATTAAGTTGGATCCACTTAATTAATTCACAAGGTTGGCACAATAAATTAAAGAGGAGGATTTGGCACATTAAAGGAGGGGGGTGAAGAGACTCTCCCTTATTAATGAGGGGAGTTGAGAGGTTTTCCTCTCCCACCATTATTATGAGGGTTTAGACTCGGGTGGTCCCCACATCGTAACCTCTCGCGGAAGGTTCGGTTCGGATGGGCCCCACCACCATAACCTCTCATTGGAGGTTATGTTTGGGTGGTCCCCACACTTCCAACTTCCAACTTCCAACTTCCAAGTGGAGGTTTTAACCAAAAAATAAAAATAATGCTACACAACTTTATTTTTATTTAATTCATTCACTAAAAACCCAAAAACTAACTTTTATTCTCAACCAATTGTCGTTGAGGTGAAAGTCTTCTTAAGAGAATACTGGTGCTGCAAGTTCAACGATGCCCTCAGATTTCAATTCTGAGCACTGGTTCAAAAGTTATAAAAAACCACGCATATATTTACTGAACGTACCCGAAAAAAAACTTCAGAAATTGATTTCGGGCACACCGAGCCTCAGAATCATGCGCCGTCAAATTTCACGGACTCATAAAATTCTCATGTATTTAAGAAAAAATTTTCCACAGAAATTTCAAGTATTTACAGATATGCTATGTGCTTGTTCACTGGATTACCAGGGAAGTTGGGACCAACATATTTCTTTGGTTGAATTTTCTTATAATAACAGTTTTCATTCCAGTATACAGATGACTCCATTTGAGGCATTATATGAGAAGTGGTGTCAAACTCCAACTTTTTGGGATGAAGTAGGTGAAAGGAAGCCTATGGGACCAGAATTGGTAGAAGAGATGGCAGAAAAAGTTTAGTTGGTTCAAAAGAATATGAGAACAACTCAGATTAGGCAGAAAAGTTATGTGGATAACTGGAGGAAGGATTTATCTTTCGAGGTAGGTGATCATGTCTTTCTCAAAGTTTCTCCATGGAAAAGTGTGATGTGTTTTGGAAAGAAGGGAAAGTTGAGTCCGAGGTTCATTGGACCTTATGAAATCCTAGAGAAAGTTGGATCACTTGCGCACAGAGTGGATTTACCTCCAAGTTTATCCTAGGTACACAATGTTTTTCATGTTTCAATATTGAGAATGTATATGCGAGATCCATCTCATGTTTTGAGCCCAGAGGTAGTTCAGTTGGAAGAGAATCTCTCTTATGAGGAACAAGTAGTCTAGATTCTTAACTGTAGAGAGAAAGTGTTGTGAAATAAGGTAATTCACCAAGTAAAGGTTTTTTGAAAAAACCATATGGTTGAAGAGGCAACGTGGGAATCTGAAAATGTTATGTGGGATAAATACCCCCACTTAGTTGATAAGTGAATAAAAATTGCGAGAATACAATTTCCAAAAGTGGGGAAGGATGTAACATCCCAAGTAAATATAGAATAATACATTTGAATATTTATTAATATTTTGTGAATTAAATATTAGTTTTAATTTAAAGGGGATTCTATGTTCGATAGCATACCCAATACGCAACAACGAGTTTCTTTGAAATCTTACGTTGCACCATAATAATATAATATTATTATTTTAAATGGTAGTTAATGCCTAACTGTTGTATTGGTGGAGATGAATAGAACTAACTACAATAGGATTATACATGTTTGTTAATTTTTTTTACATTCATCCAATAAAAGTTAGAGGCTTAAAATGTGAATGAATCTAATTTTAAGCATAATTTACATTAAAAGGTCGATTTACCGCCTTTTGATGGAGAACCCTATTTAAATCTAGATTTGGTCACTTTTATATGTTCTATTTGACCAAATAAAATTATAATTTAGAATTGGGACATCAAAATTTACTTTGGGTAAAATTTTGTTATTTTTCTGATAAAATTCATTTTTTAATGAATAGTGAAAAATACTGTATTTTAATTCAAATTTGCCTTTTAACCTAATATATTTATATGGTTATATTATCTTTTTAATTGGTTTTAAAGTGTAATTATATTATATTTTTACCATTTAATCCAATTTTGGTCATTGGAATTAATTTAATTTAAAATTGTACATAAACAAGTATCAATCTTTTGATAGTTAATATTTCTTAAAAACACACTTTTTGTTTTGACAACAGAAATAAATTTTAAATTAATTAATCCAACTTATATGTTTTGAATTTTTTAAAATAGAAATAATTTTTGAATTTGGAATATCAAATATATCTTAGGATTAATTTTTGGTATTTTTCTGAAAGACTTCAATTTTTGATGAATAGTGAAACCACTGAGTAGTAGTTAAAAAACTGAATTTTTCATTTAAATGAAAATTTACCACTTTTGTGAATTTAATTTTGAAAATACGACTTCGATGATTGTTATTAGTAAGTAAAATTTGGTTCAATAAGATGAAAATAATTTTTGGCGAATAGTAACTTTTGACTTTTATTTACCACGGTTAAAGGTAAATAGGGCAATTCAAGGTAAAAAGAATATTATAATAATAAAAAATTACCTTAACACTTGTCATAACCTTATTTTATGAGTCATGGACGACCATGGGCATCCTTGGGTCGATTTTTGGACCCCATAGAGCCACTTAAGAGTGATAATGACACTTTATTTTAATTAACTTAAAGTAAAGGCAAAAATGACATAAACAAATATCTTTTAGTAAGTCAATTTTTACATGGGGTTATATAAGTTATCTTTTTGACTATAAATATTATTTTTAAGGCTAAAAATATTTCCTACATTATGGTATTTATTTTTATAATTTTTAGACATCAAATAAATTAAATTATTTATGACACAATAATGATGCAGTGTTTACATCATTAATAAATGATTGAAATAAATAAGATTATAAATATTAAAACAATATCCAAAACCTGTCCAATTATTATTTGATGATTTTATTTCGAACATGAGTAATCTTATCTTATACTTTAATGAGTTTTGGATCTTTAGAAACTGAAAATCATTATATAATAAAATAATATTTGAAAACTTTCCTAAAGAGCCCCTCCACCCCCTTATAAAAATCCCTCACCTCTAACCCATTACTCACACCTCTCAAGCCCCTTGTCTCGTAAAAACCTTTCCAAAATAATCTCTCAAGATCCCTCTCTTCCACCTAGAATCCTTAAATTAGGTAGAAGGAACTTCAAGAAGTCCTTTTGGTTCAAACCAAAGGGAGTTACCCGAATTAAAGGCAATAGTTTCTCTTAAATTATTTTCTTTTATTTTACTTATCCAACCCCTAAAATATTTTTATTAATTTATTTTATAACAAAAACAGTTTCCTAAATATACTAGGATTTTTTTTTGATAAGGATTCAAACTACAGTTACACACACCTCCATCTAATGGGTAAAGAACATACTGTTTCTGTGGATGACAAACTAACGCCTCACGAAACGGTGATTGTTCAATTATCTCCTACCGCCTCTCATGGTGACCATTAATATGAAAATGTATTTATATATGATATATATTATGTTTATGTTTTCTTTATTCTTATGTAATTTTCATCTATAGCATACCTTTTTGGTTTTCATTATGGGTAAACACGATAATTTCATTTGAGGAAGTGCGGACTACCGCCCCTCAAAGTGATATGACTCGTTAATGCCATATGTGGGACATATAAAGGATGATGTTAATGATATTATATATGATATTATACTAGAATTATAATACACCTATGTATAATTATTTTTTAATTCCATTAAAATACAAAATAGAAATGAAAGTAGCATTCATGCATACATACGACTTACCGTCTCCATGAACGATGCATTTCATTTCATACCTCTAAATGTTATGTAATGTTATAAATACATATATATATAATGGATATATATTATATATATGATATATAAATCATGAATATAATTCTATAGATAATGGAATCTTGACCACATGGACAACTTGTAATTATAAGGTGTTCATTTTTGACTCAAGTACCAAATATCGACAAAACGGCCGTTATTAACTTAAATAATTACATAATGTTTATAACATGGTAATAAGTGATATAAAAGTAATAATAAACTTGAAAAATGTTCTTAGGAAAGTATAAATTAACTTTGGTTTATTATTCAGAATATTAAATAACGAATGAGTCAAGTCGGACACGAGGTAAGGGAATTTCTTAACCCAATTTCCTTTCTTTGGGTTAATCTCCTACTTTTAAATTATGTTGTTATATGATTATGTAAGAAATAAATTTTTATGTACTATCTTTTATTTGTTGATTAATTATGTGTACCTATATTTAATACACATAATCGGTCTATTTTATTTACAAAATGATCTTTGTAACAGACTTCGTCTCAATCTCTTTTCATTGAGGCATATTTTGTTTTATACACGACATTCTTTTATACGGTGTATAAAAACCTTGGACTTTACATTTCATTCAAAGGGAATCCTTTTCTATAAGGTGTTTTACTAAATGACAAAAAAATAATGTTTATTTTTAACGTAAGTGGTGACAATGACCTTTTCTGCCACTGTGAGTATTATTTGATCTTTGGCTTCCTTAACAAGCCATAATGTTTTTAAAAGGAAAATAAATACCATATAATATTTTTACGTATTTTGGTATTGAAAATGGTTTTTGATAATATATTTGTTATGTCAATATATTTAAATGATATATTGTGATTGAAATGTTGAAATGTTATCTTTCCTTTATGCTTGTGTTTTGGGTTATGTCTATGGTTTGGTTCTTGGGAATTGATTATGTATACAGGTGGTTCCTTGATAAACCTAGAGAGGGTGAGCCCGAGATAGCTCTCCAATGCATTGGGTAATGTGACAGAGGTAAACATGAATGTTTCTCCTAATAGATTTAGGGAATATACTGTGATGTGTATTCCAAATGTAACTCGCTACGTAGCTGTGATAGCTACAATTTAAGTATTATATGGATGCCTCAAGTTACCTTTATGATTTATGTTTTCTATGTGTTATTTATAAATCTTATAATTTCATGAGGTATTCTAAAGAGCTTATGTTATGTATGTATTTATGAACTAATGTTTTCTCTTTCTTTATTTTATAACCCTTACTGAGCTTTTTATGCTCATCCCAAGTTTTGAAATGTTTTTCACAGGACTTAAAGATGAATAGGGTCAAGGATGGGATCAAGGAAACATAATGCTGTCTAAAACATGGAACTAGACATGACTCTTTTTTTCGAGAGTTTTTATTTTGTGAAAAAAATGGAAACTATGTAGAAGTGTCTACTTTGTAACTTTTGAGATGCAATGTAATAGTTATGGACCAATTCTCTAAAACTATAAACCTGAAAATATCCTTAATGTGAATTATTCATTTAATTTAGGATTATATAATGTTTAAGGCTGGGTCATTATAGTTGGTATCAGAGGTCAGTTTAGACAACTTTAGGAGTTACAATATTGTTAAATTAATGTCCATAAATTAATTTATGGTAAGATTGAAATGATATAGCATTTAAAGATTACCATATTGATTCACCTAAGATATGTCTGTGTTAAGAATGATTTTTCATAGAGGAAATAGAGAAGCTTTTCTGGGAAGGCATATAGAGGATAATAACCTTCCAAATCAGCATCCTGAGATGGTTAGAAATCAGAATTGATCAGTTTCTTGTAGTGATGGCACAGTTGACTCAGGTGATACATGGTGGTTGTGTTTATTGATGATATTTTGGTTTATTCTAAAATTAAAGGGGAGCATGAAAGTAATTTAAGAGTTATTTTTCAAACCTTTAAAGAAAAGAAACTGTATGGAGAATTCAGAAAGTGTGAGTTTTGGTTACAAAAAATTTCATTCCTTGGTAACATTGTTTATAAGGATGGTGTAACTATTGAACCTGCTGAAACAAAATTTGTTAAAGAATGGCCAAGACCCACAAATATAACTAAGATCCGTAGTTTTCTTGGTTTGGCAGGTTATTACTGGAGGTTTGTTGAAAATTTTTCAAGGTTATCTAGTCCAATGACTAAGTTAACTCGAAAAGGTGTTAAGTTCATCTGGATAAAAGAATGTGATGATTTTTTTAGGAATTGAAAAGAAGATTGGTGAATGTTCCAGTTTTGGAACTGACTTCCAGAAATGGTGAGTTTGTTATCTACAGTGATGCTTCATTGAAAGGACTTGGCTGTGTCCTCATGCAGAATGATAAGGTAATTGCTTATGTTTCACATTAGTTGAAACCTCATGAGTTAAATTACCCTACACATGATTTGGAATTAGTCGCTGTTGTTTTTGCTTTAAAAATTTATAGGTATAATCTCTATGGAGTAAAATGTGAAATATATACTGACTACAAAAGTTTGAAGTATATATTTACTCAGAAAGAATTGAACAAGAGATAGAAGAGATGGCTAGAATTAATCAAGGATTATGATTGCATGATCCTTTACCATCCGAGAAAGGAAAATAAAGTGGCTGATGATTTGAGTAAAAAAAGTAATGCTTCCTTAACCATGATACGTTTGGAATGAGATCCTTTGGTTTTTGATTTGATGAACTTTGGAATAGAATTTGTTGGTGCAAGAAATTCCTTGGTTTTGTTTTAGGTTTCAGTGAAATCATCTCTATCAGACAGGATTAAGAAAGCACCGAAAGAAGACAGTGAGTTACAGAAAAAGGTAGAGTTGGTTAAGAAGGGTAAGTTTCCTGATTTTAATTTTGATAATGATAGTGTTTTGAGGTTTGGAATGAGATTATTTGTTCCTTGTGATTCACAGTTGAAGAACGAATTTCTATGTGAATCTCATAGTTCTCCATTTTCAGTTCATCCTGGAAGTACTAAGATGTATATAGATCTTCAAGAGTATTACTGGTGGGATGCAATTAAGAGATATATTGCTAATTTTACTATGAAGTGTTTGACTTGTAAGCTGGTTAAAGTAGAGTGACAGTTACCAAAAGGGATGCTTCGGTCTTTACCGGTGCTAGAGTGGAAATGGGAAAATATATCCATGGAATTCGTTGTGGGATTACCAAAGACATCTCGAGGTAATAATTCAATCTGGGTTATTGTTGATCGATTGAATAAATATTGTATCTCTAGATTAACTTTATCGATTGTATGTTAAAGAGATAATTAGGTTGCATGGAGTTCCCATCTCCATTGTATCCGATCGTGATCCCAAGTTTACTTCTAACTTTTGGAATGACCTTCAGAAGTCATTGGATACTAAATTAAATTTTAGCACACCTTTTCATCCTCAATCAGATGGGTAGTTAGAATGAACAATTCAGACCTTGGAGGATATGATACGTGCTTGTTCACTGTATTACCAGGGAAGTTGGGACCAACATATTTCTTTGGTTGAATTTTCTTATCATAACAATTTTCATTCCATTATACAGATGGCTCCATTTGAGGCATTATATGGGAAGCGGTGTCGAACTCCAACTTTTTGGGATGAAGTAGGTGAAATGAAGCAGATGAGACTAGAATTGGTAGAAGAGATGGCAGAAAAAGTTCAGTTGATTCAAAATAATATGAGAAAAACTCAGAGTAGGTAGAAAAGTTGTGCAGATAACTGGAGGAAGGATCTATCTTTCGAGGTAGGTGATCATGTCTTTCTCAAAGTTTCTCCATGGAAAAGTGTGATGTGTCTTGGAAAGAAGGGAAGTTGAGTCCAAGGTTCATTAGACCTTATGAAATCCTAGAGAAAGTTTGATCAGTTGTGTATAGAGTGGCTTTACCTCCAAGTTTATCTGAGGTACACAATGTTTTTCATGTTTCAATGTTGAGAAAGTATATGCCATATCTATCTCATGTTTTGAGCCCAAAGGTAGTTCAGTTGGAAGAGAATCTCTCTTATGAGGAACAACCAGTTCAGATTCTTGATTGTAGAGAGAAAGTGTTGCAGAATAATGTAATTCACCAGGTAAAGGTTTTTTGTAAAAACCACATGATTGAAGAGGCAACATGGGAATCTAAAAATGCTATGAGGGATAAATACCCCCACTTATTTTATAAGTGAATAAAAATTGCGAGGACGCAATTTCCAAAAGGGGGGGAGGATATAACATCCCAAGTAAATAAATAATAATAAATTTGAATATTTATTAATATTTTGTGAATTAAATATTAATTTTAATTTAAAGGGTATTCTATGTTCGATAGCATACCTAATACGCAACAACGGGTTTCTTTGAAATTTTATGTTGCACACTAATAATATAATATTATTATTTTAAATAGTAGTTAACACCTAGCCGTTGTGTTGGTGGGGATGAACAGAACTTACTACAATAAGATTATACATGTTTTTTAAATGTTTTTACATTCATACAATAAAATTTAGATGCTTAAAATGTGAATGAATATAATTTTAAGCATAATTTACTTTAAAAGGTTGATTTACCGCCTTTTGATGGAGAACCCTATTTCAATATAGTTTTTCTAACTTTTATATATTATATTTGACCAAATAAAATTATTATTTAGAATCAGGACATCAAAATTTACTTTGGGTAAAATTTTGGTATTTTTCTGATAAAATTCATTTTTTAATGAATAGTGAAAAATACTCTATTTTAATTCAAATATGCCTTTTAATATAATTTATTTATATGGTTAGATTATCTTTTTAATTGGTTTTAAAGTGTAATCATATTATATTTTTACCATTTAATCCAATTTTGGTCATTGTAATTAATTTTACTTTGAAATTGGACATAAACAAGTATCAATCTTTTGATAGTTAATATTTTTTAAAAACATGCTTTTTTGTTTTGACAATGAGAATTAATTTTAAATTAATTAATCCAAATTATATGTTTTGAATTTGGTAAAATTGATATCATTTTTGAATTTGGAATATCAAATATATCTTAGGATGAATTTTTGGCATTTTTCTGAAAGACTTCAATTTTTGATTAATAGTGAAACCACTGAGTAGTAGTTAAAAAACTAAATTTTCATTTAAATGAAAATTTACCACTTCTGTGAATTGAACTTCAAAAATCCGACTTCCATGATTGTTATTATTAAGTAAACTGTGGTTCAATAAGATGAAAATAATTTTTGGTGAATAGTAACTTTTGACTTTTATTTACCACGGTTAAAGGTAAATAGGGTAATTCAAGGTAAAAAGAATATTATAATAATATAAAATTACCTTAACACTTGTCCTAACCATATTATATGAGTCATGGCCGACCATGGGCATCCTTGAGTCAATTTTGGGACCCCATGGAGCCACTTAAGAGTGATAATGACACTTTATTTTAATTAACTTAAAGTAAAGGCAAAAATGACATAAACAAATATCTTTTAGTAATTAAATTTTTAAATGTTGTTATATAAGTTATATCTTCAAATATAAATATTATTTTTAAATCCAATAATATTTCCTATATTATGGTATTTTTTTATAATTTTTAGACATCAAATAAATTAAATTATTTATGACACAATAATGATGCAGTGTTTACCTCATTAATAAATGATTGAAATAAATAAAATTATAAATATTAAAACAATATCCAAAACCTGTCCAATTATTATTGGATGATTTTATTTCTAACATGAGTAATATTATATTCTACTTTAATAAGTTTTGGATCTTTAGAAACCGAGAATCATTATATAATAAAATAATATTTGAAAACTTTCCTAAAGAGCCCCTCCACCTCCTTATAAAAATCCCTCACCTCTAAACCATTACTCACACCTCTCAAGCCCCTTGTCTCATCCAAAACCTACCCAAATAAGCTCTAAATATCCCTCTATTCCACCTAGAATCCTTACCTTAGGTAGAAGACACTTCAATAAGTCCTTTTGGTTCAAACCAAAGGGAGTTACCTGAATTAAAGGCAACCGTTTCTCTTAAATTATTTTCTTTAATTTTTCGTCTCCAACCCCTAAAATATTTTTATTCATTTATTTTATAAAAAAACAGTCTCCTAAATATACTAGGATGTTTTTATGAGATGTATTAAAACTACACTTACACACACCTCGATCTAATGGGTAAAGAGTATACTGTTTATGTGGATTGAAAACTAACACCGCACGAAACGATGATTGTTCAATTATCTCCTACTGCCTCTCATGGTGGACGTTAAGATGAAAATTTATTTATATATGATATATATTATGTTTATGTTTTCTTTATGCTTCTGTATTTTTCATCTATATCATACCTTTATGGTTTCCATTATGGGTAAACACGATAATTTCCTTTGAGGAAGTGTAGACTACCGCCCCCTCAAAGTGTTATGACTCATTAATGCCACATGTGGGTCATATAAAGGATGGTGTTAATGATATTATATATGATATTATACTGAAATTATAATATATCAATGTATAATTATGTTTTAATTCCATTAAAATATGAAATATAAATGAAAGTAGCGTTCATGCATACGTACGACTTACCGTCTCCATGAACGGTGCATTTCATTTCTTACCTCTAAATGTTATGTAATATTATAAATAAATATATATAATTTATATATATTATATATATGATATCTAAATCATGAATATAATTCTGGAGATAATGGAATCTTGACCACATGGATAACTTGTAATTATAAGGTGTTCATTTTTGACTCAAGTACCAAATATCGACAAAACAACCGTTATTAACTTAAATAATTACATAATGTTTATAACATGGTAATATGTGATATAAAAAGAATAATAAACTTGAAAAAGGTTCTTAATAAAGTATAAATTAACTTTAGTTTATTATTCAGGAGATTAAAGAATGAACGGGTCAAGTCAGACACGAGGTAAGGGAACTTCTTAACCCAATTTCATTTCTTTGGGTTAATCTACTACTTTTAAATTATGTCATTATATGATTATATAAGAAATAACTTTTTATGTCCTATATTTTATTTGTACATTACTTATGTGTACCTATAGTTAATACACATAATCAGTCTATTTTATTTACAAAATGATCTTTGTAAGGGACTTCGTCTCAATATCCTTTCATTGAGGCATATTTTGTTTTATACACGACTTTATTTTATACAGTTTATAAACACCTTTGAATTTCCATTTCATTCAAAGGGAATATTTTTCTACAAGGCGTTTTACTAAATGACAATTTTTTTCCTTTTAACTTAAGCGGTGACAACTACCTTTTCCACCACCGCGAGTATTATTTGATATTTGGATTCCTTAACAATCCATAATGTTTTAAAAAGGAAAATAAATTCCATATACTCTTTTTATGTATTTTTGTATTGAAAATGGTTTTTGATAATAGATTTTTTATGTCAATATATTTAAATGATATATTGTGATTGAAATGTGGAAATGTTATCTTTCCTTTTTTCTTGTGTTATGCGTTATGACTATGTTATGGTTCTTGGGCATTGATTACATATACAGGTGGTTCCTTGATAAACCTAGGGCGTGTGAGCCCGAGATAGCTCTCTAATTCATTGGGTAACATGACAGAGGTAAATGTGAATACTTCTCCTAAGAGATTTAGGGAATATACTGTGATGGGTATTCCAAATGTAACTCCCTACGTAGCTGTGATAGCTACAATTTAAGTATGATATTGATGTCACAAGTTACATTTATGATTTATGTTTTCTACATGTTATTCATAAATATTATGATTCATGAGGTATGATAAAGAGATTATGTTATGTATGTATTGATGAACTAATGTTTTCTATTCCTTTGTTTTATAACCCTTACTAAGATTTTTATGCTCATCCCAAGTTTTGAAATGTTTTTTATAGTACTTAAAGATTAATAGGTTCAAGGATGGGATCAAGGAAAAGTCATGCTATCTAAAACATGGAACTAGACATGACTCTTTTTTTCAAGAGTTTTTATTTTGTGAAAAAAATGGAAACTGAGTAGAAGTGTCTAATTTATAACTTTTGAGATATAATGTAATTATTATGGACTAATTATCTAAAACTCTAAACCTGAAAATACCCTCAGTGTGAATTATTCATTTAATTTAATATTATGTAATGTTTAAGGCTGGGTCCTTATAACGTTCATGCGTACGCATGACCTAATGTCTCCATGAATGGTGTATTTCATTTCCATCACTAAATTTTATGGATTACTATAAATCCATATATAATTAATATATATGATATTTATATCATGGTTATCATTCTGAAGATTATGGAACATAATCAAAGTAAGAGGATAAAAAATATAACAAATCAAAACATATATGAAAAAACAAAGCGATTATTACCTGAAACGTAACTCTAACATGGAATTTTTTATAAGTGGGTAATAAAATCTCATAAAAAAATAATATATAGTATGAAATATATAAATATTTTTATTTAATTGATGTATAATTAACTTATATTTATTATAAAAAAGGTTTTAAGTTGTGCGATGGAAGTCAAGACTTAAAGTAAGGGATTTTTGTCTCACTTTTTAATTTTGTGAGACACAAGACATATTACAAACTATTTATTTTATGTGGTGTTTATATTGACCATGAATGTATCTTATGATGTTTATACTAAAAATTATTGGGGTTTACATATCAATTTTAGGATCTCTCTTTAAATGGGTTTACGTTTCAAAAGTTAACAAATTAGTATGATACATTTGTCTCAATTTTTATTCTTTGAGATGTATGTTATGTTATGAACCTATATTCCTTCATGAGGTGTATATAAATCCCATTTGACATGAAATATCATGAATTTATTTATACTCATGATATTTTAAGTTCCATTTTATGTTATTCCTTCATAGGGATTATGACTCAATGTTACCAAAGTGGTAATGATTTTATGTTACAATCTCACCATTTATCAGGATTGTTTATAATTATGCTTTAGATGATAAAATATTATGATCCATATCTCAAGAAACTCATGATTTCCTTATACTATGGTTATTCATGATATTTTAAATTAATATTACCCCTTTTACACTCTTTGGTACTAAGATAATTGAGAAAATGTTTTAAGAAAACCCAACTTTATTTCTCTCTTCGATCGAAAATCCATTTTCTTTCAAAACCATGTTTTCTAAAACTATTTTAAAAACTGTTTTATTATTATCCTATGATTTTAAAATAGATTTTTACCCATGTTTTACTCTTTAATTTTTTTGAAAGGAATATTCATGTCTTTTTCCAAATAATGATCGTTTGGATTTTACCAAAAATGTAAAAGGAATCTTTCTCTTAACTTGTGCGACATGAATGAAGCTTCTATTCATCATGAAAATTATTTGATTTGAATATTACTTTATAAAATTTCATGGTTATTTTCAAATAAAAGGTTTTTTATTTTTTTTATGTTTTAAAAAGTGTTTTTGAAATCGAAAAGGATATTTTTCTCAAGAAATGTTTTAAATTATTTTTAAAGCTTACTTTATAAATTTTCAAGGTTATTTTCAAAGAAATTTATTTTCAAACTATTTTATGTTTTAAAAAAATTATTTTCAAAGAAAATATATTTCCCTCAAGAGATGTTCCAAGTGACATTGAAAAATAATTATCCATTTAATATTATATCCTTTGATGTAACCTTTTCTTTACTAGGGATAACCAAGGATACCATTCTTATTATTTATTTAAATGGTTTATCATGAAAATATGTTTATAAAACCCATTTATCTTCCATAGGTTATACCATGATAAGATTCTTATGAAACCTACTTCGTTTTTCATAGTTTATAAAATAATGGAATGATGAAATGACTATGAAACCTGTCTCTTTTCCATAGGTTATGATATGATGAAATGTTTATGAAACCCATTTCATTTCATGGGTTATAATATGATGAATGTTTTATGATATTGTGGCACACATATGTATGATTTTAATTATGTGATAGTTGGGACCTATATCTCCCTCCAATTAATTGGATAAATATGGATAACTCATGAGTTAATATGTTATGTGTGAACCTGATTACATGTTCACAATGTTACACATGAACCTGATTACATGTTCACAATGTTATGCGTGAACCTGATTACATATTCACAATTGAAATGCACTGTGTTGCATTTTTTGTCAATGAGGTATGTTGTTGTTAAGGAATGAATGGATGGATGTCAAGGAATTTCAAGATGTGAATGACAAAGGATGTGATGGTGATGGTGATGAAGGAGAATGGCCATGGTACTAAGATGCATGTCACTTAGGAGATTCACTAAGTGACATAGGATGATGTGGTTGAAACATTCTCCATGGATATCTGACGATTGAAGAACTGATCTTAATGTTTCAATACTTGTATCAAGATGATACTAAGTTACACCACTTGAAGAATGGATGATGATGGAACATCATCATTACATCTGACGATTGTTGAGCTGATCTTTAAGTTCCAAGAACTTGTATTAAGTAGATACAATGTCACAACATTGTTTGAAGACCATGCATTGTACTGACAATGCATGAGGAGATGAAGAAGATCCATCCACAATCTCTAAGTGGATGAACTGAGCTAAAGAAGTCCATGCACTATCACTTAGTGCATGTGAATTTGAAGAAGATCCAACTTGATCTCTTATGGGATCATAGAAGCATGTTGAAGAATTATTTGATTCAGTAGCTCAGTTGATGAAGAACCTTCAAAAATTTCACTCCTAAGTGAAGATTAAATATTGAGGAAGAATTGGAGGAATTCAAATGAAGAAGAGAAGATAAGAAGAATAGAGGAGGAGGCATTTGGCATTTGGCATTTGAACTTGGTCACTTTGTTTTTAAACAAAGTACTTGCTCTATACATAAGCAAAAATATAAGCCACCAAGGGCCAGCCTTAAGGGTTCAACCCCAAGGCACATGTGGGACTCGAGGTCGCCACGCCCAAGGGGGATCCCATGGGGCCAGCCCGAGAGGCCGCGGCCGTGTGTAAGCCGGGACCACGCAGGGGATCAGGCCTGCGCAGTAGGGGCGCGAGGAGCGCGCCCGTGACAAGCATAGTGGGCGCATAGCGCGCCCGCGAGGAGCAGAGGTGGGCGCAGAGCGCGCCCGCAGGGAGAACACGGTGCGGGGCGGAACCGTGGAGGAGGAAGTTCAATTGAGCTGAGGTTGGCACGCGGTGTTTGATAAGCCGCGGAAAATCCGCTCGCCGTTTCGATGTGGGACGCGCAAAATTCACCGGGAGCGAATCCTGGCCGCTCGATCGATCGCGCACCAGATCTCGACCGCACGATCGATCCCGCGCGAGATCTTCTAATCGTGGCAGTCCAAAGATCTGATCCAACGGCCTGCGAGGCGTCTCCTTCCTCGAGCCATGCCGAAGCCTCCCCGCGTGCCTCCAACGAACCAGGCGCCATCCGAGCATGGATTTTGAGATCCCGGCCACCATTGCCGAAGCCGAAGGCTCCATTGAGTTCGTCCGGCCCTACTGAACACAACCATGCATAAAAATGGGCGTGCATGCAATGCATGGAGAATTTGGAGTTTGGCCGAGGCAAGCAACGATGCCGACGCTATGAAGAGTTCGTGTTTTGCATGGATTATAAAAGAGAGGCCATGCACACGTTCGAATGTGCATGCATGTGAAGAAGGCCGAGGAAAAATAAAAGAAGGAAGAAGCCCGTGTGAACCGAGGATAAAAATCAAGATTTGGAAAGATTTTTAAACGATCCGAAATCTTCGGGATTTTGAAGTTAAACCACGCGGATGTTTTGAGGCGTTTCTCTGCCTATATAAAGAGAGCCCGAAGCACAGAGAATGCTTGCTGAATCTTTGTTGAAGATCTGAAGTCCCGCGAAGCCTCCGTGCTTAGTGAAGAACAGCCTGCGCGCACCACTTGCGCGGCAGTGAAGTCCGGAGCCATCCCTTGGCTCTGTGTGTTCCTTTTGTGCACCTCCTGTGCGAAAGAAGAGAAAGGGAGAGTTCCCTGCGCGCTACCCATTTGTGCGACAGGAAGGAGAGGTTGGGCAGCGCGACCCTGCGCGCTCCCTCTGTGCACCACGCCCCCTGCGCGGTAAGCACTTGTGTGCCCGCGGTGTTTCTCCTTGAACACTCGAGGGCTTGCGCGGGTGTTTCACTTGCGCACCCCGTGGCCAGGGCACACTTGCGCGGCTGCCCCTTGCACCGAGACCTTGCGCGCCTCCTTTGAAGGACAAAGGAGTTCGGGTGTGTGGAAGAAGAAGCCAAGAAGGCCGTAGCCACATTTCCCCTTGTGTGTGTGCTAAGTGCAAGGAAGGATTGCACCTTGTGTGTGTGCCACTTGGGAGAACACCCTACGGGCAGTGGGTGTGCAAAGGAGAACCCAAGCCGTAGCCTTGTGTGGGTGAAGTGAAGACCACACCTTAGTGTGTGTGTGCAAAATTGAAGAACTACCTATGGGTTAAGTGTGTGCAACAACAATAAGAATAGGCCAAGTTCAAGTGTGTGCCAAAGTGAAGAAGTTGTGTGTGCAAACAAAACAAGAAGTGGGCTGAACCTAGGTGTGTGCACTAAGAAGTGTGTATACACTTAGAAGAAGAAAAGGGAGGACATCCACACTAAAGTATAACACACATTCAAGTGTGTAAGAAAATTGAATAAAGTGTGTGAAGAAGTGAGAAGCTGGTGTGTGCTTAAAGATACTACACCCTTTGTGGGTTTATTGCACCAAGAGAAGAAAGAGGGAAGTGCATGCATGCATGCATGCACGTGCACACGTGAAGAAAGATAAATTAGTGGTGTGCATCTGAGGAGTCCAGGAACAACAGTTCTTGAATATTTGAGAACCCATGCTATCAGTGCATGAAGATGAAGAGTTGCCATGCACTCAGTGCATGAAGTTGATGTGAACTGAGACTGGACCAGACTGAAGTTAAAGATATCAGTTGTCTGAGTATTCAGTAGTTGGAGAGAGGCCAGGTCATCCTTAGAAGAAGGAGATAAATCCTGAGTAAGACGAGAAGACCTGATCAACTCAAGTGATCAGAGGTACAGAGCAAGGCCAGTAGTCTTTATCCCAGACTGCTGAAGATACTTGAAGAAGCTAAAGAGAAGAAGAGCTACTCGTGTGACTCGAGGAGCCAGGAGAAGCCCCCTGTGAGACTCAGGGCGGAAGAAGTCTTCAGTGGGATTCTGGAGCAGGCCAGTGGGACTCTGGTAACACTGTGGGACGTAGTATAAAGACCCTCCTATGGGACTCAGGAGAGATACAGTGGGATGCTGTATCTACCATTGTAATACTAACAGATTATAATGGGAGAAACCATGTTGGGGCGTATAACCAACATGGCAAGGACGTAGGCCTTTGGTGCCGAACCTTGTAAATCCTTGTGTCCAGTGCCTTTACATTTACTGCATCACTCGAGGAAAGGCTGAGAGATACAATAAGAGTGGATCGAGGCTTTAACCAGCCATAGAGGTTTAATTGATAAATAATAAATTAGTAAAAAGTTTTAAGGGATCACTGATTCACCCCCTCCCCCTCTCAGTGATTCACACTGATCTGGGCACTTCAATTGGTATCAGAGTGAGGTTACCTCTAAAAGATCCAAGGGAGTCTATATGAAGTGCAGATTTGAGGAAATGAGTGACCAGCCTCAAATGGAGATATCTGCCAAGACTCAGAAAAATAGAAAGAAGAAACAGGCCAAGAAGATGAAGAAAGCCTGTCCTAGCTGTGATGAAGTTGGAACAATGAAAGATCTTCAAAGTGCAATCGAATATCTTCAGAAGACAGTCCCCAAGGAAGTGGCAATGTGTATAGCTACATGCATCCTTGATCTTCAAGAAGAAAAATTACAGCTAGAAGAAGAAGCCAATACAATGGATGATCAGTTGGCTAAAAGGGTTGGCATAACCAACACTCTCAGAAAGCTGGTGAAGGCTAAAGATGAAACCGTTTCTATTTGCAATGAAAGGTATGAAGACACTGCTGAAGAATTGCAAAGAAGACTTTCTGAGAAAGAATTCTTTATGATAATGGTCAAAGAAGTTTTCCATGCACTGGAAAAATTTCACAGAGTGTCAATGAATGTCAGAGATGCTCAACTCGAAGACAAAGTCAAAATGGTGAAGGAGCTTGACAATTCATTGCTAGAATTGAAGAAGGTGCATGAAGACTAGTTAGAACAGCTGAAAGGAAATTGGGAAGGAAGGCTAAGAACTATTGAGGATGAGAAGAACTCCCTCAATATGAAATGCTTCGAACTAGAGGTGATAATGAAAAATATGCAATCACCCAAAGCTGAATCCTCCCAGTCAGCTGAAAGTAGAAATGTTGCTACTCAAGTATGCTTTGAGAAGGATGATTCTAAAAGAAAGACATCCTCTAATGAAAGGGCAACATCTTCTAAAAAGAAGGTACCATCCATCCCATCTTGTACTAATGCTTCTAATTGTGTTTCCACAAAAAGTGCAGGATGGAAAAATAATTCCAAACAAGTATGAATGAAGAAAATGAAGAAGCAGAGCTCTCCTGAAACAACACAGCAGCTCCAGAAAAGTATCCTAAAATCAGAAGGACTGAAGAAGTCAAGATTTGTGGGTCAATGTTGGTGTTGTAATAAGTATGGGCACTGTGCAAAGGATTGTTGGTACAATCCACTAAATGTCAAAGCACAAAGGAAGCCCATGCCAAGGGGGAGCAAGCCAGAGGAAAAGAAGCAGCATCCACAGGTCCAGAGACATCTGTTTACTGCAAATAGATTTGGATTACTTGACAACATCTGGGATGATTGCAAAAGTGGTCAAAAAGATACATGTCAATCTCTAACTGTATCCAGAGCTAAAAAGAAGAGAAGATCACTGAACCTGGCTAAAATGGAATCCTTGGGAAGCAAGAAGAAAGTTGAAGATGCTACCAAGAAGGTTTTGAAAAAGGAAAAGAAGTCCTTGGAGTCTAAATCCAAGAAGGGTGATGCATCCAGAAGGACCACCAAGAAAACATGCTTCTACTGTGGAAAGAAAGGACATATCATGGATCTTTGTAAACAAGCCATGAAATTCAATAGAGGAAGATTGGACTCAAACAGACAATCAATCCAGAAGAAGCAGAAGGGATTGATTAAAAATAAGTTGCCTAAGAAAGGTATCTTAACAGTATCAAAAGAACCATGTGGAATTTCCAAAACTGAGGCCTCACTTCCAAATGACTTGTTAGTCATATGGCCTAATCAGTTGCAACTTGCCAAAGATCTGCAGAGAGCTGAAGATGAAGTTCTGGAAATTGCTAAGGCAAAAAGGAAACAAAATATTTCACATGAAGATGTATTGAGATCCACACCAGCACCAACATCATTGAAGATCAAATGTGCAAGTGTGAAGAATGGTGAAAATGGGACATCTTAGTTGAGAGAATCTTCTCAACCTTGTTGTTCACATTGATGAACCAAGGAGGTTCCATCTTATTCCCTAATCACTTGTATTTACATGTGCTGACATTGCAGGGAATTGAAGATGATGATCATTCTCAACTGGAGGATGGTTTGGAAAGAATGGAGTGCACCCCTTGAGGGGGAGCCAATCTGGAGAAGATGGTATTCTAAGATTTAATACCATCTTGAGAAAAGTGAAGGTATTCCAATCATACTTTCATCCCTAGTTTCTTAATTGTATTCATCATGACAATTAAGGGGGAGTATTGATTGAAGACAAATGGATGAAAGGGGGAGCTTTATCTTTGCACCTGAACTTTCTAATGAGTTTTGTGAAGTTGTGCAGGATTTAGCAAATTCATTGTTATATCTGAAAAATTTCAACCCCTTGGAGCATGATCTCACATGTACAGTGAATGTTGGACAGCATTGAGTACCTTGGTTACATCACTCTTGTTTTCTACACCGGGTTAGCCCAAGTAGACTTAGAGTTGATCTACTAAAGGTTCCTTGCTCAAGAGAACATGTGACATCATCCCTCTCTTAGTGATTTTGAAGACAATGCTTTTCAGAGGGAGGAAGTGATTTTTTTAAGAGAACCACACCACACCTTTGTATTTGATTGCCAATAAGGGGGAGAAAATATTGGCACACATATTGAACCATTCATATGTGCTGAAGAAGTGTATTGACAACAAATACAAAGGGGGAGATTGAAATGCACTGTGTTGCATTTGTTGTCAATGAGGTATGTTGTTGTCAAGGAATGAATGGATGGATGTCAAGGAATGTCAAGATGTGAATGAAAAAGGATGTGATGGTGATGGTGATGAAGGAGAATGGCCATGGTACTAAGATGCATTTCACTTAGGAGATTCACTAAGTGACATAGGATGATGTGGTTGAAACATTCTCCATGGATATCAGACGATTGAAGAACTGATCTTAATGTTTCAATACTTGTATCAAGATGATACTAAGTTACACCACTTGAAGAATGGATGATGATGGAACATCATCATTACATCTGACGATTGTTGAGCTGATCTTTAAGTTCCAAGAACTTGTATCAAGTAGATACAATGTCACAACATTGTTTGAAGACCATGCATTGTATTGACAATGCATGAGGAGATGAAGAAGATCCATCCACAATATCTAAGTGGATGAACTGAGCTAAAGAAGTCCATGCACTATCACTTAGTGCATGTGAATTTGAAGAAGATCCAACTTGATCTCTTATGGGATCATAGAAGCATGTTGAAGAATTATTTGATTCAGTAGCTCAGTTGATAAAGAACCTTCAAGAATTTCACTCCTAAGTGAAGATTAAATATTGAGGAAGAATTGGAGGAATTCAAATGAAGAAGAGAAGATAAGAATAATAGAGGAGGAGGCATTTGTAATTTGGCATTTGAACTTGGTCACTTTGTTTTTAAACAAAGTACTTGTTCTATACTTAAGCAAAAATATAAGCCACCAAGGGCCAGCCTTAAGGGTTCAACCCCAAGGCACATGTGGGACTCGAGGTCGCCACGCCCAAGGGGGATCCCATGGGGCCAACCCGAGAGGCCGCGGCCGTGTGTAAGCCGGGGCCACGCAGGGGATCAGGCCTGCGCAGCAGGGGCGCGAGGAGCGCGCCCGTGACAAGCATAGTGGGCGCATAGCACACCCGCGAGGAGCAGAGGTGGGCGCAGAGCGCGCCCGTAGGGAGAACACGGTGCGGGGCGGCACCGTAGAGGAGGAAGTTCAATTGAGCTGAGGTTGGCACGCGGTGTTTGATAAGCCGCGGAAAATCCGCTCACCGTTTCGATGTGGGACGCGCAAAATTCACCGGGAGCGAATCCTGGCCGCTCGATCGATCGCGCGCCAGATCTCGACCGCACGATCGATCCCGCGCGAGATCTTCTGATCGCGGCCGTCCAAAGATCTGATCCAACGGCCTGCGAGGCGTCTCCTTCCTCGAGCCATGCCGAAGCCTCCCTGCGTGCCTCCAACGAACCAGGCGCCATCCGAGCATGGATTTTGAGATCCCGGCCACCATTGCCGAAGCCGAAGGCTCCATTGAGTTCGTCCGGCCCTACTGAACACAACCATGCATAAAAATGGGCGTGCATGCAATGTATGGAGAATTTGGAGTTTGGAAGAGGCAAGCAACGATGCCGAGGCTATGAAGAGTTCGTGTTTTGCATGGATTATAAAAGAGAGGCCATGCACACGTTCGAATGTGCATGCATGTGAAGAAGGCCGAGGAAAAATAAAAGAAGGAAGAAGCCCGCGTGAACCGAGGATAAAAATCAAGATTTGGAAAGATTTTTAAACGATCCGAAATCTTCGGGATTTTGAAGTTAAACCACGCGGATGTTTTGAGGCATTTCTCTGCCTATATAAAGAGAGCCCGAAGCACAGAGAATGCTTGCTGAATCTTTTTTGAAGATCTGAAGTCCCGCGAAGCCTCGGTGTTTAGCGAAGAACAGCCTGCGCGCACCACTTGCGCGGCAGTGAAGCCCGGAGCCATCCCTTGGCTCTGTGTGTTCCTTTTGCGCACCTCCTGCGCGAAAGAAGAGAAAGGGAGAGTTCCCTGCACGCTACCCCTTTGCGCGACAGGAAGGAGAGGTTGGGCAGCGCGACCCTGCGCGCTCCCTCTGTGCACCACGCCCCCTGCGCGGTAAGCACTTGTGTGCCCGTGGTGTTGCACCTTGAACACTCGAGGGCTTGCGCGGGTGTTTCACTTGCGCACCCCGTGGCCAGGGCACACTTGCGCGGCTGCCCCTTGCACCGAGACCTTGTGCGCCTCCTTTGAAGGACAAAGGAGTTCGGGTGTGTGCAAGAAGAATCCAAGAAGGCCGTAGCCACATTTCCCCTTGTGTGTGTGCTAAGTGCAAGTAAGGATTGCACCTTGTGTGTGTGCCACTTGGGAGAACACCCTACGGGCAGTGGGTGTGCAAAGGAGAACCCAAGCCGTAGCCTTGTGTGGGTGAAGTGAAGACCACACCTTAGTGTGTGTGTGCAAAATTGAAGAACCACCTATGGGTTAAGTGTGTGCAACAACAATAAGAACATGCCAAGTTCAAGTGTGTGCCAAAGTGAAGAAGTTGTGTGTGAAAACAAAACAAGAAGTGGGCCGAACCTAGGTGTGTGCACTAAGAAGTGTGTATACACTTAGAAGAAGAAAAGGGAGGACATCCACACTAAAGTATAACACACATTCAAGTGTGTAAGCAAATTTAATAAAGTGTGTGAAGAAGTGAGAAGCTGGTGTGTGCTTAAAGATACTACACCCTTTGTGGGTTTATTGCACCAAGAGAAGAAAGAGGGAAGTTCATGCATGCATGCATGCACGCGCACACGTGAAGAAAGATAAATTAGTGGTGTGCATCTGAGGAGTCCAGGAACAACAGTTCTTGAAGATTTGAGAACCCATGCTATCAGTGCATGAAGACGAAGAGTTGCCATGCACTCAGTGCATGAAGTTGATGTGAACTGAGACTGGACCAGACTGAAGTTAAAGATATCAGTTGTCTGAGTATTCAGTAGTTGGAGAGAGGCCAGGTCATCCTTAGAAGAAGGAGATAAATCCTGAGCAAGACGAGAAGACCTGATCAACTCAAGTGATCAGAGGTACAGAGCAAGGCCAGAAGTCTTTATCCCAGACTGCTGAAGATACTTGAAGAAGCTAAAGAGAAGAAGAGCTACTCGTGTGACTCGAGGAGCCAGGAGAAGCCCCCTGTGAGACTCAGGGCGGAAGAAGTCTTCAGTGGGATTCTGGAGCAGGCCAGTGGGACTCTGGTAACACTGTGGGACGTAGTATAAAGACCCTCCCGTGGGACTCAGGATAGATACAGTGGGATGCTGTATCGACCATTGTAATACTAACAGATTATAATGGGAGAAACCATGTTGGGGTGTATAACCAACATGGCAAGGACGTAGGCCTTTGGTGCCGAACCTTGTAAATCCTTGTGTCCAGTGCCTTTACATTTACTGAATCACTCGAGGAAAGGCTGAGAGATACAAGAAGAGTGGATCGAGGCTTTAACCAGCCATAGAGGTTTAATTGATAAAGAATCAATTACTAAAAAGTTTTAAGGGATCACTGATTCACCCCCTCCCCCTCTCAGTGATTCACACTGATCTGGGCACTTCAACAATGTTATGCATGAACTTGATTAAATGTTCACAATTTTATGCCTGAACGTGATTACATGTTCACAATGTTATGTATTAACCTGGTTTCATGTACATAAGTTCACGTGAGGTCCTAATTTCATGTCCTTAACTTAATGATGTTCACAATATTATAAGTTGATGTGTATGACACAAATATATATCATATGACAATTTTATGCTATCGTGGATTATGTTATTTGATATAATTATGATTCATGTCTTATGAACTGCTAATATTTATTTCATGACTCAATATTACGATCTTTGATATGTAGGGTATGATTTTCAAATGTTATGATCATGTTCTCATACCCCTATGCTCATGATATTCTTATGCATCTCCCTTATTTTCCCTTACTAAGCATCCGAGCTCACCCTTTCTTATGTTTCCTTTTTCCTGGTTATAAAGAAATGTTTTTAAGTAGGAGTACTAAATGGTAATATATTTATGGGATACATTGAAGATATTTCATGAATTAAGAAGATTTTGTTCCAAGTTTCCAAAGGCACTAAACTATTATAGTCCTTAGTCATGTGTTTGTGTAATATATTTAATATTCCTCTAAAAAGATTCAATATCCATGTATAAGAATCTTGAGTCACTATACTTTCCTCACTGGAACTTCTTGTGGAACTTCTATCCCTATTCTATATGAAGTTATCACTTAAACCTATACTGTAATTTGTTGAATCCCCTAAAAAATGTTTTCTATATTCCACTAATTTTTTTACAGAATTTAGAAAGAAATTTTGTTCTATTATTTCCCCATTGGTTCCAATAGAACTTCTAGTGCAGGTCCCACTAGACCTTACAACGGAGGTTCCAATATAATTTCCAGTGGACGTTCCACTAGAACTTCTAGTAGAGTTTCCATTGTAACTTCCATTGGAGCTTCCAGTCATATTGTAACGACCCATAATTTTAATAATGGAAATTCCCTTCTTATAATTATTTCATTTAATATAAATCACATAAAATCACATAGATAATATAATAAAAACTTTATAAATGAATAATGAATGAAATAATAGGTATTTATATAAATTAAGAAACCTATACCAATGGAATAATAACTTGACTGTTGGAATAGTAATGTGACCATTAGGAATAGTAATCTGACTAATAGAATAATAACCTCACCTATTAAAATATAAATAAAATTTAGGTATCTTATAAGTGAAAATATGATATATTTATATCATGGTATAAGTAAATAAATGTTTTAAAAATGATAAATTAAGTGTTGATATTTTTGTAAAACATAAATGTTTATTTACAATTTTATAATTAATATAATGATTTAAAAGAAAATTTATTTTCATAAAATATATTAATAAATTAATATTTTGTTGTCTCATGATTATAATATAATTTTATGAGACCTTAATTAATTTTTCAAAGTGTCATAAAATCAATTATAATATTAAAATCGTTATTTTTTGAATAAATGATGATTTTAATTAAAAATTAAATTTCTCATATTTAGAAAATTATTTTCATAAAACGAAGTCCATTTTTTAAATCTACATATCAAAAAATGTTTAGGATTAATTTTTGATATTTTTCTAAAATAGTTTATTTTTTTTGAATAGTGAAATATGATAATTTACGATATAAGCTAAAAACATGAATTTTTGAGTCATGGATGAAGTATGGCTGATATAAGAACCATAATATCAAATTATACTTAATTATTTAATTTATTTAGTGATAAGTATCAATAATATTGATAGTATTGAGCCAAATTAGTAAATAAATGAATAAAATAATCAAAAACACCCCTCTCCTCCTACTATAAATACCACCCTCACCACCTGTTCTCCTCACACCTTATAAGCCTTGGAGCTTGCTTATATTCTTTCAAATTATTCTCCCAACCATCTTTCCCAAATTCTAGTCTTATTGGTCTCAATAAAATACCATTTCTAGGTTCCTTAAGGAGGTTCTCAAGGAGACGACACTCAAGAGGACATTAAGTGCAAGTGCAGAACACTTTCAGACATAAGGTAAGAGATTCTTTCCGAACCTCCATATTTACTTCAAGTTATGATTTATATCTATTTAACCCAATTTAATACTTAATTATTATTATTTAATCCTCCTAAATTCCGTGTGTATCTTCCAAACATATGTACCCAGCTCAATCCTTCTTTCTTTGATGGAGAAATACATGTTTTATAAGGTTCCCTTCTCAATTCCTCCCGATAAGCAAGCCTGATTAAAGGGAAATTCCTCATTTCTTACACATTATCATGTACAATCCATAATATGTTTTAAGAAACAATTATTGTTCTAAAATAACTCATTTTTTCATGAAAAAACCATATTTGTTCATTTCTGGTTTTATACAAACAATTATGCCTATGTCCGCTTTAAAGACTCTTTAAAATTTGCCCTGCACTAAAGTTTCTCATTTTTAAAAGTCTATTAAACAATAATTTTACATGTTTTCACTTCAGTTGGAAATTTTTTATCATTATATATGCCTATTTTACCTTATGAATATCCATGTATGATTTACATCTATTCTTTCATGGACACCCTTATGATACATCCATTTGTTATGCCTTATGACATGATTACGATACCCATTTATTTCCATGGGTAACCCTTATGTTTATACCTTATGTTTGATTATTCACATTCCACACATATTCATGACCATGTTATGATGACTGTTCCTAGATATCACTCCAATGAATTGGGTAATGTTTTAGTCTCATGAGACTTCATGTTGGGACATTAAGTAAACCTGATTCCTTTATGGGACTTTTTCCACCATGTGATATAGTCTTGGTAGTTAGCTTTGACTCATGTTTATTTCATGTTTTATATTTCTTCCACATTCTTATGATTCTATTATTACCTGATTCCATGTTCCACATGTTATGATACCATATTTTTATTCATGTTCCATTCCTTTTTATGTCATCATGTTATGACTTTTAAGCCATGTTCTATGATTTATTCTTACATTTATTCCATTACTAGGATTTTTAGCTCATCCCTTTGTTCATGTATTCCCCCAAGTTATCCTTTTAAAATTTAAGAGCTCAAAGGATGTTATGAGATCATTATGGATATTAAATAAAAGATGTTTTTTTGGTTTCATGCTTTCTAATTGTGTACCTAATATTATAAAGACACTAGACTTTTTGATCCTTGGTTTGTATTCGATGGTTAATTATGCTTAAAATCATATAATAATATGTGTAAAAGGATAGAGTCTCTATATTTGGTATCATATCAAGGTCTAGTTATTTTTGGGGATTAGGATTAGAAAGATTTAGTAAGAACCCTAGGGATAATTATATCACCATGGATAACCTAGATTGAAACTTAGAAAATCACATGTTAGGATATACTTTTCATTTATAAGTTTATCCTTTTATGTTCAAATTTTCCTTTTTTATATTCTTATTATCTAAGTATTAAATCCCCCCTATTGTGATTTCTTTTTCTTAGTTAATGGAGGGGAAATAGGAGAACCCATTCCAATAATCAATGTGATAGGAAATGAGATGATTGCCTTAATGAAATGCCAAATCTTATGGGAACAGGAGATCAAAACTTCATGAAAGTACTAACAAAACTAGCTTAAGTTATGAATAATAACTTGAATCATGTGGAACAACCTCCTTAGCCTAAGAAAGATCAATTTGAATTTGAATCCTTTATGAAAAAAAGGCCACATATATTTAGTGGATATTCTGATCCCCTTATTGTAGAACAATGTATTAAATCCCTTGAGAAGATATTCTCTATCCTCCAATGCTTAAAAGAAGAGAAAGTCATGCTGAAGGTCTATAGATTTTATGGGGAAACTAATCATTGGTTTACATTGATCAAAAAAACAAAGTCCAAGGAGGAAATTGATTCCATGGATTGGGATTCATTCAAGAAAATATTTTTCAATAAATATTTTCCTTGAAATATCCATCTTAAGATAAAAAGGGAGTTCCTTGGGCTGAAGTAAAAGGGAGTTCCTCAGGCTGAAGTAAAAGGAAGATGAGTCTATTGGGGTGTATGAGACAAAATTTACAAGGATTTCATGATACAACTTTGACTTTTTCATGAACATGTATTGAAATATGAATTGCTTATTTAGTGGGATAAAGCCGAGTCTATGAAAATACTTGGTGATTCAAGACTTTGATAGCTATGAGGATATTTTCTATTATTCCCTTAAAGTTGAAATGGATATCGGATACTCTCAATGGTATCATGGAACTAGAGACAAAAAGAGGAAAATGGAGTTTAATATGGGAGGATCAACAGATAAATCCCATTATGGAAAGAAAACCCAACATCCCACATGTCAAAAGTGTGGGAAGAAGCATCTCAGGAATTATCTAAAGGGAACCAAGAGATGCTTAAAATTTGGAAGATAGGGGAATTTGGCTAATAATTTCCAAAGGGATATGGATAATCCCAAAAATGCGGAGGAAGAAGGTAAGGTTCAGATCAACACTCAGCTTGCAGTGCAGTGTTTCAACTGCAAGGAATGTGAGAATTATGCGGTCCATTTCCCTAATCCAAGGGTTGTGAGAGGCAATCAATAATAAAAACCTCCAAGGAAACAAGGAAGGTCATATGCTATCACTACTGCTGAGGTGGAACCCGAAAATGATGCGGTGATAGGTACACTAGTTATTCATTCAAGAATAACGAATTTATTATTTGATTCTGGTTCTATACATTATTTTATATCTTACAAGTTTAGTAGAACTATTTTAACAGCACCTCAAAATATGGAGGTTGAGTTATCTATGAGAATAATAAATGAGGTAATTATTGCATCCAAAGTATATAACTCCTCCTTGGTTAATATTTTTGGACTAAACCTCCTAGAAAATATTATCTTACTTCCTTTGGTGGAGTTTGATGCTATATTGGGAATGGATTGACCATCTTTATACAAATCCACCATCAACTGTGAGGAAAAGGTGGTTACTATTCACATCATGAGGCATCCTAAAATTCTGTATAAGTGTAAGGAAGAGGATGAATATCCTTCAGAATCATCATCTCAAGTGTAGATATTGTTTCCTTATAAGAAAAAATATCTCGATCAAATGACCAAGACAAAGGAGAGAATCATGCTCGAAGACATGCCCACTGTGAGAGATTACACTGATGTGTTCCCCAAAGAATTTCCTAGTATTCTTACTCACTGAGAGGTTGAGTTCCCAATTGAACTTATTCCTATATCTCTTACTATATGAAATACATCTTATATAATGTCCACTATTTAGTTGGAGGAACTAAAGAAGTAGTTATAAGAGAATTTGGACAAGGGTTTTATATGCCAGAGTGATTCTCCATGGGGTGCACCAGTCCTCTTTGTCAAAAAGAAGGGTGGATCAATGAACCTATGCATTGATTTTCATAAATTCAAAAAAATCACGATAAAGAACAAGTATCCCCTTCCATGGATAGATTAATTGTTAGATCAGCTACATGGGACCAAGTATTTCTCTAAGGGGGACCTTCAGTTAAGATATCACTAATTAAAGGTGAAGAAGGAAGATATTCCCAATAACACCTTTCAAATTAGTTTTGGACACTATAAGTCCATAGTGACTCTATCTATAATCACTAATGCTCCAGAAATTTTCACGGACTTAATGAATAGTGTATTTAGATATTACCTTGAAAAATTTGTGGTAGTATTTATCAATGATATTATGATATACTCCAAAAGAAATAAGGAGCATGAAGAGCATTGTAACATTGTGCTAAATACTTTTCAAAGGGATAAAATTTATGAAAATTATAGAAAATGTGAGTTATGGATGGAGGAAGTATCATTCTTGGGTATGTTATCACCACTAAAGGAATATCTGTGGACCCTTCCAAGACAAAGGTAATTATATAGTGGTCTAGACCAAAATCCATAATGTAGATTCATAGTTTCCTTAGTCTAGCTAGGTATTATCAAATATTTTTTTTAAATAAATTCTCATGATTATCAAACCCATTAAACAAGATGACCCAAAAGGAAGTAAAGTTTGTCTAGACCAGTGAATGCAAAGACTGCTTCAAAGAGTTGAAAAAGAGGCTTATCACTACGCCAGTACTCACACTTCCAACAAGTGGGGAACTCTTTGTGGTATAAAAAGATTCTTCAAAAAGGGCTTAGGATATATACTAATGAAAAATGATAAAGTGACAACCTACACCACAATTCAGTTAAAAATTCATGAGAAAAACTATCCCATGTATGATCTGGAGTTTAAGGTTGTGATTTTCACATTGAAAATATGGAAGAATTATATCTATGGGGAGAAGTGTGAGATATATACTAATAATAATAGTCTCAAATATATATTCACACAGAAGGAGATTAATATGAACCAGTGAAGATAGTTTGATCTCATCAAGGATTATGATTTCTCAATCCACTACCATCATAGTAAGGAAAATGAAGTGGCTGATGCTCTAAGTAAAAAGGATCCTACAACATTATTAATGATGAGAATTGAGAAGGATCCAATATTATTAGATTTATAGAGGATGTACATGAGAATCATTAAGGAAGGAATATCACCAATCCTTTCTCAAATGATTTCTCAACCATCCCTCATGGATAAAATAAAGGATGCTCAAATAAATGATGTTGAAATTTAGAAAAAGGTGGAAGATATCATAAATGAGAAATCCTAAGAGTTCAAAATTGATGAGGAAAGATTCATAAGATTTGAAACACGATTATGTGTAACATCCAATCTAGAGATAAATAAAGAGCTTCTAAATGATGTACAAAGCTCAATATTCTCTATTCACCCAGGGTGCACAAAGATGTATCGGGATCTATGAGAAAACGATAGGTGGGAAAATATGAAGAAGAAGATAACTAAATATACATCAAAGTGACTGGTATGTTAGAAAGTGAAGAATGAAATAAAAAAGTCTAAGGTGATAATGCAACCATTACCTATACCAACATGGAAATGAGAAAACATCACCACAGACTTTGTCATTGACTTCCGAAGACTTCCAGAGAAAACAATTCTATATGGGTTGTTGTGGATCATCTTATAAAGATATCTCACCTTATAGTAATTTGAGAGGACTTATTACCAGATAAAATTACACAAATATACATCAAATAAGTGGTAAGAATACATGGAGTGCCACTATTGATTATATTCGACCGAGATCCTAGATTCACCTCCAAGTTCTAGAAAAGTATCTAACATGCTCTGAATACTAAGATAAACTTCAGTGCGGTCTATCATCCTCAAACTATTGAAAAGTTTGAGAAGACTATTCAGAAACTAGAAGACATATTGAGAGCATTCTCTATGGACTTCAAAGGAGGATGATACCAACATATTCCTTTGGTCGAGTGATCATACCACGATTCACTGTTTTATTTCACCCTTATACCAATGTATTAAACTAGTTTTGTATTGAAAATTAAAAGTATAATAACAAATTTCACTCCATGTTTGATTCAATTATTTTGTGTTTAAAACTTTTAAAAATAAAATTGTTACTTGTTTTGATAATTACATTGCAGGTGGAGGTGATTTGGAGGACCCATGATGAAGTCCAAGAAAAATGGGCCAATCTGCATAGGATCCAAGCACATCATTGGACTAAAACACATACTGCTACTAAACCGTGAAACCAAATGGGATGAAACTTTGTTCAATGGTCCAAAATTTAATGATATACATCTCATATTAAGGAACCTAATCCCAATTCTTCCATTAAGAGGCCCATACGGACTGATATGTCCAAAAAAACGAATCTACATGGGGTCAAAACATTGCCTCTATATTTTGGAAATATCTATTATTATATACCATATATGGCCTCAAAATTTGACATGGAGGTGTAAAATGTGTCGTAAAACAACTATTTATGTAACACCCCAGGTAAGTAAAGAGTATGACATTTTCACATTTATCCATATTTGTGAATAAAATATTAATATTACTTTAAAGGGATTGCTATGCTCGATGGCTTACCCAATATGCAACAACGAGTTCCTTTGAAATCATACGTTGCACTCTAATAATAAAATAATATTATTGTAAATGGTAGTTAACGCCTAGCCGTTGTATTGATAGGAATGAATAGAAATAACTAAAATATGATTATATATGTTTGTTAAATGTTTTTACTTTTATCCAATAAATTTTAGAGGCTTAAAATACAAATGAATCCAATCTTAAGCATTGAATACACTAGTATTTTTAAAAGATTGTTTTACTACCTTTTGATGGCAAACCCTTTTTTAAATCAAACATTTGACAATTTTATAAGATATATTTTTCAAAATAAACATATTATTTATGATTGGGACATTGAAATTTACCTTGGGTTAATTTTTGGTATTTTTCTGACAATGTTCATTTTTCAATGAATAGTGAAAAATACTGCATTTTACATCAAAACTGCTTTTTCATATAATTTAATTATATGGTTATATTATCTTTTTAATTTGTTTTAAAGTTTAATTAGAATATATTTTTACCATGTAATTCAATGATGGTCATTGGGATTAATTTCACTTTGTAATTGGGCATAAACAAGTGCCAAACTTTTCATAAATATTGTTTCTAAAAAACCCGTTATTTGTTTTGACAACGGGAAGTTTTTTTTAAATTAATTATTGCAATTTATTTGTTTGGAATTTGGTAAAATGGATTAAATATTTGTAATTAGAAGGTCCAAATTATGTAATTAATGCTCTTTTGTTTTTGGACATTATGAATAGTAACGACGGTAATTATCTTTAATTATCTTGATTAATGAGTAATCAGGTAGTTAAAGATAATAAGATAATATCATAATAATAAAAAATGACCACAACATGTGTCCTAAGGCTTCTGGTTGTCTCATGGACGACCATGGGATGCCTTGTGCCAAACTTGGGGGCCCCATGGAATCACTTTTGTGAGAAAGTGACTTTTTATCTTTTTATTTTTAAAGAATGTTAAATGTAACAAAGAATGTATCACCTAAGTAAAATATTTTTAATTTTGTCTAAATAAATGATATTTTGGACTATAAATAGTAATTGGAAATATAAAAAGATTTCCTACATCATAGTATTTTTTTTATAATTTTTAGACATTAAATAAATTAAATTATTTATGACATCATGATGATGCAGTGATGACCTCATTATTTAACGATTTAATTAAAATGGAAAGATAATGTAAGATATAAGACCTACACATGTCCAAAACCTATTGTATGGGTGGATTTAGAACCCTTATCACCTTATTCTCGAAACACATCAATGTGGGACCATTAAAATCTGAAACTCATTTGAAAATAAAGTTACATTTTATACCTTTCCAAGAGTGCCCCTCCTCTCCTCTTATAAAAGGCCCCCACCTCTACCACCTTACCCACACTTCCAAAGCCTTTGGCTCGACCAAAACCTGCCCATTTTGTCTATCCACATCCCTCTATAACTCCTTGAAGCCTCAATTTGGGCAGAAGCCTTCCCAAGGAAGCCTTTGAGCTCAAACCAAAGGGAGTTACCTGATTTTAAGGTAATGTCTTCACTTGAGTCCTTTTGTTTTATTTTGCTTCTCCAACCCCCTAAACTCTTTTTATTCATTTCTTTTGTAACAAATCCAGTATCTTCAATATACTAGGATGTTGTTATAATACGTATTCTAGCTACACTTACACACAGCTACATCTAATGGTTAAAGAACATACTGTTTCTGTGGATGATGAATTTTTGCCTCCCGAAACGATGATTGTTCAACATTCTTTTAACACCTTCAAAGGTATCCATTAAGATGACACTATACTTATATATGATATATAATATGTTTATGTTTTACTTAATCTTCTGTATTTTTCATTTATGGCATACCTTTATGGTTTCCATTATGGGTAAACACGATATCTTCATTTAAGGAAGTGCAGACTACCGCCCCCTCAAAGTGATGTGATTAATTAATGCCATATGTGGGACGTATAAAGGATTTATTTAAAGTTATTATATATGATGTTATACTGGAATTATAATATACCTTTATATAATTATTATTTTCTTTCCATTAAAGTATGATATAGAAATAAAAGTAGCGTTCATGCGTACGTACGGCTTACCGTCTCCATGAACGGTGCATTTCATTTCTTATCCCCAAATGTAATGTATTATTATGAGTACATATATATAATGGATATATATGATTTATGTTAAATCTAAATTATTAATATAATTTTGGAATTAAAATATACATACCTCTCATATAGTTTTAATTCCATTAATACAACATAGAAATGAAAGTAGCGTTCATGCGTACGTACAACTTACCGTCTCCATGAACGGTGCATTTCATTTCTTTCCTCTAAATGATTATGTGATATTATAAATACATTTATATGCTGGATATATATGATATATATGATATCCAAATAAGGAATTTCATTCTGGATATAAAGAACCTTTGACCACACGAACAACATGTAATTGTAAGAAGTCCACTTTCGACTTAAGAACCAAATTTCGACAAAACAAACATTATTAAATTAATGATTACATAATGTTTATAACATGGAAATAAGTGATATAAAAGGAATAATAAGCTTGAAAAAGG